>JANCRA010000028.1:6446922-7046922 GCA_024362935.1 Setophaga petechia
TGCCTCTCTTCCTGCAATTTATTTACATTTTTCACCACTGTTAGATCCAGGTTTTGTGTTGCAGAAATGTTACCTGTGGTTCCAGGCACAGGAGTTCATCCAATAAGGAAGAAGTGGGGATGTTGTACTTGTCCAGCTGGGTATCTCTGTGTTCTCCAGCACCTGAAAATCCTCCTTGTTCCTGTGGCTGTCAGCAGGATTCCCATCAGTCAAGCCAGCCTTTTCCACACTGTCACTGCTGTCCCAACAGGGCCTGCCAGCTCTCTGTGGCACGTCTGGGTTTGTGTGGCCGTGCCTGGCCACGTCTGTCCTGTGCTGTCACCTCTCTGGTCGTTCCTGGGGTGCCTGTCGTTCTTGGAATGTCCCAGGTTTTGTGTGGCTGCAATCCTGCAATGCCTGCATGGAGATGCTTCTCCCAAGGGTTCCACCCTCAGATGGGGATTAGTGTTGAGGATGTCCCCTGATGGGTGTGGGCTTTCTGTGCCAGCGTTGGGCTCTGGGCTGCTGCACTCTGGGGTGGCTGCTGCCCTAATTCTCTTCCCCCTTGGGCTGTGGCTCTCTGGACCAGCTATTGCCTTGTCTGAGCTATTTCTCCAATTTTTGCACTGGAGCTTAGCACAGGGACAGCCATGATTTAGGGACAGCCACGATCTTGCTTCAGATTATTTTTTATTTTGGCCAGTTTTTGCCCAGCAGGAAAATGCCTCTGCAGGCACCAGCGCTGCAGGGACCCTGCCTGCCCCACCCTGGAGCAGGGAAGGAACTCTCAAGGACAGGGGGAACAACAATTCTTTGTATCATTCCCGTGCACCAGCCTTGGTTAGAAGGCAATTCCTCTCTCCCTTTCCATCTTGGCAGGAGTAAAGAAGGGGCAGGACCGCGAGCTGGAGGGAGCAGGATCGGGTTCTCCCTTTGCAGTATTCAGAGGCAGCTCTCACTCTGTGGTCTCCTATTTTTAACATCGCCCCGGGGCCGGCTGGCTCCCTGTTGCAATGGAGAGGAGGCTCTCGAGGAGAATTTTTGACCGTGAGAGGTGGAGTCGTGTTGGATTTGAGCATGTGAGGGATGAAAGTGACACCGTGCGAGAGCCCCGGGCAGAGGGAGGGCTGGAAGTGTTTCTGGAGAGCACCGGGGTGGGTGCAGCTGCAGAGGGAACATCCCCTCCATATCCTTCCCTCCCACATCCTTCCTCTGGAATGTGGGGATGGGCAATCCCAAATTGCCTCGAGGTTACCTGTGCTGGGCTGGGAGGTGGAGGTGCTCCTCCTGCCTTTCACAATGTCTCTCTTTCCTTTCCTTTCCTTTCCTTTCCTTTCCTTTCCTTTCCTTTCCTTTCCTTTCCTTTCCTTTTCCTTTCCTTTCCTTTCCTTTCCTTTCCTTTCCTTTCTTCCTTTCCTTTCCTTCCTTTCCTTTCCTTTCCTTTCCTTTCCTTTCCTTTCCTTTCCTTTCCTTTCCTTTCCTCTTACCTTTCTTCTTTCCTTTCCTTTCCTCTTTCCTTTCTTCTTTCCTTTCCTTCTCCTCTCCTCTCCTCTCCTCTCCTCTCCTCTCCTCTCACTCTCCTCTCCTCTCCTCTCCTCTCCTCTCCTCTCCTCTCCTCTCCTCTCCTCTCCTCTCCTCTCCTCGAGTTTCCCTGCTGCTGTAGATTCCTTATCTTTTAAATCTCATTGCATCAACTGCTAAGGCAGCTTCCTCAACGCCCCCTCAAGCTGCAATCAAATTCAGCTGGGCCAGGGGGGATATTTTCTGGTTAACTCACAAGTTCTCTCCCCTACAGCCCATTTCAAAGCAGATTCAGTAATTTAAATTGGCTGGATTTGCACAGTATTTCCCTGAATCCCTGTGTGTCCAGCTGTGAGCTTGCTTTCTGCCCAGAAGTGTGACAGCCATGAGTGCTAGAGAAAAAGAAAAAAAAATCTGTATTTCAGCTTTGCCTATTCCTGTTTTACCTCTGCATGAACAATATTTAATGTAGAACAACGAATGTATCTCAGTTATTGTCCAGCTGTGTGACAGAAACTGGATAAACTCGCTCAGGTTTTATGCTTCTTGGTGATTTCAGACTGATTTCTTGAAAGGCAGCTCAAGTCCTCCTGCACCTTCTTATGGGTTAACTTGGGTTCTGCTTTTTTGTAAAAAGTTTGGTCAGATATTATCATTCTCCTTTTGGCAGTGCACAAGGAGATAACAATTAGATGTACTTCCTTTAATGAGGGTCTGGGTCTTGGCACGGCATTTACAAGGAGGTTAAGGAGACAAGAAACTCCTATAACAGGAAGACCATTAAAATTTGTCTTCTGTTAATAATAATACAAGCTTAGTGGACAAAATTACTTTAAAGAGCTCATTAAGATTAAAACATCTTCATACCTAGCTCAGATTTCTATGGTACTTGACAGTAAATTGTTAATGTTTTGTGACACTGCAAAACAGGATATTCTGGCTTTTTTTTTTTTTCCTGGCTTTTTAGGAGAGAATGTACATGAAGTTTTAAGGAGTAATACTGAGCAGATGGGTGTGCATTTTGATCTAAGGATGATGCCCAAGAGGATGTTTAACAGGTGAAAAATGTCAAAAGACTGGCACAGCAATGTAGTGACTGGATTAAGTTTTGGAATTCAAAAACACCAAGAAAAAGCCTTCACTTTTTGGCTCAGTATTTAATTATTTGCATTTTTTCACATTTAAGATATCAGCTAGAAAGAGCTGGAATCTTCTGGCAAGAACAGCAGCTTCCTGTATAGTTCAATCAAGGCAGAAAAATCCAGCCAGCAAATGCAGAGCACAAGATGAACTGACACTGTGTAAGTTATTGTGGCAATCTGATTCATCAGAATCCATCATCTGCTTTCACTGTGGAGAGAATGGAGCAGCAGGGACACACAGAAAGTATTTTAGCAGCCTGAGAGTACAATATAAATGTAGAATTGGAGCACTGGAAATTCGGGCCAAGCATTAATGGCAACACTTTGCTGCAGTGTGCTGAGCAGAGAGCAGATCCATGGAGAGGCTTGGAACTGCAGGGTGAGGGGGATCCAGGTGCAGTGTTTGCTCTCTCTGTGACAGCCTGGGCTGGGTTTCCTCCCTGTGTGTCTGTGCCAGGCTCCTCCTCCTGCTTGGACAAAGCCCCTCTGCTCCAGGTGCTGTCCTGGGGATATTCCACTCCCAGTGCTGCTGAGCCCTGTGGGTGCTGAGCTGCAGAAAAAGGGAGGAACTGCTGCTCTCAGCACACTCCCTGCTTTGGGGAGAGAGCTGGACATCACAGAATGGGTTGGCTTGGAGGGGACTTTAATGATCATGCAGTTCCCACCCCCTCTCATGGGCAGGGACACCTTCCACTAGACCAGGTTCCTCCAGCCTGGCCTTGGACACTCCCAGGGATCCAGGGGCAGCCACAGCTTCTCTGGGCACCCTTTGCCAGGGCCTCCCAACCCTCACAGGGAAGAATTTCTTCCAAATACCTAATCTAGATCTACCCTCTTCCAGCTGCAGCCTATGAGGAATTTCCTGGGACAGAGCTCACTGTGAGCAGGTGTGGCCTGCCTTGTTGTGTGTCTGTGTTTGCAGTGAAGAGCTTCCATCAGAGGGGATGTGCTGTGACTGCTGCTGGAGCTCCTTGAGGACACTCACCAGCCCACCTGGATGGAGGTTTGGAGTCTGGGACTGCCCATGGGAACCCTGCTGGAATTAGCACTAAACTGAACCTGGCTCGTTGCAGCCCACAAAGGGCTCTGCTTGTATCTGTTGGCTTAAACTGATGAAAAATATCCTGACTGACCCATCTGATTCCTGGTTTCTGTCCTGGGTGAAGAGCTCCCTGCCCTGCAGAAAAGCAGAGGAGTGTGCAGTCAGTGCCAAGGATGCACTTTGGGGCAGAGCCCAGCAGTGCAGGGACACTGAGATCTGTCTGTCCCTTCCCTTGCCAACCAAGGCAGCACTGCCTGCTGGTGGCAGGGTGTTGTTTTCCTGCTGCAGGTGAGACTGTGCTGAAGGGCTGCCATGGCAGCACGGTGTTTATTAAAGGATCACACACTTCTTCCATGGCACAACTTCATTTTCAAGAGCACAGAAGTTTGTTCAGAGCAGACAGATGGCCTCAGATCAGCTTCTGCTGCAAATGACTGCTTGAGTCTTAGGTACGAGGCATGATTCAAACCTGACTGCTGGGGGTGCCAGGAAAATAAATGATAGCTGCCAGGGTTGCAGTCTGTTGCCCAGCTAATTCCCAAAATCTCACTCCTGCTACTGAGAGCCGACAGCAGGGTTCAGAGATGACAAATGATCAGAAAATAACACAGTCTGTGCAGGCCTTTGGTCTGATCTATGTCCAAGCCCAGAGTCAGCACTGGTCCTCTGCAAATGCTGCTGTTTATCCCAGAAGATACAGGTCACACATGGAATTTATGATTAATCCTCATTGTTAGAGCATGAATCTTCAGCAAAGGATAATTACTTTAATTAGTTCTCAGTGTTTTGTACTGTCTGTGGAGAGATATCTGCTTACCTTCCTCCCCTGAGACCTGGTCTCTACAGGACCTGTCTGAGGTGGGTGAGGGGATATTTGTCCCCCCAGGGCTGGATGCAACATTCAAACCAGTCTGACAGGATCAAGCATGGGCCAGGAAAATTTATAATCTGTGCCAGGGCTTGGGCTGAAACTGTGTCAAGGGCTGTTTGATACTCTGTTTAATGTTTCTAAGTTTCTTGGGTTCATTTAAGTGTTTAGGCACTGGTTGTTTGCTTTTTTGTTACAAAACAGGTAATGATGCAACCTATAATTTCTGACTTTGGCTTAAAAATTCCCATTGCCCAGGAGGTTTCGAAGCTCACCCCTTTCACTTGTGTGTTAAATCTTGATTTTATTGAGCTTATCTCTGCACCTCAGAAATAAACCTCGTCATACAAATTCCATACCCCATCTTACACCTCTCCCAACAAAACGCAACCTCTTGGTCACACGGGCCTCCCTTGGAAGGAAAGAGCAATTTGCAGCAGTTCTTTGCCCAGCTCCTCGTGCCTGCCCCCGGGGCAGAACTCGGCAGAGAGCTCCCTGAAGGTGATGCAGACGCGGCGGTGCTGGATGTGCCTGCGGCGGATGCCGTGCTTCCACTTGTACCGCGCATCCCCGTGCAGCACCACCAGCGACCTCTGGGGCAAGAGGATGGCCACGCTCACCTCCTTGCCCGGAACCTGCCTTGGCGACAAAAAACACTCGGTCCCCTCTTCTCCTGGATTTCTGCACGCTGATGTCTGTGTGGAAGGTGCAGGGGGGGTTAATTCTTCCTCACTGGAAATGGGAAATAATTGGATGGTGTCCTGTGAGTCGCAGGACATGGAGAGCACAGTTTCTGAGAGCAGGTTCAGGCTGACCAGGCGCTCCCCCCAGAGCCACCAGTCATCAAAGTGGGGGTCGATGGCAGAGCCTCTCTCGGGTCTGTAGTCCAGGTTACACTGTTCCACAGGTAAGAAACCACTGAGCACAGCACAGGCCTTCATCTGTGCCACAATCTTCCTGCTGAAACTTGGCAAGCCAGTAAAGCTGCCAGCTTTCAGCCTTTGTTTCTTGAAGTTCACTTTGGGTCCGTAGTCCTGTTGGAAAAGAAGAGGGAGGGGAAAGCTAGTGTAAAGGAAAAATCTAGGACAAGTCTTTTTGGAGAGGCTGTTCCTGCAGAGTTCTGTTCTCATCTCTTCCAGTGACCTGGTTGCCAGGTTGCAAAAGGACTCAGTGAATCTACATTAATCTCTCTGGATTTGTAAAGTAAGACCAAATCTGAACACCCACTTCTTTCCCTTGGAGATTGTGTGAACTTTAATGCTTGAACACACACCATCAAATACTGTTTATTGTAACTATCATGTATTTTTGCAAGAAGTTGATTTTAATTACAGATAATTCTTGCCATTGATTTCAGGAAAAGCTTTCAAAGGAAAACACTTCATGAAACATCTCAATATTGTGGGTTTTGAAAACAGCTTTCCTTTTCCAGAGGGATCTAAGATCAGATGTGCTTCCAAAGTCCAACCTGTTTCTTTCGGCCAGACTGCGATGGTTTCCAGTCATCTCGATCCATCAGTTCCACTATCTCACACTCTTCATCTTCACTAATGAACTCCTCCACCAGGAACACTCCTGGAAAGGGAAATGCCCAGCCAGCAAATTCCGAGTGCTCATTTCCTATAGCTAGGCCTGTTGCTGGACAGTAAGTGAAATTATCTTCTCCCTGTGGAAATATCAACGGAAAAGGAAAAAGAAGCAATAAGATATTTCCATTATGTACCCCTGCAACCTTGCTATTGCAGCATGAAAACTGCACACTATTCTTGCAGACAGAGAAATTTTACAGCTGCTTTTGGGGAACAACTATTCTCTGCTCTTTTTTTCCAGCTGCAGCATCAATGTGCTGCTTGTTTGAAGCCACTTTTTTTTTTTTTTTTTTTTTTCCTAGAGATGTCTTTATCCTGGAAAAACAGGGAAAAACCGATGGCCCTCAGGGCCACAGGTATAAGGAGATTAATGGTGGGTATTGCTGCAGAGATACAGTTTGTCATAGCAATAAATGCTGAATGAGGAAAGTTGATGAAAACCGCGCAGGCCACAAGGCTGAGCTGTAACAAACGAATGTGAACGTAACACGTGAGGCTCAGGTGAGCTCCGGCTCTGAGCGTTATTGAGGCGAGCAATTCACAATACCCGGGCTGGGGGGTGGCTGCCGGGAGGGCTCTGCTCGGGCCCATCCTGTGACCCTGCGGCCCCGGGGTCCCCGCTCCGGGCACGGGGGTCCCACGGCCGCCCCGCCCCGAGGGGCCCCGGCCCCGGTCCCCGCCGCCCCCCGGCTCCTCCCGCCCGCCCCGCCCCGCTCCGCCGCCCGCCCCCTCCCCGGTACCTGCGGGGGCGGAGCGGCCGGCGCGGGCCCCTCACAGAGCAGGCAGGAGCGGATCCCCTTGCAGCCGCAGCCCGGCCCTCCGCCGCCGCCCGCCGCCTGCATCCCGCCGGCTCCCGCCTGCACCCCCTCCCCGCTCCCGCTCCTCCTCCCGCCCTTCCTTCCTCTCCGGTTCCTCTTCTCCCCGGCCGCTTCCAGGTGAGGCCAGCGGGGCTGGGCGCAGGCCGCGCGGTCGGGCAGCGGGGGTGGAAGGGGGGTGCGGGCGGACTCGCGCTCCCAGCAGCCCCCGCGGCGCGCCCGGGCTCCGCGCCGCTGTTGGGCGCCGCGGGGGACGCTGGGAGTTGTAGGCGCGGCGCACACCCCCGCGGGGGCGCCTCAGGCCGCGGCCGGCGCCGGCCCCTCGCGGTGCTCGGTGTCCGGAGGCGGCGGTGACGGGCGAGGCCTCGGCCGGGGCCGCACCTGCCCCGCCCGGGCCGGTCCGGCCCTGCCCACGGGCGGAGCCGCGGCCTGCGGCCGGGGATACCCCGCGGCCCGGAAGCCGCCCGGCGTGCGCGGACAGCCCAGCATCCGTGGCCTTGTCACCGCCGCGGCATCGCGTCCCGGGGCAGCTCCACGGAACACGTTCAGGTCAGGGGATGCCCGGCCCTGGGGCTCCATCCCGAGAGCTGCGGGGGCAGGAGGGGCCCGTTCCCTGTGCAATAACCCCGGCGTTCGGCACCCCCCGGTAACCGAATGTGCTTCTGCAGCATCCCCGGGGCTGTGGGATGGGACCGGCCGTGTCTGGCCTTCCCTGCAGCTCCTGCCCTGTCACGGCTGTGTCAATGTGCCAAAGAGAGGGCCACGGACCGTCCAGTCACTGGTGTCACATTTTTATTGTACGCACAGGACCTGGGGGAGGTTTGGTTGGACAAGCCTGACCCTGTGCTTGGACTCTCGGGGAGACCTCTGTCGTTTGAAGGATCAAATCCCAAAGAGCTGCTGTTTGAGCTGGTTTTCAGTTCAGCTCTTTGTGCTTGTATACAGTATTTCAGTGCATACGATATTTCATTGTATACGATATTGTATCTTGCTCTTCACACAGTGTTGCAGGTGCTGTAGATGTGTGCTGCTGCTGTAACCAAGCCCAAGCACAGCTCAGTGCCCCGTGTGCCCCACACGATGTGCTGGAGTGGCATTTGGGCAGCACTGATCTAACACAGAAAGACAGGAGCGAGCCTGGCCTTGGAGCTCTGTTCTCTTTTATTTGCCTCTCTTGGAATCTGTGTCAGGAAGAGTGGGAAGCCCTGGACCAGTCATTTCGTGGAGCTCTTTTGGCCCTGTCAGCACTGTTATTCCAAATATCAGCATATCCCTCTGTGTGTGTGTGTCTGCTGAAACATCAGTTAATCACCAACAAGACAGAGAACTCTGATGACTTTTTTTTATTCCTTCATGAGGAAATTATGTCCTTGATTGGTGTGTGCTTGAACTTCTGCTGATTAATTCAGTTTTCCAAAATTTTTGGGAATTTGGAAGTCATCGGGCAAGAGTCTGTCCAGCTGGCCAGGCCAGTGAGCTCAGTGTCACCTTTTTGGGAGAAAACCATTCACAGCAGGTGTGTTGACTCTTACTGCTGCTTTTTGTTTGAAAGAATGTTGGAATTCCTGGAGCAGAGCCCGGGAGAGGCACAAGCAGGTACCTGTGATGCTGTCCTGGTCCTGAGTGCCATCACTCATGGACAGCTTTCACCTGCAGCAGGTCTGTCACTCCAACAGCCACGGGATGTATCCCTGTTGTTCTGGAGATGGATTGGATCAGCGTGCTGGGAGCCTGTGCCCAATCCAATAATAATCTTTGCCATGTTCATTTCAACCAAGTAAAAAAGGTGACTTCCAACACAGCAGCAAAACCAGTAGATAACCTCATAATTTTTTTTTTTCCCTCCCTTGGAGCTGTTGAAAGATTTCCTCTTATTCCCATTTGTTTTCTCTAGGTAACCAGAAGACATCCTACAGCTGACTGGTGGTTCCAGCAGAGAGGTGGAGGTTAAAAATGTCCAAAATCACCACAGAACTTCTTTTGGAAAGAGCAGTTCCAAGATCTACAAGGCTTCGAAAGATTGAGACACTGAAGTAAGTGCAGACAGGCCCCTGGAAAATTCCAGATTAATTCAACCTGGCAATGGCTTTTATCTGTGTGTCTTTCTTCCCCTAAACATTTTTTTTTATTTAAAAGAAAAGATTATCAAAGCACAGAGCTGAGAAGGCATTCCCAGTGCAGGATCAGTGAGCAGTGGTGGCACTGCATTCACTAAAGAGGTTATTGGCAGATGTCACCTTTTTGCCATTTCTATTGTATATTTGCTGCCATTTTTTCAAGGCTGGATCCCAATTTCCTAACCCCAAGGTATCATCCCTACCCCCAAAGCCCTTGCATTTTTTCTAGCAATTGCTTAATATGAATAAGAGAATCTTCCAGCATGAATTTCAGAGGGGTTTTTAAGTATTTTTGGCATTATTTCCCTTCCATTTTCCTCTCCCTCCGTTATATATTCAGTAATCCTACTACCTCAAACGTTGCAGAGGGAGAGAATAAACTCTGAATCACTTAAAAACCACTAAAAACAGTTTTGTCACTCAGGTCCTTGACAGAGGTCATTGCAAAAATGTCTCCTTCAAAATATTTAACACAGAGCTTGCCAATCCAAGTGGTTCAGCTGGCCAATTTCTGGCTGGCACCTTTGTTGTTTTTGTTGCTGAAGTCAGGAGGTTTGAGTTTCACATGTACTCCTTAAAGTTATTTCTTTCAGTTTTCCTTGTGCTAAAGTAATTATTTTTAGTGAGAAACATCAGTTAATCACCAACAAGACAGAGAACTCTGTTGATTTTTTTTTTCCTTGATGAGGAAAGGATGTCCTTGATTGGTGTGTGCTTGAATTTCTGCTGTTCCTCTGAGTATCAGCTGCAGTAATCTGGATAACAGAGTGATGGGGAGATGTTTGAAGCTGTGGGTTTTTGGAGTGTGGCTTTCTCCATGCAGCTTTGTACTGTGATGTGTTTCAGAAAGTCTTTTGGGGAGCACCATTGAGGGTTTTTTTTCCCCAAAAGGACACCACAGTCACAGCTCTTCAGCCAGCTGGATTGTCCTCAACCTGTCTTACCAGCTCTGACTGGCTGGTTGCACTTCTGAGCTGGCAAGTGAAGGGGAAAGGATCTTGCTTTCTGGATTTGTCTCATTTATTCACACTTCTTTAATATTATCTAGAAGGTTATTTTTGTAATATTGGTCATTGGAGAAGGAGGTTCTGTTTGGTAAAGGAACCCAAGTTTGTGCCCTCAAGAGATGTTGGCTGCCAGGACTGGGAGCTCCCTTTGGAGCTCACCTAAATGATCTAACCAAATATAAATGACCTTGCTTAATTATGCAGTTTTCGCTTTCTTACAGAGAAAGGATATTTCTTTTCCCCCTACCAATATTGTACCACTTCCTCTTCCAGGACAATGTTCTGTTTTGGTGGCAGTCTTGGGATTTTGTTTGGTGAATTTCTACATTTACCATTGGAAGCTTTTGCAGCAAAACTCACTATAAAAGAAATGGAAAGTCAAGTTTTTTGTCAAGTTAGTTCTTTGAAAACAGCCAGATTATTTGGGGACACTCTCTGCACTTGACATGAGCTGTGAAATAATGACTGTAGTGCATTCTGTGGACAGGGTACACTGAGGCTGCAGTGTCTTGAATTGCCACAGCTTCTCTTGTTGGATCAACATTGCACAGGAATAAAATACCAAACCTTTGAGAGGTGTAGTAATTTTTTTTCTATAAAATAAGAACTTTTCTGGTGATTTACTGCTCCCAGCCAGCTCAGTAACCCCTGAGATTATCTGAATTGCAGGTTAATTGTACTTTGGCAGACCTGAGTCTCTGATGGGGGCTGTTAGCTCAGACACATCAGCTGTCCCACACTGTGCTCACAATCCAGAATGCTGCCACCAGTGTAGGAAATGGATTTGAAAAGAATTCTTAAAACTTGATAGAAAGTTGATAGGTTGAAAAACATTTATAAAGTATTGTAACTAAGAAATAATTAGCTTTTGATAGAATGGTGTTGAGTTTTATATCTCGTGTTTTACTATTTATTGAGATTAATAATAGAATAAAAATTTTTTAAATGCTTTTTAGTTATTTAATCTTTAGAAAAAATTTTTAAACTGACAAAATGGTGCTTCTGTTGTGAGGAAGTGATAACTCAAGCAATAGTTGAGTTAACCCTGAAAAAACCAACCCACCAGGAAAAGCAGATTTGGTAAGTTGTACCCAGTGAGTTTTGCTGGACTGAGGTGCCACCAGGTGGGACTGTCTATGCTATGAAATCAGCATTTGTTCCTCCAGTGAGCTACAGATAGTTCATGGTTGGTTTTTTGGATTTTTGTTTTGTTTTCAGCCTGTCCAAGCTGCAATTGAAGACTGGAGATTTAGACCCGCGCTTGTTTTCCCGCCTGAGGCACCTGCAGAAACTCGATCTCTCTGATAATTTACTGGACAAATTTCCCAACAGCCTCACCCTCCCTGATCTGCGTGTCCTGAACTGCAACAATAACAAGCTGGAAGATGTGACTGCTCTGAAACAGTTCCCTCTGCTCGAGGAGCTGACCTATGAGAACAATGTGTACTTGACAGTGAGTTACCCCCTCCTTCCATTAAACAGAGAGGAAAACAAACAGCACTTGTGCAAAGTTCTTATATATTGTTCTTGGGCAGCAAGTGCGAGGGCATTTGAGAGAGCAGCCAGCCTTTGTGTGACATTTAACCACTTTGTGCCACTGTTTCTCAATCTGCAGGAGTGATTTGCCCAAAAGCACTCAGATATTAAAATCTGTGTCATGATTCTCTAGGCCCAAGTCCTGTCTTAGGTGCCTTATCAGGTGCAGCACCTCATGCTCATACTAAACATTTTACTAGTGTAAAATACAGGAGTGACTGTGTGGAGAGGTTCTTACAGAAACACAGAATCACAGAATGGTTTGGATTGGAAAGGACCTTAATGCTCATCTTGTTCCACCCCCTGCCATGGGCAAGGACACCTTCCATAACACCAGGTTGCTCAGAACCCCATCCAGTCTGGTCTTAAACACTCCCAGGGATGGGGCAGCCACATCTTCTCTGGGCAACCTGTGCCAGTGCATCACCATCCCCACAGTAAAGAGTTTTTTCCTAATATTTAATGCTAGTTTTATTTCCTAATATCTGTGTTAGTTTTAGTGCCCTCTGTGCTCTAGAAGAGCAGACTGGGTCCTCAGATGAGGGTTTAAACTTGGTGATTAGTCTGGTTTGGGTTTTGACTTCTGCCAAGAGGATCTGGTGACTGTACAAGTCAAACATCCAAAACTGATTTTACTTGTGCTGTAAACTGGCATCAGCCACTCACCATCCCCACATGCTTATTTGTTGTTGCACACTGTTAGTATCTGACCTAAAATGCATCTGGCCCAAGGAATTTCTGCTGGGATTCCTTGACTGGAGGCAGGACAGGCCTTCATCTGTGTTAAAGTTCAGGGACATGAACAGAGCTCCCAGCCTTGCACCCAGGCCCAGCAGATGAGCAGTTACACAGCCCCCACCTTGTGCTGGATGTTAGCACTGCCTGAGGGCTAGACAGCTCTGTCTGCAGTTTAAGGTCCCAACTCATATAGAACATTAATTCACACCTAAAATGTGAAATTCAAGTAGAAAATCCTGAGGAGACTTTATTAAATTACTTTCCCTTACTAAATATATCATTCTCATATAGGCTGTATTTTAATCAAGGACTAAAGGTAAACCATGTGCCAGATGTCCAAATTTTGTAACTCCAGTGTTTTTTCTCTTTCTAGCTCAATGATGACTATAAAGTAATGTTTCTTTTGCAAAATCTTCGTCTGCTCAATGGCAAGGACATAACCAAACTGGCCAACCATGTGAGGCGTGTCAACAGCCATAAGCTCACCAGCAAGGTAAGGTGTGGGATATTTTCTTAACCTCTCAACACCTCAAAAATCACTAAATCCTGTGCCTAGTGCAGTGACAGAGCTGCAAACAAGCTTCAAGTGGTTTGCAATACCTGTGATATGATCTGAGCCCAGCCTGGCCAGAATGGGCCACCCAGGAAATGTCTTACAGCTGCTTTCTCTGGTCACTGCTGCCATCTGCTCTACCTGCTCTGTGCAGGCAATTTGCCTTTGGTTTAAGTGACAGGAGCAGGGCCAACCAGGTCTGTGTCTGATCCTGTAGTTTTTCAGGTCACTCTGATCATCATTCAGGAATGGGAGAAGCCTGGTGCTGCCAGAACAGCTGCAAACACCTCCCCATCTAATTTAAGTTACTGTCCAGGCCCCAGGAATAGGGAGCACAGAACCAGGCTCTGAATAATCCTGATTTTTCCAGCATTCACTAGGAATAAGGATTTGTTAATTCTTCTTCAGTTGTGAATGTTTAGAACTCTATTTGCACTCATTTATCTACACAATTTAGCTCCTGACTGATTGTCCCCACAAGGCATTGTTGTGATCTTAAACAAAATTGTTGTTCAATTATGAAAAGGGTTTTGTTGGCTGTTTTTTTTTCATGTATTACTACTCTTACCATTTGTATTCTTGTTAATTATCTTCTTAATTCCTTCTGTGTAACAGTGGGGAAAACTCAGATCCTGCAAACTCGGATGAGTTGTGCTGAGTTGTCTTCATAAAACCTGTGGATCTCAAAGGGTCTCTAAGAGCTGCTCAGCCTCTTGTCCCAGACAACTGATCATGGTTGGCTGTTTAATGAGACACCAGACACTCCCCTGTGCTGTTCTTTTTGTGGTCTCTCTGCCCTGATGTTATTTGTGCCTGCCTGCCCAGTTCTTAGTTCTGTGTCTATGTAAAAATGTCTGCTGTGTCCAAATGCTGATGGATTTGTTACTGCCCACCAGAAATCCCAATGGAAAACTGTGCTGGCAGGTGAGCATCCTGTATCAGCAGCCTTTTGGAGTCCAGCTATCTCTCTAAATGGGTCCATGCTGACAGTGTCTGCTTAGCCACACTCACTCCAGCTTGCTACAGAGGAACTGACCTTCTCCTTAGCTGAAGTGGTCATTTGAATATGAATAAATAAATTAAAGTGGTTCTGTCACGTAGGGTGCAGCACTCAGGGCTGGCCACTTCTTAAATGCTTTCACAAGTTCTCTTGTGCTTTTCTGTTGAATAAACTCAGTCTTTCTGCCTAGGTTACTGCTCACTGGAAAAAATTCTTCAGTGACCAACTCCCTGAGAAATACACAGCTGAGCAGGTGAAGTCTATCAAGAAGAAGTTCCTGAAGTCAGTACAGACCAACGTGGTGTATGGGCCCAGCTCACTGAGCGAGTTCACCCGCTGGCGGGTAGGTCACATCCCAGGCCAGGACCTGCTCCTGCTCCTGCATGGGCTGCAGTAAAACACTCCATGCATTTGGCTGCTCTTGCTGACAAGTGGCATCATTTTTCTCTTTCTTCACTACTTTGTTAAGCAGTTACCAGGACTAAACAAGTTGAAATGGCTGTCATTAAATATTATTTTTTAGTTCATAAGCAATAATGATACTTGCACTCATTAATCAGACTGCAGTATCTTTAATACTTAATAATTTGCAAATTAGTTTAATAATAACTTTTATTCTTGATGGAAGAGTAAAGACAACGACAGAAGTGTAGTTACCATTTAGTTTGTAACATTTGTTTTATTTGTTTGTTCACACATACAATTGAGACTTCCATCTCTCCTTTGTCTTCTTTTATTGCTGTGCTGTTATTCCAACAGCTGTGTACTCTGAATGCCCATGACAAAGTGAAGTTCTTGGGTCATGTAATCTCAGCTGGGGACTCCTCCACCACTTGTGAACTTCACACAGAATGGTGGGAGCAGATATTAAAACCTCAGCAAAGCAACTCTTTGTGCCATGACACATCAGAGCTTAACATGCTGTGGCTCTTTTGTAGTAGGTTTTTTTTTAACATATCCACATATTTGCTTTTCAGGTGAAAATGATTGCAGAAGAGTTTCTGGCAAACTCACTAGGTCTGGAGTTAAACTCTGATACTGAACCAGAAGAAAAGACAGATGAGAATGAGGAAGAAAGCACAGAAAGCCCCAGGGAAGATGCAGAAGAAGTGGCTCCGGTAGGTGATTTGTCCAGTTACATTAGCAATGTTCTGTTTCCTGGGAATTCAGCAGCTCTTGTCAGTTCACATTTATGACCCTTTGGTAACCACAGGGGCAGTCTCAGGCTCCAGCCTGTATCCAACAGCTCAGGTTCTTCTTTACAGCCAGATTGAAGCTTTCCCAGAAATGTGAAGGTCGAGTTGCTCCCTGAGAGAGCTTCCATTCTCATAGGGGACCAAAAACATTTCATGAGTGCAGTCCTACTCACTCCACCTCTCCTCTAGGAAGAGATATTTTAATTAGAGACCTGGGCTGATGCCTGGCCAGGCTCTGCTGGTGTTTGCCTGCTTGGAAATGGCTGCAAACTGAACCCCTGTGGTCCATAGACCAGATTTGTTTTTCCACATCGAATGTAAATTGCAAATAACTGAGACAGGGGAAAGGGAGCTGAAAAGGAGGCTGAATGTGTGGTTTTCATTAGCTTCTGCCTCTAGGAACCCTGCAGCTCTGGGCTGTCTGATTCCTGGAACCCAGTCTGTAACTGTGGGAGGATACTTGCATTTGAATAATTAATGTCTTTGACTTACAAATTATCTGCATATCTCGGGAAAGCTAAAAACCCTCTGCAGAACCTGACAACATGACAACATGCTTTATAGGTCACAGTAACACCCAGCAAGAGGAAAAGAAATCATTCAAAATCAAGCCCTGGAAACAAGAGGTCCAAGACCCAGGCAAACACTGAGGAGGAAGCTGAAGTTAATCCCAGAAAATCCAGTCATGTGGAGGATGACCCAGCTCCTGATAAACCAAGAACATCAAACCAACCAGCCAAGGAGGCAACCCCTGAGCAGGGAGCTGAAGGGACACAGAAGAATGGAGAGCAGTTTCCCAAGGGGCAGAGCAACAGAAGATCCAGTCAGATGAGAGGGGAACAGAAAAACCAGGAGCAGGACAACAGTGTGGTCACCTTGACCCCCGTGAAGAACTCCAAGCGCAAGGTACGTCCATCAGCCCCCTGGGGACTGGCTTAGGGCCTCTTGGTTTAGAGTGGGAGGAGCTGCCTTCAGGTTTCTTCAGAGCTCTGCACAGCTTGGAGCTCATAGTTGGCCAAATATATTGTGAATTTTGGTTTGGTTTTTTTTTTTTGTCATTGTTTTAAATCTCTCAGAGGCATCAAGGGAGAGGAGGAACCCCCCAGGAGAGCCCTGTGGATCCCCTCTGGGGGATGGATGGACCAGCGCTCTGAGGTGGTGCACTGCAAACCTGTGCTTAGAAATGGGACTGGCAAGCCTTGCTCTCAACTCAGGGGCTGCATGGGGAAAGGTGTTTCCCCCTCAGCTCAGGCCAGTGGGGATCTAAAGGGTTTTCCACATTCCTCTGCTGTAGGAAATGGGGTTCTCTGCTGGGGTCTGCTGGGCACATCTTTGCTAAACAGTTCCCTGCTGCTTTAGGAGTCTTGAGCATTGTGGCACCTCGGTCTCTCCTGTTCTCCATAGCACAGACAGGCTGAATAATACTTGAGTTTAACTCAGATTGCTGTGTTCAGCAGAGGGTTCTGTCAAGGCAGTCACAGGCAAACCGTGTCAGGGGAATGAATTTTCTAAATGTGGATGGTTTATTGTAGGAGGATGTCAGTGCAGAGCCATTGCATTTTCTTCAGTGTCACAGTAAAGGCAACAGCCGCGAGGATTTTAAAACGCAGCTCTGGTCCTGTGTCTTCGAGCCAGTGCTAGACTCTGGAGCCAGGAAAGGTGAGCTCTTAAAGAGGTTTGCAGGATTCCCAGAACCACCTGGCTCTGGAATCCCAGCGGACTCCATGCCTTAGACCCCTGCTCCTTCAAGCTGTAGTCTCCATTGTCAGGAAGAGACTTGCTTACATATTTCTGCTTTGACTTTGAAAACAGGAGACTGGGAGAGCACCAGGCAGTGATAAGCTGCAGTCTTTGTGTGTTATCCCTGAACCTGGGAACTTCTCACCCATTATTTTCCTCTTTCAGATCCCATTGTGAGCTCCTCCAGAACCGTGGCAACCTGTGGAGGGGAATCTGTCTGTCTGATTGATTGTGAGACAGGGACGGTGCTGAAAAAGTATAAAGTGGCTACAGAGGTGGGTTGCAAGTGGGAAGGGTAAGCATGGAATGGGAATACCAGAACCTGTAATAATTACTGTGTGTAATAATACATATTACAAACAGGTCTGCAAGTGTTAGTATGGACAGATGTTAAGATGAAGATAGATAATAAACATTGCTTACTTATCCTTTTAGCCCAGTTTTGGTTTATTTTTTTATTAGTTTAGGAGATTAGCCTGCCAGTCCTCACACAGGTGTGTCTGGCTGCTGAGCCTGCCTGACAGCACAGAAGAATAAACATCCTCTTTCTGTAGTTTAATTTCTTCTGAGAGCTGTTTTGAGTTTTGATGCCCCATCTTAAATATTCGTGCCGTTCCACCTGAGTAGCACTTGTGACAATTGTCTTTTCCCTGAGATAACAGCCACCACCCTGCTGGCTGTTCTCTGTCACCCCAGCCTTGTTTTCTTTGTGTGCCAGGAGTTCTTCAGCGTTGCATGGACAACCCTCACGATGGTGATCAGCGACAGCCGCAAGAAAGCTCACAACATCCTGGCAGCTGCAGGGAGGAGAGGGATTGTCAAACTCATCCACGTGGCAGCTGACTTCTGCTATGGAGAGATAAAGGCTCACAAAAAGCCCATTGCCACTGTCTGCTTCAGCCCAGCCCAGGAGACCCACCTCTTCAGTAAGTCTGCCTCAGAATCCCTGGGTTTAGCTCTGGTGTGGAAAAGTCAGGGCTTCCTTAACGAGGGGAATTGTCACCAGGGCAGGCAGGGACACACGAACAAAAGGCACGGACAGGCATTAGGGAGAGAACATTGTGGCTCTCCTGTGACAGCAGGAACAGCTTGTTTCAGCCAGAGCCTGCCTTTTTAGCTGAGGTGCAGCAGCTCCTGTTTCTCCCTTGGTGGCTCTCACGGTGGTTGTCACACACACATTAGCCACAAACAAGCCCAGTAGTGGATCTGTTCCACAGGGATGAGTAAGAAGAATGGCAGAGCAGGCAGCTGGGAGCCAGGCAGTGGCAGGGCTCTCCTGCAGCACAGCAGCCTATTATGGGCTGTTGGGTTTCATTTTATCCAACAATGTGCTTAATTGACTTTGATTTTTATAATGTGAGCTCTATGCCTCGACAGAGATTTCTATTCAGGTCCTGATGTCAAGGAGAGCTTTGCCACACACATTAGGGCCCACAGAGGCTGTGGCTCATGGACTGGTAATGAACCATCATGTTACAAATTGTAACTGCATTGTCAGGCTGTACAGTGAGCTGGTACAGAGCCATTCAGGCCACACCTGCACCCCACAGCACATTGTTTCTCTTGCCTACAATTATTCACATCCTGGAGTGGTTAAAGTGCTACGTGAACCATTAAAAGTGGATTTTTTTTTTAGAATAGGGGATACTTTTCAAGAAGAAGCTCAGGAATGCCAAAAGCAGAAGCAGAGGAAAGGACAAGGAGGGTGGTGGAAGGGATAAGGAGGTTGGTAGCACAGCCATATAATGGTGTGGACAGCAAGACTCATTATATTTCATAGAAAAATTTGGAGTAATTAAGGGAGATTCTTTGTATCCTTTTTGGGGAGGAGACACCAACAAACTGAGTTTGAGGGCTGCCATCTGATGAGGGTCCAGGTTACTCAGAGCAATTTGTTAGAACTGTTTCTGCTTCCAGTGTATCAGCTTGGTGACATGTTTCTCACCCTCTGTGAGTGCCTGACGTTCCCAGTGGGAGCTGCTGTGGATGTGAACACAGTAAGCCATGGATATGTGCAATAAAGTGATGTCTGCCTGTGAGTAGACGTTGGATCTCATATTTTAGATTCCACTAGAAGCCCTGACCAGAAACAGGCTCAGAGGGCCACTAACTAAAGACAACTCAGTAATGGACACCAGGAAACAAATTGTTTTATCAGCCCCTCTTAGAGCACAGGATAAGAACACTAAATACTGACTGTGCATGTGTGACAGTGTCTGGGGAATGCTGGGCCAGGAGCCTCAGGGACTGCTGCTGTGCTTTAATGAGCTCTCTGGAGCCTTAGAGGGTGACTGTGACTCAGGCAGAATTGCCAGCTAGCTCGAGAAGAGCCAGATGAGCAGCGGTGTCACTACCTGCTTCTCTTCTGTGTCCCACAGCTGCATCCTATGACAAGCGAATTGCACTCTGGGATATTGGGATTCCAGACTGTGACTACAATTTCAAATCAAGGTAAAGGTTCAAAAACCAGATGTGGCCAGTCCAAGAGTCTGTAACTATCACAGCACCACTTAACTGCTTGTTCTCTGCTTTTTTTTTAGCCAGCTGCTGGTGCTGGAAACGGCCTCTATCCCCCTCCGGATTGCCCTGGTCCCCACCTGCCCAGAGCAGTACCTGCTGGCAGGCTGTGAAGATGGCTGTTTTGCCTGGAACATAAAACTGGATAAGGGACAAAAAAGCAGGTGAGAACCACAAGGTGGGAGTGTGCATTTACTTTCCAGAACAAGAAGGGATAGTCCTAGCAAAGGCTTGATTTTTAACTGAGGAGGTCTGAGCAAAAGCAGCATGTCCTACCAAACTTAAAACATCCTCCCTTTCCCAGAATGCTCCCAGAGTTCAAGGACTCAGAACAGTCCTTGAACACCCCAGAGCATGATGCTCAAGGACTGTTCAGAGCTTGTATGAAAGCTGCATGTGTTGCAGGCTGCTTTGCAGGAAGGCTGGCAGGAGTGTAATCCAATACTCCAAAACTTAAGGGTGTGTCATCTCCAGGCAGGGTAACAGAGTGTAAACTTTTGGATCCATTTCCAGTCTCACAGTGAGGCCTCCCCTGCTCCTGGTACGTGAGGTAACCCAGGAAACTGGGACCCTGTGGGAGCTCAGGACAAAATTATGAGGAAGAAGCAAGTAAAGTCATGCCCTGCTGACAAATATCCTGATGCTGACGGAGTGCAGCAATGTCTTGAGCAAACAGACTTCTGCTGTATTAGTAAACCCAGGTGACCAAAAGTGTAAATTCAATTGGGAATTCACCTGAGCTTGGCAAGAGACTCACTAACACACAGATTTCCTTCTGGGCTCTGCAGCCAGGTGCCCTTTCACTGCTGGCTGTTCAGGACTTGGCTGATTTCACCCTTTTTCCCTGCTCTAGGCCTTTTGAAGCCATATTCCAGTTTCCTGGTGAGGAGAGCTTGACAACATCTCACAGGGTTGACGGTTTGGCCTTTCTCAATGATGATGTTGTTGGTGAGTATAAACACAGCAGCACAATCCCAAAAACAGTGGGGCACTTCAGCATGTGCAGGGTGAAGCCAGCATGACAAGCAGAGGGGCTGAAAGGGGTGTTACAGCCTCTTTAGCTTCTGGGGGGCTGCACAGGATGGAGTTGTCTCCCAGAGTCACTTGTCTTTCCCAAAAATGTGCTTAGAGTGCACACCCATGCTTGGACAGGACCAGAAATCAGCTGGACACATCCCTGAGAGCACACATGGCCAAGCAGTGCCAGTGTGGAGGGGGAAGAGTCTCTTTCTGCTCAAGGGCTGGTGGCAACAGGACTTTTTGTCAGGAGAACTGTGGGTTTCATGTCATGGGCTGGCTCTTTGTGAACAGCTTGTGCTTGTTCTGCAGCTCAGGAACATAAGCATAGCACTGAAAATCTCTCTGCAACCTCCAATTATCCTGAAATAAGGTAAAACAGGTGCAAACAGTTGCTGCTGGATCAGATCCCATGGCTTAAAATCCATATTCTGGATGGACCACCTCTGTGTCAATGCATTTTTCTTCCCAACAGCTGCCACAGCCTCTCCCTTCCTTTCTTCCCTAGTTTCCAAGAGCTCCAAACCAGGATGCATATACTTGTGGAGCTGGAGCAAGTCTTTTGATGCCAAGGGAAAGGGATGCCAGAGGACAATGTCTGCAGTTATCCTGGCTGAGCTGGAGTGGTCCACAACAGACATGTCCTACCTGACACTCAGCACCTGCCCAGGTAGGAGCCCTCATTTCCTGGGAAATGCTTTGCCCAGTTGTCCATAGCTCTTCTTTGTTCCATGGGAGTAGCCTAGAGCTGGAGGCAGAGGCCTGGATTTCAGAAGATTTCAGGGCTCTGCTCTCCCCCATGCAGCTCCAGCAGCAGCTGGGTAGAAATAACAGCAGTAATAAATAATTAAAGCTGCACCTTCTGCCTGATAAGGGGGGACAGTCGAGGCTGGGGGGTCTTTTCTTGCACAGGCTTTCAAAGCACAGAGCTCAGGGCTGGGCCCTGTGGAGCCACTGGGATGCATCAGGGGTGTCACACACTGGGCAGCTGAGTTTGGAGACTGACAAGGCACAAACCAACCTGATCCAGTCAGCACTTCCCAAAACAAAGTCAGGACAAATCCCAAAGCATTTAGCACTAGCTTTTCTACACTAAAGAGAGCTGGTTTATCTTCAAATGAATTCCTTTAGAATAAGGTAAATTCATATTTTTGTGCCAGTAAGGGAATTTTGCTGAAATGTGGCACCCCCCATTGGGATCCTGCAGCTGTCCTTTACAGCAGAACAGACTCCCAGCTCCACACTCATTTCCCAGCTTTTTCTTCTGCTCTCACAGCAAAAGAATACGTGTTCTGTGGGGATGAGAAGGGCAGTGTGTGGATGTACAACCTCTCCACCTACACCACAAGCTGGGGCTCTCCGAAGGGAAAGCGCTCGGAGCGGAGGATCTCCCCCACTCAGGTAGGGCTGAGCTGCTCTCTGCGCCTCCCCTCCACCCCAGGGCTGCTGATCCCAGTCTCCTGAGCAGGCCTGTCCCAGAACATGCCTTGTGTTTCCACAGCTGACCCTCACAAACAATTAAAACAATCTCCAGACTGTGGCCAAGGCCATTCGCTGGGGACAGGAAGGAAGAGCTGCAAAGCAAATCTGTCACCCCGTGCAGCTCTTCCTAAAACAGCCCTAAAAAAGTGGTGAGGAGCACAAAGACACAGGTGTGCAGGCACCACATCCCCCAGGGAGGGGAGTGAACATTTCAGGAAAGGCCTCACTGCTTCCCTATGCTCACTCACCCTTTTTCTGCCCAGTACTCCCTCTGGAGACAGTTCTCTTTTGGGCAGTCACTGTCCCCTTGCCTGTCCCCCTGAAAGGACAATCAAACACTCCAAAGGCTCTCACCCACTGGTCTGGAGCTACATTAGTCAGAGTGTTCCATTATTTCTTCCCTGAAAGGGTAGAAGGTATGGAAAGAAAGGTATGGGAAGAGAGTCACCATCCCTGGAGGTGGCACTCTGAGCTCTGCTCCGGGTGACAAGGACCTGCTCAGTCACAGGCTGGACTCGATGCTCTGGGAGGTATTTTCCAACCTCAACAATTCAGTGATTCCTCAGGTTTTTTGGAAGTGCATTGCCAAGCCACCAGTAATTTTGTCTGGGGCTGAGGTGCAGCTGATTTCACTTGTGCACCAAACCCTGCCCCTTTGGGAATATCCCAGAGCTCCCCAGGAGAATGAAGAGCCTGTGCCCCAGGTCCCCATGTCCCCCTCAGCCACATCCCCACTCCTGTGCTCTCTCACAGATCCTTCCACAGATGCTCTGGGACTGAGGTGCAGCTGATTTCACTTGTGCACTAAACCCTGGCCCTTTAGGAATATCCCAGAGCTCCCCAGGAGAAGGCAGAGCCTGTGCCCCAGGTCCCCATGTCCCCACCCTGTGCTCTCCCACAGATCCTGACGTGGCCGGAGCTGCGGGTGAACGGGGAGCAGCCCCCTGAGATCCTGGTGAACAACGTGGTGGCAGATCCTGCCTTCACCTACCTTGTTGTGCTGACCAGTGTGAACATTACAGCCATCTGGAAGAAATCCTAGTCCCCTGTGCCACAGCTCCACCCCCGTGCTTTGACCTAGTGCAGTATTAGTGACTGTTCCCCATGTGCCCATGAACGTTTTCTAGAGCAGCTTTATGTGCCAGATGGAGAAAAAAAAAACAAGCAAAACAAACAAGGTAAGAGTTTGTTAAACTCATCAGTTCATTGTAAACATCCGGTTCCTTTTACTGTAAGTTTTCACAATTTGTGCATTTGTTTTATAGAAATGACACTTAATAAAACAAAATACCAGTTCAGCTGGCAGTGCCTGGACTTTTTGGCAGGAAAAGCAGAGAGTTCATCTCCAGCTGTCACTGAGCAGCTTCTCATGCTGGAATCCTACCCACAACAACCTCCCCAGCAGCCCAGGACAAATATTTGCCTTAAGGCTCCAATTAGAAAACTAAAAATCACTTTAATGACTTATCCACCAAATCCAACGTGACATTTATCCTCTTGGCAAAGTGCCTGTCTGCCATGAAAAAATAAAATTCAAAATATTGCTGTCAAAAATTAAACAGAAGTGGGACAAGGGGGAAAATATTTGCCATGAGTGGAGGTTAAATATTTCATCCAGTAACAGACACTTCATTCTGCCTCAGAAGTAACAGTCTGCTCCATTTTACTCAATTCCTTCTTGTTTGTCCTTAATAGCAACCTGTAAAGCAAAAGCAAAAATACACATGCTTAGACAGGAGTTGTTACTGAGCTGGATGTTGGTGTTTAATCATTTCTGTGAATCTTCTGTGATTCACATTCACAGAATGTCACATTCGATTCACATTCACAGAATGTGAATGGATGGAATTCTGTGAATTCCATCTTCTGTGAATCACAACAACCCACAGTGGAAATCTCTACAGCAACCAGAATAATAATACTGGAATTAAAATCAAACCTTGTTTACAAATTGGTGCCTTTTCCCAGCACATCAGAGGTACTATCTCAGTCACAGCCTCCCTGATTTTGTCTGAGTAAGATTCAATCTTAGGATTCAGGGACTAAATCAATAAATAAATTGAGCAGAAGTGATGAGAAGTGAAAATACAGGCCCAGAGTTTTGTCAGGAGAAGCAAAAAAAGAAAATTAAAATGCACTTAAGAGCAGCCAAGTTTTGACAGCAGCTGAACAACACAAAGAGGGTGGCTTGAATTAATTCATAAACCTAAACCCCAGCAGCTTTAAGACACACACCAAGATTACAACAAGCCCAAAGAGTTTTCCAAAAGGAAAAGAATCCCCTTACCCTGAACCTCTCCTCCAGGAGGGAGAGCTCACTGATCAGGTCTGTGATGGCATTGGTGAAAGCTTCCTGGGGGCTGTAATCTGGGGTGGTTTGGACACGGATGATGATTTTATGTTCCAGAGGGTGTGGGACCTTGTACCCTGCAAACAGCACCTGGGGGTCTTTGAGCAGCTGCCTGAAGGGGAATAAAAACCCCAACGAGTGAAATGAAGGGCGGGAAAGCCCCAAATCTCCCCAGAAATTTCCTACCCGCCTGAACTTACGACTTGATGATGTTGCCGAGCGTGTGGTCCTCCTTGTTGATGGTGAACAGGCAGGCGTTGGGCACCTTGGTGTCCTTGTTGATGGTGATCCTGGGGATTATGGGATACAGGGATGTCAGCGACCCGTGCGCGCCAGGGAACAGCGGGGAAAGGCCGGGGCTCCCCCCTCCCAGCTCCCCGCGCTCTGATTAGGGGTTAATTAGTCGCCCCCCGCGTTTAATTAGCCCCCCCCGGGTTTAATTAGCCGCCCCCGGGTATCCCCTCACTTTTTCTCGCCCTCGAAGAGCAGGAAGGACTCGAAGGCCGGAGGCGCGTTCATCCCGCCGTTGCTATGGCGGCCGCCGCTCCGCTTCCGCTACGTCACTTCCGCTCTCTCGGTGCTCCTGACGGCCCCACAGCGCCCCCCGGCGGGCTGGAGGACCCGCTGCCGGCAATGGCGGCAGCGGGGCGGGGGGTAGCGGGGCTGGGGACCGCGGGGCTGGGGACCGCGGGGCTGGGGACAGCGGGGCTGGGGGTAGCGGGGCTGGGGACAGCGGCACAGACACGGGCGGCTCCCGCCTCAGAGCCGCCACTGCGACCAGCGGCGGGGCCGGGAGGAGAACACGCACCAGCGACACCATCAGCGGTGTCCCCGCTGGAGACACCACCGCGCTAACCAGCTGGCACCATGGGCAGAGAGTCCGGGGACGCCACCACTGCCAAGAGGCCACCAGCAGAGCCACCAGTGATGACACCAACAGAGCCAGCAGCAGCAGCAGGGCCATCAGAAATGGCACAGCAGGGACATCAAACCATGGCAGCAGTGCCGTCATCAGCAGCACCACCAAGAGAGCCCCCGGTGCTGTCATCAGGCCGCCAGTGATGCCACCAGAAACGGCACCAGCAGGCCCCTGAGAGCTGCCCCCAGTGTAACTGCACCAGTGCCACCAGCAGGGCTCTGGGCAGTGCCCGGCCCGTCCCCACGCCCCGCAGACACACGGACAGGCCGAGGGTGGGTACAAAGTGCCTTTATTGCAGGGCCGCGCTCCCCGGCCGGGCCCTCACGTCTGCAGCCGCAGCAGCGCCGGGGCCGGGGGCCGCGGGGGCTCCGCCCGCCCGTGGCAGCGCTCCAGCTCCGCCAGCACCGCCAGCAAACGGCTCAGCCCCTCCGGCAGGGCAGCATCTGCGGGACACGGAGCGACAGTGACAGCCCGCAGCCCCCTGGGGTCACCACAGCCCCTGGGGCCACCACAGCCACCACAGCTCCTCTGGGGTCACCTCAACCACCACAGCTCCCCTGGGGTCACCACAGTGCCCCTGGGGTCACCACAGCCCCCACAGCTCCCCTGGGGTCACCTCAAACCACGACAGCTCCCCTGGGGTCACCACAGCCACCACAGCTCCCCTGGGGTCACCTCAAACCACGACAGCTCCCCTGGGGTCACCACAGCCACCACAGCTCCCCTGGGGCCACCACAGCCACCACAGCTCCCCTGGGGTCACCTCAACCACCGCAGCTCCCCTGGGGTCACCTCAAACCACCACAGCGCCCCTGGGGTCACCACAGTGCCCCTGGGGTCACCTCAAACCACGACAGCTCCCCTGGGGTCACCCCCGCCACCACAGCCCCTGGGGTCACCTCAAACCACCACAGTGCCCCTGGGGTCACCACAGCCACCACAGCCCCTGGGGTCACCTCGAACCACCACACCCCCTGGGGTCATCACAGCTCCCCTGGGGTCACCCCACCGCCACAGCCCCCCTGGGGTCACCCCACCACCACAGACCCCTGTGAGCCCTGGGGACAGCTCCTATCCCCAGCAGGACCCCAAACCCGCACCCACCTTCACCCCGGGGGCCGTTCTGGGCGTGCTCCGGCTCCAGCAGCTCCCAGTACTTGTCCCTGGGGACAGCAGGAGAGGGACCTTGGCAGGAGGGGAAGGGGCTGCCGGTGCCGTGCGGGGGTCCCGGGGCAGGGCTCACCTGAGGCTGTCCCGGAGGCCCTGCAGGTGCTGGAAGAGGCGCTGAGCCTCCACCGCGGGCTCCAGCGGGTCACTCCAGTCCTGCAGGGTGACGCCGTGCCGGGTCCGATCGCATCCCAGCCCTGCGGGACAGCAGTGTCACCGCACTTGGGGACACTCCAGCACGTCCCCGGTGCCACCTCGCTGTACCTGTCCTGTCGCGCTGGTGGCAGCAGCTCCACTTGTCCCCGCGGAACACGCCGGGGTGGTAGGAGCGGAGCACCCGGGGGTTGTTGCCGCACACCTTGCGCAGGGCTGACAGCCACTGGTTCAGCTCGTTGACACACTGCGGGGTTGGGGACACTCAGAGGGACCCCGGGCAGTGCCACCGCGCGGGCTGTGCCACCGCTCGGGCTGTCCCCGCCGCACCTTGCACTGCAGGTAGGCCGTCTCCTGCTGCCCGCCCGTGGCCAGGTAGACCACCTGCATGACGTGCGAGTTGCCGAAGCTCTTCTCCTCCACCTTCTCGGCCGCCAGGATGTCGCCCAGGGCGATGGCCCCGATACGCTGATGGAGGGGACACACACACAGGGGGTCAGCGCCACCCCACTGCCGCCCCCTCGCCCCACCAGCAGCCCGTACCTCCGCTCCGGGGCTCTTGCCGAAGCTCAGGGACTCTCCGGTGAGGCAGAAATGGAGCTTCTTGCCGGCGGCAGAAGCGAGCAGCGGCCCCTTGCCCCGTGTCTTGTGCACGAGGAGCAGCCCCTCCTTCAGCACGGCCGGCGGGGGCCGCCCCTCACCCTCCTCCTCGCCCTGCTGCTCCTCCGTGCCCACCAGGCGGGTGATGAAGTCCCTCATGCGGGCGGTGCCCTGCTGCAGGGCGGGCAGCAGCGGTGACAGCCACGTCTCCTTGGCGCGCCCGGCCGCCGGCTCCATGTTCCCGACCAGCTGGATGGCCTGGGGACCCCGGCAGTGGCGGCGTCACCCCCGGGACACCCTGCTGGCCCCAGCGAGAACCAGCCGGGCGCCCCAAAGCCCAGCCCCGGTGTCGCACCTTGGCCAGCAGCAGCAGCGTGCGGCTGGTCCGAGCGTCCGCGTGTGTGGCCCGCAGCTGGAACAGCTTGGGGGTCATCACGGCCGGCGAGAAGAAGCGCAGGCACAGGAAGCTGGTGACAGCCACAAATTTGGCGTGCTGTGACCACCGAGGGGGTGGGGAACACACGTGAGGGTCTCTCCCAGCGTGGGACAACCCCACAAACAGCGATGCACCGCTGGCCGGGGCTGCTGCTCGCCCAAGAGGGGCACCACACCCAGAGAGCGCTGTCCCCTGGGGATGTCCCTGTTTGACCCCGCTCCATCCCGACCTGGTGCTGCGGGAAGCGCTCCCCGACGCGCTGGAAGAGCTGGCGGAACGCGGCGCGGATCAGGGGCGGACACGCCGGGGCCGACCTGACGATGGCGTCCAGGAGCTCGCCCAGGTAGGACTGGAGGTGCTGTCGGCCCTGCTCGATCACTTCGCCCTCCGTCTGCACCCGGTGCAGCCCCGAGCACCTGCGGGCACCGCCACTGTCACCCCCAGCGCTGGGGCCAGCCCTGCCCTGCCACCCCACGAGCCTCTTACCCGACGTCTTTGATCTCCACCTTGCCGGGGTCCAGCTCCACGTATTTCTTCTCCTCGAACACGCGGGTGATGATGGGGCCCAGGACAAAGTGCAGGTATGGCATCCCTGTCACCTGCCGAGGGACCACACAGGGGACAGGGATGGGCTGCAGATTTGGCACCCGACACCCCCGGGGTCACCCAGTGGGTTTTGTCCAGCATCCCACCCCCAGGGGAAGGCACAAGCACAGCAGCCCTCCCAGTTCTTCCCCTGGAACAGCCCAGGGCCAGGATGACCTGGCAAGAGCAGGTTTTGGGTGGTGTGGCACCTTGAGGAAGGACTCCATGGACTTGGAGGCCAGAGAGTTGCTCCGGAACAGAGTGTTGGGCTCACCTGCAAAACAGGAGAGGGGCCATGGCCTGGGGGATGGCCACAGGTCAGCCCTGGGCAGCTGCATGTAACATCCCATGAACTCTGTCTCTTTGGTCAATCCCCAAGCCCTCAGCCCTGGAAACATTAACTGCTTACCACAGTTAGTCTTCCCAAAGGGAAAAACAGACTCCCCCATGGACTTGGTGTCACAACTTCCTCTGGTTTCTCCTTTCCCTGTCACTGGCTTGGCACCCCACAGGGGCAGCACCCGTGGCTGCAGTCATGGGGGTCATTCCCAGAGCCTGTGCTCAGCCCCCCTGGCCATTTCCATGGGGGTCATGGGGATTTTCTAACTTCAGACCACTTGCTCCTCCACCAACCTCAGCCCATGAACTGCTGGGATGAGCCCAACAGATTCCACAGCGTGATGGCTGAGCCTCAACCATTACTCCCAAAAAATCCCCACAAAAGGCCCTGGAGGTTTTGCAGCCCCAGGAAATGATAAGGAAGCCTCCAGGTCCACTCCCCATTCCAGCCTTACAGGGCTTGGCCAGCTCCAGCTCAAAGAGCAGATCCAGGAACTCCTTGACCAGCCCCTGGCCCAGGAAGAGTTTGACCAAGTTGATGGCGACCTCCTGCCGGCACTCGGCCGTGGCGGTTTCGTCCAGGAGGGTGACCAGGTGCACTTGGCCATCCTGGAGGGAAGAGGCACCATAACGTGGCAGCCCGAGGCAGGCACAGAGCTGGGAAATGTGGGTGCTCCAGCAGGGCTGGGCACGCACCCCTCACCTGGCGCCCCGACTTCACCTCCTGGCACAGGAGCTGCACCAGGGGCTGGTAGCAGTGGGAGGGAAGAACCGTCTCGTCCCGAAGCTTCACCTGCAGCTGCAGAGAGCCCAGGCTGCCCCGGCGCCTGCAGGAGCACAGGGAGGGTGGGTGGGTGGGGGTTGGATGGATGGATGGAGGGATGGATGGAGGGATGGATGGATGGATGGATGGATGGATGGATGGATGGAGGGATGGATGGAGGGATGGAAGGATAGATGGATGGAGGGATGGAAGGATGGATGGATGGATGGATGGATGGATGGATGGATGGATGGATGGATGGATGGAGGGATGGATGGAGGGATGGAAGGATAGATGGATGGAGGGATGGAAGGATGGATGGATGGATGGATGGATGGATGGATGGATGGATGGATGGATGATGGATGGATGGATGGATGGATGGATGGATGGATGGATGGAGGGAAGGATGGATGGATGGATGGATGGATGGATGGATGGATGGAGGGATGGATGGAGGGATGGAAGGATAGATGGATGGAGGGATGGAAGGATGGATGGATGGATGGATGGATGGATGGATGATGGATGGATGGATGGATGGAGGGAAGGATGGATGGATGGATTGATGATGGATGGATGGATGGATGGATGGATGGATGGAAGGATGGATGGATACTTTACTCAGCAAGAGGTAGCCCGACACCCCAGGCTATCCCTCCAAAGTGATGATGCTCCCAGGAAAACCCCCCTCCTTAATGCCCCTGAGGGCATTGGGACCACCCCAAGCCCACTCCAACACCCTGTGCCAAAACTCACCCGTCCTCTGTTGGCTTGGGCTTGTCTGGCCACAGCCTGAACCAGCCCTCCTCCTGCCCGGCCGCCTCCAGCCCCTGCATGCTGAACACCACCTGGGAGGGGAAGGCAGGAGAGGGCTGGGCGTGCAGCTGGGCAGGACCTCAGCAGCACTGGAAGGGTTTGGGGCTCACCTTGCCCAGGAAGTCGTTCCTGCCAACGAGGTCCCAGTCCCACACCTCCACACAGAGCTTCTCCCCAGCAGGCTCAGCCAGCTCAAACTCGAAGGTCTCATTCCAGCGAGGGTAACAGGATTTCTTGACCACCTGCAAAGGCAACAGCTTTGTCCCAGTTTCTGGGTGGGTCTGTCCGTCAGGGACACCAGGCTGGGGATGCTGGGGGACAGGGATGGTTTTGGGTTTCCCCGTGGATGGATTCCACCTGGGAATCCACCCCTGGCAGGCTGGGCATGGCTGCAGCCACACTCACGGTGCTCTCCTGTGTCTTCCCATTGTAGCGCAGGCGGACAAAGGGGTCAGAGGCACCATTCCGGTCCTTCCTGGCCAAATCCCTGCCAAGAAGAGGGGGAATTTACCAGCAACCTCCCAAAATACCTACAGGCACCTGTAACACTCCTCCCCTCTCAGGGAATCTCAAGATAAATGTCCCAAAGACCTGCAGATGAGGTAGACCCTGCCCCAGCACCCCCAGCACCTGCTGGGTGATGAGGAAGGTGCTCTGCACCCAAAGGACCAGATACACCAAGGAAACTGAGTCATGGAGCAGCACCCATGTCCCAGCTGCACACACAGCCCTGTCACCCTCGTGTCCCCTCTCACCTGGCCTCCAGCACGGAGCAGCGCAGCCGCCGGCTGCCCTGGCTGCCCAGCACCTCCACCCGCAGGTGGATCTCCCCCTGCACCTCCTCATCAGGGTCCACCTCGCTGAGGCTCATCCAGCCGCTGTATCCTGTGGGAAAAGGGGCAATCCCCACGAAGGGCTCATTGGGGAGCCCCTCAGGACCAGCTTGTCCAAGGGGTGGGTCCCTCCTGGGACCCCCCAGCCACCTTTCCCCTACCCTTGGGGTGCTCTGCCAGCATGTCCCGGGTGATGCAGACCTTCCCAATGATGTCATCACGGCTGGAAAACAAAAGTGGGAAGCAGGACATGGCATGGGATTGGCCTCCAGGTAGGACAGCCCCGACTTTGGGGGGACAGGGGCCACCTTGGTGTGTCTGTCCCCATGGAGCACATCAACCACCCTCTGCTGCCAGCTGGACAATATCCTTGGGAGATAACTTCACCCATCTGTGTCCCAAAGGCCAGGGCAGCATGGACAGCTGTGGATTCTCTGGTGTCAGCACCAGGCTGAGCATGCAGGGAGCCAAAGCCACCAACAGAGTCCCTAGGCAGAGCCCCTAGCACACCTGAGGGCATGCAGGGGGTAAAAGCAACCAACTGAGCCCCCAGTACACCTGAGGGCATGCAGGGAGCCAAAGCCACCAACAAAGTCCCCAGGCCCAGCCCACAGCGTACCTGAGGGCATCCTCGTCCATGACATAGATGGAGATGCTGTGGAAGCCAGGCTGGAGCTGCACCTCGTATTCCTCCCCCCAGAACGGGGACAGCGTCTTCCACACCGTGGCAGTCCTGTGGGGCAGGTGGCACTGGTGACACAGGGGACAGGGCTCCCTCTCAGGGGTACTCCCCAGTCCTGGGATCTTCTCAGCTTTTGGGGACACATGGCTGGGGGCAGCACCCAGAGTTTGGAACCTGGCTGGGGCAGGGATGAGTCTCTGTCCCTGTCCTTGTCCTGTCTTGTGACACAGGGGTGGGGTAGAGGGGAGGGGGCCATGAGCTGTTGACCCTGCTGTGTCTGCAGGAGCACCTCAGCCCAAAGCAGGGAATAATAATAATGAATCATAAATAATAATAAATAATGATCTTAACAATAATCATAACAACAATGTGCCTGCAGCAGATGGAGACACCTGCCAGGAGCAAGGTTTGGGGCCCCAGCAGTTTTAGGGACAGCCACGGAGCTGGGCCACCCACCTGATGATGGCCTCATCGTCGATCTTCACAATGCAGTATGGGTCACTGCTCCCCGTGCTGGAAGGACAAGGGACAGCTCTGTCAGTGCCACCAGCCACAGCCTGGCCACCACCCAGCCCACAGGACTCTCCTGACCATGGGTGACCAAAGCCTCCAGCCCTGTCAGCTCCTACAGACCCTTGCAGAGCCCAAGCCCTGAGGGTGAGGCTGAGGCTGTCAGAGGCTTCCACGGGGGCACTTGGGCACAGCTGCCAGCACAGGGTGACCCTGGCCTGGCCTCCAGACCGGGGACACTCCTCCCTGACCGTGTCCGGCCGCTGTCTCCCGCTGGTGCCAGAAGTGGCTTTTCCTCTTCCCCGCAGGAAGGCAAGGAGCAAACAAACCCCACCCTTTCCCCAAAACAGCTTCAGACACCTAGAGCCAAATTTCACACACCAGGATTGAGCCACAGCAGCCTCCTCCAGCCCCAGGGTGTCCCCAGACCCCTAGCACTCCCACAGGGATGGGGACAGCCCTAGGGACACCCCCAGGGATGCAGAGGGTGTGAAGGGCAGCCACCACCATGCTTTGACTGTGCTTCCTCCCTGGGGACAACCTGAGTCACTCTTGCCAAAAAATAATCACAGTTTTACAGCTTATTGCCCTGGTTATCAGAAACAGGGTCAGAGGTGGGGAATCCAGCCAGGGATAGAGGAGCCAGGACCTGGCCAAGGTCATGGAAAGGTTGTGGCTCCCATCCCAGTGACACAGAGCAGCTTGGAGCATGGAGAGCTCATCAGCACCAACCCCAGAGAAACCTTCAGACAGTGTCCTGGGGAAAGGGAGGGTGCACAGCTGGGGGGACCCCAGACATCGAGTGATTTCCACATCTCAAACCTAGAGAGGCTGAGAGGCAGCTGCTGGGGGGATTGAAAGGTTTTGGGGACAACTGAAAGAATTTGGGGGAATCCAGAGGGTTTTTGGGGAGACTGAAGGAGTTGGAGGGGACTGAAAGGGTTTTGAGGGGGACTGAAAGGGGTTTTAGGGGATTCAAAAGGAGTTGGAGGGGACTGAAAGGGTATTGGGGGAATCAAAAGGAGTTGGAAGGGATTAAAAGGGTTTTGAGGAGGACTGAAAGGGGTTTTGGGGGAATCAAAAGGAATTGAAAGGGTTTTGGGAGATTCAGAAGGGGTTGGAGATGACTGAAATGGTTTTGAGGAGGATTGAAAGGGTTCTTGGGGGGAATCAGAAGGTGCTTTGGGGCATTCCAAAGGGGTTGGAGGGGACTGGAAAGGTTTTGGGGGACTGAACGGGGTTTGGGGGGAATCAAAAGGAATTGGAGGGGACTGAACGGGGTTTTGGGGAAGTCAAAAAGGCTTGAAGGGGATTGAAATGGTTTTGAGGGAGACTGAAAAGGGTTTTGGGGGATTCAAAAGGGGTTGGAGGGGGACTGAAAGGGTTTGGGGGGGACTAGAAGGGGTTTTGGGGGATTCAAAAGAGGCTGGAGGGGACTGAAAGGCTTTGTGGAGCTCCCTGCCCAGCCAGCACTGCAGCAGGGATTTCTCTGGGCTGTGCATCCCGGGTACCACAGCAACATCCCCGCTCCCGGGCCCTTCCACCCCTGCGGCCCCGCGGGGCTGGAATGCCGCAGGGTGCCAAGAGCCGCTCCCGCTCCGTGCCAGCCCTGCCGAGAGGGCTTTTAAAGAGGATTTTTAAAGAGGAGATTTTTAAAGACAAGATTTTTAAGGAGAGGATTTCTGAGGAGAGCCGCCGGTGAAATGCCATCCAGCAGAGCCCCTCGCTGACATTTCCTGCTTTGTGCAAACCACGGGCGCTGCCGGGAGCGGGCAGGCGGAAAGGGAGCAGCTGCTGCCCGCTCCAGCTGCGCTCGGCAACGCGCGGTGACAGCGGTGACAGCGGCAAACCCTTGTCCCCACCGCGGCGACATCCAGAGCGCCGGGAAGCCACCCGGGCACGGCGTGTTCCAGGCGTTCAAACACAGGATGGGCTGCGGGAGGTGCCCGAGTGAGGAGAAATCCCCGCTCCAAAGGCTCCGCCCGCGCAGCATCCCCGTCCCGGGATGTCACCAGGGATTGGTGGCGCGGTGGGTGCGGGGCTGGCTGGGGCACCCGCGCTGCGTGCGGGGAAGGAGCTGGAAAGGGGAAGGGCTTTGGAAAGAGGAAATGAGCCCAGGACTGGAGGAAGGGGAAAGGAACCCGCAGCCACCCCTCCGGCAGCAGAGCCGCGGAGGGATGGAATTAAAAATTAACTGGTGGAGGCAGCAGAGCTGGTTTGCGCTGGGGGGTGGTGAGAATAAATAAATAAATAAATAAATAAAATAGAACTAAAAATGAAAGAAAAAATAGAATGAGGGATTGAAGGAAAATAGAATAAAATAATAATAAAAAAGAAAACTAGAAAAAAATCAAAGAAAATTAAAGTACAATAAAAAATAAGTTAAAAAAGAAAAATAAAAGAAAAATTGAATAAAAAATTAAAAAATAATGAAAAATGAAAGAATAATAAGAGAAAAAAGAAAATATAAGAAAATTAAGAGAAAAAATAAAAGAAAAAATAAAGAAAAATAAAGAAAAAATAAAATAATAAAAAAAAGAAAAAATAACTAATAATTTTAAAAATTATGAAAAAAATAAATGAAAAAATAATGAAAAAATAATGAAAAAAATAATGAAAAAAAAAAAGAAAAAAACCCAAGGAATAGTAAGTGAAGAAATTAATAACAAATAAGTGAAAAAAAGGAAAAAGGGCAAAAAGGAAATTTTTAAAAAAATTAAAATAATGAAATAAAAAGTTATGTGAAAATACTGAAATAAAAATAGAATAGTTTGAATAAATTAAAGATTAAAAATTGTTTGTGTTATTTATTGTCCTAACATTAAAATAATCCAATAAAATAAATAAATAATGAAACAGAAATTCAAATAAGATAAATTACATGTCACAATAAAAATTCAATACTAAATAAAGCAATTTTGAAAATGAAAAACCACTCAAAAAAATCAGGCAGCCCCTTTCCCTTGCTTTCCTGGGATAAAGACAAGGGGAAGATTTGGCAGCCTCAGCTGGAGGGGGGCTCCCGTAACTCCCTGAGCCAAATCCTGTGGGATCTGGGGGTTCCCCTCGGGGATTTGGGGGTTTCCCCCAGGGATCTGGGGGTTCCCCTCGGGGATTTGGGGGTTCCCCTCGGGGATTTGGGGGTTCTCCATCACCCCCGGCTGCTGCCAGCAGGGGCTGAGCTGGGGACACCCCGCGGAGGGAACTCCCCGGAGGGAAAGCGGCGATGCCAAGAGCGGTGCCAGGGCAGGGAACCGGATCCCCCGGGGCAGCGGGGAGGGGGCCGGGGCAGCCACGGCCAAGGTCGCGCTCGGGTTTCCCTCCCCGCTGTCCCAGCCCAGCGCCACGTCCCAAAGGCAGCGGTCCGGAAAGCTCCGCTCCAGGCGCTCCCAAAAGCCAGAACCTCCCAAAACCCTCAGCTGGGTCAAGCTCCGGCGGGGAGTTGTGCCAAGGGATTTAAAAATCAGGCCCTGACACACGGGATTTAAAAAAAGAAAAAAAAAAAAAAGAAAAAAAAAAAAGTCATGTTTCTTTCCTTGTTTATCCTCTTTTTTCCATGACGGCTGCAGGGATTTTTGCTGGTTTTCCGGCTGCCGAGCGCTCCTCAGCAGCTTCCCGCTGCCTTGGCGGCGGCTGGGGCCACCCCGGTGCTGTCCCCACATCCCGCCCCATAAGGACCAGAGCGACGAGGAGAGCGAGCACCGGGAATTTCTGGGAGGGAAACCCCGAGCCAAGGGCTGCCCCCGGAGCTCAGCCAGGTGGGATGGAGCCGGGGATGGGACACAGCCCTGGGGCAACCCCTGCTCCTTTGGGGACGGATGTACCGGGTCCTGCTGCGTGTCCGGGGGTCCCTCCTGGTGGGGACAGCCCTGCCCCGTGGCACCCCCGGGGGAGCCCCCAAAGTGGGAGCGCTTTTGGGGTACCCCAAACACGGCTGGGGGCATCCCACAGCACGAGGGGAAAGCTCAACCCCATCCCGGGGGGTGTCCCCAAATCACAGCCCTGCTGAGGGAGCCCCCAAAGCGCCAAGAACTGCTGGGGGGCGCACAAAAATGTCCTGAAGGGAACCCCCAAAGCCGCCCTGGGGGAACCCCCAAAGCAAGGAAACAGCAAAGCCATCCTGGAGGAACTCCCAAAGCAAGGGGGATTCCAAAGCCACCTTATGGGGAACCTCCAAAGTAGGGGCACTGCTGGACGGGTACCCTAAATCCACCCTGAAGGGAACCCCCAAAGTAAACACACTACTGGGGGGGACCCTAAAGCCACCCTAGGGGGAATCCTCTATGCAGGGCGACTCTAAAGCCACCCCGGAGGGAACACCCCAAGGGGTGACACCCCAAAAGGGGATCCTAAACCCGCCTGGGGCTGAGCCCCTAAACCTCATGCATGGCTGGGGGGCCTCCAAACCATTCTGGGCAAGTCCCCGAAGCAGGGAGGAGGCTCTAAGGCCACCCCGAGCGTGGTGTCCCCATCAGGGACCTGTTGGGGGGACACCCCGCAGCCCCCCTGGGAAAGCGGCGAGTCCCTGGGGATGCCCCCGCCCCGAAGCTCCCCCGGCCGCCGCGGTGGCACTCACATGTCCTTGGCGGGCAGGTTCTTGCCCTCCACGATGCGGATGGAGAGGGCGCTGCGCCGGGCCATGGCGGGCGGGCAGCGGAGCCGAGCGGAGCCGAGCGGAGCCAAACGGCGCCGAGCGCGGCCTCGAACCCGCGGCCCCGAGCACAGCGCCCATGTGCGGACCGGCATCGGCGCCCGCCAATCAGCGCGCGGGGGCGGGGGAAGGAGGCGTGGCCTGGAGGGAATCCGCGGCGCCCATTGGGTGATGCTATCGACTGTCGGCCAAGGGGTGTGGCCTCCGCGGGTGGGCGGGGCCGGGCTCCCCGCGCTGCCTGGGTCCCGCGGGGTCCCCCCGGTGTCCCCGCTGTGCCCTCGGTCCCCCCGGTGTCCCCGCTGTGCCCTCGGTCCCCCCGCTGTGTCCCCGCAGGGTCCCCTCGGCCCCTTCGCTGTGTCCCCGCTGGGTCCTCTCTGGGTCCCCGCTGTGTCCCTGCAGGGTCCCCGCTCTGTCCCCTCGGTCCCCTCAGCCCCCGACGCTGCCCGCGGTTCCAGGGCAGTTCAGCCCCAGCCTGCCTAGCCCAGCGCCCGCCTGTGTTGGACCAAACCCACACCGAACCCCTCCTGGGGGACACGAACCTGGGGGCTGCAGCATCAGCCGTGCTGCTCTGCACCCCAAACCTCCCGCGTTTTATTGATTTTTAACCTATTTTGTTCGTTTATAAAGTACTGCGCCTCCCGGCAGCAGCGCAGCCCAGGACAGGGGGCATTTCTGGGTGCTTGGTGCCCTAAATAGCAGCGGAGGGTCGGGGAACCCCGCCATGGCCAGACCCACCCGGGCCCGGGGACTCAGCCGGCACCCACAGCTGGGGCTCAGGGCTGTGCTGGCAGAGAGGGTCCTTGGCATTTTCACCGTGGGGACGCTGCGGGGACACGCTGGGAACACGCTGGGAACACGCTGGGTACACGCTGTGAACACACCGCTCTGTTCCTGCAGCGCTGCCCCTCTGCCTCCCCCGCACGGGGGACAGCAAGGGGACAAGGTGCCATCCCCACCACCACCCCACGAGCTTCTGCATGTGCTATCCCCAGCCCCACAGGCGGCAGGGGCCACATGTGCCACCTCCAGCGACACACGGGTGGCAGGTGACACAGGCGACACCCCCACAGCCCTCTGCAGGTGAAGCAGCTGTTTTATTTACGGGGTGCAGGGCGGAGAGGACCCGCGATTGCCGGATGGAGCCATCGCTCCGCTGCTCCCACGCCGCTCTCGGCAGGAGTTAATCGCTGGATTTGCTCGATTTCCCTTGGCCGGGCTCCACGGAGGCGGCTCCGGCAGCAGGGGGGAGCAGGTTGCTAACACCCCCCCCAGGGGGCACAAGGACAGCCCGGGAGGGCGCTGTGACCGGCCGGGGGTGCCAGGGTGATGCTGCCCTTGGCGTGGCGCCTGCGGGGACAAACGGGGCTGTTAATGTTTGTGTGTGATGTGTACAGGTGTATTCACACACACCTGCCCCCGTGTATGATGTGTACAGGTGTATTCACACACACCTGCCCCCGTGTATGATGTGTACAGGTGTATTCACACACACCTGCCCGGTATATGATGTGTATGATGTATTCACACACACCTGCCCGGTATATGATGTGTACAGGTGTATTCACACACACCTGCCCGGTATATGATGTGTATGATGTATTCACACACACCTGCCCCGGCCCCACCCACACCGGGGTCGTGTCCAGCCCCAGCGGGGTCTCGTCCTGCCCGGGCTGCAGGATCAGGGCACGCCCAGCCCTGAGATCAGCACCAGAGACCCACACCCCGCTGGAATGAAGGATCCGGTCCCTTCCAGCGCTGGATCAGGATCAGCTTCCCCGCCCCAGCCCGCCCCTCACCAGCGCAGGATCAGCCCCACATCCCCAGATCGGGCTCAAGGACCAACATTCCGGTGCAGGATCAGCCCCACATCCCCCAGATCGGGATTAGGGACACCCCCGGTGCAGGATCAGCCCCACATCCCCAGATCGGGCTCAAGGACCAACATTCCAGTGCAGGATCAGCCCCACATCCCGCAGATTGGGATTAGGGACACCCCCGGGGTAGGATCAGCCCCACATCCCTCAGATCGGGGTCAGGGATATCCCCGATGTAGGATCAGACGCCCCGGGGTTCCCTTTTGGGGTCTCATGGCTCTCAGAGGAACCCGAGCTGCACCCAAGACAGATTGGGTCATTTTGGGGTGTGGGAGCCCCTCCTCTGGGCTCGGTCAGGGAGGATCATTATGGGATATCCATCCTTTATGGTAGGATAAAAAGGGGTTGGAGTAACACCCCCCACACCCACCATCCCACCAGGGCTGGGGTCGGGCTCCCCCCGCTGCCCTGCACCCGGGGGACATTCCCCCATCCGGAGGGGGCACAGGTGGCACCGATGGCCCAGCTGGGTGTGACAGCGTCTCCCACTGCAGAGCACCCCCGGCCGCGCCCTGCTCTGGGCAGGAGCTCTCTCCTCGCAGCGCTGGGGCTCACAGTGGGGTACAGGGGGTACAGGAGACCCCGGGGCTCACAGTGGGTACAGGAGACCCTGGGGCTTTCCGGGGGTGCGGGGGGGTCACAAACAGGCGGCACAGGCCGGGCACGAAGCACGGGAAAAGCCTTTAATGTCCCGCTCCGGGTGGCGGCTCCGGCCGTGTCCCCGGGGCGGCGGGCCGGTGTCACCGCGGGGAGGGAGCGCTGCGGGCCGGTGTCACCGCGGGGAGGGAGCGCTGCAGGTGACATTTACCCCGCAGCGGGGACACGCGGGAGGGGCGGCGGGGCTCAGAGCCGGGCGGCCGGCTGGTCATAGACGTGGTGGGTGTTGTAGCGCCGCACCGTCACCGACTCCGGCTTGCTGAAGGTGCTGCTGCCGCACGAGTCCGAGCTGGGGAGGGAAGGCGGGGTGAGGGTGGGGACCGAGGGATGGCGGTGTCACCCTCTGACGGCGTCACCCTGCCCAGGTGGTGGCACTCACCCGCAGAACACGAGCGTGGCCACCAGCGCGGCCAGGAGGATGGCGAGGAGGATGGAGAGGATGGCGGTGATGGCGATCATGCCGGAGCTGTGCCCGCTGCGCTCCGTGGAGATGCTGTTGGGTGATTTGGCTGGGGAGAGAGCAGGAGAGGGAGCAGGATGGCGGGATGGAGGGACACACACCCCGGAGAGGCTCAGGGGTCCGGCTGGTGATGGTGTGCCCACCCAACGTGCCATCACACCGTGCACGGGTGACACCCGCGGCAGAGCCCTGCCTCGGTTTCCCCTCACCCCAAACCGCTGTTGCTCAGCATTCAGCCCCCCGGGGCGCCCCACACGCCCAGAACCGCCCCATATCCCGGCTGTGGGGGCAGGACGAGCCCCAGTACCTGTCCTCAGCATGATTGGCACCGACCAGGCTGTCTCGGCCACGGGCACAGAGCCCTCCAGGGCGAGGAACTTCACCCTGAGATGGGAAGGGAGGTTGGCCGCGGTGCCGTGGGCCGGGGGCTGCCTGGAGGGGGCAGGTCCCGGGCAGGCTCACCGGTAGGGCCCGGGGCCGGGCAGGGGGCCATTGCACGTGGGCCTCGACACATCCTGGGCACAGCTCGTCTCGCTGCCCACCCGCAGCACCGTGATGTCCCCGGCGGGCTTGGGGCAGGGGTAGCTGTCCAGGGTGGCGTTCAGGGTCATGTAGGCACTGACGGACTCAGGGAAGCTCTGGAACGCGGTCTCGGGAGTCCCCGGCATCGCGCTGTTGTTGAATTTGGATACATCTGCAGGGATGGGGATGGGGGTGAGGAGGGACTTGGTTGGGGGTACAGGGACCCCCGCACGCCCCCTGCCCCGGGCTGCTCCCACCTACCCTTGTCCAGGGCCACCACCAGCCAGATGACGGCGTTGCCGAAGTCTTGGAAGACGCAGCGGGGCTGGTCCAGCACGAAGGTGGAGGCGGTTGTCACCCCCTCCAGACCCGTGGTCAGGGCTGGCCTGGGCCCCACCTTGGCTGCGGGGAGAAGCCGAGGGGGCGCCGTGGAGGGTTCGGATCCCCCTCTGCACCTCCGGCACGGAGGCTCTGACCGGGGGCGGCGGTGCCGGGGCTCGGGATGGGGACAGGGACAGGGACAGGGGGACAGGGACAGGGGACAGGGACAGGGGACAGCTGAGCCCTGGGATCTCGGCAGTGGGGCCCCGCTCCCCTCCCATCCCCAGTGTGGGTTCAGACACGTGTTGCGTTGATAGAGGAAGCAAAAGCACTCCGTGTTCCCAGCCGCGGGAGAACACCCGGGGGACCAGGGTGGGTGACACCAGGGACACTTGGTGTCCCTGACACTTGGACGCCTAACCAGAATGGGGGAAATCAGCTGCCCTATGCCTCCAGGTTCAGGGGAGCCCTGGTGGACTCCAGAGAAACCCACACTGTGCCAGTCAACCAACACCAGCCACACCAGAGACTGTCACCCAGAACAGGAGCCAGAAAAGGGGGCACCAGCTGCCCCACACCTCCAGGCCCAGCGGGCTCTGGTGCCTGAGCACGGGGGATCCCCGCGGTGCCCAGGGCAGTCCCGAGCCCGTCCCGGAGGCGTTGCTGGACTCACCGATGCCGTGTGCGGCGGGCAGGAGCAGGAGCAGCAGCAGCGGGATCATGGTGCGGGCGCCGCGGTGCCGAGGGCGGGAGTGCGGGAGCTGCTCCGCGTCCCCTGGGAGCCGCCTGTGGTCACCATCCGCCCACATTCCTGCAGCGGCCGCAGCCCCGTGGCAAACAGGTTGGGCTCGTTTCCCCAGGAGCTTTTGTTGTGTTTGAGCGCCCGCCGGCGAGGCGTGCTGAGAACCGCTGCGTTTGTGGCACGGGTGGGTGACAGCGTCACCCGGCAGGAGGGGATGTCCGGTGGGGATGCGCCCCACAGACCCCACCCGTGGTAGCAAATGTCCCCCCCAAGTGCCACCAGGCCAGAGCCCCAAGCGGCTTTTGAGGTCCCCCACCTTCACAGTCCCACCCTGCGTGGCCAAAGACCAGGAGGAGACAGCTGCAGATGGAAAATCAGATTTTACTTGTTCAGGACAGCTCATGTCTAGTGGAAGCTGTCCCCGCCTGTGGCAGGGGGGTTGGAACAAGGCGGTCTCTTCAGGGTCCCGTCCAACCCAAACGGTTCCATGGTTCTCTGGCACGGAGCAGGGGGTTGGGGAGCCGAGGGGCCCAGCCCCGGGGGGCTGCACCCGCAGCCGGGGGCCGGGGGGATGTGGTGGGTCCGGTAGGATCTGCGGGTGAAGGCGCCGGTCCCCAGGCCCTGGTGGCACAGGGAGCCCCACACCCTGGCACTGCGGGACACAGAAACAGAGGCATCAAATGGGGTCTGTGGGGCTCTGCACCAGCCACCCCCAGGGAGCCCTTTCTCCTGCAAACTGCGGCAAACCCCCAATTTAGGAATAAAAAGTTTTTTTCAGCGTTAAAAACATCTCCATTCCTTTGCTGCTGGGGTTGCCGAGTTTGGGTGTTCTCCTGAGACCCCTGCGGACACTCCCACCCCCTGTAGCCCCCCGTACCCCCCGTACCCCAGGGCTCCGAGCACGGCGACGGCCAGAGCTGCCCCCAGGCTGGCCAGGATGGAGGCGATCACCACGAGGGCGCTGCCAGGGCGAGCGGGAGCGGCCTCGATGGTGCTCGGGCTGAGGGCTGGGAGGAGGCGGGATGAGCGATGTGGGGTGGATGTGGGGTCGGGGATGTGGGGTGGATGTGGGGTCGGGGATCGCCTCTCCCCGCAGCTTTTGGGGTGATGGCACAGGGCTGATGCTGATGCCACCACCCCAGCCAGGGAGGTGCAGGGGACCCGCGGGGTGCGGGTGGCAGTGCCACCGGTACCTGTGCGCAGGAGGATGGGCTCGGACCAGCGTGTCTCCGCTTTGGGGCCGCGGCAGCCCATCAGCAGGAACTTCACCCTGCCGTGGGGACGGGGCTGATACCGCGGGGGGCGAACAATCCCTGGGGCCCGGCGAGTCTCCCCAGCCGGGATTTGGGGCTTCTGGCCTTACCTGTAGGGTCCCGGGGAGGGCAGGGGCCCATTGCAGGGGTCCTGTCTGCCCTGGTCCCTGCACGCCGTGTCACCCCCGACCCGCAGCACGGCCGCGCTCGGTGCCGAGCAGGAATACGCGGCCGCCGCCGTCTCCAGGGTCATGTAGGAGCGGGCAGCGAGCAGCTGCTGGTACGGGGGCACCTCAGCCCGGCACTGCGGGTTTCTGAAGGCGGCTGAGGCTGCACGGCACAGGCGGCGGGTGAGCGGCTGCGGGGAGGGTCCCCATGTCCCCTGCCACAGGGGCAGCCAGTGCTCACCGTTGGCAAAGGCCACCGCCAGCCAAACGGCGTCGGAGGCATCGGCGTGGCCGTCGAAGACGCAGTGGGGTCTCTCCAGCGCGAAGGTGGTGGCGGTGACCTTGCCCAGCAGTGCCATGGGGGGCACTCGGGGCACGTAGGGCAGCCGGGCTGGGGGAGGGGGCAGTGAGCGAGGGGACCCCCCCGTTCTGCACGGCTCAAGCCCCTGACCCCGCATCCACACCGGTGCTGGCACACGGGAATGTCACCGTGCCAGCACTGGTGGGGACACCCCTGCCATGCTCAGCCCCATAACCTCTCCCTGGCACAAACCCCTCGCAGCCCCCCAGGCCCCGGTCCCCCTCTGCCCTGTCCCCAGGGAGTCACCCAGGTCCGCGGCTGCCGTCCCAGCCAGCGCCAGCAGCACCCACGGCAGCTCCATGGCGTCCTCCCGGTGCTGCTGGATGTGCTGTGCTGTCGGCTCCCCCCGTCCCACTGCCGAGGGGACGAGCTGCCCCCAGTGCCCCCGCAGCAGGGACCGCCTGTCCCGGAGCCGGAGCCTCCCAGCCCCGCATTCCTGCACCGGCTCTGCCGGCCCGGCCGGACCCCGCGGGCAGAGGGGGCAGCTGAGCACCCCGAGTCACCCGCTGGTCCCAAACCCCCTGGGAACCGTCCTGCGGGACACCCGGGGCACCTGAGGGGAGTCGGGGCACAGGACAGTCGTGTGAGAGGGGAAACTGAGGCAGGGGAGGCGCTGGGGCGATGTTCCAGGGTGGACTGGCAGGACCCACAGTCTTGGTTGGCGCTATGGGGGCAGCCAGGCAAGTCACCCTGGACCACCAAGACCCAACTCCCTGCGGATGCCGTGTGCCCAGCAGGGCCCAGAGCCAGGGGTGAGCCCGTGCCCGACTGGTTCGGGTGCCGCCAGCCCTGCCCCGCGGGCAGGGCAGCGCTGCGGAGCATCACACCCGAACGAACCCAAAGCCGCGCTCAGGTGAACGGTCGCACCCAGCAGCAGGGGCGCGGAAGCCTTTTCAGCTCCGGGCCCACCCCACGCTGACATTTCCCCGTCTCTCGTATCCTTTCCAAGCCTCGGGATGGGGGCAGGGAGCGGGAGCCCCCAGCGCCGCTCCCTCTGCCGTGTTTGCCAAGGGGAGCGGCCGCCCGCTCACTCCTGCGTGGGAGGAGATTTCCCCCCCTTCCCAAGGGGCCGGGACCGCGCCTTCAGATTAAGTGGAAATGGGGCATTCAAAGATTATTACATGGTGCAGCTGCAGAGGGGAAAAACAGGCGCAGCTGCAGCCTCCGTCCCTCCTCCTTCTCATCCCCCCTTATCCCCCACACCTGTCCAGCAATGCTTCCCCCGGGACCCCCCAAAATCCCCCAGAGCCCTCCCCGGCCGGCAAGGTGCCAGCAGCAAGGTGAGGGCAGGGGGGTGACGCAGGGGGACAGTGAGTCACAGTTTCAGCAGCTGCCGGTACCCAGCATAGCTGCGGGGTCACGGCTGGGCTAAGAATAACCAGCCTGAGGCAGATGAGCCATCCCCGCAGGGCTGGGACAGACACCCCCCTCTCCTCTGCTGGGGCTCCAGCTGGGGATGGGGGACACAAAGCTTCTGGTCAGATGTGCCTGGGAGCATCATAAACATTTATCTGGGGTTCTGTCCCCTCCTGGCTCTGAGAGGGACTGTGGTTATGGTTTCATTCCAGCTTTCAAAGCATCTCCCTGAGCCTCCCACCATGCCTGAGCACCTGGGTCTGCTCCCTTCCATCCCTTGGATACCCCTGCCACAGGAGCAAAGCCACTTTGGGCCCAGCACAGGGAGAACAAGGATTTTAGGAAATGTGTCCAAATCCAGGGCGGTCAGGGATGAGCTGCTGAGCTGGGCTGGCTCAGCACAGCCCAGTGCCCCTGCCCTGGACCAGCCCAGATGCAGGGAGGCTCCAGCTGATTCACACCCAGCAGCAGCTGCTGGAGATGCCTTAGGCCAGGCTCAGCAGGAAATTCTTGCTTTGTACAGGGCTGAATGAACCCTGCTTCAATTTTTGCTTCAATTCATTGCTTTGATTGCTGGCATAAGATGATCCAGGGATACAAAGCTGAGGTTTGAACTCAAGACCTCTCCCTTTTGCAACCAGGGTGGGAGAGGAGCAGACAGAGCCCATTTGTGTAGAGCTTAGCAACACAGACACGTCACTGCAGCTCCCCAGGAGCTGCCATTGCTGCAGCACACCCAGATTTCCCTGGATGTTTGTGGGGTTTTCCTTAGAGCTGCAGGCACAAGATGGACACTGGGGAAAGTTCCACCCCTCAATGGCTGAGAAAAACTTTTAATCTTGATATTGGCATGACAGGAAGCAAAGTGTTGCTCATCTGGAGGAGGCAAAGGCAGAGCTGCCACAAGGCCCAGCCCCATCCCAGCTTTCCCAGGAAGGAGGTGAAGTGGCAGATGGCACCAGTGCCACAGGGATGGATTGGATGGATTTAATGTGCAGCTGGATCTGCTGGCTACAGGGAGGGGGAGAGCCAGAAACAGCTCTTCAAAAGACATCAGCTCCCATGACACACAGCCTGGGGACAATGTCCAGCAAGGTCACTGGGGCTGGGGCAATGTCCCATTTGCAAGGTGCCAGCAGCCACAGCAGGGACAGGCTCTGAGCCAGAGCATCGCTGCTGGCACCTGGGCTGGCCACCCCTGCTGCAGGGAGAAGGTGACTGTCACCAGCTGGTGGCACCAGCAGCCCTGCAGCAGCAGCACAAAGCACAGCAGCTCCTCCTGCACAGGCATCACTGAATTGCTGCCATTTCACCTGAGAGAAGGGGAGAGAGGGACAGGTTCTGCCTCCCATCGTTGGGATGAGAGGACTGGGGCTGGCAGCTCACAGCCAAGAGCAGGATGGACACTATATGTCACCTCTGCTGGCACCATGGCACAGGCCACCAAACTCCAGTGGGCAAAGCACAGACAGGCAGGAACCACAACCCCTGGGAACAGGGTGTGCTGTGTCCCTGGTGTGTCCCCCCAGCAGAGCTGGGCTTTCCCTCCTGGCTGGATTCATGTCCATGGCTCCATGGAGCAGGCTGGTTCCCCTGAGCCACCCCAAGCCCAAGGCAGCAGGAAGGCAGAGCAGGGTCTTGCTGTGAGAATGAAGAGTTTATTGGGACTGAGCAGAGATACACAGCAGGAGGGAGGCAAGAGGTGCCTCAGACAGGGAGCTGATGTGTCCCCAAAGGAGGACCTTGCTTGACTTCCAAGGCACTCTCCTCTCCCATCCTGTCCTCAGGCATTCCCAAAGGAAGGTCCTGCCTTCCCCAGGGGATCTGTCACCTCAGTCCCATCCCAGCTGCTCCTGGCTGCAGCCATCAATCCCACCCAGAGACACAAGCACAGCTTCTACAAAAATATCCTTCCCTCCCCCACACCCCCCCCCCCCAACAAAAAAATGTGAAGAGCGGGCAGGGCTCCCACAGAACTGTTATTGCTCAGCGTGATGGGTGGTCAGACAGGGAGCTTAAGGCATCAGGAATAAGTGCACAAGTGGCCCCTGAGGCTCACTGGCCCAGGCAGTCCTCAGTGACACCCTGGGCAGCCAGCTCTGCCAGCACATTGTCCAGGTAGTTGGGGTCAGGGTAGCCATGGCCACTGTGGTTTGAGTCCATCTCAGTCTTGTGGTGGATCTCGTTCCACACCACCGTGTTGCTCTCGCCCGTGGTGTTGGAGGTGCCCACTGTGAAAATCAGGCGTCGCTTCCAGGCCACCTTCAGGAGCTCCAGGACCTGCAGGGGGAAGGAAAAACAAAGCTAGGAGACTTGTGCCATGAATGCAGCTTGTCAGGAGCCTGACAGCTGAAGCAGGGTGATGTTAGCAGGGTGTGATGCCTCACCTTCCTGCCCTTCTCATTGTCTGGCAGGTAACAATAGCGAGGAAAGCCTCTGGCTGTGTATGGCATCCCAGGGTTGGGGTGCTCCGGGCCCTGCAAGAGATGAGACAGGTTTGTCATGGACATATCCATCTTCATATCAATTGGGAAATCCATCAACAGCAGGATCTGACACAGGCCCATCCCAAACCAGCTCTTCCATGTAGAGGCAGCAAGGTATTGTTGGTGAGTACAACGTGTCTGACTTGTTCTTATAGGATACAGGAGTTTTACAGATCCTCCAAAAGCAGTTTCATGCTGGGATACAGAGCCAGATCTAAAATCTACCTAAAGTCTGGTGAGAGACAGCCTCAAATCACTGCTTTTTCCATGTGCTCTGGTAACACCTTAAAAAGATCACACAGCTCAAACCTTTCAAGTTTCACCCCCACCACTGAAACCAAGATGAGCTGTGAAACCAGACCATGGGATGTTTCCCACCTTGTGATCATGGGCAGTTTCCTCCCTGCTTCAGGCAGACATCAGAGCAGGAAAAGATCTCTGATGGAGGAGACCCTCACATTTGAAGAACAGCCAGAGCAGCTGCTGGCTCCAGGCACCAGAGGCTGCTCAGCAAAGGGCTGCCAGCAGATGCTGCACTGGATCCCAGGACCTTTCTGGGAATCTCTCCCAGTTTGTGCTGTCTGCCAGCACGCTGGGCACTCACCTGGATGCCCCTGCTGATGTGATACACAATCCTGATTGTCCCACAGTCCTTGTGCCCTGGCAGGGACTGGGGGAAAGTGGAGATCTCCATCTTCCCTTTGGGCTGGGTACCGGTTTTCTCTCCGTAGATGGTTTTACAGGAGGGACACTGCAAACTGCCATCCTGCCAGGGGACAGAAGCCACATCAGAGCTGCAGAGCCACCTGCACACAGGGGCCTGGTGAGGATGGGCCAGCCCAGTACCTTGTTCCCGTTGGAGTACATGGCCAGCACGCAGAGCAGGTGGAAGGAGTGCTGGCAGTTCCTCAGGCGCCCCACAGCCTCGGGCCGGATGCTGCTGGAGGGGCAGGAGTCGCTGTAGCCCGAGGGGGAGCACAGCTTCTCCATGCAGATCATGCAGTCCTGGGGGAGAAACCACCACTGCTGTGAGCACAGCCTGCTCCTGAGACTGACACACCAGCGAGATGCTTCACGAGGATTTGCCTTCAGCTTTAACTGAGATTTAAGGACACAAAGACAGGTTTCCTTGTCTGGCTGGTATTGCTCCACTCCACTTCCTGCATTGTCCAGGAGGTGGAGAGCTGTCACCAGCCAGAGAGGAGAGAATGGTTACATCCTGCTTCTCTGCAAAGCAGCTCCCGTGGAAAAAAAAAGCTCCAGTGGCTCTCAGGGAAGACAGAGGGTTCACAAGCATTGGCTCTGTGGTTCAAAAAATGGTTTGATCTCTAGTTTTGACCTCTCAGCACTGAGACAAAAACCAAACTCTTTCCTCCAGAGGAAATGGGGAGGCACTGTCAGGGTGAGCTGCTCAACCCACACTGTGCCTTCATCACAGTCCTCTGGTGAGGACAAGTCACTGCTGTCATATGTGAATTCTGGGCAGTGCTGAGGATTCTCCATATCAACAGTGGCACTGCAAGCAGCACCATTCCCACACCAGACACCCAAGGAGGGATGGCCCTTGGGCACTGCTGTGGCTTCCCTGGCACCCCAGTGAGCTGGGCAAGCTGGAGTTGCTTCACTGTCCTCTTACCTCATCAGCAGGAGCTCCCTTCAGCTCCTCCAGGTACTTCTTCACCACTGACTCTGGCTCTGTTGGTGTGGCTGCACAAGGAGAGATGAGACAGACAAGTCAGACACTCTGTGTGTGATGGGCACATGTGGGGTGGGCTAGAGAGAAGGCAGACAAGCAGGTCACTGGCCAGGATGCCAAGGAGCAAGGTCAGGGTTAGAGGGGAGAAGAGAACACTCCAACAGATCCCTACAAGCCCAGCAAAGGCTTTGCTGTCAGCCACGGCTCCCACTAGGGCTGGGAGTGCCACAGGTGTGCAGCTGGTGTGCTCCTGTTCTCCTCACACACCCCAAGTGACACCAGGCACGTCCCAGCTGGACTTTGTGCACACCAAAACAGCTGGGATCAAACCTGGCAGCCTTGATGGGATAGAGGATCACACAGTCTGTGTTGTCAAAGGAGAAATAAAGGTATTTCCACACCACCCCAGCAAGGAAACCCAGCAACACCCTGAGCTTCAGGCCCAGCTCTGAATGCAGCACAATGAGCTCCACATCCTCAACATGAAACAGTGGCCTGGTCCTTCCACACACTCATACCTGGCAAGACACAGTGCAAGTCACCAGGTGTATAAAATAAACCAGCTTTGAACATGAACCCTATTTGCAGCATGAGACAGCATCTTTGCATCTTCCCAAATAAAATCCCATCCACCCAGGACAGCCTGATCCCTGGAGGCCTTGTGGGATGAAGCAACAAACATCACACAACAGCAAGAGCAAATCACCACTGAGTGCATCCACTGCCACCTCAGCTGCCAGCCCACCCTCCTGGAGCTGCCCAGCAGGGCTTGGCTGAAGGAGGGAGCATCCCATGCCCTGCAAGGCAGCTGGCCCTGGGGGAGAGGAGAGGAGCTCCTCACCAGCCATCAGGCTGCCACAGAAGCTGCCAGGCTTCTCCACCAGCCTGGGACAGGAAACATTTGCACAAGTGATGTTACAGCTTCACCTGGCAGGAGGCAAAGAGAGATCAGACACTTGGCTTGGGGGAGCCTCATCCTTCCTTCCTGAATGCACTTCTGGGGGCAGCAGGAGAAAGCAGTGCTGTGCCAAACAGGCTGGCCAAGGTGTAGCTCTTCCTTCTCTCATCTCCATCCTGTCCAGGTGGATGTTTTAGCATGGAGAGTACAGCTGCTACCAACTCCACACTCCCAGGAGGACACAGAGCATCACCATGTGGAGCAGCCAGGGATCAGAGCTGCAGCTGTACCTGCACTACCCCTCTCCAGCTCCCCCATCCACTCTGGGGCTCTCAGGGAAGCCAGAGGGTTCACAAGCACTGGCTCTGTGGTTCAAGAAGCTGCACATCAAGAGGCAGCCCCTGGAGCTGCTATTCCAGTCCAAAAAGCCATGTCTGCCACAAGCAGGAAGGAGGGGGTGCCATTTTCTGCACAACCACTTTCCATGGAGAGACAAACACGCAGCAGAAGGGAAGGACTGCTCCCATGCCACAAGTGGTGCTGAACAGGCAAAGACCTGGATGGCACAGATCCAATCCCAGGTGAAGTCCCTCATTCCCTAGAACACCATGGAAGAGAGCAAGGCAGAGCACCAACATCCTTTAGCTGAGACTGAGGAACTGTGGGCTGGACTCTCCTGAATGAAAACACAGTCATTAAGATGGGTTATTTTCAGAAGGGGAGTCCTGGCCATCCTGAAACCTGTGATTTCTGGCAGCTGTAGCAGGAGGAAGGGATGGCTGGGCACACAGAGCAAGAAGAGGAGCCCAGGAGGTGAAGGGACCTTCACTCCAAGTGCCAGTGCTGGGCAGGAGGGATTCCTGACACCTCAGGCAGAGCAGGGCTGTGAGGATCAATCTCTGGAGATCCCAAGGCAGATAGGTGGCAACAGGATTGAGCATTAAGCCAAAGAACAACACAGATGCAGGTGTTTTCCTCTTCAGGGCCCAAAATCCCCTGGAAAAGCGTTTCCAAGAACTGTCCCAAGAGCAGGAAACAGGGAGGAGCCTGGGCAAGCCTCAGGCTTCCACCTTTGAGGCCAAGGGTTCAGCAGTGCCAGGAGCTGCTTCAAGGCCTCGTCACCAGATCCCACAGGGAACGTGGCTCCTTGTCTTGTCTTTTCCAAAAGAAATCCCAGGAATTCCCTGCTGGGACCTTGCTTGCATGCAGAGGAATGAGTCTGAAGGGGATGTGATCAGTCTGAGCTGTCCCAGCTCCCTGTGCCTGGCACCCCCAGCTGAGTGCTCTGGATGTCTGTACTCCCGCCTGGCAAACACAGGGTGGCACTTTCCACATGTGGCACTTGGAATCAGCCTCTGGAGACCTTCATGGCCCTACAGGAGATGAGGGCTTCAGTTCCTGCTGCTTCACAGGTTTTAGGCAGAATTCTATGACCAGGACTAGATATTATTCCTCCTAAGGCCATCCACTCCCATGATGATCACTGTGCTCTCATCCCTGTGGATCCTGCGCTGCCTGACAGACAGACAGACCAACACCAAGTCCTTCTCCACCCAACCTGCATTTTCCAGGTGGCTCTTTCTGAAGTGACCTTCTTGTCTCCTCTGGCTTTGGGCTGGTGGAAGGAAAGCCAAAAAGATGCACAGCCAAGGTGAAGACAGCAGGGAGGGGCGTGACACCAGCAGCAACACCTGCCCAGCCCTTGGCTGGAAGCCCCAGCTCACCTGCTCCCACCTGCACAACAGATCTCAGCAGCTTTAGAGCAGCTCAGCTCGTTCAGGGTGGTGGGGGATGCTCCTTCCACAGAATCCTTTGTGACTTTTCTTCTCTGGAGCAGCTCCAAGGAACAAAGAGGTAAGTCATCCAAGAACTGGCCAGGCTCATTCAAATAAAATCAATGAAAGGAGACAAAAGTTCTGCTGCAGAGCTGGGTAACAGAGCCAGGAAAGTCCTTGGGATTTTGGGCATTACACCACTTCACCAGCTGGCATCAGGATGGAGCTGGGGGAACCAAGCAGGCAGAAGGTGATGCAGCCCTCAGCTACCCTGAGGAAACCCCTGCCTGATGGATTTGCACTGTGGCATCTGCAGTCTGTCCCTGTCACTTTGCTGTGACAACGCTCCAATGCATTTAGAGCCACCAAAGCTGCCTGGAGAGAGAAAGGGCTGGGCAACCCTGACACTTTAGAAAAACCCATTCCCAGCTGCAAGGATTTCAAAATCCAGTCCCAAAGAAGATGCTGAGAGCTCTGTTTCAGGAAGGGTAGCAAAGCCCACGTGTCCTTCCTGGGCAGAGCAGCACATCTGGCTGGTCACAGCCCAGCAGCACAGGGGGAGCCAGCTGGGACCATGGCACGAGCCACGTGTGCTCCAGCACGTGAATCACTTCCTTACAGGGCTGTTTACTCCATAATGAAGTGTTGGCCTCCAAATCTTTGTTCTAGCCATCCCCTGGGATCATCAAAACCTGGTCAGTCCCCAGAGTTGTCTGGATTCAATAGTGGATTGAAAATGGACTGGAAGAATCGACCAGTGCCATTTATCTCCAGCTGGCCCAGAGCTGTGCTACAGATTTATCCAGGATGCCAAAGAATGTTTACCATTCTTTCATTTACAAAGAGAGGAATATCAAATTGTTTTTAATGCTTCCCCTTCCTCCCTGTAGATAATAAGCTGCTTGCTGCAGCAAGGGCTTTCCATGGGCAACATTTAACAGATGTGTTTTGAATCCTTGCACAGCAACCAAATGCTTGCACCAGTAATGTCTCCTTCTGTAGCCCAAACCAAGCCATATGCTTTCCAGCAGACTTTTTTTGATACCCTCTGCAGGCCAGACTCTGGCTGTTCCTAGTTATTGTCATGGACAGTCACACAGCTCCCATCACCTCTGCTCCCTGGGCTTGCAAAGGCTGTATCTATAGATTTCTCCACATTCAGCATTTCAGCAGGATAATCCAGTGACCAGGCTGCTCTGGTCAGAGCATCCCTGTTTATGTCTCCTTCAGCAGATGTTTCCCCACAGGGACAACAAGATGTCCCAGCTCTGAGGGCTCCCCAGTGCCACCCATCCCACAGGCACCAGCACAGTCTGTACCTCCAGCTGCAGAGGGATGGCAAGGAGGATGAGTGTGCTCCTCTCCTTCCTCCTGCAGTGACTGCCCATCCCAGAGAGGAAGGACGTGCAGGGAAACCTTCTCACCAGGTGGAAGTGGGTAACAAGTGACTCAGCAGAGCCAAGCAGCCCCTGGAGATCTTTGCAAAGGCTGGGGAGCCCAGCAGCATGCACAAGCATCACCTGCAGAGACCAGGACAAGCCACCTGCCCTCCTGCCTCCCTGCCAGCAGCCAGGTCCCAGCAGTGCTGGCACAGGGCAGGGAGAGGCTGCAGCATCCCAGGGCAGCACCAACCCATGGGGATGGCAGAGGCTGCCAGGCCCTGTGCCAGCCTGGAGAGCACAGAGCCTGCCCAGAGACTTCCCCAAGCCTTGCAGCACCCAGCTGTGCCAGAGCCATCCCTGCCAGAGCAGCAACAGCGCTAACGAGTCCTGACTAATTAGTGCCTCTGTTTAACACACCTCAGCTTTCCACCGAGCCAGCTGCAATTCCAGCAGCAGGAGGGAGGGAGAGGGGCTCAGCAGGGGCACTCTGCACCCACCACCAGCTGGCTGTGGCCAGTGCAATGCTGGGTCCAGTCCTGGATGCAGAGCTCTGTTTGAGCTCTCCACGATGGAAAATCCTCAAGGGAAGTGGCCAAGAACACACAATGCAGAAATTCAGGGCACAAAACGAGCCCATCTCTGTCTGTTGGCAGCACCAGGGTCTGTGATGGGAAAGAACAGTCTGGCCAAAAGTCAGGTTCAGTACCTGCACTGCAGAATAATGTTCCTCAGCCCTGAGGGGTGTTGTACAAACACAGCTTGTTCTGAGAATGGACTGAACACATTCTGCATCCCAGAATTGAGGCACTTCACAGGACTGGCATCCCAGCCCCCACCAACAGCAATCCTGCTTCTTAAAATAGCAGGGGATTTTAACAACCTAAAGCACTGAAAGGCTCCCCTTCTCATGGGTCAGTGTGGGGAAGGGCTGATCTGCAAGTCTCCTCTGCAGCACATCCTGGGCAGGATGAGGACAGCTGGGACAAATCCTGCCATGCTGGATGGGAGAAGGAGATACTTGATATGCCCCTTTCCCATTCCATCCTTCCTGCTGGTGCTGCCTCTCTGCTCCTCCAGACATGGCCCAGCCCCAGCAGGTGGCATTGCAGAGCTGGCAGGGAGGTGACAGCCTGCCCTGGGGCTGAGAACTGAAGAAGTGATGCTGATGGGGTGCACAGATACAGAGATACAGCCACTGGACACCCAATGCAGTCTGTGCTGCTCTCACCTCCCAGCCCATGTCCCACCCTTCCCACTCCCTGCGCTGCTGCTCTGCCCACTCAGCTCACAAATCACAAGACAATTCTCCTGTTAACATCCCACCCCTCACAGCATCCTGGCTGCTCACACAGTGCCAGGGAGGGCTGGATGCAGGGAGCAGACAGCACCTGGACCAACAGACCCCACAGAGGAGAAGGCAGCAGCCAGCCAGCCAGTGTCTGTGACCACCCTGTGACCCAAATTCAGCTGTCTCATGTCACTGAGCAGCAGCAGGTGACCAGCAGCAGTGCAGAGCCCTTTTGTTGTTTTGGGCTCCTCCAGTAACTGGGGCAGGCCAGTGCCTCTGTGGGAGGGCCTGGCCTCACCACAGCTCCCTTCTGGCACTTTCCAGGGCATCCCCACCACCCAGCCCTCATTCCTGCCCTTGCATGCTGCCCATGCCACAACCCCACCATGCTGCCAGCTGGCTCCATGGAGCAGGATCCTCACCCAGCCCCTCTGCCACCCTCCTCTGCCCAGCTCTTCTCCTTCACCTCCCATTTTCCTTTGCTCCTCCTGTTCTTTGCTGCTTCTCCTGCCGCCCCTGCTTTCTCCTCCCCCTCCATCACACATCCTACTCCACATTTGCTTTCTCACTCCTTCTCACAGCTCTCTCCAGAATGCATTTCCATAAAATACCTCCCTCCTCATTTCATTTCTATTTTCCTTCCTGCCTCCTTCAGACAGCTTTGGACCTCATGGACTCCAAAGAGAGAAAAAGGTACAAAAAAACCTCCCCCTAGACAGGCAGATTGCTCTTCCTCCCCACCTCTGGGCTCTTTCTTAAATGTAGAGATCTGTGTTGAACATCCCCAGTCCCACCTGGCTTATCCAAAGGGGGACATGCTGTAGGTGAGGTGGTGGTTGGCACCCCTGTGCCAAGGCTGGCAAACAACCTCCACCAGGCTGGATTCACACCTGCCCCTGCAGAGTCCCAGCACATGGATGGGATCCAGGCTCTCAGCTCTGTGAAGGTGAGAGGTGCCAGTGAGATATGAAGAGGAGAAATGAAAGCCCTGCCCTGGAGAGGGCTCCACTCAGCAGGAGAGCTGAGGTAATCCATCCCTTCCTGCCAGTGCACATCCACCTGGGAGCGCTCCACTCACTCCCTTCCACCCCAGACTGAGGTGGAGAGAACAAATCCTCTGCAATTTGACCTCAAAAGCCCTACACGACTCAGGAGCCTGCTTGTCTGGGAGATCCTTGTCATCCCATGACTCAATCATGACAAGCATGGCTCACAAAGCAAATCTTCTCTGCAGAGCACATATGGATTTGATGTTCTTCTCAATGGTCCCACCAACACCTCAGAAGGTCCTGGTATGTGGACACTCCCCAAGAGGGTGCAGCAGGATCACAGAGGAGGCTGGTGGAGTGTGACATGCAGAGCACAGATCCGTTCCAGCTTTCATTTTGTGTGGAAACAAGCTGACCTACCACAGAACCACACCTACTTCACCATGTTATTTTCCAGCCTGTCAGAGAGGCTGCAGGTCAGGGCAGACATGTCCTGCTTCTCCCCTCGCTGGGATGAACATCATCAGTCAAACCAAAAGAGCCAGGAGGGTGGGGGGGAAAGACATGAGGAAAAGAGGGGTGCAGAGAGATAAAGAGATGGAAGCAAATATCAGAGTTTGAGCAGGAACTACCTTTCTTGGACACTTTCCTCCCCTCCTTAACTGAGCTGTGTTTTTTAGTGGCCTTATGGGTGCTGGCAGCTTGAGGCACACGGGTGAGGTGCACGGGCAGTCCGGCGGCTGACATCAGAATAGCTGTCATGCCTACAGTGGGCACGAGGTCAACATGCAGGAAGGAAACAATGGGGAAACACATTCATTAAAAAAAAAAAAAAAACTTGAACCTTTCAAAGAAAATTAAAATAAAGTAAAATAAAATAAAACCTTTAGCCCTTAGTTCTGAGGGTGTAAAATGTCCGAGAGGTAACAGGGTGGGAGTCAGCACTGGGAGAGGATCTGGAGGTTTTCAGAGGGAGGAGCCCAGGCAGCAAATTAAGGGAGGGGAATGTGGGCACGTGGCTTGTCTGTGACCCTTTGTGCTGTGTGACCTTCCTCTTTGGGCTTTAGGGCTCCTCAGGCACTGAGCCTGCAGTGGTGCAGAGTTCCCTGCTGAGCAGAGCCCTGGAAGCAGCCCCGAGGGATGAAGGCATCACCCATAACCCCTAAAGGTCCTGCTCAGCTGCTGTCCCCTAAACCAACACATTTCAACAGTGTCACACTGAGCCAATCCCCCTTCAAACACCAGGGCACAGCTGCCCTCCACAGCCTCTCCTCCCTGGCATTTTGGTTTTCCCTCAGTCTCAGCAGCAGTGCAATCCTCATCCTCCCCCACCCCAGCCAGCTGTATCCATGGGATGCAGTTTGATAAAACTAATGAATCATTAAAAAGGACAGCCATTCCCTGAAGGTAAAACTGGCACACACAAAGCTACAGGACTGATCATGCTGATCCAAGATGATGTTTGCCTGTGAAATCCAGGCTGGTTACAAATCATAACATTTCCAAGGTACCACACTGCTCTCACACTTACATCCAAGACAACACCTGCTTTTGCTTTCCCAAGAGCAACTTCCCACCTGCAACAGCCAGCACCAGAAATAAGAAAAAAATGCCTACAGCTGCAAACCAACAGCAGAAAACCTAAAAGCCAGCATTTCCCCAGAAATCCCCTCTGAGGGCAGACTATGCAAACCACATCCTAATGCTACAGACATTCCTGCTCAGGAACACATGGCCAAAGCTGAGATTTCCAAGCATTTTATTTTTGCAAGCTTCTATTCAGTCATATGGGGAAAGGAAGATTCTAGAGCACATTTGTTCAAGACAAAAATGAGGCACCTTGCCCACACATGACTGAAAACTTGAGTTATGATGGGAAGCATCAGCTTTGTGTGCAAGTGGTAAAACTATTTTCTGCCTCAAATATGCTACCAGTCAAGAACATGTGTCCTGTGACTACAAATCCCCTGTGCAAAGCCTGCCTCAATGCCCCACAAGCAGAACTACTCCTACACAGTGCTGACCACAATTTGTACCTCCTCTTCCTAAGGTCTGAGCACAAATATTCCAGAAGCTGTTCAACTCTTTTCTTGAAGGTTTTTACTAAAACTTTCCCATCTAAGGGCCAAAAGGCAGACAGAAAGGGTTCCACCAGAGAGGGAGAGGGACAGAGATGGAGGAAGGAATTTCCCCAGGGTTACTTTTGGAAGAGCTGGGCTGACCACAAGACCAGGCTGCCCTGTGGATGGTGAAATGCACTTCCAAATAGAAATAGGTAACCAGGCAGCAATGGATCACCCTCAAAGGGGATCCAGGTCTGAGATCTACAGTTCCCCCAGTTCCCAGGAGCTGCAGAGCCAGAGGAGGATCTCCAAAGCACACAAAGGCTGGGTTAGCACCCCTTGCCCTACTGGCAGCGCCAGAGCTCACCAGATCCAGAAATTTCACCACCAAAGTAACTCCCTTTAAATCCCAACTGAAGGATTGCAAGCTCCCAGCCCATCAAAGCCAGCACTGCACTACTCCCAGGGAGCCTTAAGGAACAGCTTAAATGTCCCCAGAAACAGAAGCTACTTGTTTTTTTCAGGAGTGCAGCTGAGCCCCAAAGCCCAGCAGCACCACAGCTGCCCCCTGCACCTCTCAGGTCCTTTTCCCTTCCAGCAGAGAACACTCAGAGGCATTCCAAGCAGAGCAGCAGCAACTCTGACTAGAGAGGCTGGAGGAACAAAATTCCTGACACACAGGGAAGGTCTCCCACCACAGCTGGGGAAATCATCTCAGCCTGACCCCACTGAGGCTGCACACTACTATTCCTAGAACTGGTGCAGAAAAGTTGTCTCTAAAAAAGCTGTTTCTAAGCAGTGCAGTAGCACTGATGGCACAGACTGACATTTGAAAAGCGAGTCCAAAGACTACCAGGGATTATCACCACCCACGCACAGCTGTCTGATAGGCAAATGCAAAATTAATGTGTTCTTCTGAAGAGATCAATACTGTCTTGCTAACATTAGCAGGCAGAGCCCAGAAAAAAGAAAAAAAAAAAAAAAAAAGAGAAAACAGAAGCTCAGGCTGAACAACTGGTTTCAGACTCTCAATGGCAGAGGGAGGCAGAATTCAGACCAAGCAAAAAGCAGGAGCCACAGGACCTCAGGTGAGTTCAGCTATTCCATAACACAGCCCCCTCATAGCTGGAATAACACCCAAAACTGCCTGCCAGCATCATGAATCAGCACAAAAAAGACCAATCAAAAATCCACCATTTCTTCCACACATTTTTTTTGTTTTCCTGAGCTGCATACCCATCTACACACAGACATCCAAGCCCAGGGCAAACAGGACCAGGAGAATTGCCCCAACTCAATGTTCTCCTATCTTACATTGGTCAAGAAAAGGTCTAAGTGGGAAATTACCTTTTCTTGGCCAATTTTAAACCTTCTGCTGCCTTAGAAGCCACACACAATGAATCATCTTCTGCAGATTCAAGTCAAGAGAGCATTCAGAAGGGTTCTGGTGTTACATTGCTCTGCTGCCTCATGTCAAACCCCAGTAGCAATGATGCCTTTAAAGTTTAAATACAATTCTGGAAATCTCAGCATTATCAATCCTCCCACAAATTTGGGGACTGTAGTCCCCAGGAAGGGACATCCCTGACCCAGGCCTTAGGTGGGAGCTGTTTTCCTACAATTTGCCAAAACAATACAGACACACATCACATTTGCAGACTGAGTCTCCAATTCTCACAACAATTTCAAGTCAGAACTTGTTCCAGGCATCTGTGGAGTTATGCCAGGAGCAAGTGTAGCCCTGGACCTGGAGAAATTCTCACTTGAATGCAAGTTGCAACATGACAAGTTTGCCCAGACCAAGATTGCTTTGGATATGCTCCTGTGAGACTTCCTGCTGCTCACTAGCTAGTCCAGGAGCTTGAAAAATATTATTTTATATCTTCCTACTTTCCATTGGGCTCTGGGTTTCATTCCTGCAAGGACTGCAGGAGGGAGGAGACAGAAAGCCTTGCAAGGAATCCTTTGGGATCTGATCTGATTCTATGTGTGCAACAACCACATACAGAACTGCCTTTTTTCCCCTTGCTCAAAGCCTCTTATTTGGCCAGAAATACAACATTAGTGGCTCCTTGGGGTAAAATTATTTTCACTGGAGCTATGACAACATCCACCAACTTTTTTTCAGCCTGCTGTGTAAATAAGGGACTTTTTGTAATATCCTGTGCAGAAGCTGAGCACAGGAAAAACAGCCTGACATTATGTAATGAGTGTTGGCCACACAGTCACTCACACCCAGCCCAACATGGGCTGCCCACTGACCTGGATTTGCACAGGCCTCAGACTGGTACAGGGCAGAGCTTACCTTCAGAAAATGTGAGATCTCAAAATAGCATTGCTAATTTGTACAATTATATCCACCAGCAAAATCAGTATGGTTAGTACATCCCCAAATGCACCAGTTCCTGGAATCATGCAAACAAGAAACACCCAGTTTTATTTAACAAAAAGCTCCTTTTCAGACTTAACTTTAGACATAGTATTAGAAGGGCCTTTATATGAGCACCCTGCCACCCCTGAGCCCCAAGGCACAGCAGCTAAAATCCATTATTCCCAGGAAATGTCAGTCCAGCTAATCCTTGAACACCAACACTGTGGTTAAGCAGTTTGCTTAGACCTGTTTGGCATTTCACTCTACTGATCAAATACTTGAGGGAAAAGAAAAAGCTTAAAAGACAAGTTTCCACATGCACTTTGAAGTATTAAAATAGCAGAAAGCAAGGAAAAAAAATTATATTTTGTTGTAGAAAACATGGTTTTAAAGTCAGCTTCATGATTTCTGGGATCCCAAGAGGTGCTTTCAGAAGATGTGGGGTTGACAGTGTTATAAACCCCCAAGCATCCATCACACAAACAAATCCCAGCTTCTAATTCAGACTCACAGCATTGCTCATCTCCTGTGTAGCCACCAGGAGTTCCCTCTGCATCCAAGAGCTGCACCTGCAGCACTTCTCAACATCACCCATGAGATTCAGGGGTTGTATCTGTCCAGCTTTAAACCAGAGCCAAAGCTGCTGAGATGCCAGGGGATGGAGACCAAGGCACATTTCCCAAAATAAAAATAAAGCCTCTTTCATTTACATCTGAGACTTCTCTCCCCCTACAACACTGGCCCCCCAGCCTCCTGCAGTGATGTTGTTGGAAGCAGTCACACAGTGGGGACTGGAAAAACAAAAGGAGCTCAGCCTGTGTTAGAGAATAACCTGAGTAATGAGCAACTTGGACACCATCAGCAGGATTTTAATTATGAACAAAATACCACTTCCCAGAAGAGGCTCTAAAAACAGACAGCAGAGCATAGAGGGGAAGAAGGTGTCCCTAAAGACCCAGCCAATTAATATTTCAGCAAAACTTTTCCCTTTTACCAGAACTCCATTGCTTGCTTTTCACCAGAAACACCCCCAGAGATTTACCTTCCTTCCACTCCCTAATTAACTTGTATTAATCTTTCCTCTGCTTTCATGGGTTTTGAGGACTCAAATTTATATTTCCCTCCTCCCTTGCACCTCTGAGGTGTGGGACACTTGGCAGCAGGCAGCACAGCACCCAGAGCTGTGTTGTTTGAAGACCTGGATCTGAAGGAGACCCTGGCCCCAGGGAGCTGCTTCTCCACTTCCCTTCATCTCCATGTGCCTCGTGCTGGCTGCCCCAGGGAGAGGTAAAGAAGATTAAAATGAGTAATTATCCCTTGTTTTACACCCCCAGACTGCAACAACAGAGATACCAATTTTAACCATTTTATTGTATTAAATGGTGGCAAATGGTTTATTCTGTTGGGATTTCCTGCTGCCTTTTCTATCTCAACGTGGCACCACAAGGCATGAACAGACTGCACACATTCACCTCCTGTGCGAGAATGAGATCACAGGAACAACATCAACACAGCCTGGATTCATCAGCTCTGTGCTGTATTTACCTTTCTGTGATTAAGCACCTAATGACACAGGCAGGCCATGAAAGGCTGAGCTGTTGTATGTCACAGACATTCTTCATGAAAAATCCTTTCTTGAGATTTTTCCTTGCTAGAGCTGAGAAGTTTCAGCAGCAAATGTAAACAATTATTATCTGCTGCTGTGGAATGCAACAAGTCTACCTGTGATTGGTCTCTTGTGAGTGTTTAGATCTGTTGACCACTCACAGTGAAGCTGTTATCCTCTCTGCCGAGACAGACAGACCATTGTTATTTCATTCTTTTCTATTTCCTTCTAACATAGCCAGCTTCTGAAGAAGCTCCTCTTTCCTTTCTATCTCTATGTAATATAGTTATAATGTTATATATATATATCATAATGTAATAAATCAAGCCTTCTGATAATAGAGTCAAAATCCTGTCTCTTCCATGCTCTAATAAACCCCTGTGAACACCGACCACAGTTGTAAGCAAGGGGAGCTCTGCTCAGGTCACCCACCTAGACAAGGGCTGAGCTGGACTTTACACCTCATTTCCACAGTGATAGATTAAGGAGGAGTCAGATGGGCTGCATGCTGCATGTCAGAGGACACCTGTGTTAGTCTTCATGCAGTGCCAGGCTGGCTGCAGACACGTGCAGGGCAGTTCTCAGGATGGTGCCAATGTTAGATGAAGGGAAACATCAATCCTGGAACCCTTCCCAGCCAGGGTAAAACCTGGCACTCAACAAGAGACCAAACACCTTTTCTGGAATAAGGTGGGAACCATTGTCTTGAAAAACAAGAATGAAACTGTCTCTGCTCACTCAGGAGCAAAGTCTGGTGTCCCAGGAGCTAATAACCTCAAGAGACCATGCATGGACAAGAGACAGAGGAAGGAGAGGGTTAACACACATTCTGTAGAATGTGAAACAGAGAAAACTCCAGAAAATACCAGACAGCAGATGCTTAGCATTCCTCTTCCAGGTAAAGATACAGTTCTGAGAGCACAGCTGGTACCAGAGCACCCAAATCCCCCAGTTCCACCACACCAGGGTCACTGGTTTGGCACTGGCTGAGCCAAAACAGCAAAGGTGCCACTGGCTTTTGGCACAGCAACACTTCCATGGGAAGCTGACAGCACAAATTGTCATTTTCAAGGCAAAGCCATTTCAACTTTAACAGGCAAATCTACTCTGAAAAGGAGCATTGAAAACTGGCACTTTGATCCCTCCCAGATATATTGCTCAGTATATTTAGTAGTGTGTTCACAGGTTTGGATAACAAGCAAACCAGGAGACAATGTCTGATTCAACTTCTGACTCCCCTTTCCCAACACAAGGCATCACAATCCTCTTTAAGCTAAAAACCATCAGAGCTTTTTTTAAATAAAACCACATTGTAAAAAAGCATATTAAAAACCACACAAAATCTCACACCACTCCTTTCCTTTGACTTAAAAAAAAAGCAGAAAATAGCAGCACTGAGCTTGATTCACATGCCCTTTCCTTTGCTACTTGCTCATCCACATGTACAGAAGAAGATGAATAGCCATGCCTCAAATAATCCTACTTATTTTGAAAGACTCAGGATGAGAAAAACAGTTCATAAGGTTTATCTATTCCATCCTCCCCCAAATCTGCCCTCTTTACTTTTCTGGAAAATCTTTGGGTCTAAAACCTTGAATGCCAGCAACGTTTCTGACTCTTTCCAAAAGTCAAAAATAGAATGTAAATGCTACAGCAAGGCAAACCTCTCGTTCTCTCTACTCCTAAGGATTGAGCAAATAAAGCACAGGGGAGTTCTTACCTGCCAGGGCCTGGCTCACCCTGCTGGATTTGGACATCTTGACAGGCAGGGCCTGGGCACTGGAGAGGAAAGAAAAGATGACTTTAACAGCAAAGATTAGAAACCAAAACAAAGAGAATTCAGCAATGCCCTGCTCCCTCCTGAGGGCCCTGGATATATCAGCAGGGATTAATTGCTCAGATGAGCCCCAGCTGGGACCCTCACCCATGGACCCCTCTCCCCTGCTCCTGCAGCTGTACTTAAGGAGCTGTGTCCTTGCCAGAGCTCTCTCCTGGATTTACTTACCTGCAAGGGGAGCCTCAGAGCTCTGCTGTGTGAAGCTGCTTCCAGCCCCATCTTCTCCTAATTCATCCATTCCTCCTGCTGGACCCTGCTCTGATCCTGTGATACCTCCCTGCTCTTACCCTCCCCAACAGAGCTCCTGTGAGCAGCCAACCTGCACCAACATCCAGGGGGATGAGGGAAGAAAGGCTGAAGGAGACCTAGAAGAGCTTGGCCTGGTTTTGTTTGGAAATCAAGAGAAGATGGACACCAAAAATGCCCTTCAGGTTCCTCACCTACTTGTTCTGGCAGTGCTGGCAGCTGTACTTCAAATTTGGGACACCTGGGCAGCCAGGGTTATGGCATTAGCAGGAGTAGGGGAGGAAAGGGGAGCAGCAGCATCAACACTGATGGGGGTCACTAGAGAAGAAACCCAGCTGGATCCACATTAGCAGAGCAGGAACACTTGAAATCCAAATGGAATCCATCCATATGGAGCCACATACTTGAAATCCAAATGGAATCCATCCATATGGATCTACATACTTGAAATCCAAATGGTGGCACAGAGAAGCCACCCATGGGCTTTGTCTCAGGTGGCCCACGTGTCTGGGATGGATGAGGCTCATGCACAGCAGCAGTTAATGCATGGTGCATTCAGACAACAACCTCCAGGGACTCCAAAATGACACAAACCTGGCCAGCTGCTTAGGAATTCAGAGACTAAGGTGGTCAAGAGCCCAAATTTCACTCACTGTTTAGGAGAAACCTCCTTGTGTCCAGCTGGGATGCAAGAGCTGCCCTGCCCAAACAGGTACCACAGAGGGGCCTCCTTTCAGTCTTGCTAAAATCTTTGTTCACAGTCACATAACAGTGACCGAGGCTGGAAAGATTTTTGAGTGACACAAGTGATTTTTGTTTTCCACCCCACCCGTCCCCTCTCCTACCTGCCTCAGTTTGGAACAGGTTCCCACAGGTGTGCTGGCCTCCCTGGAGAACCCTGGGCAGGACCCAGGGCTTGGTGCAGCTCTGGCAGTCTGGCCAAGTGAGATCAGCACCCCTAGACCCTTATAAAGCTCTCTGGACCACAGAGGTTTCCCTCCTGCCTCTTTCAAAGGCTGTGCTTTCCCTTCTGCTGCCCCAAATTTTGCAATGCCTTCAAATGATGCAACATCTGGCTACAATCCAAACCCACCAAACACAGTGAAAATCTTCCCTGTGATTTCAAAGGGCTGTAAATCAGATGTCTTTATGACTCTCTTTCTTTCCTGATTCACCCTTTTTGTCACAGCTCTTTCTTAGGTATTTCCCTACTTCCTTATTTCATCCCTTTGCTTCATCTCTGCCCTTATGACCCTCTTCAGAAGATGGCAATGAGCAGGACTCTTCTAGCTGCAGACATATTTGAGGACCAGGAACTTGACAGAACTGCTCCCAAAAAATAAGAGACATTGGACCTTGCCTCATTTCTTCCTGAGAAGCCCAGAAAACATCACTGAGCCTGGACACCCCCTCCACCCCAGCCTGTGACCAATACAGAAGTTTGTGTTTTGTTGTCATGGCCTGAGATCTGAGATGAAGCAGCACCTTGGGTGCTTTCACTTCCCCATGGAAGGTAAAAATAAAATAAAGCACAAAGCTGAACCTTCTGCTGTACCAGGAAAAGAGGTGGGGGCAGGGAATCCTTCCAACAAGCTGGAGCACAGGGTCATTGCACCTGAGGCTGGAGAAACCAAACCCAGAGCTGCCCTGGGAAGGGGATCACTAGTAACCATCAAAGCAGAGAAGTCTTTCACTCTTTTTTCTAATTGTGAGACTCAAATCCAAGTCATCCATGAGCTGGAATTTGTATGAAGTTGTGCTGGTTTTAGCTGGGATGGAGTTAATTTCCTTCCTAGTAGCTGGATTTGATTTAGGGTGAGAATAATGCTGATTACACAGGGATGTTTTAGCTGCTGCTGAGCAGTGTTTACACTAAGTGAAGCCTTTTCTGCTCCTCACCCCACCCCAGCTGGGGGGCACAAGGAGCTGGGAGGGGACACAGCTGGGACACCTGACCCTAAGTGACCCAAGGAATATTCCAGACCACAGAATGCCATGATCAGTGGCAAAACCAGGGGGAAAACTGAGTGGGGGCTGCTGCTTGGGAATGGCTGGGCAGTGGGCAGTGGGTGTGAGCAGCTGCTTGGTGCATCACTTGTTTTGTAGTTTCAATTATTATCAGCATTATTATTTTCCTTCCCTTCTCTGTCCTGTTAAACTGTCTTTATTTTAACCCACAATTTTTATTTTTTTCTTCCAGTTGCCTCCCCCATTCCCCTGAGGGAGGGTGGAGTGAGTTGAGGGGCTGAGTGGTGATTAAATGTCTGCTGGGTTAAACCACAACAGGAGTGAGAAGAGCCCTTGAGATCTGCAGAGAGAAACACAAGATAAGCACTTGATGCATTTGCAAGCAATCAAGTTTGGGAAGCTGTGAGTGCACTGCAGATAAATTACCATCCATGAGCCAGGAACCAGATAAATTACCAGCCAGGAAACAGTCCCTGGTCAGCTGCACTCCTGGTCTAAAGGCAAAGTGTGTCAGCTTTGGCTGCTGGAGGCTTTGAGCCAACTGATGTGATGATGGAGAAACCAAATACTTCTTATTTCACTAAATACACTCATTCATGAGCAGCATCTCAGCTGACAGTGCTGTGGGATGTGCTGACCCATCCACTCTGCACCATGGGAGCAGGGCTGCCACGCTCTCTGAGCTCTGGTACAACTGCAGAAAGCCCAGAGGCTGATGAAATCAAGGGAAATCCACAGGGCTCTGAGGTACCACAACACTGCCTGGGCAGGCCTGCAGTCACAGTGTGTGGGAGGAAGTGCTGCTGTGCCAAAAAAGGTGAGGAAATCTCCTCAGAGCCTACCCTGGGTCTGAAGTGGGGGCTTGGGGGGAGGAAGGGATGAGGTAACAAGGAAGGATATTGCTATTGTAGTGTAACGTGGACAGTGCATCCAACAATGGAACAGCACAAGCTCAAGATATTCCAGCATTGCCTCACCAGTGCTGGCTTCTGGGGAGAGGTCCTGCTCATTTACTGAAAAGAGCTCAGTTAGGAGAAAAAATGTTGTTTTGGGTAAAGGAGATCTTGGTAGCACCAGTGCAAGAGCAAGCACTGCAGTGTGGAGAGACGAGGAGCCACTGAGCCACCTGCTCCTGCTGCCCATGGAGATTTCTCACCAGGAGGTGCCTCTGACTCCTGGCCAAGTGTTCTTGCAGGTGCTTGCAACACCTGAAAGTCAATGCCTGAATTCTCTGGAAGTCTCCTGCTATCAATTCCTCCTTCCTGGTTCATTTCTGTCCTGCTGTAGCTGCAGCTCCCGAATGTAACAGGGATCACCAGGTTGTGAATAAAAGGATGGAAAATATGACAATGTCCTTGGAAGAGCAAGGACAAGAAGATCCTGGTAAGATTTCCTAGCACTGGTTCCCAGGCAGTCTGCTACAGGAGGCAGACAGGGCAGAGTGAGATTCCAGCATGACAAACCCACTTGCTTCTCCAGAATTTCAACAATCTGCAACACCAGTGAGACAGGAAAGCACAAGTCCAGCAAGGAACTTTGTCAATAGCCTGGAATCCAGGGCTGCTGCCACTTCAAACACTGGGTGGCCAGGTTGGAGCCATCACCTGAGCCACATGTGCACAACACCCCAAGAGAAGCCTGTAGGAACTCACCCTCTCCACCAGGTATGGCCCTTTCTCCCTTCCTCTCCCCTGCACACAACCAGCAGGCCACAAATCTCTGTTTCATGGCATCTTTGTAGCCCTCTGGGCAACAGCCAACACTTCTCTTTACAGAGCAGGGCAGCATCCAGCCCTGCTTCACACCAAGTGCTACCACAGCTCCTTAATGTCCAAACCCCTTCCCAGGGCTGTCAGGTGACACTAATGTCACCTGGTGGTAGCCCCATGCTGGCTAAAAGGGCTGCAGGACAACTCACAGAGGGCACAGTGGAAGCAGCACCAGGAGAGCTCCTCAGCACCCAAGGAGCTCAGGGCAATGCCTATGGACAAAGCTGAAGGATATAAAGGTGGAGGGAAAGAAGTAAAGGCCCTGGTTAGGATCCTTCCTGATCCTACAAAGCACTGACTGTGCATTGTTCTCCATGGGAGATTTGGGGTGCAGCACCACAACACCCCTGTCACAGACATCTTTTCATGAAAAATCCTTTCTTTAGGATTTTTTCTCCTGAGAAGCTGAGAGGCCTCAGGAACAAAATGTAAACAATGGTTATCTGCTGCTGTGGAATGCAACAGGTGCATCTGTGATTGGTCTCATGTGGTTGTTTGTAATTAATGGCCAATCACAGTCAGCTGGCTTGGACTCTGTCTGAGACAGAAACTTTTATTATTCATTCCCTCTTTTTCTATTCTTAGCTGGCCTTTCTTCTATTCTTTTAGTATAATTTTAATGTGATATATATCGTAAAATAATAAGTCAAGCCTTCTGAAACATGGAGTCAGATCCTCATCTCTTCCCTCATCCTGGAACCCCTGTGAACATTGTCACACACCCCAATTCTGTCAGAATGCTTTTCCAGCTCCCAAGACCCCCATTCCCCCTGATTTTATACAAAATCCTGCCCCCATCAGCTGCCTGCCTTATTTGCAGACACAACCCAGACCAGCAGCCAAAGCCACATAAGCTCAGAGAAGCCTGCAGAGCTGCTGTAGGGATTTGCCTGGCTGGGACACTAACTAATATCCCCCAGAAGATTGCTTCCTGCAGCTTTTCTTGCTCATATTACAAGCAGGGCACTCCTTACTGTGCTTCAGGAGTGCCTTACTCTGTAATTAGACAGTGCAGGGAACAGTGCAGGGAGCTCTTGCCCTAGGGAATTGATGCTTTCCCATGTGGGGTGGGAAGGATTTGCCAGGAGGTGCCTGGGATCCTGGTTACCAGTGCTGAGGTAAGGACACAGCCCTTGCCATGGCACACTCCATGTGCAGATTCCAGCACTGTCCATGAGAGAGGCCACATTCATTAACTGTGTTTAATCCACCAGAGGAAACTAATGCACCAAGAAGCAAAACAACTTGCCCACATGTATGTAATTTATTAGCAGCACAGCCAAGGATATTAGCATCTAGTTAAGCCTTGGCACTCCTCTCTGGGTTTTCCAGTGGCTTTGACCCTCTTGAGAGCAGGAGGAAATTAAAGTGCACTTGGCAGAGCTGGAGCTCCACCCTGCAACAAGCAGGAAATACATTTTAATCACCCTCAGTGGCACAGCAGCCCGGGCATGCCTGTTCTGGGGGCTGCCCCTGCTAGAAATAACAGCCACAGCCACACAGGGAGCCAGGCAGCTTTCCACAATGAACTGCACCTCGTTCTCAGCCCTGTAAGAGAGGTGCTGCCATTTTTAGCTGTGTTTTCTAAAGAAATTTACACCCAATTTCTTTAGAAAACACAGCTGCCATTTTTAGCTGTTTTCTAAAGAAATTGGGTGTAAACAACTGCACTGCCTTTCAGTCTTTCCCAAGAGTTTCTGAGCCCTTCTGCCAGTTGCAGCTCAGCCACTTCTGCAAGTTTTGTGGAGATCAGCAGTTTTGTACAAGCAAGTAATCTGTCAGGGCTGCTCTGGAGCCAAAGCTTGTGGGGTGAACACAACACAACCTTTAGCAGACACCAGAGGATCCACTGTGGCCCAGTGCTCCCTTCCCTTGGGTCTCTGAGCACAGGAATTGCACATCACAGCTGAGAGAACACAGCCAGAAACCTGTGGCAGGATAATTAATGCAGGATAATTAGCCAAAATGGTTAGACTGTAGGGAGATGCAGGGCACTGACTGCAAAGGAAGGGGAACTAACCACCATACTATGGCTGAGGGGGGAAGACACAGAACCTAGTGGATAAAATAACCCAGGAATGCGCAGGGTTTAGGAATTAAATGAAATACATTGTTACAGTTTGCTACTCAGGTTTCCCCTAATTGACAGAAATTAAAGGATTTTCTGCTGGGACATGGGTTCCATGAGCCTGAGCCTGTAACTCCAGCCAGGAGCAATCACACCCACCCAGTGGCATTTCCGACTCAACCCAGCACAGGACTGGGGGGGAAAAGCCATCCTGAGCTGGCAGCTGGGGATGAAAAAGTCCCTTTCACACATGGCACCCTGCTGGAAGACAGAGATTGCCCCCCTGGGTGCACTTGTTGTTCTGGCAGGGATAAAGAAGAGCTGCAAAACTGATCCCAAAGGACTGAAGATCACACCCCAAGGGACAGCCAGCCAGCAGCCAGGGGAGTGGGGCTCACTGGGGGTGTGGGTTTTACACAGGTCTGACAGCTCTCACACACTCCCAGGTACCCAAAGAGCTGCCACCTGCCCTGTGTGGCAGAGATTCACCTGTACAATCCCTTCACATCCCCCACAAAGGCTGGCTTGGCTGGGGATCACTGCCAGGACACCAACCACCTCACCCCATCCACAACACAAACAGCTGAGCTGCAAAACAGGTTCAAACAGCCCAACCTCAACCAGCCATGGCAACCAGCCATGGGCACATCCTGGACACCCCTCTCTGAGTCAGCACTGCCTGGACCATGGTCAGGAACCTGTGGCAACCCCCTCCAAGCATCTCTGTCCCATCCTCCCTCCACCAGGAGCACAAAGCATACCCAGACCCTGCTCAGCTCCAGACAGGCTTGTGGGGCATGGCTGCAGCACTTGGCTCTTCCTTCTCAAACTCCCCACCCTGAGTCACTTTGCAAGTCCTTTGGGCAGGGATGGGGGCTTCAGGCAGCCCAGTGGCCCCATGCACCCACCAGAAACTCCTGTGAGAAGGGGAATTTGGCAGCTTCTTCAGGAGACAGCCAGAGCCTTACGGGGGCTGATTTTCAGCCCTACTTGAAAGTGACTGGAACAGAGAAGCACTGTGGATGCTTAAGGCAACACAAAAAATCACCAGGTGGAAAAAAAGCACCAAAAAAAGACCGTGAGAAAGAAGAACAGGATGTCAGAAGTCATTTCACTCGGATGACCCTGAAGACACGACACTAAGAAAAACATCTCAAGATTCACAGCCTTATTTAAAACACAAATGAGATTCAAAACAAACCTCAAACCCCTGTGCCTCATGCAATTAGCAGAATGTGCTTCCAAGATCTCTTATCTCTGTACTTGGACAGGTAAGCCAGCCCTGGCAAGTTTCCCTGCAGTTCCTCAGGGGTTCAACAGCTGGATTACTCCCAGTGAAGTGAGTGTGAGGCTCTGCCACTTCCAGCCATTCACAAACAGAGGGAGCAGTCAGCCAGCCCTTGCTGGGTCACATTCAGTGCCAGCACTGCCACAGACAGGCCACACACACCTCTGCCAGCAAGGGCTTGAGCACAGGAATGTTAAGATCCTGAAAGTGGAATAACCAACTGTGGCTGGCCCCAGCAGCCCATGCCATGGAGAGGAGCCGGGCTGTCGGACCACAGCCTCTGCTCTTCACTGAGCTGGCAGCAACCAAAAGGCCTCAAGAGAAGTGAGGCTCTACCTCCCTCACCAGTAAGGTGCAAACACAGCCCTCCTTTGGCTCTAGCTGACAGGAGCTGAAATCCTGGGCTGAGAGATGCACACTGGTTCCAGCCCTGTCAGAGAAGAGCCATAGTGAAAATGGATCCCATGGCACCTCTGCTTTTCATCACCACTCAGCCTGAAAAATAACCTAATTTTGACAAAGAGTTCATGAGGCCTCAGCCACATGCAATGAGTCCTGTGGTCCCTCCTTGAAGAGGAAGAGCTTAGAATGCAGAGCAGTGTTCCACTCTACTGCCTAATTTGAATTAAACTGGTGTGTTTACAAGTCCCCTTTTCCTTCACTGAATTCCCCTCAAAGTTTTTTAACCTAACCCAAAATACCACTGCTCACTATTAATTTTCTCAAGCCTTCAGAATCTCAGCCTGAGTTAATCCCTCTGTGGTTCAGGGAGACTGGTAGACAGGGACTGTATTTCATTTAGGAAGAAAAGAGGTAGAGAGCAGAGGGGAAGTCTTTTCATGCACTGCACTGGATATACAGGCACAAACCTCTCTCTCCTAGGGACAAGAGCCTTGTGAGGTCCTCTGGGACAGAAAGGCTCCTGGATGCAGACCTGAGCAGAGCAGATCTCTTGGACACACACATGGTATTTAAAGGTGAATTAGGATCTGTACCTGACTCCATTAGATGCTGCCAATGCTGCACTGAGGCTCCCAGTCTGAGCCAAAACCAAGGTGTTCTGTGCATTGAGTCTTGGCGTTGACCTTGCTCCAGTCAAAGCAGGTTTGTTATAGGGCACGAAGCCAACGTTGGAAGAACTTACAGACGCTGTCCTCCCGGGAACCTGATGAGTAGTGGCAGAGTTGGGAGAGTTTGTGGAGTGCCGGTAGCGTGTGGTGATGGGGCCAGTCCCGCTGTTTGGCCAGCACTGCTGGCAAGAACATCCCACCCCAGTGTGCAGGGGTGTGGTGGAGGTGGTCACCGGGTAGGGCGCGTCCAAACGCCTCTGAACGCTGCGGCGGAACCGCGTGCTCTTGTTGGTCTGCACTTGAGCCACAAAGTCAACCTCGTAGTTGTAGCCCAAGGGCCCCAGGTCCACTCGCTGGTGGTTGGTGGCACGGGCCTGCTCCAGGAACACGCAGACGTTCATCTCGTATGGGGACCAGCCGCCCTCGTCGTTCTGCCACTCCCACACGATGCCCTGGCCGGCAGCAGAGTCCCCCGGGAAGACGTGCCTGCGGACAGCCCGCATGGTCCCTGTGGGGGAGAGCAGGGGACAATAAACACAACTGTAGGGACACCTTTTATAAAAAATCCTTTCCTTAGGATTTTTCCTCCTGAGAAGCTGAGAGGCCTCAGGAACAAAATGTACACAATGGTTATCTGCTGCTGTGGAATAGAACAGGTGGATCTGTGATTGGCCCATGTTGGTTGTTTCTAATTAATGGCCAATCACAGCGAGCTGGCTGGCTCGGACAGAGAGTCTGAAACAGAGCCTTTGTTATCATTCCTTGCTATTCTATTCTTAGCTAGCCTTCTGATGAAATCCTTTCTTCTACTCTTATAGTATAGTTTTAATGTAATATATATCATAAAATAATAAATCAAGCCTTCTGAAACATGGAGTCAGATCCTCATCTCTTCCCTCAACCTGAGACCCCTGTGAACACCATCACACACAACCATTTAGCCAGCAGAGAACCAAGAGGGATGCTGTCCTGGGGATTTGTTTCTGCACAGATCCATGCTGCCTTTCTCACTCTCCCTCAAGAGGGGCACTAAAAGACCTTCTCTTCCCAACAGGGCTGGGTTTGCTCATGAAGCTTAGAAAAATGCAACATCCCTGAGATCCCTGTCCCTCTGCCAAATCTGATTGTGGGCTGGCAGCAGGTTCAAAAGCTGCAAGGAGGAAGGGTGGGAAAGGAGGGAAGGAGAGAGGATGCAGACGCAGACACACCCGAGCACAAAGGCACAGTGATCACATATGCCTCCCTGACGTTAAAAGGAAAAAAAAAGGAAAAAGAAAAAAAAATTCAGGCTGAGGCACAGATCTGGTTAAAAAAAAAACAACTCCCACAGCCTTGACAACAGAGTAACTATAGAGACAAGACACCATCGGGAAGTACTTTGTAGGAGCACTTAAGGGGCTGAACGCCCACTTTGTTACACAAGGGTCGGGGCAATTTTGGTCTTGGGAGAGTGGGTGAAGTCCCACAAGGGGCAAGGGCAAGGACTTTGGAGAAGGGCAAACTTCTGCAGGCTGCTGGGAGAGAGAGCAAGACTAGAGAGGGGAAGACAATGAAATCACTTGAAAATTGGAGAGAGCAGCTGTTCAGACAAAGGGAGAGAAATGGAAGGAGAAACTCTACTCTTGCAAGGCCGCTCGACAGCGACAGCTGGAGCTCGAACTCCCTGGAAGCCTGGCTTTCCAGGATGACTCCACTCCTGGGTACTTTATCCCTTACTTCAAAAAAGCAGCAGCCTAATGAGAGGGAAGGAAGCCACCCAACATGACAGAAGCTCTGTAACCTTTGAAAAATGGTCAAAACTGCTACTGCAGGAAAAACCTTCAGCAGCATTCTGCACAGAGGAAGAGGAGCAGGAAAGGCTGTGGGGAAAGCAAGTCTGGGGATCTAGGAAGGTGAGGGTGAACAGGGGTGCAGCAAGTTGTAACAACACAGGAGGAGTTCAAAGAGCACCAAGAGAAAAAAAATAAAATAAAGCCTCTGAAGAGGTCATGAGAGTTATGGCACTGTGCTCCAGGACCCCGGGTGAAAACTGGCACATTTACAAGTACCCACCCTAAAGCCTGAGGAGAACTGCCCCAGGATATCACTGGAGACTCTGTGGGGCACAAGCAGTCCAGGCAAGCTTCACACCCAACAAGCACATCCCAAAGAAGAGGGAGGACAGCCCACGTGGGACTCCACACTGCCAAAATCCAACTGCTGCTGTGCTCAGGCTCTGCCCGCCTGCATGCTGGCATGAGAATCGTGCTGCTGGTATTGTACCCAATAGTTGTGAAAACTGTAACTGTCTCCTTATCTCAGCACTGCTGGAGCTCCAGAGCTGACACAAAGGCTAAGGCTCCCCCTAAGGCAGAATGTGCCAGACCAAGGAATGCCAGTTTCTGCTCCAGAGCAGCACCAAGCACCCTGCTCATTGCAGAGCAGGACTCTCCTGTGGCACCAGCCAACAAACATCTCATCAGCACACTTAAAACACAGCCAGTCACACACAGCAACCTCCCCAAGAGCTCAACCATGGAGCTCAGGATTCCTGTGGGACCAGACCTTCCTCTGGCAGAAACTATCAGAACCAGGATGACCTTCCCAGCCTGGAATTGATGTCTTAGTGGAAAAGCAGACTAAACAGCCAAAAGCAAACTCTAGCAATGACTTCTCCTATCCAGCAAGTCCTGCCAAGTTTCAGAAACACAAACAACTCAAAAGGTGGAAAACTTCAGGAATGAATCCCTGAGCAGGGGGATGACTAGGGATGGGACTGGACTGGGAATGAGATGGTGAGACATGCATTACATTTGGAAATGAGTGCAGGGAACCTGCTCCCAGAGAAAGGGGACTACCACAGGTAAGGCAAGGTGACCAGTGGGACACAACTCAGGACATTAGCTCAGAAGCTAAAAGCAGCACAAAGAGGCCTGCAGGACTTGCAAGCAACCTGTGTTTTTAACACCCTCAAACAGCAGTAGAAAGAAGATTTTTTAGGAGTCAACAAGAAGACCAAGGCAATATGCTTGGAAAACATCTCCCTTCCCCCAGGCTGGCAGGGAAACTGGCATTCCTCTCCAGGGTGGGCAAACAGCTGTGGGGAGAGGACAACTCCTGCTGCTCCCCTGCACTCACTCCCAGCTAATCTGCCTGAAGCAGCAGCTGAAGCCCACAGCTAATCCTGCCCACAAGATCCCCCCGCACAGCTGTCATTCCCTGCTGCTGGGGACGCTGCTCCCGTTAACACTGGCTTCCTGTTATTCTCCCTGGCTTCCTTTGAAGAGCCTATTTATCTGTCTAATAGCTAATGAGCAGAATACAACAGCCTATTTTTTGCACTGTTTAAAGATTTTTCATGGGGATGTTTCCTGTAGAGATTCTTTTCTCCAGCACATGACAAAGTTCAGCTGGCAGCTCGCTCAGGAAGGTTCACGTTGAAGGCAGAGGCTTGCAGAGAGAAAAAGCTTTGCTCAGAACTGGGCCATGGCAAGGGGATATGAGAGCTTTTCCAACAGTCACGTTGCAGAGCACACAGGTATTTGTGAGGGAGGTTCACAGCACTGATCAGCATCCCTTTGGATCAATGGGAAACACTGCAGGAGAGCTGTGGAGCAGAATCAGCCTTTTTGTTATTAACTCAAACTCAGATCTAGTGGAAAGATGAGATCATATCAGCCAATATCATTTCCAGAACTGAACTGGACTGTCCCCCAGAGAAGAACAGCTCCAAACCACTCTGCAAAGGACAATATTCACTGAGTGTTTTGAGATCTTTCTCAAGGACCTAAAGAGATACAAACCCTCTAAGGACAGATAGCTGTACTTGTGGAAAAGAACGTCCCATTCACACTGGGACACGTTTCAGCCACCCCACAGGCTCTCTGTTCATCTTCACCAGACAGCTGAGGACTGCTGCCTACAGGTTGGAGCACTGGCTCAAAGGGACAGAGGCTGGAAGGCTCATTCACAAGTTTGGCATGAACAAACAGGAGAGAAACAGCTGCTGGTGCCAGCTCTGGTGGTCCACACTGTACCACTCAAAGCCACAGCCTCAGCTGGCCTTCCAGATGTTTGAACAGGCCAAGCTGAGCACACCTGCCAGGACATCCAGCTTAGAAAGCTCCTCACCTCACCCAGGACACCTCTAGATAAACTCAGCCTAAGGTCACCAAGTCAGAATAAAAACACGGATGCAGCTGTGATGACCACTGACATTTGCTCCAACCACTTCCCTTTCCTGCAGGAATTGGCTGATCATGCAGTTCATTCAAAATATTGCTCATTTACTGTTTCAACTGGCAAGAAACCAGCACATGCCCCTCTTTAGAGCTTGGCATGATGCTCAACTGTGTCCTGGAGTGATGGGAGAGACACTGACAAAGGGGAAACTGATGGATGAAAAATTTTCCAAAGCAGCCATTCATTTGGGGTGTGTAATTTGGGATCTCCCTGGATTTTCCAGGGATGAAGTGCATGCATTCCATCCTTGCCCTTTGTCTAAGCTCCAGCTGCTCAGCACATCTGGAGCAAAAAAGGGCAGGAGTCATCTCTGCACATTCTGAGCTGCTATTCCCAGTGACCCCAGGAGAGAGGAGAATGAAAATCAGGTCCCAACTCTGCTCTTGAGCCCATCCTGCCCTTTCTGCCTGGGAGGAAGCGAGCCAGGCTCACCCAGCACAAGCAGAGGGAAGATTCTGCTGCAGCGTTTTGGTGTCGTGCGGGGGCTGCAGGCACTCACAAGCAGCTTGAGCAGGGCTGCATGCCAAGGCAAAGCAGCTGGCACTCCAACTCCAGAGGGAGCAAGGGACTCAAGCAGGAGGGTTGGAATCGTAAAAAGGCCTTTTTACGCAAGTGATCTTGAATGGATTGGGGGAGGGAGGGAAGTTTCCAGCTCTGAGAGCTCTGGCTCACAGGCTGGGAGCTCCAGGGGTCCCCTGATGATGCTCCTGAAGAGATCATGGTTGTCTGCCTGCACCCAGCTCCACAGATTTTTCCACACAGCATTAGGAGAGCAGCAGATGCTGCTCAGATGCTCACAGAGCTGCCCAGCATGGTAGCAAAAAGCAGAGCTTAGCAGGGCTCTCACACACAGCACAAGGCCCTGCTTGTCCCCAAGCACACCAGCAGAACGGGTGGGGAAGCTCCCTTACCTGTATCCTGCCGGAATTGTGTCAGGCTTGGAATGTCGATGACATAGGGAGCCAAGGCGGGGTCCGCGTGTCCCAAAGGGATGCTGCTGACCAGCCCTGACCCTGAGCGCCGGCCCTTCTGCTGAGAGGCCTGGATAACCTGCTCAATGTAGCTGCAGACATTGCCTCGGTACGGCCTCCACCTGCCGAATTCATCCTGCCATTCCCACACCGCCACCGCCGTGGAGCCGCTGCCGTGCCCCGGGGCAGAAGCGGGCGGGCCCGACGGCCCGGCTGAGCCGCCTCCCGCTCCCTGAGCCGCGGCCATGCTCCTCCCTGAGCTCCGGCACAACGCGGGTCCGAGTGGCAGCTGAGCTGGCCTTACACCATTTTATCCTCCGGACCTGCAGCAAGAAACACAGAGAGCACAGGGAGCTGAGAATGATGTCCCGAATCGCCCCACATCATACAAGCCATCTGAGCTGGCCTTACACCATTTTCTCCTGGGGACCTGCAGCAAGAAACAGAGAGCACAGGGAGCTGAGAATGATGTCCCGAATTGCCACACCCACATCATACAAGCCATCCGAGAGGGAAATAAGCTCTGACTTTCACAGAGGATGTTCATTATGGATTTAAGAGACTCCAGAGAACCAGACTGGCCTCAAAACCCTCTGGCTGAGGGTGAGGGAGGTACCACCACTCACTCACTCCCTGCCAGTGCTGGCAACTCGTGCTAATTGAGGGCAGACACTCTTCAGGGAGACTCTGTTTCCTATGGTTTGTGGCACCAAACACCACCTGAGTCTGTACCAGAGATCTGTACCAAACCATTCCTGTGTCAGGCAGACGTGCAAGCCTTGGCATGAGCTCAGACAGACACTCAGTAGCCAGCAGTGTGCCAAGGCAAGCTGCCATTCTGCCCCTTCCCCATGCTCAGCACTGCTCCTGGCAGCACCACACTGACCACCCCAATGCTGGCCAAACACTCATTCATGGAATTGAGTTACACAAATGGTTCCCAATCTCTTTACACTGATCTGAGCTCCAGGGCTACACCATCAGCTCCATTCTGGCTTCTGACCGCTTAGCTTTGGCCCCGGATCAGTCCTGTGACTCCTGTGCAGCATTACACATGCAAACAAAGCCAGAAGACAACTCTTAATGCACAGTTTGCAAATCACAGTACAAACTCTTCTTTAGTTCAGTGTGATCCAGCAAAAAACAGATGGGAAGGAGTACAAGAGAGCCAGGAGGAACACAGGGCACAATCAACTGCCTGTGCTGAGGGCACTGATTTAGTAGGCCCTCAAGATCAAAGCACACCTATTTGCAGCTTCTCAGGTTGAAAACAAGGAACATCTTGAAACGAGGGACAATCAGCACTAGAGACTCAAGCCCTTAAGAGATGATTTGGAGAAGCATAGAGAAAGGGTAGGAGCCCAAAGACCAGACAAAAACACAAAGGAGGTGAATAAATTCCAACAAGAAGAGATCACCACTCTCAGCCCCCAAGGGAGGTAAAAAGAACAGATCCAAAGGCATCACATGATCACCGAGAAACACCAGAGGTCCGATATTTGACATTCCTTGTCTGTTGTGTCATTTCAAGGAATCCTGTCCAAACTATCTGCACACACATCTGTCCAAATGCTGGACAACCACTTGGAGATCCCCACGCTGGTGCTCGCGTGTAGGTGGATTTGGCTGTGAATGAGTGAAACTCATTTTGTTTTAAAATAAATTCGCCTTCTCCCTTCTGAGGCCTCACGTCATTGATTGCTCGCTTAACTCCCAGCAGCCAGCAGGGAGCCGTGAGCTTCCTTCCCATCCAATGGAAAAGTTCAGGTCTCCCAAGAGGCAGAGCAGCAGTGGGTGGCTTCCACTGGAGGATGCCATCTGCACAGAGAATGACATCCCTGCCGGATGGGGGAAGATCCCACGCTCCGTGGAGCGTCCCATCCATCATGCCCGTGTGGCTTGATAGCTTAAAAAAGACAGAGGAGAGTGAGCACAGAACAGACACACCCACACGTCTGCATGTATAAGAGGAAGGCAACAGTTTCCCCAGGAATTCAGTGTAAATTAGTTTATGAGCTGCTCTGAAATTTTTATACAACACCCTCAGTTCAACTGGTCTTGGGGACAAACCAAGATCACCAAGATCCTACCCTGGTCTCTGCTATTAATCTCTTCCTTGGAATTCATTCCAAGGACAGTTATTTCACTGCTCAAAACGGCAAATTAAGACTTAAGGTATCAAATCCAACACCTGCTTCTGCCACTTCTTTTTATGGTTTCACACCAACACTTTTCCAGCTCAAGGACCACCAGCACCGTCCATACTCAACTCGGAGAAAAAGCCAGGCTGTGGCATTTTCTGTCCCACCCTCCTGCACGAGGTGCTCTGAACCCCAAATACACAACCAACAACGCCGTTTTCCCCCCCCAAAGTTGTTACCAAACATTCATCAGCAGCCACACGCAGAGCAGAGAGGAGGGAGGCTGTGAGGAGGCAGTCAGCGGTTCCTTTTCCTTCCTTTCTGAAACAGCAGCAGGAAATTCAAACAAGCGGACACTACAGCAGAAAAGCCACCTCACACTCAGGGTTACAGCTGGGTGACAGCAGCCTGTCCCTCAGCCCCGGGTGGCAGCGATGCTGTCAATCCTGGAGCACACGCGGAGGTGCCCGGGCTGGCTGCACGCGAGTGTCGCGTGCTCCAGCATCCACTTCCCCATCAGAGTGGGAAAATATTTCCTGTGCTGGGACTGCAGCTCCAAAGGAGGAGCGAGGGGAGTATTTCAGCCTCCTGCCAGCTCTTGCTGAAGCTGCTGGAGCCAGCAGCTGTTTGTGAGGATTGGGAAGTGAGGAATGCGGGAGAGCATCAGTAAGCCAGAATTACACAAGTCCTGGAGTTATGGCAAATAACAAAGAAAAGGTCTAAAGTTGCAGTTTCTGATTTCTCTTTGAGAGTTCAGCAGCACACACAGAGTAAAAGTTGAGAAATTCAATACTGGAGCTGCTTGTACAGTGTTCAGCATTACACCACAGCAGAAAGGGATTGGGGAAGAGTGGGACGTGGTTTGGGATGTGTTACACATCCCAGCTCACATCTTTACTCAAATCCCATGGACTAGAACACTTCAAGTTTTAAAAATACCTTGCAAAGCTGAAATTCACATCAACCCTAAAAGCTCTTATTCACCAAACAGTCGTGGCTCCAGTCACAAAATCCTCTGGGCCACCCTTCCTCCAGTGAAAACAAAACCTTGGCTAATTCAAGTGCAGACTTAAATATTCCAGCCAGATGCCCTTCACTTTGAAGGTATTTGGTAACACTGGCTCAGAGCTTGAGTATGGATTTGTTTGGTTGGAACTTTACTCCCAGCACAATCTCTGAAACATTTGTCCACATGGCTTTAATTGGGGACTTGGACAGGAAAAAAGCTGAGTGCATTTCAGATGTGTTTTCCAGCAGCTTCACTCCCTGCTCCTCAGACTCCAGCAAATGGTGGTGAGAAAGCTGGAGAATGGAAATTGAAACCTTTGAAAGCTGTGTTTAATTCTCTGTTCTACTTCCAGAAAGCAGAATTTTCTTTCGCTTTAAATGCAGGATCTTAAAATTCATGGGTCTGAGATGACTTCTAAAAATGCCAACTCCTTTTGTTAAGTTTCTGAACTTGAATTGCCAGTGCTGATAAAAGTTATCACGAAATGCAAGCTTGTACCTGGAAAAGAAAAGGAGCCTTGGGAGCTCTTGAGCTGGGCAGAATTAAAAATAAAAACCACCAGATTGGTAAAATAAGAGACTTTTCAGCAGGTTGCTCAGAAAAGAGAGTGCCCAGGAGAGATCGTTAAGCATCATGACACCACTTTGAGAGACAGGACTGGGAGGGCACCAAAGATCCCACGGGAAGAGATTACACAGGGATTAGGGGAGAACATAAAGCACGGGGAGCCCACAGGGCTGCAGGAAAACGTGACCCTGTGCAGGGGGCACGACTGGAGCAGCATTACAGGTGCCCTGTGCCCTTCTCCGACCCCAAACCAGGCCCCCATACCATGTGAGCTGCACTCTGGGCACAGCAAAACCCGACGCAACAGGGCTGGAAGCTGTTGCCAGGTAATTCACACCCAAACACACCTTCCCTTACACAAGCACCCAGCACCGATTAGCACCAACCAAAGAGAAAGAACAGAGAAAGGGATCGGCAGCAGGGAAGGGTCACAGTAATAACTCCAAGCACGCAGATCCATCCCAGTCCTGCCCTCTCCCAGCCTCTGCTGATCCTCACGGCACAAGGTGGCTGGCTTGACAGCCAAAACAACAGAAGAAATAACTCGGCTGCTCCAAATCTGGACTGCCTCCATTCAAAACAAGCTTTTAAGCAAGTTCCCCTCGGAGGGGGAAAACGGAGGCGAAACAAAGCGTTTGCCTGACAGTTAAAGCGAGGGCTGGTTTCAGGCACGGGTGAATTGAGAAACTGAGGCAGCGAGAGGAGAGCAGGTACACCCAGACACAGATCCTACCTGGACACAGGATCTCACCACACTTTGCGTCTAACCCGACCGCTCCTGGGTCCTGCTGGGCACCCAGGCGGGTTGTTATTTACGGGGAGATCACTGACTTGTGAGGCGAGAACCTGGCACCGTCTGGAGGGCTCCTCCAGCTCCCCAGCGCCTTCGGCTCCTAGAGCCCCGGAATGGCCAAGCCGGGTCCCGCCTGAGGAGCCCGTGGGGGCCACCCGCCCCTCAGGGAGCTCCCCCGGCCCTGGGCAGCACCGCCACCACCGCAGCCGCCTGCCGGCTCCCACCGCCCCCGGGACCACGGACACCCCCGGGCTGTCCGGGCGACACCGACCGCTCCGGAAGCTGCGGCGGGGCGGCGGCCTGCTGCGAGGGGAACGGCGCCCGTGCCCGCGGACCCGCGGGACCCCAGGCAGGCCGGGCCCGGAGCGGCCACAACGGCCCCGGCGGTCCCTCGCGAACGGCCCGGGCTGCGCGGCACAGGGAACGGGGTGCCGGGGGTACCCGCCCGCGGGTGCCCGCCCCGCGAAGCACAGCCCAACCCAACCAAGCCCAGCTCCCCGTCCCGGCGCCGCTGTCCCGCTGTCCCCCGGCCCCGTCACCCCTCAGCCGCGCCCCCGGCCCCTCACCCCGAGCAGGGCCCGGCGCCGCCGCTCCCGGCCCGCGGTCACGGAACCTCCGCGCGTGCGCACCAGAGACCGCCGGGGGCCAGCTGAGGGGGCGGGGCTCAGGGGGCGGGGCCAGGCGCGGAGGGAGGGACGTGATTGGTGGAGGCGTGAGGGAGGGGAACGGCGAGCGTGAGGCGGGGTGGGAGCGAGGCTGGTAATGAGTGTGATAATGAATATGGTAATGATATGGTAATGAGCATGATAAAGGCTGTGAGTGTGCGGGACCGAGTGTGGTAATGAATATGGTAATGAGTGTGAGTGTGCGGGACCGAGTGTGCTAATGAATATGGTAATGAGTGTGAGTGTGCGGGGACCGAGTGTGGAAATGAGTGTGATAATGAATATGGTAATGAGTGTGAATGTGAGGGGACTGAGTGTGGTAATGAGCGTGATAATAAGTGCGATAATGAATATGGTAATGAGCGTGATAAAGAGTGTGAGTGTGCTGAACCGAGTGTGAGTGTGCGGGACAGAGTACGATAATGAGTATGGTAATGAGTGTGAGGGACTGAGTGTGGTAATGAGTGTGATAATTAATATGGTAATCAATGTGATAAAGAATGTGAGTGTGCTGAACCGAGTGTGGTAATGAGTGTGAGTGTGCAGGACCAAGTGTGATAATGAGTATGGTAACGAGTGTGTGATAGTGATAATGAGCATGTATGATACTGTGTGATAGTGCAAGTGACAATGTGTGACAGTAAGTGTGACAATGAGCATGTGTTAGTGACTGTGTGTGTGATATAACAGTGTATAATAGTGAGTGTGAGACAGTGTGTCATAGCCAGTGTGCCTGCGAGTGTGATACTGTACAATAATGAGTGTGTGAATGATGAGGAAAAGTGATTGTGTAAATTATAGTGACAGTGATAGTGTGTGTGACAGAGAGAACTGGTGGTGTGTATATGTGGGACAGAGGGGATGTGAGTGTGGGGGTGTGTGTGAGATATTGTCCATGTGAGTGTGATACCATCTGTGTGAGTGTGAGCATGGCTAGTACTGAGGGAGTGAGATGCTCTGTGTGTGCAGGGGATTCTGAGTGTGAGTGTGCCTGTGTGTGGGATGGGCTCTGTGTATGCTTCTGTGTGTGTGTCATGGGATGGGATGTGTGCCCGTGTGTGTGACAGACTCTGTGTGTGTGTTGCACACCACCAGCGCAGCCTCTCCTGCAGTTGAACACCTCTGGGAGCTCCTTTGGGAATGTGGCTGTGACCCCTGGAGCCAGATCCAGCCTGCATTAACCAGCTGCTCACCACCGTGAGGGTTTAGCTCATATCCCAGTAACTCCCAAGCACAGCCCTGGAGATGCCTGCTCCTGTTTGGGGTGGGGATGGTGGAACACGACCCTGTGTGCCACAGATCCCTCTGCTGCTCCATCACCACCCTTGCAAGATGTGTGTGTTTATTTGGGAATTCCTTTATCCTGGAGCATCTTGGAGGGTGCTGCATCACTTAGTCATGCTCTCTTAGAGGTCGCAGACCCCACCTGGGTTTTTCCCTTTCCTGGGACCCTCACCATCACCTCAGCAGCAGTAATTAAGGAACCCCAGAACCAGAGAATTATTTAAGCTGAAAAGAACCCTTAAGATCACCATAATTCCTTCTGAACCAGGAAATGTTCACCAGTCCTTATCAAATGACTTGAAACCTCCCTGGACTTTACACCCAGCAGCACTGATTCATCCATGCCATGATACACCTGCCCCAAAAGGTTTATAAAATAAAGAAGATCGTATTTGGAGTCAGTAGTCACAGCAAAAAAAACCCAAAAAACCAAAACCAAACAAAAATCCCCCCAATAAAACCCAAAACCCCAAACCTAAACAAACAAATAATATAGAAGCACTTTATACTGAAGGAATAGAGGGATATTATAGAACTCTTCTTCCAGGGTTAAACATGTGAGACTCATATTTACAGAGTCTGAATAAAGTCGTTTTTCTTCCCAAAATGTGCAGTGCCAAGCACACAACCACGACAGCTCCAGTGAAAACCCTCTGGAGCTGCCTCCCCCCACGGCTCAGCCTGTATGCAAATGCCCATGGATTTCTCTGCTCCAGGATGGATGAGACTGTCACATTCCTGAGTTCCAAATACTCACAAAGTACTAATAATTGCCAGAAGTGATTGATAGCCTGCTTGTAATGTGTCTGCTTAAGCAATAAGCTTCACATTTACAGCTCAGGTGCCTGGGATTCCTGTCTCCCGTGGCTGTAATTAGAAACTGGAGAGCAATGCAGAGGTTGTTTTTTTTTTTTTTTTTTTTCCTGAAAAATAGATAGGAATGCTTTTCCAGAAAAATAGATAGGAATGCTTCATAAAGCTCTGCTGGGAGCAGACTGTGTGATCCATGTGGTTGCACGGGTGGACAGGTTTTAAATATCCTGTGATCCTAAATAGGAAAAGGTTTCAGGGAGATTTGAGGATGGTGAAGAAGGGTTTCTATTGAGTCTTGCAGACCTTCCTGGCATGGCTGGGAGATAAAGGGATGCTCCCAGTGAGGAGTCCTGGCTGGTGAGAGAGGATGGGCGAGGTTCAGGGTGATGCTCTGGGGCTGAAGGTGCTGCTGATAAGGGCTGCAGGGTGGGGCAGGGCTGAGGTGGATTGGGTGCAGCTCCTGGCTGGAGGGAAGGGCTGTACAGTGGAGATAAAGCAGCCAGGTGGTGGCTGAGCTGTGGGAAGAGTCTTAAATTGCATTGGGTTTATTAATTTTTTTATTTTTGAGCGGGGATTCATGATCTGATTTTGCATCAGGGTCCCTGGAGGGTTTTTCCAGGCACAGTGAGTGGCTGAGGTGCCTCACCTGGGCAGTACAAGTGCATGGCTGGTCCTCAGTCTCCCTGTTCTCACACCTCTCCATCACTTATCCTGCATTCCACGATGATAGAACATCCTGAAAGGGGTTAACAGAGCCATGGGCAACATGAATGAGGGGTCTGGTGACCAGCTAAGCCTGTCAGACACCACTGCACAACCTCCTCCAACTATGTGAGGGTGGCTGTAAAGATCCTTGATGATCCTCAAGTCTAAAATGTGAACCTTGGTGTCCTGCTGTCCTTAAGGACCCTGTTTTCACAGGAATGCAGACCTCACAATCCTCACTGCCTGCAAAAATATTTTATATTTTACATGACTTTTACCTTAATGATCTCCAGGTTTTAATATAGCCCCTTTTGTTTTGGGGGGATTTTTGGGGGGAGATTTTTTGGGGTTTTTTTCCAGCTGGACCCCTTTCTCCCTGTACTGTTCTTCCCCACACCCTTCCCTGCTTGCTCCCCAAATCAGCATGCAGAGCACTGAGTCCTCCAACAAGGCATCACCTCCTGTCTGATCCATCCACACTCTGGGGTAACCAGCCAAATATTTGCCTTCCCCCTGCTCTTTCCTTGCAGAGCTGCTGGAAGGCTGTTGAATTAATTTCTCCGTGGCTGCTCCCTCTCAGAGGGTTTTGGCTCGAGGTCCTACATTAATGTCTACAAACCCTGGTGCTCAAGGCTCTGTTAAATTGCCAGGCTTAGCCTGGTGCTCCAGGGAATAGCCTGGCCACTTAGGGAACTGCCTGTCCAAGCTCTGCTGGGATTGCTGCAGCACTTCCAATTCACAGCCTGCTCGATTTCAGATTAATTTCCCTGAGCAGACAAACCCAAAGTGACAGGAATTAGGAAGAAATTCCTCTGCAGGCAAAGGATAATAGGTGAAATTTCGTTTCATTTTCCTCTGCAGCAGCTGCTGCTGGTTCCTGCCAGGGACCAGTGAGACAAAGCAGGGATGGATCTGGTGTGGGCCAGATCCTCTTCCTGCTGGGTGGCTGTGACCGTGTTCACAGGGGTTCTTGGATGAGGGAAGAGATGAGGATCTGACTCCATGGTTCAGAAGGCTTGATTTATTATTTTATGATATATATTACATTAAAACTATACTAAAAGAATAGAAGAAAAGGCTTCATCAGAAGGCTGGCTAAGAATAGAAAAGGAATGGTAACAAAGGTTTGTGTCTCGGACAGAGAGTCCAAGCCAGCTGACTGTGATTGGCCATTAATTAGAAACAACCACATGAGACCAATCACAGATCCACCTGTTGGATTCCACAGCAGCAGATAATCAATGTTTACATTTTGTTCCTGAGGCCTCTCAGCTTCTCAGGAGGAAAAACCCTAAGGAAAGGATTTTTCATGAGAAGGTATCTGTGACAGGTGACCTTGCTGTCCAAGCCCTGGGATTTACCTGCTCAGAGGGATGGGTTCCTCATCCCTGCTGGTACTGGGAGATGCCCCATCAGCTCAGCTCAGCCCTCTGTGTTCCCCTGCCTGCCTTCTCTGGGGAAATCACAGAATCTTGAACAGTTTATGTTGGAAAGGACCAGCCCAGGTTGTTTCAGCCCCCTGCTATGGGCAGGGACACTTCCACCATCCCAGGCTGCTCCAAGCCCTGTCCGACCTGACCCTGAACACTTCCAGCATCCACATCTTCCCTGGGCATCCTGTGCCAGGGCCTCATCCTCCTCATCATAAAACATTCTTTCCTTATGCCAATCCTAAATTTACCATTCTCAGTTGAAACCCCAGCCCTTTCTCCCATGATCCTGACCCTGATCTAAAGGCTCTTTCCATCCCTGCCTTTCCTAATCCAGCCAGGAAACTTCGGACCTGAGTCCTCTGGGTTGTGTTCCTGTTTCCCCTGCTCTGGCCACACTCACCTCGCCATTAACGCTAATTAGGGGCAGAACTCATCCCGTTCTGCCTTCTGCTGCATTTCCCCGTGGAGATTTCCTCTCCTTTCCCGAATGCCAGCCTCTCCCTGCAGCTGCGTGCCACCTAGTGCACAGTGAGCCTCGCAGCAGCCGCCAGGGCCGGCCATCCACCCCTCCCGAGCTTTCCTGGAGCTAAACCCACACTTAAACTTTAAGGGATTTAGAGATTTTAAAGGAGGTAGGATTTTAGTTAGAGATAAGCTTTGTTGGAGTTAATTAAAATAAATGGGTAGGTCTTGATGAAGTTAAGAGTCAGTAGTTTAATAATTGATTGCTTATCAACACAATGTTTGGTTAGCTGGGTTTATAATGAAGAATATAGAAACTGATAAATAGCTTTTAGGAACATAAGACAATTGTAGGCTTCCTCTGTTCTGAAACCAATTGAAGATGGGAATGGGAGTTCTACCAAGGGTTCATTTGTCATAATTGCATTGAAAAGGTAGAAAGGTCAGATTGAGGAAGACTTCATTTACTTCCTCATTTTGGGACCCCCACCGACCCATTTCAAGGAACAAACTACGCATGCTTAATAGCTTTGAAACTAATTACATACAAAGCGATGAATGGGATGTACCAAAGTTGTGAATATGGATTTGTATTTTGGATATTCAATACTTGTATAGATAAAAACTGGACTCTGTAATCACCTGTAAATTATGGTGTGTATTTGGGAGCTATCTCACAATAAACATTCACTTTCTAACTCTAAACTGTTAGAGAGTTTTTGGATATTGGTAGTAGATCAATAGTACCTAAATAATACCTGTTATAACCTAAAACTCTATTTAACACACTGCTTAAGAAAATTAATACAACATAACTTTCTAACATAACACATATAATATTCATTTTAATATTTGCAAAAAGCCAATCATAAAATACACATCTCTCACACATATATATGGCTGTTGTCCCATAGGATCCTGCTGCCAGGTGATGTAGGGGGATAGAATATAAGGAAATAAAGATGGTGTAGAAAGTAATCTTACCCCTAAGGAGCTGCAGCTGGGTCAATTATCAAAGATTAGGAGCGGGCCTGACTTGAACAGGTCACATCTGTAAGCAATGAGAAGAAGATGCTATAAAAGAGTGGGGTGGCTGGATGAGAAGGGAACTGGGGTCAGTGGCTGCTTGGTGAAGAAGAAAGAGCCAGAGCTCTGAGGAACTCAGAGCCCATGAGAACCACCAAGAAGGTGTGGAACTTTTGTGATAAGGAGACAACAGCGTGGAACCCCTGTAATAGGATGACAGCAAGGTTTCACCCTCAGAAGTAATGGCAGGAAGAAAAGGGAGTTCCAGACACACCCTAAAGCTCATGGTCCCCAGTGAGTGCCTTTGGTGGCAGAGGGGCCCCAGCTCCCTGTGTCCCACCCCAATGTGATCCATTCCTCCCCTCCCCAGCCCTGCATGGAGGCTGGAGCCCAGGGCATGGATCTGCAGCCCTCGGGAGAGCAGAGCCTCCTGTCAGCACCACGTCCTTGGGCTGCTCCTTCCCACCTGCCCCAGGTGCTTTCTGCAGGAAGCAGAACAGATTAGGGAGGAACAAAGGTGATTTTGTCCGGGGAGGGGATGGGTACCTCTCCCTGAGCTCCAGCTTGCTGCAGCCCAGAGCGATGCTGAACCTCTCTGGGGGCTTCCACTGCTCTTTCCTCAGCCCTGCCCTTCCTTCTGTGCTTGCAAACTGCCAGAAAATACCTTAAAATTAGCTCGTGGTTCACAAAAAGCACAGGGGTGTGCTGGGAGCACAGCTCCAGCTGCAGCGAGGCAGGGCTTGATGTCAGGACAGGGAACCAAAATGGTATTTTTACAGAAAGATTTACATCTTTCCCTTCTTCAAAGGACACAGGCTGGTTTGGGACTGAGAGCTGCCAGGACCCCACACTGCAGGATTCCATCACTGGCTGTGCCCTGGAGGAGCAGAGGAAGGAGGGGAGGCTCCATCCTGCTGTAAATGCAGCATTTTTCGTGCCTGTGCTCCCAAAAGTGAAAGCAGCAGCAGGAGCCCCCTAAATACCCAGTGATTTAGCTCAGCAATCAGCAAGAGAATCCTGTCACTCTTTATAAACCAGCTAATGGCTTGAAACAGCAACTGGTGTTCTCAGCCCTTTGTTTCCCTCCTGGCAGCAAGAAGATGCCTTTTGTTTCAGCTTACATTTTTTTCATATGGCACCAGGCCCTTCTTTACATCCCAAATACATTTCCTGGCCATGTTATAGCCTGGACAAATGAGTTTATCTCTCCTCTCTGTATTTTCCCTACTAACTGAAAAGGGAAATAACTTTGGAATTTTGGTTGTGGTTTTTTTTGGTTTGGTTTTTTTTTTTTTTTTTTTTTTTTTTTCTGGAGGCCTTGCATTTTCTACAGTTTCATGAACCACTTGTTTTCCCCAGTTTCTATCCATGGCCAAACTGCTGCCAGAAAAGAGCTCTGCTGGAGATGCCACCACTGCCATAGGAAGCTGCTTGTGTCTGAGTCCTCCAGAAGCTTCTCTCTCGTGAGCATCTCTGGAGTGTCCCTGTCTGACTAGGCAGCAGGACCATCAGGAAAAGCACAAAAAGAGCTTCCTTCTTTTTCTTTTTTTTTTCCTGGCACACAAGAGAACAGCCTTGCTGTCCTGTGGAATTTTATAATTAGCCTTTCTTATGTTGTGGCTGCTCCTTGAATAAGGCTGGCTGTGTTTTCTTTTCCTCAGAGCAGCGTAATCCCCCAGCCTGACACTGCCAAGCTGCTCAAAGCACACACAGGAACATGGAAAAAGGCTGAGATGCTGCCCCAATGCCCAGAGAAATCCTGGATGGTGTGGAGAGCATCCTACTCATGTCCACATTTTGCTCCTGGTCTGCAAAACCTGGCTGGGGATTGATGCTGGAGCTGATGGTTCCCAGCCCATGGGCACTGGCAGACAGCCAGAAATGTGGGGGGGTTGTCAAAGTTTAGGCAAAACAGACTTAAAAGGCACCTTTGAAACTTGTGCTCATGATCTGGTTAATTAGAACTTTGCTGCTACTGGGAAATAGAAGTGCCTAATTGCTAATTAGTGAATCCCTGCAAGAAGGGAACAGCAGAAGGAGTTGGCCACAGTTGCAGCCAGAGCTGGCTTTGTGCAGAGTTAAAATACAAAACCCAGACTTTTTGGGGCATTTAGATGTCTGGGCTTTGCACAGGAGCAAGTGAAAAATCCAGCAGCAAGAGCCACAAGGCAAATTCTGCCTCCTGTGAGAACAAGGGCAGGAATCCTGTGGCTCATAAAATCAACTTGTTCAAAGCCACATGCATGCCAGGCTCCTAAAATTGCTGGGGAACTTAAAAATTCATAAGGCTGGGAAACCCAGTATGTTTGGAGGTTCGTTTTCTGTGGCCTTCAAGGCTACTGAGATCCAAGAGTCTCACATTAACTGGCTTTTACTTGCAATGATGGTGAAAATGGTTTAAAGGCTGTAATAGTTAAAAATTCTTAAATATACACAATTCTTTTTAAAATAAAAAAATTAAATAAAAACATTTAAAAATAATATAAGATTTAAAATTATTTTAAATTTTATAGTATTTTAAAATTATTTTAAAAATAGAAAAATATTAAATTTTTAAAAAATGAAAAATAAAATTTAAAATAAACAAAAAAGTTTTAAAATAATCAAAATTTTAAATAATTTTAAATTTTATATTATTTAAAAATTCTTTTTAAAATTTAAAATAATATTAAATGTAATAAATTAAAATAAAATAAAAAGTTTAAAAAGTTAAAAAATACTTTTAAAATGACTTTTTTAAAAATTTTATATTATTTAAAAATTATTTTTAAATTTAAAAATAATATTAAAATTTTAAAAAATGAAAAATAAAATAAAAAATTAAATAAAATTTAAATAAAAAATTAAATCATCTCTTTAAAATAAAGAGATGCCATGGTCAGGAGCAGAAGAAGACAACATGAATGTGTGGAGGTGGATGGGGAAGGTTTCCAGCCACAGGACATCCCTCACCACAGGCTGAGAGCACAGGGATAGGTCAGGTCCCTCTAATGTCCTCGGTGGAGATGCCTTGGATGGTCAGACAGGAAAAATCCTTTATAAAGGGACCTCTAAAGGTAATTTCCTGCCTAGGAGCAGGCAGGGCAGACCATGGTTTGCCCGAGGAACAGGTCTGCAAGGATCCCAGGCAGGGAAGGGGGTCAGAACCATCCTCTCCTGCTGCATCCAGGATCCCCAGCCAGGTGCTTATTGCTGACTTGCTCTCCAGGTGGGCACTCACACAGCCCAGGAGGGAGGTGGGAAGGAGCTGAAAAGCCCAAATCCTCTGAAAAAGCTTCTTCCTTCCCCTTGAGGCTCTGCCAGCGCCCAATTTAAGGATGAGTCCCTGCCTGCCTCCCTGAAACCCGAGCCATTCCCTCCCCGCCATGTCTCCTTAGCGCTCTGCCCTCTCTTTCTGCTTCTTCTTCCTCCTCTTCTCCCTCTCTTTCTGCTTTGCTTTGGGGATGATCTGGCCCAGGATGGGTTGCAGGGCTGCCATCCTGCTATAACCCAGCAGCAGCAGCCCCAGAACTGCCAAGGGATGACAGGCTGGACCTGTTCCGTTGATGGATGAGATCCATTTTCTTCCCCTTTTTAAATTTACTAAGCAAGATCTCACCTAAAGAAAAAAAAATCCTGCCTTATCCCTATCCCATCTTACCAGGAATATTAATTTCAATTGTTATTTTTGAATATTTTATAACTAACTAGCCAGCTCCTTTGTTTATTTCAAAAGAGGACGGATATTTCTGGGATTTGATACACCCATCTTTATACTGGAGAGAAAATACCAAACAGGTATGTGGATTTATGATGCTTTTTTTTTTTTTAGGTCAAGGTGGTAATTACAAATAATGATCTGGCAGGGTGGTGGCAGCTGAAAAACTGTGATTTCTGCTGAAGTTTGAATAGCCAAAGAGTAGAAGAAGTGATAAACAGAGAATTGGGGTTCACTCCAGCTGTGGCCAAGGGGTCCAAAGGGGACCAAAAGGGATGGAAGGACCTGTGGGGTCCTGTGTCCAGGTAGGAGGAAGGAGTTTTCACTGAGGGCAAAGGGCTGGCTGGGCACAGGGTGTCTGCTGTGTTGTGTTGTTTGGGGTGAAAGCAGAGATTTTCTGTGCCCCACATTAAAGCCCTGATCCTCCCCTGTGGGTTTTTTTTCCATCCCTGGTGGTCAGTGCTTGAGCAGCATGGGGGTGATGGAGGGTTTGCTGCTTTTCCAGCAGGTCCATGGTGGGGGGTGGCTTCACAGGACACCTGACAGCCTGAAAACCTTGGTGTGAAGGGACTTCCATAAACCTACATTGAGCAACACTTTTAAATCATAGAATCATCACAAAATTTATAGAAAATTTTGAGTTGGAGGGGATTTTAAAGCTCATTCCATTCCACCCCCATGAGCAGGACATCTTACACTAACCCAGGTTTCTCCAAACCCCATCCAACCTGACCTTGGGCATTTCCAGGGATGGGGCAGCCACAGCTCCTCCGAGTGATGTTAAAAAGGATACTGGGTGTTGCTACAGTGCCATAACGACTAATTAAGGCTTAAAATCAGATTTTAATCTGTGGGGATTCTGCAAGAGCCCCAACACCCCTGTGTTTAAGGAAGGGGCTTCAGTTTTCAGCTGAATCTTGAGCATTGGGGGTGCGGATTGAGAAGCAGCTGGAAAAGCACAGACAGAGAAGGAAAACTGGGGTTTCCCTCTCGGGGGTCAGCCGTGGCACAGCAGGGCAGTGGTTAATGCCCGCTGCCACCCTGCGAGGGAGCAGGAACGCGCTGGCTGCGGCACAAGAGGGGCGGCGGTGGCGATGACAGCGTCCCTGCGGGCAGCACCAGGACGCGCTCCGGGGTCTGGCCGGGCCGGGGCCATCTGTCAGCCCTGCCCTGCTGGAGAGAGGGGAGCGCCCGAGGCACAAAAGGCGACATTATTCGGTGCTTCAGCAGGGATGAATGGAGTATTGAAAGCCACCACCTCAGCGAGTGGATTGGTTTTCAGCCCCCATCACTGAGCTGTCTGTCTCCTCCAGAGGCTTGGGCAGCAGGAGCTGAGCAGAGATCGGGGAGATGGAACTGGGATGTGTCCCACCCACCCGGGCTCCTTCCTGCAGCTCCATCACCTCTTGCTGGTGCCCAGAAAACCTTTTGGTTCACCATCATCTCTCCCTGGTGAAGGCAACGAGGTCCAAACCTTGGTCTGGATGCTCTGGAGCCCCCCAGTGTGGTGGTGTTTGAAGGGATCCCAGGACGAGGGAAGAGATGAGAATCTTGACTCCATGTTTCAGAAGGCTGATTTATTATTTTATGATAGATATTATATTAAAAGGAAATTAATATATTAAAACTATACTAAAAGAATAGAAAGATTTTTTCAGAAGGCTTGAAAGGAATGATAATAAAATCTTGTGGCTGCTCACAGCCTCGACACAGGTGGCTGTCATTGGTCACCAAGTAAAAACAATTTCACATGCTGGGGAAACAATTCTCCAAAGCAGCAAAACATGGAGAAGCTGAAGCTTCTCAGATTCTCAGGAGAAAAGATCCTAATGAAAGGATTTTTCATAAAATATGTCAGTGACGCCCCAGGCCATGGTCTGGAGGGGCCTTGGCTGGGTGGACACCAGCACATGGTCCCACCTGGGAGCTCTTCTCAAGAGCAAAAAGCTAGAAGCTGGATAAGGGTTTTCCATGGGAAGGAGGGGTTTGTCACTGATTTCAATGTGGATATCAATGACATTTCCTGAGTTTGTAACCACCAGCAGATGCCTGAAGTGGCAGCAGTGCTGTGCATCCCTCCAGGAGCTGGTGTGCCCTATGTGGGCTGAGGGGATTAATTTCAGGGCTCGGCTGAGCTATATTGTAAACCAAAGGGGACACTGACAAGGGGAGAGAGAATGATGCATCTGACTCCATTGATATCAGAAGGCTAATTCATTACTTTATTATTCTATACATCTAAAACTGAATCTGCCAAGCACTCCACTCTGCACACACCTGCTCTGAATCTCATGACTGTCAGCCAACAGTCCTGACATACACACACACACACACTTGGCCCTGATAGGCCAAGGAAACAAAACACCAGGACTTTGGGTAAGCAATCTCCACATTGCATTCTACTTTGGCACAAACACAGGCACAGCAAGCGATAAGAATTGTGTTTTCCCTTTCTCTGAGGTTCAGAGAATGCGAATCTCAGAAATCCTTGGGAAGAACTGTGCCTTGCTTTTCTCTGTGGAGAGAAACGTGGCAACAGAGCTGAGCCTGACAGCCCGGCTTTGGAGCCGGCGTGCGGGAGCATCCTCCCAGTGGCGGGAGCATCCTCATGACCGAGGGACCATTTTCCCAGTGGCGGGAGCATCCTCACGGTGGCACTGCTCCCCAGCACACGCTGCCTCCAGCCCGGCCGCTGGGAGCGCGGGATGCGGGTCTGGGATCCCCGAGGAATCCTGGACCAGCACCCATCCCCTTAGAAAGCCTGCAAGTGAGACAGAGCCGGGAATCCACCCCTTGGCAGTGAGCAGTAAATGAGGGGGAAATGGGATCTTAAAATACTGAATCTCTTCCTCATTTTCTGCTGGCATTCCCTGTTGTTGAGTTTTATCTCACAGGTGGGATACAACCCTTCAGCTTCATGTTGCCACTCAAAAAAAAAATCTCTTCTTCTCAATTAATCCAGATTTTCGTGTGTCTTCTGGTCACTGCTCCTGGAAATACTGAGGAGTGACATGTTCACAGGTCCTGCATGGTCCTTGGTGACCACAGGCTCTCCAGGCCTCCACCACTAACACTGCTGTCTGCATGTTTCAGGGAGGTGTCCTCTGGAAATTCGCCTGCAGGAGGGGCTGACAGCAGCAATGACACTCGGTCCCTGTCCGGACACAGAGGTGCTGCCTCTCTCCTTGATGCCAGCCACGCTCCTCATCCTCCTCATCCTCAGCCCCACCGGTGAGCTCCTGCCTGGGGCCGTGGGAGGGGATTTAAGCTCTGTGATCCCTCTCCATCAGATTTGTGGGCAGATTTTCTCCGGGCACAGGATTGTTGTGGTGTCCCCTACATCCCTGTGTGTGCACAGAGACGGAGGGAGCAAGTTCAGCTCTCATGTCCCACCGTGACAGGCCCAGTGTGCAGGACAGGCAGGGGAATGGGACAGGCAGCTGCCAGCACTGGTGACAGAGCAGTTCTGGGCTCTGGAGCAGGCAGCACCCATGGGGAGATGCTGATGGCCAGGGGATGCTCCCGGAGTTGCTCCCCAGGACCTGTGGGACCAGTCCTGCCAAGGAAAGGGGTGGAACGAGCACCCATCCTGTGATGGTGTTCACAGGGGTCTTAGGTTCAGGGAAGAGATGAAGATTTGACTCCATGTTTCAGAAGGCTTGATTTATTATTTTATTATATATATTACATTAAAACAATACTAAAAGAATAGAAGAAAGGATTTCCTTTTCAGAAGGCTAGCTAAGAATAGAATAGCAAAGAATGATAACAAAGGTTTGTGGCTCAGACTCTCTGTCCAAGCCAGCTGACTGTGATTGGCCATTAATTACAAACATCCAACATGGGCCAATCACAGATGCACCTGTTGCATTCCACAGCGGCAGATGATCAATGTTTATATTTTGTTCCTGAGGCCTCTCAGCTTCTCAGGAGGAAAAATCTTAAGGAAAGGATTTTTCATAAAAGATGTCTATGACACCCATCCCCTGAGAACAACGGGCTCTACTCACTCCTGGCAGGCACTGTGCAGCCAGGAAGCTTTTCAATAAACCTGGCAAAAGCCATTCCCGCTCTGGGAGGCGGGTCCACACCAGTGCTGTGGCAGCGAGGTGATCCCAGTGTGGCTCTGTCTCTGTCACTACAGCCGGGCGTGGGGAACGAATTCCTGCCTCAACAAACCCACTAAGGCACAGCCAGCGGGAAAACCGGGAATTCAGATGTATTCAGACATCCTAACTGAGTTAAATCGGGTTTTACCTTCCCACACCCTCTGCTGGTGCTTCCCTTCCCCCTGAGGATGCTGTGGCAGCATCCGCGCTCACACTCCGGGTGTGGGGACCCTGGTGGCTCTGTCGCTGTCCCCTGCATCGCCCGGCTCTCCTGGTTCTCCTCATTAATGGGCACAGATTAGTCGCTAACGAAGGGCCATTTGTCCTCCCGTTTGGTGGTTTTGTTTACTGGAGCGGTTTCCCTTCTTCCTTTGGCTTTGTGAAGCTGGATCAGAGAAACATGGAGGGCTCTATCTCTCCTCAAAAAGACAGTTCCTTATTATTGTAGACACACCAGGCACATTCCTTTCAGATCTCTCCTGACTTTGCTGGAGGATGCTCTTAAATGAATATTTCAGAGCTTTGATTTTGACTCAAAGGGAGATGAATATTTATCAGTGTCCTTTTTATCCACTGCTTTCTTGGCACTGGAGTGGACTAGGTGTTAAAAATCAATACAAGCCAGGATCAAACACTCTTCCTAGAAACCCACACATCTCCCCATTTTTCGTGCAGGGGTGAGCTGAATTACCTTTGCCCTCTTGTCCAGCCCATGGGGCTGCTCTATCCTTCTCTGTCCTCTCTGCTGCCGTGGTCTCACCTGTTTAACCCCCAATTCTTGCTGGAATCACAGCATCCCTTTCCATGCCTGCTCCAGCTGGGTAGGGCAGGAGCACTGAGCACGCTGGAGCTCCCTGGCTGCTGATGTTCACCCCAGCATCCCTGCAAAGTCATGGATACAGCCAGACATTTGCCTTATTCTCCTTTCTCCTGGAGTTTCTAGGTCTTTCTTTGACAGCCCTGATTTCTGGCTGACTTAATGGTCTCCCAGGCAACGTCCTAGCAAGGAAAAGGGAGGTGGGCTCATGTGCTCCACTGTCCCCCCAGGCTCACTCTGCTTCTCAGGGTGGTGACATCCACCCCCAGAGCAGCTGGGACTGACCTCCACTGTCACTACAGGACACAAAAGAACACAAGTGCACACACACCGCTGCTCTCAAGGTGAAGAAAAAAGGGAGTTTATTTCTGACTCCAACATTTATAGTGTTCCAAGAGTGACAGTGGATTGGAGGGTGACAGTGCCACCTCTCCAATGACACTGGACAAAGCAACAATCCATCAAATTTCTCCTCCTCCATCAAAGGAATGCAAAACAATGAGTTATTTGCAGAAAGTGTGTGAGAAAGTTCGCTACAAGAATGTCAACATCAGAAGGCTTAGAAAATCTTATAAAATCAGGGTGACACTCCACATCACTGCTGGTGGGCTGAGAGTGAGGCAGGACAGGGCTGGTCTGAGGCAGTGGGAGGAAAAGAGGCCACAGAGGCACCACAGGTGTTGATCAGCCCTTGGGTGCTGTAATTAGCATGGAGGCATCACAGAATCATGGAATGGTTTGGGTTGGAAAGCGACCAAACCATTAAAATGTATCTCATTCCAAACCCCCTGCCATGGGCAGCGGCACCTTCTGCTAGGTTTGGAAGGATTTTGGAAGGTGTCAGCCATGGGAGAGGGTTGTGCAGCCAGAGCCTCAAGCCCAGGACACCTCAGATGCCCGAGGAGATCTGTGCTGGGCTCCAGCATCAGACAAGGGCTTGTGGATTGAGATATCATGAGGTACAGCTACTCATGCCCATCCACCTTCCCGCAGGGCATCACGATCCTGTTGCTGTGACCTCGTGGAAAAGCTGGAGCTCTCTGTGATCCATTCCAGGGAGGATCCCACATCACTCAGCAGTGGGGCTGAGAGGGATTTTGTGCCCAAAAATGCCCAGCAGTTGGAGGAGGGTCCAGAAATGAGAACACATCCTTCAAGTGCTCACTTCCCTCCGGACGAGGTTTCCCTCCCTCTGGATGGGGTTCACCCCTAAGGTGGCTGCTCCTCATCAGAGGGTGTGTTGGTACTTGCATGTAATTAAGGAGCTTCCAAAAAGTGGATTTTGTTGGGGAAATAAAATTAAAAATCAATTAAAATGCACCCAGGGTGCAGCATCTTCCATCAGGAGATCTCCAGTGGGTTTCTCAAGCTGGGCAGGATTGATTTTCCTTGTTCCCATCTCACCATCCAAGTTTTCCATGGGGGTGATGGGGCAGGGGGATGCAGGAGCTGTCCAGGGCCCACAGCAAGGTAACAATGGGGCCAGGGATGGACAAAAAGGTCCCCAAGACCTGGCCCAAGACAGGAGTGGCTTATGTTAGCCACTGGGCTCATTAGGGTCACCCATGTCACCTTGTGCTTCACATCCCACCGGAGTCACAGTCACTCAGTCTCTGCCTCAGTTTCCCCACCTATGAAGTAGATGAAGTGATGCCCTGGGGAAGGGTGTTCATTTTCCCCCCTACAAACTCCAGGACTTTGCAGGAAAGAGAAGGAGCCAAGGGCTGCTGGGTCCTGCCAGTCCCCACCACCCCCGTCCCATCCCATCCCATCCCATCCCATCCCATCCCATCCCATCCCATCCCATCCCATCCCATCCCATCCCATCCCATCCCATCCCTCTCCAAGCTGCACCTCCTCCTCCTCTCTGGGGAGAGCTGATCCTTCCTCTTCTCCCTTGCAGGCACCACCTCTGAGCCTGAGATGTTGCCATTTCCAGGTGAGAGTCTTCTCTGAAAGTTGCTTTTCTCCAGGAAGTTTTGTAGGTTAAAAATGATTTTTTAGGTAAAAGAAGGGATTTGGGGAATTTAAAAAAGGAAAGATATTGGTTTGGAACAAAAAGTGGCAAGAAGAAGCTAAACTTCTTTTACAGAAAGAAAATAAAGATTCTTTATTATTCCTCTTCCACTAATTATCCTGTGAGGAGATTTTTTCCACCTCCTGCTGAGTCCCTGTCCCTGTGCCATGCATCACAGACAAGTAAATAATTCCCTTCATGTGGTGGACCCTGGGCACTTCCATGCCTGCTCCCCATCACCAGCAGCCTGAGAGATCATCTCCACCCCACCAGCTCTGGATATATTCACTGAGGCTAACAAGAATTTGCTAATTGCATCTTGTACTTGTCACCAAGTCAACGTGTGGTGCCACGTGTCCACTTTTTCCTTCACCCTTGGGTTTTTGCCCATTAGCAGAGGGGAGATGATGGGAGCACCACAGAGCCACAGAATGGTTTGGGTTGGAAGGGACCTTAAAAACCACCTCATTCTACCCCTGCCATGGGCAGGAACACCTTCCAGGAGGCCAGGCTGTCCAAACCCCCATCCAGCCTGGCCTTGGTGATGGTGCATCTCAATCCTGGACTCAGATGTGCTGTGTCTGCACAGCCACTGCTGCCAGCAGATGGAGGGGAGCCCGTGTCCCACCAGAAGCCAACAACTGCCTTGTGTAGTGGGATAGAATATAAGAAAATAAAGATGGTGTAGAAAGTAATCTTACCCCTAAGGAGTTGCAGCTGGGTCAATTATCAAAGATCAGGAGCAGGCCTGACTTTACCAGGCCATAGCTGTAAGCAATGAGAAGATGCTATAAAAGAGTGGGGGGGCTGGGTGAGAGGAGAACTGGAGTCAGTGGCTGCTTTGTGAAGAGGAAAGAGTCAGTGCTCTGAGGAGAAACACCAAGAAGATGTGAAACTTCTGTGATAAGGTGATGACAGCATGGAACCTCTGCAACAAGATGACAACAGCCTTGTGCTACAGAGAAGGGGCAGGAGATTGATGTAGAGATTTTCCTTAGAGATTTTCTCTAAGGAGCAGGAGTTTGATGTAGATTTGCTCCCCATGGCCCATTGCCTGCTGAGGGAGCTCTGTGTTGCCATCCTCCCAGAGATCTGCCTCTCCAATGGGCCCAGCCACTGCCAGGGCCGTCTGGAGAGACTCATGACTTTCTCTAAGGACTTGATGTAGATTTGCTCTCCATGGCCTACTGAGGGATCTCTCTGTGCCCTCCTCCCAGAGATCCGGCTCTCCAACGGGCCCAGCCGCTGCCGGGGCTGGCTGGAGATCCTCATGGTTTTCTCCAAGGAGTTGATGTAGATTTGCTCCCCATGGCCTACTGAGGGATCTCTCTGTGCTCTCCTCCCAGAGATCCGGCTCTCCAACGGGCCTAGCCGCTGCCAGGACCGTCTGGAGATCCTCATGATTTTCTCTAAGGATCAGGAGTTTGATGTAGATTTGCTCCCCATGAGGAGGGTGCTTGCTGAGGGATCTCTCTGTGCCCTCCTCCCAGAGATCTGCCTCTCCAACGGGCCAAGCCACTGCCAGGGCCGCCTGGAGATCCTCATGACTTTCTCTAAGGAGTTGTAGATTTGCTCCTCATGGCCTGTTGCTTGCTGAGAGAACTCTGTGTGCCCTTCTCCCAGAGATCTGCCTCTCCAACGGGCCCAGTCGCTGCCAGGGTGCCTGGAGATCCTCATGACTTTCTCCAAGGAGTTGATGTAGATTTGCTCCCCTTGAGGAGGCTGGTTGCTGAGGGATCTCTCTGTGCCATCCTCCCAGAGATCCAGCTCTCCAATGGGCCCAGCCACTGCCAGGGCCGCCTGGAGATCCTCATGACTTTCTCTAAGGACTTGATGTAGATTTGCTCCCCATGGCCTACTGAGGGATCTCTCTGTGCCCTCCTCCCAGAGATCCGGCTCTCCAACGGGCCCAGCCGCTGCCAGGGCCGCCTGGAGATCCTCTACAACGGCTCCTGGGGCACCGTGTGTGACGACGACTGGGACATTGTGGATGCCAACGTGGTGTGTCGCCAGCTGGGCTGTGGCCATGCCATCACCCTGCCAGCTGCCATGACCTTCGGCCAGGGCACCGGGCCCATCTTCCTGGACAACGTGGACTGCAAGGGCTCGGAGGCTGCCCTGAGCGAGTGCTGGAGCCACGGCTGGGGCATCCACAACTGCTACCACTATGAGGATGTGGCTGTGGTGTGCAATGGTAATGAGGGCGGGCTCCTCGGGGGCAAGGAGAGCAGGGGGTCACTGTGGAGGGCAAGATTTGGGGGCTGCAGGTCTTATCTCAGGGCCTGACCTGGCTCAGCCAAACATCTTCTGCCTTCTCCCCTCACCCTGGTCCTCAATCCAGGTCACCTCCCAGCTCCATAGGGTGGTGCTCCATAAGGTGACCAGCCTGCTTTGTGTTCCTCATCGCTCCCAGATCAGGGACTTTGCGCCCTCTCCAGCACCATCCCTGGGGAAGGAGCACATGCCCACCTACGCTCCTGCCTGCTAGTCAGTTGCTGCCCAGCTGCTCTTTCCCCTTCTGACTCCACCTTGGTGGAGCCCAAGAGTCTTAGAGCCTGGTTCTCTGACCTGGGTCAGACAAACATCTTCTGCCTTCACCTCTCCCCCCTCTCCTCAATCCAGGTCACCTCCCAGTTCCATAAGGTGACCGGCCTGCTTTGTGTTCCTTGTCACTCCCAGATCAGGGACTTTGCACGATCCCTGGGGAAGGAGCACATGCCCACCCACACTCCTGCATCTGAGTCAGTTGCTGCCCAACTGCTCTTTCCCCTTTTGACTTGTGTTCCTTTAAACTGCTGAGCTTTTCAGTGGGAGATGTTCCTAAAGGTGAGAAAAGCAGTGGAAAGTGTTTGAACTTGGCAAGTGAAAGTGGAACGGCTCTGTGAGGACCCTTATGTACCCCGCACACGTTCCTCCCTCGCTGTGCAAGGTTTGCTCATCAGCCAGGCATCAGTGAGCTGTGAAAGGGAGGCTCTGCAGACCTGGAGCAGCTGTTCTGTGAATCCCCACGTCCTGCAGAAGCAGGGCTTGGAAAAGGAGGGATGGAAAGGCAGGGATGCTGGGTTGGTGGTAGGTTGTACCAACAGCAACCAGAGAACAGAGGTTGTGGATTGAATAGGAAAATAAATCATGGCATTGTTGGAGAGGAGAGGTGGAAGGAGTGAGAAGGAGGAGGGGAGCTGGATCTGAGGGCAGAAGAGAGGCTGGAGGTATTGGCAGAGGGCTCTGATGCAGCTGCAAACCCCTCTGATTTCAGCTGGGGCTGGTTTGGTGCAGACCCACCAGGAGCAGTGGGGTGGGAGGGAATCTCTCCATCTCCCAGGTGTAGCAGCAGCAGGTGCCACCTCTCCTCTTCCCTTTGCAGAGTTCTCACCCACGCAAGTCAGCGAAGGACCGACCACCAGGACCCTCACAGCCTCGGTACAGGATGGGGAAAGTAAGCTGCTCAGCCTGCAGGGGGACATCCTGTCACCTGCTGTCCCTCTTGAAGCCTCTCTGAGCTGCAGACCCTCAAACCCCATCATTGTGCTGTCCATAGCCACACCCTATCCCAGAAATTCCCAAGCCTCATTGCTCTAAAGCTTTGCCCCTTCCCCTCTCTTTCTCACTCATTTCCTTTGCCATCACGGGCACGGTGGCAGCGTTGTGCCACGTTCAGGGACACCACATCCCTCTCACCTCGTGCTGCCACCTCCAGGTGACGGCAGCATCCGCCTGGTGAGCGGCCCCGACACCTGCCAGGGCCGGGTGGAGATCTTCTACCGCGGCAGCTGGGGCACCGTCTGCGATGACGACTGGGGCCTGAGCGATGCCAGCGTGGTCTGCAAGCAGCTGGGCTGTGGGCAAGCCCTGGATTACAAGAGCAATGCCTATTTTGGCTATGGAACAGGACGGATCCTCCTGGACAACGTCAACTGCGACGGCAGCGAGCCCTTCCTGTCCGCCTGCTACAGCCTGGGCTGGGGCATCCACAACTGCGGCCACCACGAGGATGCCGGGGTCATCTGTGCAGGTACCAGGCAGGACACCGCCCTCAGGGTGAGGGAAAACCCAGGGACAGCCTGTTCTCCGAGCAGAAATGGCCTCAGGGAGATGCTGAGATGCTCAAGGCTGGGCAGGGCTCTGTGCTGTGGGAGCATCCTTGTTCCTTATCCACCCTCATCATGGTACTCTGGAGCAGCAACCCCACACCAAGAGCCCAGAGCAGAGCCAGGGTGGGGGTTTGCAGGGGAAATGCACCTGCTCTCCTGCCAGGGAAATGCACCTGCCCTCCTGCCAGGGAAATGCATCTGCCCTCCTGCCAGGGAAATGCATCTGCTCTCCTGCCAGGGAAATGCACCTGCCCTCCTGCACCTTCCCTCTGCCATTTCCCTGCTCTGCTGGCTGCAAACGAGCTGCCCGTGTCCGGAAGGAGGGAGAGGCTGCCGGGGGCTGGGCACAGCGCCAGGCCCAGCCTGCCTCCCCTTCCCCTCCTGAAATGATGTATTCCTGCCATCCTCCACTGATTACTGTTTATAATCTTAATAATCCCCCTGAATTCCCTCATTATCGTGGCTAATGACGGGAGCAGTGAGTGCCAGTGCTTTCCCTTTCTCACTGTTAGTGGACAAAGGGGATGATGTAGGACAAAAGGGATGATTTTTTCAGGCTGGTCTTTTCCTGCCTAAACATCCCCATCCTCTCTGGCTCCTCCTCTGGGCACAGAGTCCATGGCACCACCACGCCCACACCTTGCTCAGAGGGGCAGGGGATAATGAAGCATAAATGCTAATGAATCCTGATGACAAATCTCCCAGGTGTCACCTCTGTCCCTCTGTGTCACCACAGGACTGGACACATCCACCATCACATCATTCACCACCTCGCTGGCCCTGCACTCTGAGGAGACCCTCACAGCCACAGCCACAGGTAGGAGGCTGGCAGTCACTCATCTGGGGGGGAATCTGTGTCCTCTGTGTCCTCTTGTGACCCAGCCTGGCCACCCTGGGGTTCTGCCAGGCCTGGGTGACGCTTGAGGGGTGACACTGCCCATGGCAGGGTGTGGCCAGGGGGCAGAAATGGTGCTGGGGGTCACTGGAACAGTGGGCAGTGGGTTCTGGGTCTGGATCCCTCAATGCCCACATGTCCCCACACTTGTCCCAGCAGTGACAGACAGCTGGGACCAGCCCTCCCAGGCCCCCGAGGTGGTCACCACCACGCTCCTGACCATCGAGCAGGAAAGTAAGTGTGCAGCTGCTGCTGGGGCTCCATGTCCCTGGGGGGGTCACTCCACATCCCCACAGCTCCTTCCATGTCCCCAAAGGTCACCTTATGTTCCAAGTGCTCAATCCATGCCCCAGGAATTATCTCACATCCCCAGGGTTCATACCACATCCCCAGGGTTTACTCCATGCCCACAGGGTGCTCGCCCTGTGACACTCAAGGGTTCATCCCACACCTGCATGGATTGCTTCATGCTCACAGTGCTGCTTGGGAATCACCCCATGGACCCAGTGTCACCCCACATCGCCAGGACTCACCCTGTGTGTCCAGGGGCTCAGCTCACATCCCCACTGTCCCCCGAGCTCTCCAGATGTTACCCATGACCCCAGAGACTCACCCCACACCCACAGGGTTTGTCCCATACCCCCAGGGGATTGCACTGATATCCCAGAGATTCACCCCACACCCACAGAGGTTTGTCCCACATTCCCAGGGGGTTGCACCCACATCCCCAGGGGTTACCCCATATCCCAAGACTCACCCCATACCCACAGGGGTTTGCCCCACATCCCTAGGGGGCTGTACCCACATCCCCAGATGTTACCCCATACCCCAGAGACTTACCCCATGCCCACAAGGGTTTGCCCCACACCCCAAGGCAGGTGTACCCACATCCCCAGGGGTTACCCCATACCCCAGAGACTCACCCCATGCCCACAGGGGTTTGTCCCACACCCCAAGGCGGATATACCCACATCCCCAGGGCTCACCCCATGCCCACAGGGGTTTGCCCCACATTCCCAGGGGGTTGTAACCACATCCCCAGGGGTTACCCCATAACCCAGAGACCACTCCACGCCCACAAGGGTTGGCCCCACACCCCCAAGGGGTGTATACCTATGTCCCCAGGGGTTACCCCATACCCCAGAGACCACTCCATGCCCACAGGGGTTTGCCTCACACCCCCAGGGGGTTGTACCCATGTCCCCAGGGGTTACCCCATAACCCAGAGACTCACCCCATGCCCACAGGGCTTTGCCCCACACCCCCAAGGGAGGATATACCTATGTCCCCAGGGGTTACCCCATACCCCAGAGACCACTCCATGCCCACAGGGGTTTGCCTCACACCCCCAGGGGGTTGTACCCATGTCCACAGATGCTACCCCATAACCCAGAGACTCACCCCATGCCCACAGTGGATTGCCCCACACCCCCAGAGGGGTGTACCCATTTCCCCAGGGGTTACCCCATAACCCAGAGACTCACCCTATGCCCACAGGGCTTTGCCCCACATCCCCAGGGGGCTGCACCCACATCCCCAGGGGTTACCCCAGAAACCAGGGGCTCACCCCACGCCCTCGGAGGGTGAGCAGGGGACACCGGCCCCGCTGTGGAGCCCTGCTCCCCCCGGATCGTGGCTCGCAGGTGGCGGCTTGCGGCTGGCGAACGGCAACGGGAGCTGCCGCGGGCGGGTGGAGGTGCGGCACGGCGGCACCTGGGGCACCGTGTGCGACGACGACTGGGACTTCCCCGACGCCCAGGTGGTTTGCCGGCAGCTGGGCTGCGGCAGCGCCCTGGCCGCCACCGTGCTGGGCTCCTTCGGCTACGGCAGCGGGCCCGTGCTGCTGGACAACGTGGGCTGCGGCGGCGGCGAGGCGCGCCTGGCCGACTGCTTCCACCTGGGCTGGGGACAGCACAACTGCGGCCACCACGAGGACGCCGGGGTCATCTGCCGAGGTGAGAGGAGCAGGGTGTCTTGGTTTGGAAAGATAGGAGTCTGCTAAGGAAGGCAGGAGCCTCCCCTGAAATGGAGAATGTAAACCCAAAACTCTCTTAGACCCCAAAACTCCCTGCTAAGGAAGGCAGGAATCTCCCCTGAAATGGAGAATGTAAACCCTCCCCACCCTTACAGGACCCCAAAACTCCCTCAGATCCCAAAACTCCCTGCTAAGGAAGGCAGGAGCCTCCCCTGAAATGGAGAATGTAAACCCTCCCCACCCTTACAGGACCCCAAAACTCCTCCCTCAGATCCCAAAACTCCCTCCTAAGGAAGGCAGGAGCCTCCCCCAAAATGGAGAATGTGAACCCTCCCCACCCCTCCGAATTGCTATAAATTTTAAATTATACGGACTCTCAGGCAAAAAAATATGGGAGCAGGAAATAATGGTTCTTTAATAGGGAAGAAAAATAAAAGGATAAAATAAACAATGCAGTGCACTAAACCAACACTGACAGAGTCAGAACCCAACCTGACACCCTGTGGGTCAGGGTGTTGGTGGCAGTCCCATTGGAATTGTGGCTGCAGCCCTCCTGCAGTGTCAGGGGTGGTTCTGTTGGAGCAGGGGGTTCAGTAGAGAAGGATGGATTCTTCCTCTGAAGATCCAGTGGGAGAAGAGGCAGCTGCTGTTCCTCTGGGGAATCCAGTGCAGAAGCCGTGCTGGTGTTCCAGAATCTCAGATTATATCCATGTAGCAATGCTTGGCTCCTCCCTCTGGGCTCACATCTCCCAATGGGATGCTGTAGTTCTTATCAGCCATGCAGGGACATTCAATAGCTGTTATCAGCAGATGGCCCCTCCTGAGAGAGGAGTGATTGTGGTCACTCAAAGAGAGAGAGATAAGGCAAACTGCCCACTTGACAAAAGACAACTGTCATACAGATGGTAATAGAAAACATCTTGCCTTGCAGTCTGGAACAGAGGGTGACTGGAGGTCTCCGATGAAGCCCAGCTCAGTGGGAAAGTCAATGGGTGTAGGGAGGATTTTGGCCGTGCTCAGGCTGGGTGTGGGAAACAGGGTCCCCCAAATTGGGTTGGAGGTGAAGAATGAGCAGCGGCAGCTGGTGCCATGGTGTGGGCAATGGCTGGAGTGTGGCACCCACTGTGGTCCCCATTTGTGCACAGTGGCTGCACATCCCACCCCACATCCCTGCAGCCATCCCACAGCTCTGCTGGGGGACACATCCCACCCCACATCCCTGCAGCCATCCCACAGCTCTGCTGGGGGACACATCCCACCCCACATCCCTGCAGCCATCCCACGGCACTGCTGGGGGACACATCCCACCCCACATCCCTGCAGCCATCCCACAGCTCTGCTGGGGGACACATCCCACCCCACATCCCTGCATCCATCCCACAGCTCTGCTGGGGGGGCTCTGACCTGACCCTGTCCCTTGAGTGACTTTTCCCACCTCTCCTCTGCTGTACCAGGCGCTGATGACACTGAGGACCATTTCCAAGAGGCCACTGCTACAACCACCACGTTGGCCCCAACTCGTCCCAAGGAGGGTAAGTACTGGGGTGTCACCTGGGGACACAGTGCCAGCCCTGGGGATGCTCCATGCTGGCGCAGGGTGGAAAAAGAAAAGGCTCAGGCAGAGGCACAAGATCTGGCAGGGCCTGGAGCAGCCCATGATGTCGTTGTAGGACACAAAAGAACACAAGCACACACCACTGTTCTCAAGGTGAGGAAAAAAGGGGAGTTTATTTTCTGACTCCAACATTTATAGTGTTCCAAGAGTGACAGTGGATTGGAGGGTGACAGTGCCACCTCTCCAATGACACTGGACAGACCAACAGCCCATCAACTTTCCCCTCCTCCATAACGGAATGCAAAACAATGAGTTATTTACAGAAAGCGTGTGAGAAAGTTCGCTACGAGAATGTCAACATCAGAAGGCTTAGAAAATCTTAAAAAACCAGGGCGACATCATGGGGAGGGGGAAAAACTGATGCCACTGTTAAGTCACGGCCTCTCCTGGTGCCCCCAAGGCTGGTTCAGGCAGAGGTGGTGGATCATTGAGTGATGGACCTCAGGGTGGGGACAGCAGGTGATGGACCAAAGGAGCAGAGCTGGGAACAGAGGTGATTGTCTGTTGCGTGATGCTCTGAAGGTCACCCCCAGCTCTGACAGGTGCAAAGGCAGGGGGGTTGCTCTGGGCTGACCCCAGGGCAGGCAGGGAGAGTGGGGCACAGCTCTGGGGCGGGCACAGGCAGGAGCTGCCTCACCCCCTGCCCTCCCCAGGGTCCCTGCGCCTGGTGAACGGCAGCCACCGGTGCGAGGGGCGCGTGGAGATGTTCTACCTGTCCCAGTGGGGCACCGTGTGCGACGACGCCTGGGACCTGCGGGATGCCAAGGTGGTGTGCAGGCAGCTGGGCTGTGGGCACGCCCTGGCAGCCTGGGGGGAGGCTCACTATGGCCAAGGAACCGGCTACATCTTCCTGGACAACCTCAAGTGCAAGGGCCACGAGCCCTCGCTGCTGCGCTGCTCCCACATCCGCTGGGACGTCCACAACTGCGACCACTCCGAGGATGCCGGTGCTCTCTGTGACATCCTATGACCCTCCCGCAGGTAAGGGGGGACAGGGAGGCTGCAGGGAGCTGGTGGCAATGCCACAGAGAGGGGTTGAACCCTTGGTGCTGGTCTGGATGCACTCCCTGCACTGGATGTTTGGGGTCTGAGAGTGGGAGGCTGAAGGAGCACAAGGGGAAATGGAGGGGGCTTGAATTATTTTGCCACATTCTGGAATAGCCTCTAACCATAATAGAGGTTATTCACATTCTGGAATAACCTCTGCTATGTGGGGCTTAGGAGCTCTGCTGCCCAGGAACTGGACATTTGGGGTCTGAGAATGGGAGGAGTTGGGTGAGCACTGGGCTCTCCTCAGCTCCTGAAACAGTGGCTGAAGCTTCCCACCCCCAGACTGCCCCTTGGAAAAACAAAACTGCTTCTGGTGTGAAATCTGGTTGGTTTCAGCCATTTCTTTTAAGAGATGAGGAAAGAAAAATGGATTTTCTGCTGTGAAAATGATGTTAAATTATACTCAGAAAATGTAAAAAGGGGGCTGAAATCACACCAGGATGCTCCCGTGGCTCTGCAGTGAGTTACTGTTTTTCTGCAATTTGCTTTGCAAGCCCTCCAGCAATCCCAATACCAGCTTTTTCTTCCCATTTTGGCATCAGAAATACCAATTCCTCCCCCATTCCCATGCAGCAGAAATGCAGGCGTTGGATCTCACACCATCTGCAATCCTTGTGCCTGTTTCACCTGTTCCTTCTGCAAACACTGGGGGGTTCAGGAGAGCTCAGATGAGATTTTCCCTTCCTGGGGGGCTTCAGCACAGCCAGTCCATGTCCAAAAAAATCTCCTGGGGAGTGAGAAAGGATGGGGATACCCTGCAGTTCTCTATCCTGTGCTGGCTTTGGCTGCTCTGTCCCAAAAGCTCCCAGGGCAGGCAGGGAGCTGGCAGACAGGACACAAGCAGATGGAAAACCATGGGGAAGACCCCAAATCCCTTCCCAGAGCAAAGAAAGGGACCCAGGAGCCTGCAGCTTCCCCAGTGCCCTGCCTTTGGGGTATAAAGGCTGTTTTCCTCCCAGCTCAGGTGGAAAGACCCAGCCTGCAGCACCAGTCACCTTCACCACCAAGTGTTTGATTCCTACTGGGACACTGGGAAAAGGATTTCCCTGTTCTCATGGATGGGGTTCAAAGGTGGGGAAGGGCTTGTGCAGTGGCACAGAGCTCACTCCTCTGTTTGTGCAATTCTGTTGTTGATAAGAGACTGTGCATATTCCTGGGTTGGGTTTTTTTTCGTTTTCCAATTTTTTTTTTCTTGTATGTGTGTGGGTTTGTTTTTGTGAATACATAAAAGCCCTTTGAAAGTGCTCTGAGAGCTGATTTGTTTTCCTGTCATCCCCTCAAAGCCCTGGGTAAAAGCAAACACCTGGAGATGAGGAGATGCCCCAAAACTGGAGGAGAGAGCTCAGTTCTTGGTGCCAAAAAATTGTCCCAAATCCCTGGCTCAAATTGCTCAAGCTGCCTTTAATTCCCACCCAGCTGAGAGCTCAGCTTGGACCTTTCCCCACCCCAGCTCTGGGCTACAACCCTGAAGCCCATCAGGCTCAGGGGCTGAGGTTGGATCCAGCTTTGGGTTTGTTCCCAGTGGGATCTGGCAGTGAGCTGTGGGGTAGCCCTGACCCCATGCTCAGGCTCCTGTTGGCTGCTTCTCTTCCACTTCCCCTGGACAGAGATTTCCCAGCACTTTGATCCCAGTCCAAATCTCCATCAGAGGGGAAACTGAGGCATGGAAGCCTCTTCCAGGCAGGCTGTGGCAGCACAGCTGGACAAGGCTTGCTGTGGCCCTGGGAGAGGGCAGGAAGGTGGTGTGGGAACAAAATCCTCCTTTCCCTGTGCTCCCAGGTCCTGCCCCCTCTGTTCCCACCTCACCTCCTGCCTGCAGGACAGCTGGGCAGTGCCTGGGTCCTGCTGGGAGCAGGAGGGGGACAGAGCTGTCCCCAGCAGCTTCCAGCCCATCCCCACAGCCGACACCAGCTGGGAATGGGTCAGAGGGTGCTGGGGGCTCCTCCAGCTTTGCTGTCCCCTCCCTGTGCCTGTGGGAGTGGGGCCAGGAGTTGCTCTGGAAGCTGCTGCCTCTTGAGGAGGAAGATAAGAAAGGCTGGATGTGTTTTCCCTGTATTTCTTGTGGACTATGCCTTGAGCTGGCAAAGCTGGGCTGTTTTTTGGTGTTACCCCACACCCTGCTCTTCCTGGCTTTGATCTGGGAAGAGCAGGTCCTGGTATCCTGGAGTTTCTCCCTTTCACAGCCTGCAATCCAGCAAGCAAAGGGTTTCCAGCCAGGAAAGGCAGCAGCTGCCTCCCTGTCTCCCAGCCTTTTCTCCTGCAGCCAGCCTGGGATGGGCTGAGACCCACAGGGATCCCTCCAGAGCCCAGCTGGGCATCACCTCCTGTTCCTCTGGGAGCAGGGAGTGGCAGGCAGGGGGGGAGCAGGGCACCAGCGAGAGGAGACCCTGGGGCAAGGAACAGCAGGCTGGAGGATGCCCTGGCTCTGCAGCAGGGTGCAGCAGTGCAGGGGATGCTCTGAAGCTTGGTAACAGCACAGGGAAGGCTCTGGAGCAGGGCAGCAGCACAGGGGGTGTTGTGGAGCAGTAGAGCAGCACAGGGGATGTTATTGAGCAGGGCAGCAGCACAGGGGAGGTTATTGAGCAGGGCAGCAGCACAGGGGATGTTATTGAGCAGGGCAGCAGCACAGGGGAGGTTATTGAGCAGGGCAGCAGCACAGGGGATGCTCTGGAGCTCAGTAGGAGCACAGGGGATGTTATTGAGCAGGGCAGCAGCACAGGGAAGGCTCTGGGGCAGGGCAGCAGCACAGGGGATGCTCTGCAGCTCAGTAGCAGCACAGGGAAGGCTCTGGAGCTCGGCAGCAGCACAGGGAAGGCTCTGGAGCTCAGTAGGAGCACAGAGGATGCTGTGGAGCTCAGTAGCAGCACAGGGGATGCTCTGGAGCAGTAGAGCAGCACAGGGGATGTTATTGAGCAGGGCAGCAGCATAGGGGATGCTCTGGAGCTTAGTACCAGCAGACAGAATGCTCTGGAGCTCAGTAGCAGCACAGGGGATGTTGGGAGCTCGGCAGCAGCACAGGGGATGCTCTGGAGCTCAGTACCAGCAGAGGGAATGCTCTGGAGCTCAGTAGCAGCACAGGGGATGCTCTGAGGCTCGGTAGCAGCACAGAGGATGCTCTGGAGCAGGATGCCAGCGTGAGGGGAGCCAAGGGTGTGAGAGCATCCCCCCACGGGAGCACAGCCAGGCTGCAGCGCCTGCGGGGGAGCCGGGAGAAGCTCCTGCCCAGCTCCCATCCTCCTGCCGACGTCAGCTGTTTCCCGGCGCCCAGAGCAGCTGCAGCTCCACACCGGTCGATGTCATCGATTAGTTCCTCTCCCCATCCCCGGAGAGGGGATGGTATGGGGGGTAGCAGGGAGGAGAGGATAAATATTTCAGCAGGTCCAGGCAAAAGCTGGGGTTATTTTGAGGCTGGGATTTATGGGCTATTAGGAATAAGGAATGAGTCTGTGCTGGGAGAAGAGACCCATTAATCCAGGCTGAAGGAGCACAAATGAGCAAGGGGAAATGGAGGAGGCTTTAATTATTTTGCCACGCTCTGGAATAATAAGCTGGCCTCTGGCTGGGTGCTGGTGTGGGGCGCAGGAGCTCTGCTCCCCGGAAACTGGGGCAGGCGAGGGGACACTCATGATTAAATCCCCCCAGCTATGCTGCGAGGGATGGCAATCCATTCTGGGACCAGTATGGGACCAGTACAAGCAGTGCTTCTTGCTGGGACGTGGTGGAGGATGCCCTGCTAGTGGGGGGAGACTGCAAGGAGGGGCCCGTGGGTCAGTGCCCGGTCTCGGGGTGCCCTTCCCGGGCTGTGCCAGCCGTGCCACGGCCGTGCCCCGTTAAGGCAATCCCGTCTGTGCCTGTAACCGGAGGAGCTGGGCGCTATCGGGCAGGGTGAGTCAGTGCCCGAGGCAGCCCCGGGCCGGGAGCATCCCTGGCTCTGCTGCTCCCTGCACCTCCTGCGTGACCTTGGGCTCTGCTCTGTTCACCCTGCCCTCCTTGCTGCCTCAGTTTCCCTGGGGGACACAGGGAGGGTGGTCCTGGCTCCCTCCTTGACACTCTTGAGCTGCAGGGACGCGGCTGCCCTGGCTGGAGGGACATTCCTCACCCCGAGATTTGCCCCTCGGGGGCAGCCAGCCGCAGTTCCTACAGCCAGAATTTTTGGGACGGCGGACACCCCCGCGGCAGGGATGCAGAGCACGGACAGCCTTGGACCACCTCCTCCGAAGGGATGCATGAGGACCTGACCTCCCTGCGGCATCCCTGCGGCACCGCAAGCCTCGCTCCGTTCCGGGGGTGGCCCCGGGTGCCAAGGTCACCCCGCGGGACCGCGGCGGGCGCCGGGGCCGCTCCGCACACCCCGGTACCGGCCGCGTCCTCCTTCCCCGCTCCGCCGGGCCTGCCGCGGCTCCCGCTTGCGTCACCCGCCGGAGCCAGCAGCTATTTTGGGAACTGCAAAGTCACTGGCGCAATTAGACGGCTGGCAAAGGCAGCGGGGGGACCGCGGGCACGGCTGCTCCCCGCGCCGGGCCGGGCCGGGCCGTGCCGTGCCAGGGGCTGCGCGGCCACACGGGCACCGCCAGCCTCCCTGCGCCTACAGGGTCCCTCCGCCAGGACAGACGGCCACGGCTGCAAATCCTCCCATCCATCATTTCCTTCTCTCTGCCTTTTTTCCCCTTCCTTTTCTTTTTTTTTTTTTTTACTTTTTTTTTTTTTTTTTTTTTTTTTTTTAATATTTAATTTGCTGTCGCTCCCCCGGCAGGAGCCTCCCCACGTGGGCTGCTGAGCCAGCTCGCTGCCACCGCTGGCGTTTGGAGAGAGGCAGCAACACACAGGGATTGTGTGCCAGGGCGATGCCCTGCGGGTTGGGGGGGTCCGGCTATTCCCGGGTGCTCTGTTTAAGCCGGTGTGCATCCTCCGGGAGCAGCCAGCGCCGTGCCCCAGCTGGCCCCAGGGCAGCCACGGGGGTGTGGATGGGCTGCGGTGACACTGGAGGGACACCTGACCCCGGGGCACAGCACAGAGGTGGCGTTCTGCCACGCAGTGTCCTTGGGGACAGCCCAAGGGGATGTGGGGACAGCCAGAGGGGACAGCTGGGGTTCTCAGTCCCTCTGCCCACCCCCCTCAGCTCCCGGTAACCTTCAGGTCATGGCAGAGAGGATGTGTACAGAAAGGCTGGGACAAGCTGATCCTGGCAGGCTCCAAACATCCCAAAAGTGAAGCTCAAAAAATCCTTTAAAAAAATCTCCAGACTGTTCTATGTGACCTGACATCTCTTTCAGTCCCATCCCCCAGGAAAAAAAACCCACCCCAAATCCTTTCTCCCGGCGCCTGGAGAGGTGCCACGGAAGGAACTGGATCCCAAATGGGGCTTCGGGTGGGTAGGGACAGATCCAGATGGGCACAGCAGAGGTGCTGGGGCTCTTGCAGACCGACCCCACCCTGCTCTCCATCACTCCCAGCCCTGGAGGAGGAATCCCTGCCTGCGCTGGGGCTGGAGGAGCCGCTGGTGCTCCCGGGCTGGGGAGAGACAGCGCTGAGCGGGACCAGGGGGTGGTTTTGGGGTGCCAGGGGCTGTGGGAGGGCAGGGGGAAGGTGGGCAGCGTGTGTTGCCCCCGGGCTGGGGGAAGAGGCCGCGGCGGTGGGGCTGGGAGCGCTGAGGCTGTGCTGAGTCACGCTGCAGAGCCTGCGAGCAGGACTGCAGCAAGGCTGCCTGTGACAGCCCTGTCCCTCCGCCCCCGGCTCCTCGCCTCCTCCCGGGGCCAGCACGCTCATGGGGCTCGGTGTCCAGGCTGGGGAGGTCCCGCTGCTCCCCTGGACATGGCTGTGTCAAAGTTCCCAACCCTGCTTGACCCTCTGCAGCCCTGCTGCCCTTTAATAGGGATGGGGCTGCTCCAGGATGGGGGTCCTGGAGTTCCTGGGCAGGGAGAGGGGAGGACTGAGCTGCCCTTGGTGGATGAGTGTCCTCGACCCCAGTCCCAGAAGGGTGGCTGTGACAAGGCGGACAGCAGGGCCGGGGGGTCACTCGCTGCCAGCACAAACACAAAAGGACATTTAGCAGCCTTTAGACATTTAGACATGAGGCAGATTCCCCTGGCACGGGTGGAGTGGGGTGGTGGGTGGGCAGAGATCCCCCCAGCTCCTCCCTGACACCACCAACCCAGCACACAGAGCTGAGCATCCACCCCTGCTGCTGCACAGCAGAAAGGCTGAGGCAGGTCCCTGCTGCAGAGGGAAAATGAGGCACGGGCTGTGCTCTGAGCATTGGCCCCACATGCTGCCACCTCTCAGGCTCAGAGTCTGGGACAGCCCTGTCCCCACAGGAAGCTGTCACCACCTTGCCTGGTGCTGCCTCCCAGCCCCACAGAGCTCAGAGCTGCTTCTGGAGGGCCCGAGACAGGCAGGGCTTTTTTTAGGTGCTCGGTAAGAGCCGTCTGGGCGGTATTTATATCGGCTCCTTAAATAAGAGCTGCCATCCGAGCCTGACGAGCCTGCTTAATTATTAATGCCCCGCAGGGAAGCAGCACGCCTGCCTGCTCCAGGCCCACCTCCCCGCTGGGATCCTGCATCCCAGGCCCCCCCCCCCAGCTCCCCACCAGCACCCAGGGTGGGCTGTGACAGCCTGGACATCCCACAGCATCCTGGCTTCCCATGGGACATGTTTTATGTGGGAGCATCTTCCCCAGGGCAGGGAGGAAGGCTGAGAGGGGATTTTGCATGGCATGGGCATTGCTGCAGTCCTTAGTGGGTGTTGGGGATAAGGGGAGGGTGGGAGGCATGGGGGGATGCTCTCCCATCCCATCTCGGCAGCTTGAGGTGGTTCCAGGGAAAATCATCCCTGGAAGCCCCGAGGGGAAGGGGCAGCCCTGCTTGGAGACAGAGCTTATGCTAAACAGCACGGGAGGGCAGCTGCTGCAGCAGAATTAATTTGAGCTTGGAAAGTGCTTTGAAAGGCTGAGATGAAAGGCCAGGGCTGGGTACAAAGAGCTGCAGCTCCACAGACAGGGGGAAGGAAGCTCCCAGCAAGGCACCCTGGGTCTGTCATCAGCCCCAGCAGCCATGGCCCCTCCATCCCCTCCTGCCCCAGGTGAGGCAGCCTCTGGTTCTGGGGTGTTTTGGGGAGGGTTGGTGAACCCTGAGCTCACCCAGATGTTGGTTGTGGGGTCCTTGGTTGGGTGGGACCCCCAGCTCTGGTTTGTGCCAGGGTGGAGGGGCCAAGGCTGCACTGTGAGGGGCTGGGGAGGTGCAGGGGAAGAGGGGACAGCCTTGTCCTGCTCCTGGGCTGTGTCCCTTGCTATCACACAGCCAGGCTGAGGGCAGGACAGGGGAAAGGGGCCAGGGTGCCACAGCACTGGGGTGGTGGGGACAGACAGTCTGGCCTAGTAAGGGGTCAGGCAGGGAGGACATGAGGGGCAGCACTGTACCACAACCTCAGGGAAGGAGACACTGAAGCTAGAGGATTCCTCAGCTTGTTTTCCCACCAACACAACTGCAAGAGTTACAGAAGTGCTCCCCTGGGCAGGCAGCCCCTCCTCAGGGCAATCCAAGCAGCAGCTGCCTGGGCAGGGGGACTTGGGGTGAGCACCCAGTCCTGAGGCTGTGCAGGAGCCTGGGCAGCATCCCGAGGGTGGAACCCATCCAAACCCACACACCAGCCCTGGGAAATGCCACCCTGTGTCCCCTGGCCTTCACAGCTTTGCCACCCACCCTCTGAAGACACCAAGCAGTCGGGTCCCTGCTGGTGTGGCAGATGTGCTGGTGTACCTGTGGTGACAACTCCTGGTGTGGGGACAGGATGGGACACCTGCACCATGCATCTCCCATGCTGGGCATCCCCTTCCCTCAGCATCCCCTTCCTTGAGCATCCCCTTCCCTGGGCATCCCCTTCTCTGAGCATCCCCTTCCCTGAGCATCCCCTTCTCTGAGCATCCCCTTCCCTGGGCATCCCCTTCCCTGAGCATCCCCTTCCCTGGGCATCTCCTTCCCTGAGCACCCCCGTCCCTGAGCACCCCCTTCCCTGGGCATCCCCTTCCCTGTGCATCCCTTTCCCTGTGCATCCCTTTCCCTCAGCATCCCTTTCCCTGGGCATTCCTTTCCCTGGGCATCCACTTCCCTGAGCATGCCCTTCCCGGGACATCCCTTTCCCCGAGCATCTCCTTCCCTGAGCATCTCCTTCCCTGAGCATCTCCTTCCCTGGGCATCCCTTTCCCTGGGCATCCCTTTCCCTGGGCATCCCTTTCCCTCAGCATCCCCTTCCCTCAGCATCCCCTTCCCTCAGCATCCCCTTCCCTCAGCATCCCTTTCCCTGGGCATCCACTTCCCTGGGCATCCCTTTCCCTCAGCATCCCCTTCCCTGAGCATCTCCTTCCTTGGGCATCCCCTTCACTGGGCATCCCTTTCCCTGAGCATCCCCGTTCCCTCAGCATCCCCTTCCCTGGGCATCTCCTTCACTGAGCATCCCTTTCCCTGGGTATCTCCTTCCCAGAGCATCCCCTTCCCTCAGCATCTCCTTCCCTGGGCATCCCCTTCCCTGGGCATCTCCCTGGCTCCAAGCAGGCAGACGTGGAGGGAAAAGGCACAAGGCTAGGGGCACATGATTGTTGTTCTCCTGCTGGAAGTGAGGGGTGAGGATTTCTGGATCCATTTTTGGAGCAGTCAGCAGCTCACCCAAGCAAACTCCAAGTCACGGAGAATTTCCTGCTTCCCCTCACGGTGTCACAAGGCATTGACAAGACGTAGCAGGGAAAACAAGAAAATGCAAAGAGAAAGACTTTCCTTCCAGGCCACAGGAATTAACAAAGTGGCACATTTGAAGGCAGAGAAGTATTTTTAATCCCACAGGCAGAATCCAGGTTATTAGGTTTTTCTGGGACATCTGCAGAACAGACCCACATCCTTTGGGTCATTGTGATTTCCCAACACAGCAGCTGCCCCAGCCTCTCACTGAGGGGTGTCTGCAGGCACCAGAGGTGGGAAAAGGGGATTTAGTGATGTCCAGCCAGGTAAAACCTCCAGCTGCCCGTGCTGCCCACCAGAACCCTCTAACCTGGACCATCCACACCAAACCTTCACCCCACTGCTGGCCAGGCTGTGCAGCAGAGGAATTAGGTGTTGTGAGGGTGTTGATTTATGCATCAGAGCTCAAAAAAGGGGGCTGGATTCACTGCAGATAAATATTACAGCCAGATTTGCTACTCTGAAGAATTTACAGCATCATGAATATCCTGTTCTGACCTGTGATGGGGAAGGAAATCATCTGCGTTGGGAAATGTATTTATGGCTCTGGTGCTCTGACAGAAATAAATCAGTATTTGCTCGTTTTGGGGCAAAAACAGGGTCACTGTAAATCAGCAGAGTCGGGCTGGCTGAGAATGTGTCAGGTTTATGGAAAATACTAGATAAGATTCCAAAGGTTTGTATGGAGAGGCAACAGTTTTTATTAGGACTGTTGATATATTTGGAGAAATCAGGGGATCTTCCAGGTGCAAAAGTACTTCTTCAGGTCTGGGCTTGTGTTCAATATTGTCCATGAGAACCCAGGAATTGTACCCAAGGGATAATATTATTTATTTTCCAAGTTAGAGGATGCATATATCCAGCCCAGATGCAGTAGGATCACCCAGAAGGGGATGAGCAGGGAATCTGCTCCCATTCATTCACAGATCTGAGCATGCTTGTCTCAGGTGATGCCCCACAGATACCTCCAGATAATTGATAAGAAATAGCAGCAATAACTGAAAATTTTATTTAGGAACCAAACTTCTTTAATATTCTCTTGCATTCTGCTCTTTTTTTGCTCAAACCCTCTCCCAAAACTGGCGCCAGGCTGAAAACAACCCAGAGCTCTGCAGTGGGAGCTGTCCAGAGATGCCAGCGAGCCCCCAGGGGAGGATGAATGAGCCTTTATCAGGGGAGAGGAATAAACTGCCCTTGTCCGAGGGATCTCTCCTCGGGATGGCCGGGCAGTAAACAAAGGCTGGGCACAAACAAAGGCTGTTCTCACCCGGAGCCACGTGCGCTGCTGCGGGGTGTGAGGGAGGAGACAGAGTCTGGTTTTTGCAGAGGAAATGGAGAGGATCCGGGCGTGTTTCTGCTTCTGTTTAGCAGAGTGGGGGGGATTTCTTCTGCTCTCGGAAGCTGTAAACAAAGGAGGATTTTGTGCTACACAAATCCAGGCGATGCCGTTCTCTGTTCTCTGCAGAGCAGTGTTAAACCCACAATAAAAATGGAGATCTTGCTCCAAAAGGCTGTTGCTCATCACCAGCAGCATGCCCAAACCAGTTTGTCCCCACTCACGTGGGTGACACCCTGGCCATGGGCTCTGGACAGCCACAGCAGTGCCCTGAGGACATTGGCACGTCCAAGTGCCACCCAGGCTTCCTGTGAGGTTTCAGAAGGCTGAGTCCTCTGAGCTCATCCCCACACATCCCAAAGCACCGGTGAGGGGACAGTGGCTTTGGGAAAGGCCAGGGACATGTGGCACGTGAAGGACAGTGTTTATCTGGGCATCAGCACTGCCTGGCTCTCTCCAAGCAGGATAAAGTGCTTCCATTGGGATCAGTCTGTTTATCAGAGCCCTTTCCTTTCTCCCAGTGCCACAGCATCCTCTCAGCACTGCTTTATCCAGAGGCTTTCCAGGAAAACAGGATCCATTAAACCCTTGCATTCCTCCCAGCGCTGTAGCCTCCTCTCAGCATCACTTTATCCATATTTTTAGGAAAGTGGGATATCTTACGATTCCCAGTGCCTCTCCCCATGGCTGGAGCAGACACGTTCTCATCCCATGGGTTATCCATGAGTGAGTGCCCAAGGTAGCTGTCACTGTCCAGCATTGATCTCCAGTGGGAATGCTCTCCTCTGTGGATCAGGACCTGGCCATGGTGGGAAAAAGGGGGCAGGGGAAAGCAGGGGACATCACCCCAAGACTGTCACCATGACCTGGCCCAGCAGTGCCACAGAGACCCCAGGGCAACACTGCAGGGTCTCCGTGGGGGAACGGTGCATGGGCTGTGAGTGGGTCTGGGTTTTCAGTGGATCAGGGTTTTCAGTGGGATCTGGTTGTGAGTGGGTTTGGATTGTGAGCGGGTTCGGACAGTGGGTTCAGGCTGTATGATCAGGATCTGTGTGTGTCAGGGCCATGAGTGGGTCTGGCCATGAGTGGCACCACGCTGTGTGTGGGTCTGGGGTCTGAGACCAGCCTGTGGGTGGCTTCAAGCTGTGAGTGCCTGTGGGCTCTCAGTGGGCACGGGCTGCGTGTGGGCTCTCGGTGGCCCTGGGTTTTGAGTGGGCACTGTGAGGACGTGTGTGGCCATGAGTGGGCTCTCAGTGGGCACGGGCTGCGTGTGGGCTCTCGGTGGGCCTGGGTTATGAGTGGGCACAGTGAGGACGTGTATGGCCATGAGTGGGCTCTCAGTGGGCATGGGCTGTGAGTGCCCGTGGGCTCTGAGTGGGCACAGGCCGTGTGTGGGCTCTCCATGGGCACGGGCCGTGTGTGGGCTCTCTATGGCCCTGGGCGATGAGTGGGCACGGTGAGGACGGGCCGTGTGTGGGCCCCCGTGGGCACGGGCCGTGTGTGGGCTCTCCGTGGGCCTGGGTGATGAGTGGGCACGGTGTGGACGGGCCGTGCGCGGTGTGCGCGGGCTCTGAGCGGGCCTGGGCTATGTCTGAGCCCGCTCCGTGTGCGAGCCCAGCCTACGGCAGTGCCTGGGCCATGGCAGCGTCCCCGCCCTGAGCGCGTCCATGCTGGAACGGCTCCCGGGCCGCGAGCGGGACCAGGCTGTGAGTGTCCCTGCCCCGCGTGGGCCCGTGCCCGGCACTGTCCCGCGGGTCCATACCGGGGGCTGCCCGTCCCACGGCGCCTCCGGGCCCCCCCCACCACTCTCCCGCCGCGGCCGCGCCCTCCGCGGCCCACCCGGGCCGGGCTCCGGTGAATCAGCACAGGCGGGGCCCAGGGGGGCCAGGGGCCGGTGTCTTGGCGCGGGGCACGATGGGAGATGTAGTTCTGAAAGGAGCGGCCGGGTTAAATGAACTCAGCACCGCTTGCTCATCCTGAGGACTTCATCTCCCGTCGTGCCCCGCGGGCGGGGGGTGGGCGGGGCAGCGGGGGAAGGGCGGGGCGGGGCGGGGCGCGCGCAGGGGGGTTGTGGTGGCCCGCGGCGCGCGCACAGCACCGGGCGCAGCCGCCGCCGCCGCCTCAGCCGCAGCAGCGCCGAGACCGCCGCGCCCTCCTCGTCCTCCTCTTCCTCCTCCTTCCTCCTCCTCCTCCTCCCGGAGCCCGCAGCCTCCTCGCCCCTCTCCCCCCCGGACCCCGCGAAGATGGTGGACCGCGAGCAGCTGGTGCAGAAGGCCCGGCTGGCCGAGCAAGCCGAGCGATACGACGACATGGCGGCCGCCATGAAGAACGTGAGTCCCGTCCCGCGGCCGTCGCGCTCCCCACACACACACACACAGACACACCCGCACACCTTCCTCCTCCTCCTGCCCCGCTGGGGCCGCCCTCCCCTCGCCCTTCCCGCATGTTCCCCGTGGTGGGTGGTGGGCTCGGCCGGGGGGGCCGCGGGGGTGTCAGGGCCCCGGTCCCTCGCCCTCCGACACCCCCAGCTGAGTCTCGTTCCCGCTGCTTTTCCCCATCCAGGGTTACTTTGCTTTCTGCCGACCCCCATCCCTGCCCTAGAGCCCCCCACGCATCCTTTGCCCTGCAGTGGGGCCCCCACCCAGCCCCACGCATCCTGCTCCTCCTCCCTGGAGCCCCCTTTCCACATCTTTCGCCTGCTCTGGGGCTCACATCCAGCCGCACACATCGCTCACTCCTGCCCTAAACCTTCCCCCGCACCCGCTCCCTTATTTCGGGGCCCCCACCCAGTCGCACACATCCCCATTTCTGCCCTAGAGCCGCCCCCCATCCTCCCCTGCTCCAAACCCCCGCGCTGTGCCCTGCTGCCCCCATCCAGCCCCACGCGTCCCCCTCCCCTGCCCTGGAGCACCCCCACATCCTCTCCTCTGCCTCGGGGCTCGTTGCCTCCGCAGCCCTGCAGCCCCCCACATCCCCTTCCAGCCGCATTTCTGCTCTCCCCCGCCCCAGGCCCCCTCCCGTGCCCCCTCCCCACCCTGCCTGAGCCTGGCGGGGCACAGGAGCCAGGCGGGGCTGCGGCGCTGCCCGGGGGGGTCACACCGGCTCGGGGCCCCGGGGGGCGAGGCAGGGGGGGTCTCGGTGTGGCGGGGGGGGGGGGTCGTGCACATCTCTCCCCGCTGCCGAAATGTCTCCCCGTGCATCCCTTCCCACGCGTGGTCTGGTGTGTGCCCCTGACCCCAAAGATCGGCAGCCCTTTCACTGTCAATGCTCTTTATTTTTACTGCTCTTGGTTGGAGATTTATGAATTGAGTCATGTTGTATTCATTTCACGCTCTTAAAATAAAGACTCTGCATATAGCAGGCTGATCTGATTTGTGACACTGAACGCTCCCCTTCAATACTGACATTTTGACAATATAAGAAGGGAAAAAAAAACATATCTCTGATCTGATCTTGCAAACAAAGCAATCGTGGGAGGCAGGATCAAGTCATTCCAGAAGATTCTGCATTTGTCATATTGCAGAGAGGCTAGACTGGGTGGAGGGAGGGAGGGGGTGCTTTAAAGGGGAAAACTGTTCTTTATGTTTGTCTTCTTAGTCAGGTCTGAACCTTTGCTGGGAGCTGGGGTGTCCTCCCCGGCTGATGAAAAGTGAATGCCGATCTGGGAATGTCGCAGTCTGCCGTGGGTGCAGCTCTGTTTGCCCATATTGCACCATTTTGTCAATAACCTTGCATTTATCAAACAGACAAAACTGTCACAGCCCGAGCCCGGGGAGGGACGAGATGTCTTATCAAGGAATGAAATACGGATAATCGGAACGAGATATTATCACATTAACCCAGCCGGGCTGTCCCTCTGCTGCACTATGGCTTTTATACCATTTTCTGATAGCGGCATCTATTCATTTTAAAGCAAAGCCTGCTGTGTGAGCAGATCCTACAGCTCATTTCCTACGGATAATGCAGCCGCCGTGACAAAGCCAGCAGGGATATGCCCGGGACTCACAGCCGCGTTGCGCTGTGAATTTCTCTTAGCCCGCTTCCCCGGGCTGGCTGCTCGAACCCCAGGTGCTGTTAAGAGCTCATATGTGTGATTTTTCCTTACGGGCCCTGGTGAAACAGTAACCCGGGCTAACGCCTCTTATCAGCTGCCGGGTAGTTTGGCCGTAAGGAAACGATCCCCAGCGGGAGCGCTGCCTGACGCCTCCCTTCACCAGCAAACAAAAGGCAGAGCTTTGTTCTTCCCTTCAGCACCGCGCTGCCCCAGCTCCGGCACGGCCGGTGCGGCGGCCACGGCCATGTCACAGCCGTGTCACAGCCGGTTATCCCCGTCCCCCGTGCGCTGCCCAGCCCCCAGCCCCGGTTGTGCGGGAGGCTGATGACCTCGCACTCATTTCCGTAGCAACGCCTAGTGATGTCATATGCCACGGTCCAAGCTGCAATGCACCCAGGCGGTGGCAGAGAGCATGCGGGCTGCGCCTAGCGAAGGTGATGCAGAGCCTCCTGCCCTCCAAACCTGGCCCTGCCTAGCGCCCTGCTGAGAAATGCTGGATGGTTCTCCTTTCAAACCTGCCGTGGCAGTGATGGGCATTAAAGAGGCTTTTTCCAGCAGCTTCATCTCACCTTTGCAGTTTGGCGGCTGCCTCACATGGGTTGTTCAGCCTCAGCCCTGTATGCTTGGGAACCTGTGCTGAATGGCTGTGTTAATGGTTTAAAGTGGAAATGGTGTGCTGAGCTTCTTGCTGTCTGCTGATTCATCTAGTGATGTCTGGGATGGCAATGGTTTCTCAAAAATAATATTTATATGTAATAACTTCTACTTCCTTCCTTCTTGCAAGTGCTAGCTGCCAGTGCCCCTAATTGCTCCCTGCAGTTGTGTTGCTGCTGCAGGAGCAGGATTGCTCCTTCAGCCTCCAAAAGAGGCAGGTTTATTGGGGGAGTCTCTGAAAACAATAGCTGGTCCCCTCACCTAGCAGAGGAGCAGAAGGTGATGCCACACCCAGGAAGTGTGCAGGGCTGGGCCCATTGATTCAGGGTATGTCTTTATGACCTTGGTCATGTCCCTTGTCACCTCAGTGCTGTCTGGGGGTACCATCAGCCTTGTCAGGTGCTGGGGGACAGGAAAGCTCTCTGCTGGTCCCCAGTGTGGTCAGACACTGGTCTTGGGCTTGCTTGCTGGAGTTTCACTTCCCACAGTGCTGGTGGTTGGAGCAAGATGCATTTTTGTCTGGTTCAGCTTCAGGAAGAGCTTTGCTGTCGGAGCCCACGCCAGGGCTGGGGATCAATATCCATTAGTGGTGCTGCTGCTGGAGGCTTTCCGGAGGTGGGAGCCCTGCCAAGCCCCTGGCCAGCACTGCCCAGGGAGCCCAGCACGTGCCTCCCCACAGAGCTCTATGTGGAGGGGATGTGCAGGTGAATGAGCAAAATGATTGCAGTAAAAGTGTGTGGGGAGAATTATGGCACTGCACCTATGGGTGCTGTAGGTGTGGGGCTGTCCCCTGTGAGGGGAACACTGCTCGACTTTGGGGGGCCCAGCCTCTGCAGCAGGGCCATGGCTGTGCTGCATGCAAGGACCACCAGGTGTGGGAGTGAAGGGGGGACTGATGGAGATGCTGGAAAGCAGATGGCTGCTCCAAGCTTCAGACAGCACAGCTTGGTGCAGTAAATGGCCATTGTGGGTGGAGGAGGAGCGTGAGGATGGGGGATTGCAGGCCCTCCTGGCACGGGGTATGTGGGCTTCTCCCGTGATGGTCACCAGCTGGGCAGGTTATCATCCCCCACATCCAGTTATCAGTGCTGATAGCAAGGCTTCACACAGACAGCAGGCTCACCCTTGGAAAAAGGGGTAGTGACACAAATGCAGCCTATCTGGAGAGTCCCCAGGAAGCAGAGCAGGGATGATTAGCTGCTTTCTGCTCGCAGTGTACACAGACAAAAGGGTGGTGAAGGTGGAAAGGCTTCTCCAGGAGGAGTGCTGGGCAGGCCATCTGTGATGGTGGGAGGGGACCAAGGAGTGCGAGCTGCTGTAGTAGCACTTCCCAGGGGGGCTGGGGATGGCTTTGCAGAAAGCATTCCCAGTGCTGAGGTGGATGGTGCAGTCATTAGCTGTTGGCACCCCATGGCAGCACTGATGCTCTTGTGCAGGCACATTGAGTGGTGCCCAGCCTCACGGTGCCTGCAGAGCTCTGGTGGACTGCAGTGGTGCTGGGGGTTGCAGACAGCCTCACTCATGAGCAGGGCTTCCTTCCTGGAGGCCCATGGGTCAGGACAGCATGGTGGCTGTCAGGGGCTCCTGTCCTTCTGATCTTGTAGAGGTTCACAGTGTGGGGTTGTCTCTGTGTGGCTCAGCCTTGGGACCTCGTAGCCATAGCCTGAGTCACATCTCCTAAGCCACAGATAGGTAGCAATGTGCCCTGTGTGTGACTGCAGTGGACACTGCTCACAGTAACTGGCCAGTCTTCAGCACATCAAGCTCTTAAAAATTCCTCTTTGAGCTCCTGTGAGTTCTTATTTAGTCCATTTAGGAAGAGTCACTGACTTAGAAGATCATGCTGGGTTTCTTAGTTGGCCAAGTGTAGCATCCAAGGTGGATTGGACCCAAAATAGCTCTTCTTGAACTAAACAAAAGTGAAATTGAGACTGTGATGGAGAATATGGCAGCTGAATACATAGAAACAGTAAAACTTGGGCAAGGGCTCTCCATGAACCCCTGGATTATTTGGGTTTATCCAGTATGTCTGTTGGATGATGTCTAACCATGAAAGTGCAAAAAGATTGGTGGGAGTTGTCTTGATTTATTACATTTTTTTTTCAACCACCTTTATTTGCTGCTTCTTGTGTGGGATCACAAGATGGCTGGTTCACAGGAGATTTAATTGCTTTAGTACACCAAATAAGCTTCATAATGTCAGTAGATAAACTCTGTCTTCCCCAGCTGGGTTCACCAGCTGATCCCAAAGTTGCTCTCTGGAATAAACTCCTTGGACAATGATGATGTGTGCTTGGGCTTGCTGGAATAGTTTAGGGACAACCACAGAACTTCAGCTCCAGAGATGTTTCCTGGGTTGAAAACTCTAGCATCTAGGGGCATATACACTGTTCTTGGAAACAGGATGATGTCTTTGGCATCCTCTTAGTGGTTCTCATGGATGTTGTGGATGGTGCTATCAGGAGGGTTATCCACATAACTGTGGTGTATCCCTCTGCCTCCTGCAGCTGAGGTTTGGTTTCTGATCAGGGAGATTAAAAACATGGTTCTACCTCAGCTTCTGCAGCTGGTAGAATTAAGATTTTCCTTAGATTTTCCTTAATTTCAGGATCCCCACCATACTTTTTCCCCTTCTTCATGTGTGTTACTGAATCACTTTTCTTGTGCCTGGGCCAGTAGCATTAGTGCTGCTCAGGAGCATGCTCAGCTTGGCTTTCCAAGGAGGAATAAACAGCCTCAGCCTTGCTAAGCTTAAGATCAGGGAGGTGGAGTAAAAGTGACCTGATGGACCCCATTAGCCTATGGGGGGCCTGGGTCACAATGACCCCAAGGTCACAATTCTAAGGACAAGGATTTTTCAAAGCCTGATACTTCTACTACCTCTGCAGGGTTGTAGCTGAGAATTGATCTACTGGCTGTTGCTCTTGAGGGCAGAAGGAGAAGCATGGCTCAGGGTGCAGCTGATGGAGCAGGGGCTGGGGAGGAGAGTGGTACCCATGACCTGACATCTGGAGAAAACTCCATGGATGGAGACACACCTGGCAGGGCCTAATGCACCAACTCCATCACTGAACTCTTGAGCTTGTATTTGAAGCAGCTTCATGCCAAGTAAACCATGCACAGAAGTTGTGTGCAAGGGTACATATTTAGGAAAAAAAGAATCCAAGCTTTTGTGTGTCCCAGCTGCTTTTTGGGAGGTGGCTTTGTCTGAGCTTGGATGTGGAGCACTGCTGAACTTGTTGGTGCTGCTTTTTCCTTGGCAGAGGTGAGTTGGGAGCTCAATTCCAGTCTGGCAGGGAAGAGCCATGAGGACTGTCAGACTAGTTCAGACCCGAGCTGGCTGCTCAGTGTCCCAGCCAAGCACCAGGCTGTTCAGAGGCAGGTGCAGGGGAGGAGGCATTGGAAAATGCCTCCAGTCTGACCTGAGGGAGCTTTTCCTCAGGTGGGTCAGTGCCTGGGGCATTTGGTACTCTGCCTTGTGCTTTCTGCCCTCTTCAGCCTCCTGAGCTGCCAGCAAAATGTGAATGCATATTACAATAACTGCAGTCCAGAGCACAGTGGAACAGGATTTGCCTGGCTTCCCAGGCGTTTCTCCATTGACAGCCTTGATGGGATCCAGGCATCATCTTCCTCTCACCGTGGCAGAGCTGTGAGGCAGGGCTGAGGTTGTCTCTGGGCAGTGCTGCACCCTCAGTGCTTCCAGGCGTTCTCTTGTGCTCCAGTGCTCTGCAGCTCATGGCAGATTTTTCCAAAGGAGGAGTATTTTTGTGCTAACTGCTTTGGAGCCAGCTTAGACCTTCTTTCCTTTGCTGGTCAAGTCTTTGTCTTTTCCTTCTGGAAAGCTGAAAGCCTTCAACAACTTCTTCTCTTTACTGGACAGGTAACTAACCTAACTGGTCCTTAGCTGAAGTCTTGTTCCCCAAGTGTTAGATGCACATGACTGCAGAGAAATGGCAACTGGCATTTCTGGGAAATGGCAACTGCCTTGTCTGGGAAGCAAAAATTGAGTGAAAACAGAAGTATTGACTCGATTTGACTAGTGCTGGTCACAGCTGGGCAGTGATAGCCTGGAAACCAGCTAAAACAAGGGGAAGTATCAATAAATTGGTCACTGTGCTGGATTTTGGGTGGCTTTGTCTTTTAGCCTCTGAAACCTTTGGCTCATCTTGAGGAAGCAGTCCAGATAAGTGGTGGTGGCTGGTTTTATGCTGGTGGCATTGAAATAAAATGTTCTGCCATGGCTGCTGGCTGCCAGGCTCTGCCTGTGCTTCTGCCAGTGCAGCTTTTGGTCGTTGAAGGTGGGGGAACTCTTCTTTCCTCATACAAATGAAATGGCTTTGTGGGAATGTTTTTCCCTCTGGCTGCTTGATCTAATGAGCAAAGTCCTTCCTCCCAGCCTAAAATGAAGGAAAATTGCAACAAAATGACTTTCATTCTGCTGTTTAAATTTATTTCATTTTTTAAGTAAGAGGTCTGACTATTTGCTTCAGAATCCAGATGTGAAGATGTGCGATTCCCACCCGTGGCTCTGGGGGAGGAGCTCAGCAGTGGGATGGCTTTGTCCATCTTATCTGAATGCACAATGACAGTGAGGCTGAGCTGCTGCATCTTTCTGGCCCCTCCTGTGGGCTGGAGCACTGGGAGCTGCTGGGGCTGGTAAATCAAAAGGGTTGATCTTCACTCTGGAGTCTCATGCTGATTATCTTGGTATAATCTGGAAAAGCTCAGGAATGGTAAATTCTGGAAAATGGAGCTGAAATGATGAGGCAGCAATTCTTGTGCTGCAGGAAACACTGACAAGACTGTCTCTCAAAAGCAAAGCCTTCGTGTAGCTGGTGAAACAAAAGCCTTTGTCTGCCTATTTAAGGGCAAACTTCCCCCAGTCTGAGGTTTTTCTGTGCTAACCCAGATTAGTCACATCTCGGACATGACCCAGTACATGCTCAATTAGATATTAAACAAACCTGATTTTTGGCCCCAAGCTAATGATCTAGTGACCAGGGGCAGTGCATTAGTTAATTGCAGTAGGAGAGTAACTAGAGAATGATGGCGTGAGATTCCCTTAAAGTGATCCCCAGATTAGGGATTAGAGAATTTAATGTTTTTCTTCTGTGAAGGAGATGTTGGAATTGAGTCCGTGTATGGGTGTCTGAGGCAGCTGTGCTTGGACGAGCCCAAGTCTGCAGGGATTCCAAGTGCAAACCATTCCTTAATTGTTTGCAAATTCCCTCTGATCTCTCTAGATGGGTTGGCTTGCTTGGGATGTGTCTTTGCTTACGTACCAAGCAAAGCTACTTGGCGTGCCAGTGTGCTTCTGACTCCTCTCTAAGATGGTTTCAGCAAGGCTCTAGAAAAACACCAGTGAGAAGTCTGAGCCTCAGTGCTAACGAGGCTGCTGATGGACACGTTGTTTGGACAGTTGTGGTGCTCAGCAGCATCAGGTTTATTAATAGTAGGTGGAGAAGCTGTTGCTGTGCCATGTGCTAACAGACACGCTCAGCAATTGCTGTAGGAGATCTCTACTTGTAAAAGGCTAATGCAGCAGTGAATGAGAACTTGGGGGAGATTAACAGCCTTTGATTTACACCCATCTAGGGCAGGCCTTGGAGCTTTGCCTGTTTATGCTGTTGGGCTTTGTTACATGGGGTGAATATTTCATTAGCGAGAATCTGGGAGCTTGGCTTCTTGTGTTTGGTGGTGTCAAGATGATGTTGGCATCTGAGGGCTTCTGTCACCTGTGATGAACTGAGATCAAATCTGTGGTGGGAGTCCCTTGGGCTTCAGAAGAGGCTGGAAGGGGATGGCTGCAGCCAGGTGAGGGGAGTTAAACAGTTGGATCTAGGATAGTGACCCTCCTTGTAATTTAAAATTGGTTGCAGTGCTCCAGAAAGCTGCCAGAGCAAAAACTTGACTTTCTTCTTTCCTCTAAGTTCATTTAAGAAAATAAATAAAATTGTCTTTGCTACAGATGTGTAAGATCGAGCCTGAAATCCCTGAAGCACTGGGAGGGTAAAGTACATCTGGAGGGATAATCACCTTACTCACTGGTGTAGAAATGAAACCTATCGTGGAGCTGGCATGCAGGAATCCACCTGAGTGTTCTGGGAAGTCTCTTGCTTAATCTGGTAAAACATGTTTGAGACACCAAGGAACTGCTGTATCTGCAGACCTAGAGACCTAGAGCAAAAATCTTGTTTTTAATATTTCCAGAATCTTGCCTTGATGTGCAACAACCAGGTGTTCCCAAAGTGTTTGTGGGAGTGACCTGGAGCAGCTAAAATCGTGCATGCTCGCTGCAGGGAGTTTAGCATGGCTGCAGCTTCTCCCATTTCACTCTTTGGAGCAGCAGCTTGCAGCTGCCATGGCAGCAGTGCCATGCCAAAGGAAGCCATGCCAGCAGGCAGGAATTGCCCAGTTCATCCTGCTGCAGCAGAGCTGGGAACAGGCTCTCCCAGCAACCAGAACCTGCTCTCAGCCTTGGGCTGGCCTGCCCATGGCACTTCATGTCTTCTCTCTTGACTCAGCTTGGTAGAGGTCATGGGCACAGGCAGTTTTTGAGCCCCTGATTAAGGACAAGGCCTGGCACTTGATGCTGTGAGGAGGATTTGATGATCTGGTGGCAGGATTCTTACTGCCTGGCACTGGGGCTGGAGGTGAGCAGGAAAGCACTAAGATCTGAGCCAGATTAGTACCCTTGGGAGCTGTGAGGTAAATCTTTAAGCAGCTAATGCTCCCAGCAGCACTAAACACCCTCCCCACATGAAACTTGGTGCATTTATCTGGAGTCCCTGAAATCTGTCTAGTTTGGGTTTGTTTTACCATGAATTGGAAAGAAAAAAAAATCTTCTGCATGGACCAAGTCTTAAGACTCTAGAAATGTCCAGTGGCCATCCTGTGAATGGCTGCTTCAACTCAAAAGCCTGTGAGTAGGTGGAGTCTTCTGAGGAATAGTGCTTAAACAGAAATTAAAAACCCCCAAGTCTTTAAACTTGTGCAGAAATGTTTCTGAGGAAAGGCCGCAGTTACTCTTGAAGAGCTCTTCAGCTCTCACCTGGAAAAGCTTAATGCAGCCCAGAAGAGCCTATAGCAACCATGAATTGTCATTCTCCTTCCAAAGGGATCAACGGATCAACTCTGAGCTCCTGAAACTTGCTGTGAGCTCCAGGGGCCCATCTGAGCTCTCACAGCAGTGGCACGCTGTGGCACTGCTCTTCCACGTGCTTAGCACAGAGCTTGGAGACCAGGCTGTCAGCAGGGAGCAGAGCAGATAATCCGAGGCAGGAGAGCTCCCCAAGCTGTTGGGTGATGGAGAAGGGTGGTGCTGATCCTGTGCTGCTGCTGCTGAGGCACTCACAGAACACAGCAGTGGGCAGATGATGCTGCCAGCCTGCCATATCCTGGGGAAGGAATAGCTTGGCATCCCTTCTGTTGCTTTGTAGTTAGCAGGCAAAGGTGCTGGTATCCCATCTGCCAGGGACAGTGTGATGAGCCCTGAGTGACAATCCCCTCAAATGCTGGGGCTGATGTGCTTGGGCTTGCTGCTCTCTCCATCTGGTGGCTGGGAGGCACTAGGCCAGCAGAGGTCAATCATTTTCCCTGAGAGTTTTTAATAAGCACGAGGCAGGTAGTGGCAGCAAGATGCTGAAACAAGTTGTCCTCCAGCCAGTTTTCATCTTGTTTAATAGCCTGTCAGTAAGGCTAATGGGAATCAGGGTGTTAATAAGAAAAACAAGAAAACTTGAGCACAATTCCTTCCTGGCTCAAAAAGCACATGCTGGCTAGAGGAGCAGCTCCCTGCAACAGGACTGTGCAATGCTAACTCAGAAATGGTTTGTAGCTCCTTGAACATTTGTTTGTAGAACACTTGAACATACACAAAGCTGGGAGACCAGTTTTTCTTTCCAGTTGGTTACTGGGATGTGTCTGGGCTGCTCTCTGTCCACAATAGCCATGGCAGGCAGATGCTCCCTCATGTTTGCCTTATCTCAGGCTGCAGAAGAAGCCAGGGACACAAATCAGTGGCACCCAGGTGTTCTGTAGTGGAAAGAAACCCAGAGTCGTTAGACCAAGTGCTGGGACTGCAGTGCTGCAGATAAGGGCTGCCACACAAAATGGAGCAGCTCAGAGCTCTGCTGCTCTTACTGGTGTTCTCCCTTGGCTCCCTTCAACCTTTCATGTGCAAGAATGGCCCAAGTAGCTGAAATTTACTTTTTCTCCAATTGCAATCCATGACAGCCACACTGAAACTGGATCAGGAGCTCTGCAGGCTCCAAGGACTGATCAAACCTGAATGCAGTGCAATCACATGTAGTTATTAAGCTACAAAGGCCAATAAAATGAATGAGCTCTTGGTTTCCACATCTCCCAGTTTGAAGACTTTGTCTTGGGTGGTTCAAAGTCGCCTTAAGTAATAAAGACTGCAGAGTGGGATGAAAGCTGCTGTTAAGTGTAGGAACATGCAGAAATCCTAATTGGTGTCTGGAGCACCTGGGTAGCCTCTGAGATGCAGTTGGGCTGCAAGCAATAAACAGTTCTCTGCAGACACTGGGGGCAATTGGAAATGTAATGGCAGAACTATCCCATGTGCCCTCAGCTGCTGTCCTGTGATGTGAACTGGCCCAGCCAGCTTAGAAAACAGGAACTAGTAGGGGATTATTCATAGTGAAACAGGCAGAGGAGAAGGCAGTGGGGAACTGTGTCTGCCCACAGCCTGCACGTGCTTTGTTTTGGTCTTGTCTGGGATGAGAGGAAGGGTTTGACCTACAGCCCGAAACACCCCTGGCCACGCTGAGCTAAAACATGAGCAGAGGACAGCAGGAGGGGTCAGCAAGGAGAGAAGCAGTTCTGGTGTGACTTCCACTTTGGAAGTGTGACATGGGGGCGAAGGCAAGGCAACAGGGAAAGGAACCCAAACCAATCTGGGAACATTTTAGATTTAGGTCTGGTTTAACACACGCCTACTTCGCCAAAGTAGGACAGTGCTTAAGAAAAGCATCTTTCCCACTGCTGTGATGGAGGACAGCTCACTCTGGTGCTTGGGGAGAAGCTGCTCTTGGTGAGGTTGTGTGACATGGAGTCGTGACTCTCACCAGGCTGCTGGGTAATGGTGACAATTTTGTGTGCTTGAGGGCAGCCATTTCTTCAAGCTAGGGCGAGCTGGGGACAGGAAAAAACAGGCAGTCTGTCAGTCATGACCTTCCAAAATGACAGCACTTGGGCTGCTGGAGGTGGTCTTGACACAGAATCATTAAGGTTGGAAAAGATTTCCAGGGTTACAGAGTCCAAGCTTTAACCAGTCACCACCTTGTCAACCAGACCAGAGCACTTAGTGCCATGTCCAGTCATTTCTTGAATACTTTGGGGATGGGGGCTCCACCAGCTCCTTAGGCAGCCCCTTCTGATGTCTGACAACCTTTTCTGTGAAGAGATTCTTCCTGATGTCCAGCCTGAACCTGCCCTGGCACAGCCTGTGGCTGTGTTCTCTTGTCCCTGCTCATGGGTGGTGGGGTCCCAGCACGAGACAGCAGCTGGAGATGGGGGAAGGTGACATGTCTGCAGGTGCTGTGACCTTTTTCAGCCCCTTGAGCCTGGAGGGGCTGTGTGCTGGTTGCCCCTTGCCAGTGGCTACAGATCAAGAAGGAATTTCAGTGGTCAGAACATCGTTTCAAAAGCACATAGGCCTTTCAAAAAATGAAACACAGGAGGGGACCTTCAGGCCAGTGCTCAGGCTAACGAGCTGCATGTGAAGGAAAACAAGGCACTTGCTAGGGTTTGTGTGGAGAGATAACAAATTTAATTACCTGGTGCAGGGGCTGTAGATAGAACAGGAAGCACGAGTGCTGAAGGGGAGATGGATGTTGTGTATCCTGGTGGGAGAGGAGCTCTGATGATCTTTAAAAGCTTTTCTCAGTGAACAGTTGGAAGTTCTCATGGCTGTTTCTGTCTCTCCAGGAAGGCTTCACTCTTTTGTAGCTGTCTGATGTCCTGAAGGACTCAGATTCTCTTTTAAGCAATAAGAAGAGCAAGTATTGAGGTTTATAACATGGGTTAAACTGTCAGATGTTGATGGTATTCCCCAGGGAAGGATCTCTGGGTCCTGTCAGCTTGCCAGTGCTGTCTGCTTTAAGATAAGACATCAAAGCCAGGCAGAAGCTGTAAATGGGTGGGCACTTAATTATCAAACTAAGTGAAAAGTGTGTAAGAATAAACAGGTAGAACTAAGTCCTGTGATGGATCCTCACTGCAGTCACTGAAGGGACCTCAAAAACAGTCATTTCCTGATGTGTACTCAGACCTACTCATGCAAGGTGGGAAGTGGAGGATGGGAGTCCTGGAATAAGCCCCTAACCAACCTAACTTGCTGTTCTCTGGGAGCAAACCTTCCCCTGGGTCTCACCAAAGCCTGTTAATCAGGATACTTCCAGAAAGCAGCTGCTGTAGAGCCACCCCTTGGGCTTTTGGAGTTTACGTACCTTGACATGAGGGACAGGTAAAGTTCTGCTTGTTCCCTGGCTTCTCCTCAAGAGGCTGAAGCTTGCCTGGCTGCAATGTGATCCTCGGGCATGCCAGGAGCCTGCCAGGTTTGGGGCAGGGTGCTGAGTCAGAGCTCCAGCTGTAGTGGAGAAATCAGGAAAACCTTCTCAGAGATGGTGCTGCCTCTGCAGCGCTTTGTTGCAAATCAGAGGGCTTGGATTTGTACAAACCTCTGGTCTCCCAGGCAGTATAAACCCTAAACTTCCAGTAATTTTTGTCCAACGGGAACTCAGGGAGTTTCCCCATGGCTTAAGGGCCCTGGAGTCTGGTGGTGCAGACAGTGTGCCCTCAGAGAACTGGTGAGACTGGAACTGGCAGTGTCCTCCAGCTTGGTGATGAATGTGCCTGGCAGCCTGGACTGCTCCATGCCAAGCTCCCTGCCTCCCTGCCTAGGTGTCCTTGTGCTCCTGGCAGGTGTGCTCTCCTTTTTTTTTTTTTTTTTTTCCAGAATAGTTAGAAGACTTTCCTCTATCAAGTTTCCACCATGTGGATCAGCTCCTGCAGGAGATGCATCAGCAGTGTCAAGTCCTGGATGTGGCACAAACAGCCACATCCAGGACTTGACACTGCTGATGCATCTCCTGCCCCTCTCCCTGGTCTCCATGAGTGCAAGAGTGAGATGAGGCTGGGCACTTACTGGGATTTGCAGAGCAAATTCTGCTGTTCCCTGCTGGCAGCCAGGGAAGTAAAACTCCAAGCTGAGCTTCCCAAAGAGCAGGTAGACTGCAGCCAGGGCCTGATGGCTTTGTGCTCCTGCCAAGCCCTCCTAATGCCAAACTAGGATTTTCCTTTGCTATTTGAAGTCTCTGACTCCATGTAACAGTGTGCAGGAAATGGCATCAGGGGACCTGATCCCTTCTTTGGGTAGGTGAAACCCCTTCAGGGTCTGAATTAAGAAGAGAGGTGGTTCTGCCCTTCCACGGTGTGACTGCTGCAGTGTGATCCAGGCCTGGTGCAGGATGTTGCCTTATTTGATGTTACAACAGAAGCATTCAGTGCAATGCTACAAACTCAGTATATCAGAACCTGCTGTTTAGCCAGTGGCTTGGTTGAACACACATTGTTTCTGTATCCTGCAGTGTAAGAAAGAAACCAAACAGCATTTGTTTGGCCAGCACAGGCTGCAGAGAAGGCACAGCCCCACGTGCATGTGACAGGCTGGTGCAGAGGTGTTGGAGTGGTTTCTGCTGGAGATGGGCACTGGTGCCGTGCTGTGGAAGAGCAGAGTGACAGTGACTGCACAGTCTGGGGTGTGCAGGGGGCTGTGGCAGGAAATGCCAGCACAGGCAGATGAGCAGCAGGCAGCTCTGGGCAGACCGAGGGCAGAGATGTCCTCAAAGGCAGCTGAACCTGGGATACATCTTTTCTGCTTTTTTCTGACAAGGCAGCTCAGTGTATCCTGCTGTCTGATACCTTGTGTCCTGGGCATCTTGCATTTTCTTCCTGCTGGGAATGCAAGAGCCAGATGGTTTTCTGTTCTTCCTCCCTCAGCTCAATTGCAAACTAAAATGTGTGGGACTACAGCCTCTTCCCTCTCCTGCTGCTGAGGGCCCTGGTCCTTGTCCCCAGCCATGTCACATCTTGGCCATGTCTCTGCAGTGCTCCTTGCTGGGAGTCTGGGTCCTGCTAGAAAGCAGTGACATGGTTAACAAGGCTCCCTTCCTGCTTTTACAAGTTCCCTGTGAGCTCCCTAGGGGAATCTGCTGTCTCCACAGGTGTACCTTCCATCTGTCAGCCCGTTTGTTGAAAGGATTTTGACAGGCAACTTTCCTCCTTAATCCTTAATAGCTTCGAATTTAAAATGTTTATGGCAAAGCTAATCCCACGAAACTCCCTGTAGTTTTGATAAATCTGTCCTCCAGCAAGACTCTTCTGGTGAGAGGAGGTAAATCTACTTCTTCCTGCAGTGATAAGTATCTGCAGACTTGGCTGTGAGGCACCTGCTTGTTCCTCACTTCAGAACTGGTGTCTCTTCTCAGGGAGCATCTTGCTAAAAGCAAAATTTCATCTGGTGATCAATCTCCACAACCTCTTTCATGACAGAAAACTCTTGGAATCATTGAGTCTCTTGTATGGCTGTTGATGTTGGACACTTCATTTACAGCTGAAGGAGAATAACTCAGACTGGGATTTCTGGATGCTTCTATTTCCAAATCCCTCACTCAAAACAGGGCAGTTTAGGTGGGATAAGCCCCCAGGTAACCTGATGGAGTCTTTGGTATCTCTGAGGACAGACAACCCAGGAGCTCTGGGGCAGGGGCACACCTTGGTTGTGCTCCCAAAGATGTCTTTAACCCACAGTATCATTACTGTGTGTTTGTGCAGGTGTCACTGAGAGGGAAGAACAAAGGGAGACATTGTGTAAGACTGCAGAGCAGAGACCTCAGCACGGCAGGCAGGCTGGAGGCAGTGTGTGAGTGTCTCACCACGGGTATTTGGGCACGCTGTGGTTGGGCCCTGCTGCAGGAAGCAGGATATCACAGGGATCCCAGGGCCCTGTGGTTAAACAGTCACCGTTGTCTTGGCCAGGAGAGGGGTGTGAGGGCTGGCCTGGCACTGGGAGCTGGGGATGGCATCGCTGCCCTGCTTACCTTGGGCGGGGGCACTGGCAGCTGCCCTGGCATCCTGCTCTGTGCTCTTTGTCCTGTGCCTCTGGCAGCTGCTGATAGTCCCAGGAGATCCTGCCCTCATTCATGTGACACCCATTTCCCTGCTCCTTTGGCTGTCTCTCACCCTGCAGTAGCAGCAGTGGTGCTGGTTTGCACAGGAGGACCCTCTTCCATATAGAAAATGGTCTGCTGTTCCTCTGCCAGGCCCTGGAGCATCCTGTGGAGCAGCACAGATCCACACAGCAGCAGCAGGGGTGGGAGTGCAGGGTCTGCTCACTGCCTCTGCCTTGAGGGAAAGGGCTGGAGGGGGTCTGATCAGAGACTCTGCTTGCTGTGGGGGAAACAGGCTTAGCTGTGGCCTGGTTTTGGGAGGAGACATCGGCCAGAGCATGGCTGAAGAGCTGCAGGAGGAGTGGATGTTCTGGAATGTGCAGGTCAATGTGGTGTGAGCAACTGTGAGTCATTCAAGGCCATTCAAATGAGGTCCTGGGCTGGGCCTTTGGCCTCCTGCTCCCCACCATAAATGTGGTTATCTGGGCCCAGAGCAAACCTTGTCCTTACAGATCCCCGTGAAAGTGACTCAGTGTTTGCAGAAGCCTTTCACATCCAAACCATTACCTAATCCTTTACTGCCCTGAGGTGGCTCACAGGTTCCTGCTGTGGTGGCCTGATTCCCAGGTGGCTGTGCCCAGGGTGTGTCCTGGGGGAAAGGGGACAGTGGCCATGGCCAGGCTCAAAGTGGCACTTGGCAGCTGTAACCAGCGCAGGGGAGCAGCCGTGTGCAGCTGCTGCGTGGTGTCCTGCCTGCTGCAAGGGCTCCTCCTGCTCCTTCCTGGGGGTGGGAAGCTTGGCCAAAGGTGCTGCCCAGGTGGCTCCAGGCAGTGATGGTGTTGTGGGAGCTGGAGTGGGATTATTGTGATACCAAGTGGTGCTTCCCAAGTTACTGAGGGAGCTCTGTACTCATCACCTCCATAATCCCTTTGTGGTTTTTGTGGTGCATGAGCAGGTAATGCTGTTAACCTCAGTGAGGGAAACCCAGTGTGGGGGATTTTCCCTTCACCGTGTGAGCTTTTAAGGTGCCTGAGGGAGTTGTAATTGTGCCATCTCAGAGATTCTTTGGGTGTCTGTGAAGCATGGCCCATGCTTGTGGGAAGTGGAAGGTGAACACCCTGTAGCTCTGGTGGTGCTAATCCATGCAGGTAGCTCATAACCCTGGACCATCTCCTCCCTCTTGCTTTGACTGTCCCTCTCCCCTGCATCACTGAGCCAAACTCTCATCCTACAGGTGAAAGGCATCTCTTTCCTAGAAGACTTTTCTCATTCTGGAAGATGCTGATCTCTCAAATAAAACCCAACGCCTGCTCCTTTTGTTGTGGGTCTGGACCACAGCACGATTTCCCAGCTGGCTCCTGCTGGGATGGGAGCTGGATGACAGAGCAGTACTTTGCAAGCTGACTGCCTCCTCCTGCCTCTCTAGAGATGCACAGGAGCACCCAAAGGAGTGATGGGAATATCAGACGGCTGGGGCTTAACCCAAACGTCTCTTTTCTCTCTCCCTCTCTCCACACAGGTGACGGAGCTGAACGAGCCCCTGTCCAACGAAGAGAGGAACCTGCTGTCCGTCGCCTACAAGAACGTGGTGGGGGCGCGGCGCTCGTCCTGGCGAGTCATCAGCAGCATCGAGCAGAAGACCTCTGCAGATGGCAACGAGAAGAAGATCGAGATGGTCCGTGCCTACCGCGAGAAGATCGAGAAGGAGCTGGAAGCGGTGTGCCAGGATGTGCTGAGCCTGCTGGACAACTACCTGATCAAGAACTGCAGCGAGACGCAGTACGAGAGCAAAGTCTTCTACCTGAAGATGAAAGGGGACTATTACCGCTACCTGGCCGAGGTGGCCACCGGCGAGAAGAGGGCGACCGTGGTGGAGTCTTCGGAGAAGGCCTATAGCGAAGCCCATGAGATCAGCAAGGAGCACATGCAGCCCACCCACCCCATCCGGCTCGGGCTGGCCCTTAACTACTCGGTTTTCTACTACGAGATCCAGAACGCGCCGGAGCAGGCCTGCCACCTGGCCAAGACAGCCTTCGACGACGCCATCGCCGAGCTGGACACCCTCAACGAGGACTCCTACAAGGACTCAACGCTCATCATGCAGCTCCTCCGTGACAACCTAACGCTCTGGACGAGCGATCAGCAAGACGACGACGGCGGAGAAGGCAACAACTAGACCCCCCCGATGGACTGGCAGCCGCACGCTGATGCTAACTACTGCAGTCTTTATTTTTTTCCCACGAGTGGGGGGGGGTCCGGGGTGGGGGAGGGAAAGGGAGGGGACACCTTCCCAGGGAGGCCCCCCACAACCTGTCTTTGATTGCCTCGTTGACATTTTTGCCAAAACACCACTAGTGGAAGTCAGGCTGGCTGTGCTGGTATGGAATAGCAGCCTCACTGGCATATGGACTGTTCTGTAGATTATTAATACAAGTGGAGCTGTCTTTAATTTAACTTTATTGCTAGAAATAAAAAAAAAAAAGGGTTTTAAGACGAATTTGCGTGGATGGAATGGCCCTCATTTTTAAGGAAAGCAACGCAAAAACATTTGGAAAAAAAAAAAGGGAGTTCTGTGGTTCCAGTAAGGCTTCGAGCGTTTGTTTCCGCAGCCCAGGTGCCGTGTGCCCGCACCGCGTCGCGGGGCCTCTCTCTGCAGCTCTGCCTGCCAGGGCGCAGCTGCAAATCCCCAAATTGAGAAGGAATTAAAAATAAAACCAACAAAACTAAAGAATTTGGGGCTCGCAAAGCCCTGGGATTTAGGCCATCCAATCTTTTTTTTTCTTTTTTTTTTTTCCTTTTTTTTTTTTTTTTTGGTTGAGATATTTATTAGGGTAGCTTACAGTATTAACACTAAATTGCAGTTTACAGTATTTCTACATTACAGCCATATGACATCAAGCCTTTGATTGTCTGTTTTTCTTTCTTTTGCTAGTTCTTTTGGCTTGCCTTCCTGAGCAGTCCTCGCCTGTGGACTGGCTTTAGCTATTCTGTGTCGCCCAAGGCAAGAAGACCGCCCGCCCGAGGAACATCAAAGCTGCTCTAGTTTTTTGGTCAACAGCTTAACAGGTGCTTGGCTAGCGGCTGTTTCAACTATTTTAAGTCCACAGCAAAAGGTTTAAGAACTTAATTAGACAAAGGGGGAAGTGTTTAAACTTAAAAAAATGCCACTTAAATAAAAAACAATAAAAAAATATTAAAAAAAAGAGCATTCAGGTCTGTATGTCATGTACTGTGTTTGGTATTTCAAAAGACCATCCTGATTTAAGGTGCCACAGCTGCTTCCTCAGGGATTGCACTGCCATTTCACTCTGCCTGACTTTCTCCCACTGTACCATGAGGTTTGTCAGCAGATCTCCAGCACCCAGGGCTCCCTTGTTTGTCACCAGGGAAGCCGGGTGCGTTTTCCTTTCTCCTGGGGAAGCTTGTGGTGTAATGAGTGAACTTCAGGAGCTTAGACACTAATTTGGTAGAGAAATTCCTCAAGGGAAGAGCTACAATCATAGACATTTCTGTCCACCATCAGGAGCCCAGGAACTTAGTTCTCTTCTTAGCAAAATCTTTTCTCAGTCTGTCTGATCCGGCCGGGGGTGGGAGTTGGGGCATCTGAATTGCTTAGCAGGTACTACTTACCCCATTTTGAGTAAGTTTAGCTTTAATTTTGATTTTTTCCATGGTTGTCGGAGGTTCACTGCTGTTCTCCGGCTCGCGGAGCGCTGCGCCCTGCAGCGCTTCCCCCGCGCCGCGCAGTGAGGAGAAACCGCGCTCGTGCTTTAATGCAATCCTTCCCGCGATTTTGGAACCAGGCTTTCCCCGGCCCTTGCGAGAGCCAGCCCGACGCGCGGCGAGCGAGGCACACGCGGCACCGCCGCTCCCGCTGCGGGCCCGGGGATCCCCCAGCCCCGGCCCCGGGGATCCCCCAGCCCCGGCCCGGCTGCGTTGGGGCCGGGCTCCCCCTGCTCCGAGCGTCCCGCGGCGAGGGCTGCCGGTGCCGCTGTGTGCCAGGACCGGGAGATGCTCTGGGCTTCTGAGCTCCCTCTCATCGACCCCCGTGTCCCGTGAGCAGTGTTGTCCCAGCTGAATAATTGGAAGTGATTTACTGGAATTACAAAACTTACCTTCTTTTTTTTTTTTTCTTTTTGGTTTTTCCCCAAATAATTACTACTCTTTTTGGCTTTTTGCTCTGGCTGCTTTAGGAAACTTATGCAGGAGAGATGGCACAAGAGGGCTAAAAACGGAGTGGGGGTCAGGGACTTGATTTTTAAGCAGCTTGAATGGTTTCTTTAATTTTTTAAGAGATGCACTTGCCTATGATACTGTCTCTCCAGTGAAATGATTACTGCTCCATTACTCTATTGATACAATATTGTGCATGCTAGTGTCGTATTTCTATACAGTAGCTTGAAATTTATTAACTTATACTGTAGATGTTATGTATTCCTATGACAAAATAGTCTTCAAAAATTTTTTAAAGTTTTTTAATTTATTTTTCTTTCCTTTTTTTTTTTCGGGGGTAAAGTTTGCTCTACCAAATAGTGATCGTAACAAACTGATCTGTTATGGATGTTGCTATAGTGACATGCAATTATATATGATTTTGTTTTTAAAAAGGAAAAAAAAAAGCAAAAGAAAACACCAGTGTTAGCTTAATCTTAATGTCTGGTGTTCGTCATGGTGAAATTATAACTATTACAGTGTAGGAGAACAATGACTGTGTTCTTTGAATGAGCCTTTGTTTGTGCTTTTTGTCATGTTATGCAGTGAACTATTTTTAAGGTCTAATCAGTGATTATTTTTCCAACTCCGTGTTTCTGTAAGGAATTATTTCACACACGGACCATTCTTAGCAGTTTTTCCTCAGTGATGGAATATCATGAATGTGAGTCATTATGTAGCCGTCGTACATTGAGCAAATAAACTTACAGATCTGACGTCAGCGCTGCTTAATTGTTATCGCCTTGTCTCGACTTTCTGGGGGGGCTCCGTGGGTCGAGGGGGGCTCGGGGACAGCCTGGGCTCTCCTCCGCTGAGGATCCGCGTCCCCGCGGCTTCGGGCTCCTCCCCGGGGCCTCTCCGGTGTCTGCGGGGCGGTGGGAGCCGCGGGGAGGGTCCCGCGGCTTCAGGAGTGGCTGGGTGGCTCCTTCCCCACCTCCGTCCTTCCCCACTCCGTCCTTCCCCACCTCCGTCCTTCCCCACCTCCGTCCCTTTCCCACCTCCGTCCTTCCCCACCTCCCTTCCCGACGCTTTTCCGCTCGCCGCCACACGCGCGGTGACTCACGCTGTAAAAATATTCCCCTCCCCGCCAACCTATAAACAGAAAATGCGCCTTGACTCAGCGCCCTGCGAGGGATCGGGGCTGCAGCACCCACACCCCCGGCAGGGGCTGCGAGCAGGAGGGGCTGGGGGTCACAGAGCACCCACACACAGGGAGGGATACCCCGAGCCCATCCCAGAGCCGTGGCCCTGCCGCAGCCCCACTCCCGGCTTTTTTCGGGAAGCAAAAATCACCGTGGTGAGGCCACGGGAGAGGGGAGGGGGCTGGGGATGTTCCTCGGGGGCTTCTTCCCCTGGAGTGACTCTGGGGCTGGAAAAGCCTCACAGCCAACTCGCACACACACACGGGAACCCCCCAAGCACAGGAGCGACCCCCAGCAGCAGGAATTGATCACCGGGATCGGGAATTGATCCCCAGGATCTGCCAAACTCAGCACAGCCCAGGCTGGTGGGCAGAGGGCTGGGGGGCAGGGACTCGGGGGCACAGGGAGCCCCCGAGCTCAGAGAGGGCCCTCGCAGCTGCAGGATTCCTCCCAGGTCAGCGTCGGCCAGGGATGACTCAGGGGGGATTAGTGGGATTTGACTGAGCACGGAACATCGGGGGCATCGTGGGCCTGACCTCGGCCATGTAGGGCCAGTCCTGCCCAGAGCCCCGGGGGCAGGGAGGGCACAGGGGACACGGGGCCAGCCGGGGCCAAACGGCACCAGGGCCACAACCCAGCCTCTCTGCAGCCCCCAGGGAGGCTGTGGGCCCTGAGCTGCACCCCCAACCCCTCAGACAATGGGGTGGAAGGAAGGGGGAGCACTGGGGCAGGGCTGGGGCTCAAGGGGCTGCACTGCTGGGTGGGTTCTTGCCCATGAAGCCCCTGTTTGCCCTCTGACCCAAAAGGGGTGTTTGTGCACTTGTTTTTTGGGGATTCAGCATCCCAGGATGGTGACACTGAGGTGTGGAAACCCCAAATATTCTCTGATAGGGCATGTGGAGACCCTGAGCGTGGGAGAGCAGGGATGAGGAGATCTGGGACTGGAGACACGTGGGATGTAGGAGACCCAGATTGTGGAAAACTGGGATGCTGAGACAGGGATGTTGGAAACCCGGCATGTGAGCACCAGAGATGTTGGGGACGTGGGATGTAAAGCCTTCAGAACGCTGGAGGTGGATATGGAGAGCAGAGATGTAGGAGACCCAGGTGTGGGACATCCAGGGTGGGGAGACTCAGGTGTGCAGGTCAGGGACATCGACCCCAGGTTGTGAACACTTGGGATGAGAGCAGAGGGGATGTGGAGCCCTGGGGTACAGACCCCAGTGCTGGGCAGGGCTCGGGGACCCTGCTGGCCCCTCTGGCCCCCGGCAGCCCCGTCCCGGTGCTCTGGTCCCGGGGCAGCTCCCACAGGAGTGGCCCAGCCGAGGGCAGGGGGGCAGACACGCCACAAGGACAGGTTTATTTCACCAGCTTTTATTCCGGCTGATTCTGTCGGTTCCTTCACATTTATTCAAGGCACTCAGTGGCAGGGCGAGTACAAAATCAACAGTAAAAAGGGGGTGGGTGTGAGGGGGCAGCTGGGGGCGGGGGGCAGCAGCGGCGGCTTCTCCTCCTCCGTCTCCTCCTCCTCCTCGGTGCCGCCTACTTCTTGGCCGGCTCCTTGGCCTGGCTCTCCACGGTGACGGGGATGGTGATTTCGGCAGACTGGATGGCGGGTTTGGGCAGGGGGGCCTCCACCGTCAGCATTCCATCGGGAGACAGGGAGGACCGCACGGCCGTGGCTTCCACACCAGGGGGAAGGCTGCGAGGAGAGGGGAGAGAGGGGAGGGGAGGTGAGGGCTGCAGCACCGACCCAGGGGATGCAATGCTCAGCCCCAAATCGCTGCCTCTCCCACTCCCAGTTTGGATGAGCAGCATTCCCACTTTCGCCAGTGGGGTTTAGAGGGTGTGGGTGGGTGGGAAAACGTCCCCAAGGACATCGGGGGTGCATCAGGTGTGTCCCTTCCTCCCTGGTACTCACGTGTATTTTCGGGTGAAGCACCTGGAGATGAAGCCGTGTTCATCCTGCTTCTCCTCGTGTTTGCCTGCGAGGAAACAAAACCTCTCAATGGCTGGGTGGGAACCTTCCTGCCCCACCCCAACATTTCTGAGGGGCTGATTCTGCCCATCCTGGGGCTTTTGCCATAATATCAGCCTGGAGCAGCTTGGGGGGACCCTCTGCAGGGCCACCCCGGGTGCACCCCCAAATTTAAGCAGAGGAAAGTGCAGTGCCAGGAGCTGGGGGTGGCCAAAGGGGCCTGGCAGTGTGCAGCTGGCCCCACAGCTTGGCAGGGCTGGAGATTGAGCAACCTCCTCTCCCTGAATTCATCTGGGAATTGCCCCCATTCCTTGCAGCCCCCCCTCACAGGGAAGGAAGCACATCCTGGCCTTGTGCCACAGATCTGGGCTTTGTCACAGCATCCAGGCTGCTGTGGGGGCTGCAGGGCTCGCGACACCCCAGGACCCTCTGTGGCTCCCTGTGTTGTTCCAGAGCAGCAGCAAGGGGTCCATGTATGGGGCTGGGGGCGTCTCTGCACTGAGTGCACCCTGAGACTGAGCTGTAACACTGGCCCTTCCTCCATGCCTTTATTTTCTCTTTCCCTTTCCCTTTTTCTTCTCTCCTTTCCTTCTGCTTTTCCTTCCTTCCCTTATTCCACCCTTTCCCCCCCATCAAGCTCCAGAACAGCAGCTCCCCCATGCAGGAAACCCCTGCAGAGCCCCACCCCAGCACCCACCGGTTATCTCCACGATATTATCCTTGGTTTTCACCACCAGCTCCTCGGGGGCGAAGTGGTTGACGTCCAAGGTGACCTTCCAGCTGTCGGCGGTCTGGCGGATCTCGGAGATGCCGCTGCTCAGCTGCCGGCTCAGCGCCTGCCCGAAGGGCGAGCCCGGCGCTGGCATCAGGGCGCTCTCCCGGGGCAGCAGGCGGAAATAGCCGGGCCAGGCGCTGCCGCTGGGCCACTTGTACCAATCCTCGGGGATGTGCGGCATCCCGAAGGACTGGTCGAACAGGCGGCTGCCATGGTACCTGGGAAAAGCCACGCCCATCGCTCGTTTTTAAGATTTTAAAAGTTTAATAGCGTCGTGGTTTGAAAGGAAGTGAGTTTTTTGGGATGCTGTGATCAAAGCAGTGGGTGCTCAGATTTTAATATTGGCACCTGGTGTGGCCACGGGGGACGTGGATATGCCTCTGAGAACATGGGGGTTAAAAGCAGAGGACTCCCAGGAAACCTTTCTCTTGGGTTCCGGTGGGGAAAGAGTTCGGATAAAATGGTTATTAAAAATAGTAATACAGTTAGACTAATAATAATTTGGACAATTTGGATTAGGACAATATGAGACAATAAATACAAACAGTTACAGATGTCCGGGTACCTTTTTCTGGGCAGCAGGATCCCAAAAAAGGACCCACATTAACAAAGGATTAACCCTTAAAAGCAACAGCCTGTTGTATATTCATACACTTCATACATGATGCATAAATCCATTCAAATACAGGATTCTGTCTGGTCATCGTCAACTTCTTCTTCTGAATCCCGACAGCGCCTTTGAGGCAGGGAGAAGTTCGTTTTTTCTGATAAGAGGGCAATAAATTCTTTTTCTCTGAAAGATTTAGGTGTCCTGTGGCTGCTATCTCACTGCAAGTCTATTTGAAAAAAGCATCCTACATAGCATAATTTCTATTTTAACATTTTTAATAACCTAAAACCATATTTAACACACTACTTAAGAGAATTAATACAGCATAACTTTCTAACACAACACATATAACATTCATTTCAATATTTGCATAAAGCCAATCACAAAACGCGTGCATTTCTCACAGTACCAGTCACGGAAGGGGTCCCAGCTGGGGCTGCGCAGGAAGGTGAAGGGGACGCGGCGCTCGGCCATGGCGTGCGGGGCTGCCCGGGGTGGCGGCGGTCCGGCCCTTATGAAGAGGGCCCGGGGTTATTTTTAGCCGGGCTGCTCAGCTGGCTATTAATGGAAATCGCGGCAGCCCCGGGGAAGGGACCAGAAGCTTGTCCCGGGCTTGGGGCGGCCGCACGCAGCCGCAGAGGGTGGGTGGGTGTGCGGGGAGGGGGCTGGCAGCCTGCAGGGCCCCCCTTGCCAAGGAAATGTTCGTCCTCCTTTCATCGGGAGAGGCTCGGCCTGCTTGGGAGTGATGGATGGCCCTTGGAGCCGCTCCCGGCCTCTCTGCCCGGAAAACAATCCCCGGGCTGCGGCCCCGTGCAGCGTGAGAAGGGGCTGGGGCTGGGCCAGCGCCTCGGGAATGGCCGGATGAGTCAGTGCAGGATGCCCTGAGTGGCCCTGTGCTGTGTCACCGCCTGCCAGAAGGTTCCAGAGCCCCCAGCTCCTGGTCACCCACCTTCCAGAAGGTTCCAGAGCCCCCCAGCTCCTGGTCATCCACTGGCCAGAAGGTTCCAGAACTCCCAGCTCCTGGTCACCCACCAGACAGAAGGTTCCAGAGCCCCCCAACTCCTGATCACCCACTGGCCAGAACCTTCCAGAGCCCCCCAGCTCCTGGCCATTTACCTTCCAGAAGGTTCCAGAGCCCTCCAGCCCTCTGGCACTCCAGTGCTCAGCACCATAGTAGGAAGCCCCAGCCCCAGCTGGGCTGTTCCAGTCCCCACGAGTTGGGCCCCTGAGGCCCTTGTGAGGTTGATGGGGGTCTGGGGGCAAGAGGGGACTGTGGGGGTTGGTGGGAGCTTACAGGAACTTTTGGGGCCAGTGGGAACTGGGGGCTGGCTGTGATAATGGGGTTAGGGGGGCTCTAGGGGGGCAGACTGGGAGTGGAAGAGGATCCTCTCATCCAAGTCTCTCCACACCCCTGGCACCCAGGAAAGGATTCCCATGTGTGGTCAGAGCCCAGGTTCCCATCCCGGGGAAGGGGCTGTTTTCCAGCCCAGCCTGGCAGCTCTGGGACCCCATAACGTGGGCACAGCTCCCCTCTGGCCCCAGATTTGCCCTGGAGAAGATGGGAGGTGGGCGGCAGCTGAGCCCTGACACACTCAGTGCATGAATTACTGACCTCCAGGAGTGGGGGGCATGGAGCAGCAGGAAATTTGGGGGTGATAATGGGGTTAGGGGGGCTCTAGGGGGGTAGAGGGACTGGAGGGGGCTGGAGGGGCTGAGCCATGTGGGACTGGGGGCTGCAGGAGGCTTGGGGGGTTGAACCAGGGGAAGATGGGGCACTGCAGAGGGGAGGCAGTGGGAGGGATGCAGGGAAACGAGAGGGATGTGGGAGGGAGGGGAGAGATGCAGGCAGGGATGCAAGCAGGGATGCAGGGAAATGGAAGGGAGGCAGGGAAGGATGCAGAGGAAGATGCAGGGAGGGATGCTGGGAGGGAGGGGAGGGGTCAGGGAGGAATGGAAGGGTGGCAGGTGGGAATGCAGGCAGGGCTGCAGGGAAATGGGAGGGATGGGAGGGATGCGGGCAGGAACGCAGGGAGGAGCAGGGAATCGTGGGAGGGATCAGGTGAGGGAATGAGCGAGGTATGGAATGGATGGGAGAGCTGCAGGCAAAGGGTAGGGATGCAGGGATGTGGGAGAGAGGGGAGGGATGCAGGGATGCAGGCAGGGATGCGGGTGAGGATGCAGGGAGGGATGCAGGGAGGGATGCAGGTGAGGATGCAGCCAGGGATGCAGGGATGCAGGCAGGGATGCGGGTGAGGATGCAGCGAGGGATGCAGGGAGGGATGCAGGCAGGACGGATGGGAGCTGGCAGACAAACGGGAGTGATGCAGGGAAGGATGCAGGGAGCCAGGAGCACGGCAAGGAGCCAGGAGGAGGCAGAGGGTCCCCCACAGACACAGCAGGATCCTCACAGGGATCAGACACAAAACTGCCGGTGCTGCTCCACACGGAGGCAGAGGGAAGAGCAGGATGGATCCGCAGGGAGCCGGAGGGAAGGAGCAGGATAACCCTGCCGCGCTCCTGGCAGGAAGAAACCTCTCAGTGCCCAGCAGGGTAATTTACAATATATACTGTATATTTATTATAATTGCACCAGCTCACGGCATCTACAGCTGTACTCACAACCCAGAGAGAGAGCGCACGCGCGACAGGAAAATACTGAAGTATTTCTACAGAGTATTTGTTCCAGTTGGCTCCCTCCCGGCAGGAGACAGAGACTGTAAAAGAGGAAGACTGGAATTTTTCCCTGATGTGCTGGCTGCTCCGCGGCGCCGCTGCAGGCGGGGCTCGGGTCTTTGGGAGCCGCTGCCCCACGGGGGCTGCAGGGCTGGGGCTGCAGGGAAATCCCCGCTGCTGGCTCGGCTCTGGGTGTTGGCAGGGGATTCCCCCATGTCCCAGCAGCGTGGGGGCTCCAGCGGCCGCTCTGAGCTCCCCGTGGGGCGCTGGGGGACGGGGGCTGTGGGGCAGCAGCTGGAATTGCTGGGACGGTTTTCGGAGCGCGTGGCTCAGGGTTTGTGGGGATGCTGGGGGAATTCGTGTCCTCCATCTCCCCAGGTTCCAGGAGAGCAGAACCTTTTGTCTCCTCCTCCTGCCACAGTCGCATCCAGCGCTGCCACCCTGCCCAGGCTGGCATGGGGGGACAAGCTGCACCACGGAGTGCCACCAGTGTGTGTCCCCTCCTTAACTGTTCACCCATCTCTAACACCTCTGCTTGCTCAGCTGGGACACCCAGGGGCTGGCACCCATCACTGCCCAGCTCCTGGGATTTCTCTCCAAGAGCTGATGAATTCTGGACGTGCCAGGTCTGGGAGGCTGACCCTGAAGTGCCCCTTGCTCCCATCTCTGTCCTCTCGGCCCCTCTGGTTCATCAGGCCCCGGCTAACGAGGCTGAGCTGGACTCCAGAGGATCCTCCCGACCCCGGCTGGCTGGGAACCAAGCGGAGCCTGGCTTTGCATCCAGGGGCAGCGGGTTAATCCGGGCAGCTGCTCTCCCACCCAGGGAGGCTCATCCCCATTGTCCTGCTGCAGCCGGCCGGAACACGCGGGGCCACCGGCATTAAACACCAACCCGGGGGCCGCGATGTCCTCAGCGCCTGGGGGCTTGGTTTGTTTTTTTTTTTTTTTTGGGAAATCAGCAAAATCCTGCAAAAGCCGGGCGGCAGGCCAAGCCCGGGACCCTCCTGCCTCTCTCTTCCCATAATTGAGTTTAAAAAGCAGCCACTTTTCCCCGGATCAGGAGGGGACAGGGGGCTGCGAGCCCAGAGGTGGGGCAGGCCATGCCAGTGCCAGAGGGTGGCTGGGTGCACCCCCTGCCCAGCCCCAGCTCCCTCCTCCCGGGGTGCCCCCCAGTCTGGGAGGGTGGGTGGGTGCCAGGGCCGGCTCCTGAGCTGGGACAAGCAGCGTTTTTCCCTGGCTCTCCTCGCTTGGGAAGAGAATTACAGGTGCTGCTGGCTTTGTTCATCCATGGCTCAGCGTGTGCTCAGGTCTGGGGGGACCCCAAAATGTTTTGCAGAGCCCCTGTGCCCCATGACACCCTGGGGATAACTGTGCTGGGGGAAACAGGGCCTTGCTCACCTCTGGTTGGCATCACACCCTCCAGCTGAGCCTGCCCGCCCCCCGCCCACCTCCCCGGGATGCTCTTGTGCTAAAAAACAGTCAAACAAACCCAAAAAAAAGCACAGGGGGACCCCAGGGGTGTCCCCAGCCACCCCACCCTCTGGCCCCAAGGTCTCTGCACAGCATTTGTTCCCTCGCTCTGTGCTCGCCCGCCCCACCCCGCCCCTCCCCGGCACTCGCAGAAATACGAAGAGATCCGAGATCCTCCCCTTCCCCATCCCGACCCCAAAACACCCCGGAGCGGGGGGAACCACCCCCTCCCAGGGCGTTCCCATCCGAGTTCCCGTCCGTGCTCTGCCCCGCTGCCAGGTCCATCCTCAGCATCCCCCGGGGCTCCTTTCCACCTCCCGGCTGGTCCCGTCCCTGCTGGGGGCGCAGGGGGCAGAGCTGGGCTGGCGGGGGCTGCCGGGGGGCTCAGAAGCCGGCGCTCTCCGAGCTGCTGCGGCTGTTGTAGCTGGGGCTGCGGCTGGGGGGGCTGCGGGAGCGGCTGGGGGGGCTGCGAGTCCGGCTGCGGCTGCGGCTGGAGCTGTAGCTGTCGTAGCTGCGGCTGCGGCTCCGGCTGTACGAGTAGGTGCTCAGCGAGCTGGAGGACGAGGGGCTGGGCCGGTAGTAGGGGATGGGACGCTTGCGGGCGCTGCAAATGGAAAAAGGAAACTGAATCAGGACCCTCGTGGGCCGCTCGGGGAAGGGGGTCCGGCGCTGGACCCCCGGCACGGCCAAACATTGAGGCAGGGCAGCCAAGCATCCCAGCGGCGTCAGGACGCGGCCACCCGGCATCACCTCTCCATCCATCCATCCATCCATCCATCCATCCATCCATCCATCCATCCCTCCATCCCGCTCCTCCTCCCCTGCCCCCTCCCCCGGGGTGTTAGTCCTGGATTAGGCAGCGTCGAGGGCGGAAAGTGAGCAGGTTAATGTGGCTTTTGTGTTTCCCAGACACCAAAGATTGAAAGCTGCTGAAAAAGAGACGTTTGGGATTAGCGGGAGGCGAGCTGCAGCCCGCCCGGCGCCTGAGGATGAGGAGGGACACGGGAGGCACGGGGACAGCGGGGTGGGGGGACACAGGGGGCAGCGACATCGGGAGTCGGCCCCTTGTCCCTTCTCCCAGCCTGGTGTTAGTGGGACCAGAGAGTGCCTGGATGCTGGGGGCATCCTGGAGTGTGAGGAGACACAGAGGGGTCCAGGAGGAAGAGGAGGAAGAAGAGGAGGAGGAGGAGGAAGGGGGAAGGTTACCCTGGGAGCCAGGCTGGCGGCGATGCTCTCCGGGAGGGACCTTGGGATGAAATGGAAAAGGAGAAGTTGGCATCACTGAGGTAGGACCACATGGTGGAGGGTTTGATGGGAACTGGGGACAGGGCAGGTGGGCAAAGAAAAGCCCTGGGGCTTCTGGCTGGGCTCTGGGGCAGGCAAGGGGGGCTGGGGGTGTTTCCCTGGCTGCCCTCTCCCCACAGCATCCTCTACACCTCACAGAAATGGCTCTGCTCCTCCTGAGCCCTGAGCAGAGCAGGGTCTGCCACCCCCAACCCCCCAAGGATGGTGATGGGATGAGGTGAACGGTCCCCACAGGGACCATGGGCTGTGTGCTCCAGCCGAGCCCTGCCACCTCCCTGGGGACATCCTGGGAAAACCTGGATGGGCAGGAGGGATGGAAAACCAGACAGTGGCACCTGGGCTGGGCTGGGAGCAGCTTTTCCAGCCCGTTTTCTTTCCAGGGCATCCATCAGGGAGAACTGTGGGGAGCTCTAACCCTTAAGCTCTGCAGTGTTCCTCCTGTCCTTTCTCCTGCCCTCCCTCCTGACAACACCAGTCCTGCCCAGGAAAACAAAATCCCTCTCACAGGGAGGCAGATTTCTGAAAATCCAGCCCCCCCCGATCACCCAGCTGATAGTGGGAGAGACAAATAGGTCAGGAAGGAGGTAATCTGGGCTGGGCACGGCCCCGCCGCCAGTGCTGCATCTTAACGAGGTGCTACATATGCACACAGTGTTTTGTCTGGCACGAAATATTGCCTGTCTTACAGCTCAGGATCCTGAGGCAATAGGATCCCAAGGAGGAGAAACCAGCTTTTGGAGGGCAGGAGAGACGTGATTGCAGACGTGAGCACTGCTGGAATATGCGCAGCGGATTAAAATTAATTCCTGTTTTCATGCCTCGAAATAGGAAGAGATCAGAAGGTCACAGCATTGGAGCAGTCTGGTCACCCATCTGCCTGGGCAGCTGATTCAGCCAGCCATCCTCAGAGCTATCTGTGCATCCACAGAGCTGCTGCTGTCCATCTGTGTGTCCATCCATCCACCCATCCATCCATCCATCCGTTCATCCATCCAATGTCCATCCATCCCCGTGTCCATCCATTCGTCTGTCCATCCATCTGTCTATCTGTATGTCCATCCATCCCTCCCTCCATCCGTCCATCCATCCATCCATCATCCATCCATCCATCCATCCATCCATCCATCCATCCATCCATCCGCATGTCCATCGATCCATCTGTCCGTCCATCTGTCCGCCTGTCTATCTGTATGTCCATTATCCTCCATCTGTATGTCCACCCATCTATCCATCCATCATCCATCCCTCCCTCCACCCATCCATCCATCCATCTGTATGTCCATCCATCCATGATCCATCCATCCATCCATCATCCATCCATCCATCATCCATCCATCCACCCATCCATCCATCCATCCATCCATCATCCATCTGCCCACCCAGGCACCCTTTGGGGTGAGCTGGCATCAGAGCCCAGCCCTGTGGCAGTGTCAGTGTCAGTGGCCATGGCATTGGCAGTGACTGTAGCTGTGGCAGTGGCAGTGGCAGTGGCCATGGCAGTGGCTGTGGCAGTGGCAGTGGCTGTGGCCATGGCAGTAGCAGTGGCAGTGGCAGAGCTTTGCCCCGTGCCAGGACACACCTGGTGATCCTCCTGGGCTCCATGAAGCTGGGGGAGTCGCGTCTCCTCTTCCTGATGGGGGAGTAGCTCCTGGAGCGGCGCCGGGGGCGGGCGGGATCGGGGTCACCGTGGCGTGTTCGGGGCTCGTTGTCCTTCTCTCTACAGCCCGGGGAGGAGGAGGAGGAGGAGAAGGGTCAGGGAATGGGCTGGGGTCCCGTGTGGGACGCAGGGACACCCTGTGGAGCAGTCACTGCCCGGATGTCACTCCCACCTGGGGCTGGCATTTCCAGCGTGACCAACAATGACACGTCCCCTCCCCGAGTGCCAGGGCAGCCGGGACCACCCTGAGCCGCGATGCCCTCTGAACCCCCCGGCACCCGCGGTGTCCCCGTGCCCCTGTCCCCTCGGGCCTGACCTGCTGGCTGGCTTTTTCGGTGAGGGCGAGCGGGAGCGGCTGCGCGCTGCTCTCTTCTCCCGGGAGCGGGAGCGGGACTTGGAGAGGGAACCGCTGGAGCTCCAGGAGCTGCTGCGCTGGCCCGGGCTGGGGGACGGGCTCTTCCTCCGCTCCGAGGCGTGCCGGGAGTGCTTGGCTGACGACTCCGAGCTGCTGTTGGGCCGGCCCCGGTGGTGCCGCTCCTTCACCCTGTGAGGGCAGATGCCAGAGCCGCCTCGCACCTGTCCTGGCTGGCAGGGTGTCTCCACAGCAGCCAGGGACCCCAGGATCCCATAAGAAACACTTAATGACACCAGCTTTTGACTGGGGTACATCCCTGACTGTAAAGTACAGGGTTTCCATTTGCTTGGCATCCTGCATCCTGTGGGATGCTGTAATCCCCTGCTGCCATCCAGGCACTGCCCTTCGCATGGGATAATCCCTGGCAGGGATGGCCCTTCCCGCAGTGCTACCACTGACCCACTGTGGCTCTTCCTTATCCCCTATCACCATTCCCAGGTCTGTCCCCATCCTCATTCCCATCGCCAACTCGTCCTCATTGCCACCCCCATTCCTGTCCCTTTCCCATCCCTATTCCCACTCCCATCCCCTGAGCATCCCAACCCAGCCCTGCTCACAGCTTAGCCCCCAGGGCTTTGCCTGGATGGATTTAAGGTGCCCGCAGGGAGCCGCACCCCAAACATCCGAGCCCAGCTCCCATATCCCGGCAGGGACGACAGGAGCCCATCCCGGGCACTCCCTTACTTCTTGCCGTGCGCTCCGTGGTTCCTGTCGGGCCCGGCGGGCGGGTGGTAGGGGTGGGAGCCGGCCGAGCCCTCCGAGTCGCTGCTGGAGCCGGCGGGGCTGAGCGGCGGCGGCGGCGGCTCCCGGGGGCCCGGGGGCCGCCCCTTGCTCTGGCCGCGGTGTCGGGACGGCGGCGAGGCACTGCGGGAGCGATGCCGGTGGCCGTGCTTGGCCCGCTCCGGCGTGGGCGAGCGGGGGCTGCGGGCGCCGTGTCTGCTCCCCCGGGAGCGGGGGGACGGCGGCTCCGTCCTGCCGTGAGCCCGCGGAGAGGGGGACGCCGAGGTCGGCCTCTGGCAAGGGGGGAGAGAGAGAGAGAGAAGGAGGGAGAGGAGGAAGGGAGGAAGGAGAGAAGAAAGAAGGAGAAAGGGGATTTTAACGGGGGGCGCCGGGCCGGGGGCGCAGATCACAACGTCAATGCACATCGCATAAGGCAGGCTACACAGACGCTACTCTGCACCTTCCTCTCGCCCTCAACAACGTGGGTCATGCAAACCTCCGCATGCAAAACGCCAAAAAAATAGAACTCAACTTAAATCGTAATAAAAACCCAAAGGAAGGGGTGGGATGGGAGGAAAAGAAATAAATCCAAGAAAGCCCCAAGTCGTCGGGGAGGGAAAGCTTGAAGGGAAAGAAACAAACACCCCCCGCCACCCCAAAAAACACCTGGAGAGGGGATAAAGCAAACCCTGGTGCCCGCCCGCCCCAACAAGAAAGGGGAAGGGAAAAGGGGGATAAAACCCAAACGAAGGAAGGAAAATGGGGGGAAAATTAAAAAAAAAAAAAAAGAAAATATGAGAGGAGGGAAGGTGGGGCAGTAGGGGAGAGTAAATCAGACTGAGCCGAGGGGAAAGGGTCGAACCAAAGAGGGCTGGAGGTGATGGGGTCTGCTCACACAGAGGCATGCACATATATAGAGATATATGTTCTGATACGTGTAGATTTTATCAATAGTACGGCTTTTTGGCTTAAAACAAATCCAGAAACGAGGAAAAAACGGCACAGAGCGACAATGGAGGGCAAGGCAGGGGAGGGGGCCGGGGGGGGGGCGAGAAGGCATAAAAGAAACCAACAAAAAAGAAAGAAGAAAAACCATCCAAATCAAATCAAATTTTTAAAAAAAAATACTAAAAATAAATAAATAAAAAAACAAAGCAAAACTTCACAAATGTCCTCGTTACTGAGATAAACGAATGTCTCTGAGCTCTTCCTGGGACACGCATTGAGCTGTTAGCTGTGACTCTGCAGGGAACTGCTAAGTCCTCATCAGCACTCAACACAGACTTTGCTTTCTGCTTCCTTTTTTTTTTTTTATTTTTTCCATTATATGCTTTTTTTTTTTTTTAAGTCCCTCTTGGTTAACATCCACTTACCAAAAAAGTGGCATTTCCTCCTTTAGTAGGTAAGGTATGAAGAGAAGGGAAAAGCGGGGCAATATAAGTGCATCATTAGATTCACAAAAATGCAAGAGAGAAAGAAAGAGCGAGAGAAGGAGGAGAGACAGAGACAGAGCCAGAGAGAGGAGAAATAAAACAAACCAACTCACTTCTCCTATGGGGAGGGGAAACCTTGGGCCATCACCGTGGCCAAGCCCTGAGCACTGAGACCTCAAGGGATCTTGCCCGGCCCTGAGGCTCCCAAATACCTCAGCTCCTCTGAGCCACAAACGCTGCCTGGGTGTTCCCCCCATCTTTGCAAACACCACGAGACCAAAAAGATGGGTGGAAAGGGCTCCTGCAACACCAGTCCTGCCCAAGCTGGCACACCCCAGCTCAGGGGGCTTTGGGGTCTCTTTCCTCCCAGCCATAGTCCAGTGCCAGGTCCCTGAGAATCCCTGGAGGGTGAATCCTGCACAGGGCATCGCTGAGTCCAGCCAAGGGGTCAAAAGGGGTTCAGGGATATTGGGGTGGTGCCAGGATTGTGCCACCACACCCAGGGCTGGTGACCCCAGTTCCTCACCATCCCACCAATGAATGGTCAGTGAATCCTTGAGGCTGAGGTTCTCTCCACCCATCCCACTGTGTTCTCAATGCCACTTTTTCCCCCCAAAAATGAAGGGGGCAGGGATTCTGGGGACCACCATGAAGATGCTGCAAAAGGGATGTGAAGCTTCCATGTCCCTGAGCATCCCAGATTGCTCCAGATCTCACCACCTCCTTGTCCCCATGGAAAAGCCAATCCCTCCAGGCACAGAGCAGCAAGTTGCAGCCAAACTGGGGGGATTTGGGGGTTTTATTAAAAAGCAGTTGCTGTTGCAATGGTTGCAGCGAGGGGGAGGCTGGCAGTGACGATCAGCCCTGCCCAGCCGCCCTGCAAGGACTGGGGCACCTGGATCTGCTCCAGGGGGACCAGCAGCCACAGAAAGGGGGATCAGGGGAGCCCATGCCCAGCCCCACATCCCAGGAGAGGAACATTAAAGCAGAGAAGATGATGAAGAAGAAGAAGAGGACGATGAAGAGATAAAGAGAGGGGGTTCCTCTCTACCAGGATGGCATTTTGGCACTGGCTGGCCACGCCATGGGCTCGGGCTGTGGGATGCAGGGCTCCCACCCAAACCCTGGAGTCTCCTGCCCTGGTGTGCAGGAAGGCAGCAAAGGTAAAAGTAAACCCAGATTGCCAAAGAGGGAATTTCCCTCAGCCTAAGAGGGAAAACACACACCGGGCACCTGTGGGGATGGGACAGCCAGGGCAGGGATGCTGTCACTGCCCCTCACAGGCTGGGATGTCCTGGACCTGCCTCTCTCCACACAGGAACACTTAAACCTTTCCCTACTGCAGCCTCCCTCAGTATTTTCCCTGAGCTGGGATTTTTCCCCCTGAAGAGGGGCTAAACTCACACATCTCCCCAGATTTCTCATTTCTTGCCCCATCCATCCAGCCCAAAACCCCCTGCGCCCACTTCTACCCGTGGCCACTGCCCCTATTTCTCCCTAAATATCTTCACCTTCATTTAATGGGGGATTGAAAGGGAACAGCCGTGCTCGGCCCCTGAATGGAAAGGAACACAAATTCAGAGGGCTGAAAGACACAGAAATGCATTCTACCGACAGCACGAGGAGACGGGGAAGAGAAAAGAGGGGAAGAAAGAAAAAAATATTACGTGGACAGGGCAAAAAATATATATTTAAAAAAAGAACGTAAGAGAAGAGCATGGCTTTGCAGCTAACTGGGGAAAACCATACAAATAAAAAAAATTATATATAGCCACCAAAAAGAGACAAAATGAGAGACAGAGAAGGGGAGTGAGAAAGAAAGAAAGTCAGAAAGAAAGAGAAAATAACATTAAATCAAGCTACGGTGCTTTTCAACAGGCTCATCTGCAGAAGTGAACGTGCAGAGGTGGACAAAATACCTACCTTTGGAATTGGCAGTGACAGGAATGCAATAATAAAAAAAGAAAACAATAATCTCCACATTTGGAGGGCAGAATGGGAAAAAGACAAGGACTCTTTAGTACGGCGATCCAGACCCCTCGGCTAATCCCGTTTGCTTTGCTTAGAATTTTTAATGTTATTTTTAAAATTGGTCTCTTTAACTTCTAATTTTTTATTCTCTTTTTAAAAAATTTTTGTTTGTTTGTTTTTTTAATTGGAAGGCTGCGGCCGGCCGCCGAGCGGGGGGGCCGCGGGTGGGGGTGGCTGGCTGGTGTCTGTAACCCGATCAGGCTGCGGTTCAGTCTTTAAAAGTCACTCTATAAACATGGCAAAGTCCCGGGTAACATGCAGGGAAGGCGATGGATGGAGGTGGGACACGGCGAGGGATGTCGGGTTGTGTCGGCCCAAAGAAAACCGGAGAAAGAGAGGGGCTGGAGGGTGCGTGTGGGCGAGGAGGAGGAGGAGAGACCCAGGAGGAAGGCTGGGAAGGCAGCGGGGATGGATGGAGACAGGACTGGGTATTTAAAAGGGAAGGCAACGCCGCGCAGCGCCCCGGGGCACCCCTGGCTCCCGGCGGCTCTGGGGGTGCTGCGGTGGGCACGGCTCACCCGGCTGAGCCCGGAGCTTTTGGGGGGTCTGCGGGAGGTGGGGAGGGGGATGGGGACTCATCCTGTCGGGATGCAGGATGCGGGAGAGCCCCGCACACAGCGGCCTCATCCTGCAGCCGGGCAGGAAAAGCTCGCCACGGCAGCAGCATCCAGCCGAGGACACCAATTTGAGGAGGAAAAGGGCAATTCGCTCCTTTGCAGTGTAGAGCTGCTGGGTTCTCTTCCCTTTTAAATTCCTTGTTCAAAATATAGAAAATGAAAATACAATGTTCAGCGGCCGTAAATATTTAGAAAACACATCGGGTTTTTGTTTTTGTTTTGTTGTTGTTGTTTTTTTTTTTTCTTCTCCACATTAACACACACAAAAGCAAAAAATTCTAGAACAACACGACGACGACGGGGTGGGGGGGGGAAATAAAAATAAGAGAAATATATATCGTTTGCATTTCTGTACATCACAAGGGAAAAGAAAATAAATCATGAGAAAGGAAACTAAAGGGGGTGGGGGAAAAAAGCACGTTTCATTGCCCTTCCCTCCCCCTCGTCCCTGCTTCTGCTGAGCAAGAAATGGAAGTGTATATTACCGTTTGGGTTTTTTTCAAATGGGAGGCTAAAGAAAAACACAGATGGGATTAAAAAGAAAAAAAAATAAAAAATAGAAACCAGAGAGAGAAAGAAAGAAAGAGAGAAAGAGAGAAAGTTGTTGGAGAAAAGTCCCGCTGGTGCCGGGGAGCCAAGGGAGCTCGACGGCCTGGGCGATGCTGGGGTGGGCAGGGGGAGAGCGGGGCCAGCCGGGGGCGGCGCCTCGGCACCCGACCCGCCCCACGCCCCCGCCCATCCACAGGAAAGAAGAAAGCAGAGAGGTGCCCCGAGAGCTGGGCAGGGTGCTGGGTGCTGCTGGGGGTGCTGGGCTGGGGAGGGTGAAGGGGACGTGGATGTGCACCCCGTTTGCCGGGGTGCCCCTGGCCCTCTCTGCAGGTGTTGTTGGGGTGTCAGCGTTGGTGCTGCCAGCCCAGGGTCTCACCTGTGGGAATGAAGCTCCCTGGGGCAAGTGGGGACCTGTGTGGGCTCCGTTAGTGGAGTGTGCTGCTTTCACTCAGCCCCCCTTAGCCAAAGCAGGCTCCTCACCATGCCAGCACTGGTTAAACTGGGGCTGGCCCTCTGAGCCCACCGGGTTAGGGCTTTGCCCCACTCAGCAAGGGAGCAGGCCCCCAAGGTTTCACCAAGATTTTCACCTCGGGATGCTGAGGCAGAGCCAGGGATGCTCAGCTCTGATGTCACCTGCCATGGGGACCTCAAGGTCCTAAAACTTGAGCATCCAGCATCAAATCCCCTCCAAACCCTAACTTGGCCAGACTGGGTGTTGGGGTCCTGAGCACTGGTGCTGGCCCTTGGCACAAGGGAGAGTTGGGGTTGGTGGGCAAACAAGAATTTTCCTGCTTTGGCCATTCTTTGGCTGCCTGGGATCAATGTCGGGGAGGTGCTGAGCCCGGTGGTGACCCTGGCAGGTGATGCTGGCCTGCCAAGCCATCATCCCGGAGGGGTGACATCCGCAGGGTGACGTGTGGCTTTGGGACAGGGATGACCTGTTGGCTGCCCTGATCCCTGCCTCAGGGCGACGGGCTGGCTCCCCCAAGGAAATCGTGCACCCAGCGCGGGGTCGGTGAGTGCTGGGAGGGTGCAACCTGCACCCCACATCTCCCCCGTGTGCTCCGGTTGGGCAGGGCGGGGAGCCGAGCAAGTGGGGAAGGAGGGCAGAGGAGAGCAGGGGGGCAGTCCTGTGGAGGGAGGAGGGGAGGGAAGCGAAGAGTGATCCAAGAAAAGCCTACGTACATCCGAGGGCTCCGGGAGCGGGGCGCCGTGGCTGTGGCGGCCGTTCTGGGCGCTGCCCTTGTGCCCGTTCTGGTGCGGCGAGGCCGAGCGCTGGGGCGAGGGCGAGGACGGGCTGCGGCTGGAGCGGGCGCTGCTGCCCTTGGGGCCATCCTGCCGGCGCTTGGGGCTCACCCTGAGGGGAACAGCACCGTCAGCTGCCGGCACCCCTGGCCCCGAGCCCGGCCCCGCCCTTGGCCCGGCTCCGGCAGAGCCGCCGGCTGCAGCCCGGGCTTTGCCGAACCAGAAATGGGGCGAGAATTGGTGCTTTGTGCTGTCTTTAGCTAAAACTTGAAACCCCGTCTGCGGACCATGTTTCCAAACCTTCCAGAGGTGCTGCAGCACCGTCCCACTCCCCTCTATAGCTGTCTCAGGGATGCCTCTGCCACCTCACTTTACCCTCCATCCCCGGGGTCCTCACTCCTGGGACACCTCTGCCACCTGCCTCTGCCACCTGCCTCTGCCCTCCATCCCCCAATGTCCCCATCCCTGGGACACCTCTGTCATCTGCCCTCTGCCCTCCATCCTCCAATGTCCCCATCCCTGAGACACCTTTGTCACCCACATTCTGCCCTCCACCCACTAAGGCACCCATCTCTGGGACATCTCTGCCACCTGCCTCTGCCCTCCATCCCCAAGAGTCCCCATATGTGGGACACTTCTGTCACCTACCTTCTGCCCTCCATCCTCCAAAGGTCCCCATCTCTGGGACATCTCTCTCACCCACCTTCTGCCCTCCATTCCCCCGGGGTCCCCATCCCTGGGACACTTCTATCACCCACCTCCCTGCCCTCTACCACATAAAGGTGCCATCACAAGAACATCTCTGTCCCTGCCCTCTGCCCCACAGGGTCCCATGGTGGAGGCTGGGGCCGGGTGTGCTGTCCCATGGTGGGGACGGGGGTCCCGGGCTGTCCCTTACCTGCCCGGGGATTTAGAGCCGCTGTCGTCGGAGGAGAGCGAGGCGCTGTGGGAGCTGCAGGAGCTGCGGCGGTGCGAGCGCCAGGCCGGGGACTCGCTGCGGGACCTGCGGAGAGGGCGGCCGGGGCCGAGGGACAGGCTGAGCGGCCGCGGGGGACACGCAGGGACACAGAGAGCCCCGCTGCCCCCGCCAGCCCGGCCCTCACCTCTTGCGCTCTTTGTTTTTCTCTTTCCGTTTGTTCTTGGGGCTTCGGGACCTGCGGGAAGAGCCGAAAGCTGCAGACGTGGGAGCGGGGGCAGCACCTGGGGGTGCTTTCTTAGCCCCCAGAGACACCCAGGCTGTGGGAGGAGCGAGGGGAAGGACCTGCCTGGTCTGGAGCTGGGCTCCACTGAGAGGTTCAAAGCGTGGTGGGGATCCCAGATGGATTTGGGGGGACTGTGGGGTCAGGCGCAGGTTGGTGAGACCAGGCAGGAGGAAAGAGGGGGACTGGCTCTGCTTAGCATCCTCAAGACTCGGGTCCATTGTCACCCCCCCAGTTGTTTTGTCCTGTGCCCTCTCTGGCCCCCTTTTTGTGTTTTTCACTCCTTTCACCCTAAAACAGCAGTGTTGGCAGAGGGCAATCTACAGAGCAGGACAATAATCAAGGTTTGCCCTGGCCATGGCTGCCTGGGATTCCCCCCTCCTCCCCTGGGGGACATTTGGGGCCCCACAGGCAGCCAGAGTGGCCTTGTGCCACATCCAAGGGCAGAGGACACACAGCAGTGTCCAGCTATGGGGTGAGGAGCTCCATCACGATGGGCAGAGGGGAGGGGACAGCAGGAGGGCAGCACACAGGGGGTCCCTGGCAGGGCAAGCTGGCAGCTGGTGGCACTGGGGTGGCTCCTGGTAGCTGTCACTCTTACCTGTGTCTTCTCTTTTTCCGTGACCCCGACTCAGACCTAAGGGATGAAGAGGAGGCAGAGATGAAGGAGATTACACTGATCTGGCCAGGGGGAGCAAAGGCTGGGTGATTTCCAGGCATGAGGAGAAGCACAAGGGGATGGCCTCAAGGTGGACTGCTGGATGGGGCAGGTGACAGTGGCTGTGAGGAGGTGATGGCCCCATGAAAAGTCATCAGAGTCTATCCCTACCCACTTCTAAATCCCACCCCAGCTCAAGGACCTGAGCAGCCCCAACCAGCCCCTCTGTCCCCAGCCACCCCTGCTGTCCCCAGCCTGCTGTCGTGCCCATCCTACCTGTCACGTCTGTGTTTCTTTCCAGTCTTCTTTTTCTTTTCCTTGCGGATGGGTGAAGAGCTGTCACAGCTAGAGGGGAAGTGGGTGCCCTTGAGCAGGGAGCAAGGGACTCCCCAGCCTCCTCCCCCTGGCCCAGGGGAGCCTGGTCCCACCACCCCCAGCCACATTGCTTCCCCTGGACCGCCCCATGGGATGCATGAACATCACACGGCAGATATTGCCCGGGGGATTTGGGCTGGGGGACAGAAAGGGACTTTTGGCAGAAGGGCTCTGGCTGCCTTCAATTATGGAATGCCCAAATCCTGCTGTGTCTCATTGCCACCTCGTGGGCTTTACTGCCTCCAGCAGGAGACAAGGTGGCCAATTCCCAGGGGGATTTCAGAGGGGGACAGTGGGTGGCAGAGGCCAGTCTGTGCCCAGTGGCCTTGCAAGCCCAGAGGGGACCCCACAGCCCACCCAGCCCAGTGGTCACTCACCTGCGCTCTGAGCCGGGTTTCCTCTTTTTGCTGCCATGGGAAAGGCAGAGAAGAAAGGGACATTAGGGACAGCAGTGCTAAGTGGTGAGGTTTGGGCAGATAGACCCTTCACAGAGCCATATCCTGCCTGGTGCTGTGCCCTGTGGCAGCGAGCTCCTTCCCCACATGGACCAGGCGAGGTCCCAGCAGTGCATGCAGTAGGTGTGTGCACACATGTGTGTGTTGCAGTATCAGCACATGCAGATGCATTGCACCTCGTAAGGGTGCACATTCAGGGATGTACTGCCCCCCAAAGCTGGGTGACTTGCCCCTCCAGAGCCTGGCAAAGGGCTGAGCTGGGAGGTGAGCTGCCCTCCAGAGAGAGAGGACAGCCCAGGGACAGCCAGGGACTCACCGGCTCCGGCGGTGACCTGATTTCTTCTTCTTTTTCTTCTTGGGTGGAGGAGAGGTGGAGCTGCTCGAGCGTCTTTTCAACCTGTGGGAGACAGCAGAGAAGGCTGGGAAAAGAAGAAGGGACAGGCCCTGGCCTCTGTGTCCCTGGATGCAGACCCCGTGCCCAGCAGGTCCCCAAAAGCCACGCAGACCTGTACTCGCGGTGGCCGCTGTCCTCGCGGTAGCACTCGGCCGAGCAGTCGCACTGCAGCAGGCAGCCCTCTCCATAGGCAGGGTACTCCACCTCGTACTCCTCCCCATCTGCCCCGTGGTGGTTCTCTATCACACTGCCAGAGGAGGGAGAGCAGGATTAATTGGGGATCTGCATTCCCTGTTTCCTACCAGAGCAGCTGGGGCAGCCCCAATGCAGCTACAGGGGTTGGGTGACATTGCCTCTGCCACAGCATCCCCAGGGGATTTGGTTGTGTCCCTTGACGTCCACACACAGCAAAGTCCCAGGGTGGAGGTCTGCCCAGGGTATTCCTGTGGTTCCAATCCCTGCAGACATCCCCACCAGGCTGGCACAGGGACACTGTGACACTCAGGCCACCATCTCCCCACAGGGCCCAGCCTCAGCCTCGTTTGAGCCCCTTTTGGCTTGGCTCAAGTGCTGGGGCTGAGCAGGAGGCTGGCTCAGCCCAGGTGGGTTGCAGGGCTGGATAAGGGTGAGAGGAACTGGCAGAAGACCAGCAGTGAAAATTTAGGTGGGAACTGCCCAGGATGATCTGGGCTTTGAGACCAGCACCCCACAGTGCCACCAGCTCAGCCCTGGAGCTTCTGGTAGGTAATGGTCAATGTCCCTCCTAGGACAAGGTGAAGAAGGGGTGGGGGGACATCATGCCTAGAGCCATCAGGGTCTCTCTCTCTCTCCTGGGTGACTTCATCAGCATTAATTTTTCCCACTGCCATGGAAACTGGCATGAGGTTGCCATTGACTACCGGGGCTGTGGGCAGGGCTTGGTAGAGGCCTGGCAGCTGGACTAGGACAGTCTGAGGAGTCCCTGCCCAACCTCTTCCTGATGCCCCCACCTCCCTGGGCTGGCTCTGCCATCAGCCCCAAGAGCAAAACCCACAGGGAGCCTCTTGTTTGCTCTTGGGGAATCTAGGACATCTCACCCATGGAGGGACAAGGACATCCAGGTGCTCTAGAAGGAGATTTAAGACATGTGGACAGGTGTGGAGGGTGCCCAGCACCACAGCAGCCCAGGTGTTTGCTTCCCAAGGGAGATTAGCCCTCAGAAACCTGATGCAGGCTCCTCTGCCCTTCCTAGCCTGGAGGTGAGCAGTCAGCAATGCTGGTGGAGAAGTGCAGCCCCACAGCATCAGTCCCTTGGCAGCCTGGCCATTGTCTGAGAAAAGGGAAGCTCCCAGTCCCAGACTGCAGATCTGACAGAGGCACGTGTTGGCATCCCTGACCACAGGCAGGCCATGGGCTGTTTAACCTAATTAGAAATGTCTTGGATGGAAACTACGCACGAGGCAGCCTCCCCTGACCGTGGATGATCGCTCAAGCAGGACTTGGGCTCCCTTCTGTGCCACCACCATGCCTGGCTGGGTCCTCTCCACATGACTCCTGCTTTGGCCATGTCCCAGAGGTAGAATCAGCCTTTCAACCACCCACCCAACCGTGGGAAGGGGGAGAAAAGAGGCAAAGAGAGAAGAGAGCGGGGTTAATTCTCTGTGTGTGTCTCTGCTCTGTGAGCAGGCAGTGCTCCATGCCAGAGCCTGCTGCCAGCACCTCACCCATTAGCTGTGCTCAGCAGCTCAAGACCAGCCTTGTGCTGTTCCAATTATCCCTCCCTGCCCAGCACACGCTTGCCTTTGTCTGCAATCCCACCAGCCTGTCCATCAAACCCTTCTCCTTGGGGACCAGGCTGTACCGAGCTGTGCACATGGAGACAGGAGCGGGGAGAGCACAAAGAGCAAAGCCAGGGACTCAGGTGGTCACAGCTCTGCTCGATGCCTCACTTTTCCCTGGGGAGTTGTGCAGATGATGCTGAGCCCTCGCATTGGCTCTGAAACAGGACCAGCTGGTTCAGCCTCACAGTCCCAGCAGCCAAGGACCGTGCGGTAAAAGCCCAGAGCGGTGCTGGAGCGGGACCAGCCCACGAGACGTTCTGCTGAGCACTCTCCCAGCCACCACAAGGGCTGAGGTTCTTTATTTAGAGCTTATTTAACCCCCTTGTCCAGCCTCTTCATGCACAGAGACCTTTGGCATGCAGGATATCCTCCAGCAGCTCAGATCCCTGCTGCTTGAGGAGCCACCTCCTCTGGACCCAGCTCCCACCAGCCTCCTCAAGCACCTCTGGCTTTGCTCTCCTCCGAGCAATCCTTTGCTGTGAGACTGCTCCTTCCAGCTCAGCACTATTATTTATAGCCCTGGGGCTAATCTTTAATGATTACCCTTCATTTTGCAAAACCAAGCCTGTAAAGGTGACAGCCAGGGCTGCCCGAGTAACTCTCAGGCACCTTTGGCTTCCCCATGTGCTCGTTACGGTGCTGGCCCTAACGAGCCTGCCCGGAAGATGCCCTGGAGATGACTCCTGCCCCCACCAGCAAAGGCCACTTGTTAACACCTCAGGCATGATGCTCAGTGACCTGGGCAGGTTGATTTCCCCCATGTCTTGTTTTTTCCTGCCTGGAGGAGGAGGATCCTGAATGTTTCACGCTGTCCCAAGCCCATGAGCCCCATGCAGGCAGGGCACAGCCATGTCCCTGTGTCCCACCCTCCCTGGCGTGCCAGCAGAGTGGTGTGAGGGAGGCTTTCCCTGCTGCCATGGCTTCCCTGCCTCCCCCCTCGCCCTGATTTCCTGACCCTAATGAAGCATTAATATTCAGTGAACCTGAAGCATCTATTCCTGTCCCAAGTGACCTGGTTTCCAGGCTGATGGATGGTGCACGCCAGGCCAGCCATGCTGCCTGGGCCATTAAGCATTGCGCTGATAAATCATCATCAAGCTGGGGTGGACCCTGGTGAGGCAGGGAACAGTCCAGTGCAGGGCAGGAGCAGCAACTGGCATGTCCCCAGCAGGAGCTGGGCTGCTTTGGACACCAAACTGAGCTTTAAGCCCTCTTCTAGGGCAGATGCAGCCCTCCAGGACCAGGTACTGTGAGGAGTGATTAGAAGCAGAGGAATAATACAGGATCTCCTTGGAGGAGCTTCTTCCTTGGGGTCCCTGCCCCTGGCTGGTGGAGTGAGCCAAGCATTGAGACCTTCTGCACTTGGGTTTCATCCTCTGGGACTCGAGCTGGCCTCTGCACAGCATCCAGAGGTCTCCAAACAACCAGTGCAGGATAACTTTTAACCTCTCCAGAGGTAGGACACTACCTTAGAGAGGCAAATCCTGCCTCCAACTGACTGAACAGCCAACCAACCAACCAACCATCCAATCAACAAACCATCAAATCAACCATCAAACCATCAAATCAAACCAATCAACCACCAGACATCAAATCACCAAATCAAGCAAGCAAGCAACTAACCAACCATCAAGTCAAACAAGCATTGACTCAAAGCCAACACTCATCCATCCATCCATCCATCCATCCATCCATCCATCCATCCATCCCTCCATCTCTTGATACCCTCTCCATGTCCATCCAGCCATCCAGTCATGTCCAGATATACCCTCATCCACCCACCCACCTGCCCACTGATGCTCAGAGGCAATCAGGACATGCCTCTCTGGGATGAGACACACAGATGGACCAACTGGAAGCTGCCTGACTTACATTTGGCGCCCGTGCTGGTCCTCCCTGGTGAGCACTCCCTCCTTCTCCATCAGCATTTGCCGGAAGGTCCCCACTTTCTGTCGGATCTCCTCTTCGGAGTACCTGGATGGGCAAAGATGTGGTCAGGGCTCCATGTTGGAGCATGGGCTCCCCATGGACCTGCTGAGGAACTCTACACCTTTGGAAGTGACACATGGCCCAAGGGGCCAATCAGAAGGGGAGGTGGCATGGTGATAGTCATCAGGAGGACCTCTGCTTGGTCCCTGCCATCACTATGTCCTCCTCTCTCTTGCCTGCTTCTCCCAGCAGTGCTTGGAAGAAGAAGGGACACCAAAAAAGAAAAGGATGACTATGAAGTTGCCATTCCCTGTGACTGCCCTAGGCTTTAGGGAAAGTGCCCACCAAACCCTCTGGGCAGTGCCACCACTGCAGCCAGTGATTCTGGGGTTTCCTCCCAGCATCTCTGTCCCTTCATGAGCTCCCCCTGCTCGTCCCCTGGTGCTCTGTGCCCTGAAAGCTGCGCCAGCTCTGCGCTGCCGCTGAGCTGACTCAGGCGCCGCAGGGTTATTAACGAGAGACACTAATCACTGTGTCCTGGCATCTGAGAACAGCCACTGCAAACACGGCACTCCTGCTGTCCCCGAGGTGTCCCTGTGAAGGGACAGGTGACAGCCCTGGCCAGGTGGTCCTGTGCCACATCCCGTGGCTGCACAAGGGCACCTGGGCATCCTCCTCAACTAAAAACATCCCAACAGAGGGATGTGGTGGAGAGACCCACGATGCTTTTGGCATCATCCCAGGGAAGAGGGTGAAGGGAGAGGGACATCAGGTCATCACCACACTGCCACTCTGGGAAGGAAGGGGTTGGGCTCTGTGTGTGTCCCTGTCCTCAGCCACAGCTTCTAGAGGGGCTGCTCATGGTCCACCCTTTCCATCACACCCCATCAGCATCACTGCCACGAGCCCCTCTAGAGGCTTGTGGTGGCATGATGCCAGCTGGATGCCAGAGCCAGGCCTAGCCCTGCAGTCCCCCAGGCTGGCACTTGACACAGCCCATGCTGGGGACAGAGATGTCCCTTGCAGTGGTATGAGTGCCCTGGGTGAAGAAGGGCACATGGCACCACCCACTCCTCCTGCAGTGTCCATGAAGGGGAATGGCAGGGAGAGGGGAATCAATATTAACAAACTCATTTGCACTGAAAGGCTCTTGTTAACTCCCCAGCCACGCTCCACACAGAGGAAGGCTCATAACTGGGTATGGAGGCAGCCTGGCTGCTTCCCCTCACCTTGCACCTGGGCATGGGGAGCCCCAAAACCAGGGCAGCACCCCCAAATGCTGCTCTGCTCCATTCCCTCGATGGCAGTGCACCCAGCTGGGCAGAGTGGCCATCCCAGGAGGACAGAGCTGACAGCCCTGGCCATCCCATGGACACCAGCCAGCCCACAGCAGCAGGAAGATGTCTGCCCGAGATCAGCATTTGCTGCAGCACATTAAGAACACGGCCGGTGCTCTTGAAGAGGGGACATGAGGCCAAACAGGAGGTGACAGATGGGCCACTGTGGCTGGGCCATTAGCAAATCTGTGGGGGGAGGCCAAGGGGAGGAACTCCCCACCACCTCCAGGGATGGAGGCAGGAGCACCACCAGCCCTTTCCCTCCTGCATTCCCCTGGTGCTGCTTATAACCCTGTAGGAGGGGGCTTGCTTTTGCATTTAACATATAGAATGGATTTGGGAGAGAAAGAAAATGTGCTGACACTTCTTTTCTGGACAAGGAACCCAGCCTGCAGGCAGGGAATAACTGTGCAGGCAGCCTGGAGCGAGCTACAGCACAGGCAGGAGGAGCCATCCTCCTTTAAGGAAACAAGGGAGTGCTTAAATCCCTGCAGAATCCCCTCTGCTGACACTCACATCCATCCTGGAGCTCTGCCCTCATCAACAACTCCCCCAAGGCCATGGCCAGGAGGCTGCTCCTGGTCCAGGCAGAAACCTCAGGGGTGCAAATCCCTTCTCATGGAACCCCCCTGGAAAGCCTCTGTGTGCAGGGGAAGAGCAGGCAGAGGATTAAGCAGGTTGACCAAGATTATTACTGTAATTATATTATCATTTCGGCGTATCGCCATCATCAGTGTTATTAATAGCCTTAATAACAGCAAAGCAATTACAGCAATAACAACAATCCTGCTTGCAGTGTTGCTATTACCCATTGCAGTAATGCTACTACCAGTAGTAAGATCCCTACTAGGGCTCAGGAACCTGACAGGAGGCTCAGGGCTCCCCAAAGTGCCAGGTCAGCCTTATTTATTTCCATAATGACAAATTAGGCACAATCATTATTCCAGTCTGTGTGAGACAATTTAATTCTAGGTCACGCTTGCACTCTTAATGAAAGCCTTGGCGAAGCTTTCCCTCAATCCATTTTCCTTCTCCCCAGCTGATACCAGTCCCCATCTACCCAAGTGTGCCCAAGAATCTGCTCCATCCATCAGGTTTTAGAGAGCTGTCAGAGGGATCAGCATGTTTGGCTGCTGCCACAGACAGCACAGCCATGCCCAGCAGGGACGGGGGGCTCCTTTCTGGCCCCCCAGTCCCTTCTGCCCACCCAGGATGTTCCTCAGCCCCTTGGGTTCTTCCCTATCCCTTTGTTCCCTGACAAGAGCAAAGGCTGGGGAGCAGCTTGCAGTGGCCATGGCATTGGCAGGATGGGGACAGGGGGTGCTGTCACCCCAAAACTGGGGAGGGGAAGGAAAACAGGGCAAACTGAAGCTCCAAACTGGCCTCTCCTGTGACTAAACCCCAGCTTTCCTCTGGGATCTCACATCCCAGGCATGTGGGGCACGGGATAGGTGGCACTGATGACTTGCACATCCATGAGCAACTGCACTCCTTCCTGTTTCAACTTTCCCTGAAGGACAAGCTGGGAGCCCAAACATCCAAGCAAGGCAAGTGCGTGAACTCCTAGGAATTTACCACCACAGACCAACCCACCAAAACTGTTTGGTTCATCCAAAAATGGATTTACTTCCAAATGGTTCACCCAAAAATGGATGAACTCCTAGGCATTTCCCACCACAGACCAACCCACCAAAGTGGCTAAACTCCTAGGCATTTCCCACCACAGATCAACCCACCAAAGCTGCTTGGTTCACCCAAAAATGGATTTACTTCCAAATGGTTCATCCAAAAATGGATTTACTTCCAAATGGTTCACCCAAAAATGGATTTACTTCCAAACAGTCCACCCAAAAATGTATTTACTTCCAAACACTTGCCACATGAATTTATTTTTTAAAGGGGGAGAACAAGGTGCAAACAGGTCCAAAGGATCCCATCCCCAATGTCCCCATCACTCACCCCTGCTCCTCCATCATCTCCTGCAGCTCCATGCACTTCAGCTCCACGCGCCGCTTGCGCTCGTGGTCCAGGATTTCCCGGTGAGCCTTCTTCACCATGCTGGGCTCCACCAGCCTCACCTCCTCCTCGCCCTTGTGCCACGTTCCTGAGGCACCGGGCTGGGGGAAGCCGTTGGAGGCCTCCTGGGGCGAAGGCACGTCAGCCCCATTGTTGTAGAGAGCCATGATTGCCTGGCAGGGAGAGAAAGAGTCAGGGTCAGTGCCTGCCCTGCTTCCCCTCTCACCCCCTGACAGTGAGGGGACCCTGTGAGGACCTGAGGGTAAAACCTTGAAAGCAGGTTGATGGGGACAGTGACTAGGTGTCCCTCAAAAGCAAGGCTGGGGCTACTCATGTCATCATGACAAGAGGGCTGGCTCCTGGGAAAGAGAGGAGGATGCTCTGCTCCAGACTTATACTGGAAAAACCTGGCCAAGGGTGGGTCTGTGGGGGCCAAGACAGCAGCAGGACATGAACCCCATGAACCCCATTGTCAGCCAGGGTGGGTTTGGAGCAGGGACAGGTATCCCTCCTCACAGTCCTCTATGTCCCCTTGCATTTCCCAGCTGCACTGGCTGGTTTGGTGGCAGTTTGGTGGGACATCCTGATGTCTGGCTCAGGCAGCAAACACTTGCTGGTGCTGTTGAGCCATGGCCTGGCATCCTCTGGCATGGCCCAGTGTGGGCTGCAAGGGGAGATGAGGATCCCCACCAGCCTGTGCCCCTCTGCCTTCTCCCTGCTCCTTCACCTTCACGTGTCTCTGCCTCCTCTTTCCACCACACAGTCAATGTGTCTTCACTTGGCTCCAAAAATAACCCCTGGAAGAGGACGAGTGTTCCCAAGCAGCACTGCCATGCTGAGGCTCTGGCTGATGCTCCCTGAGCCTGAGGGAGGAGATGCTCCCAAATCTCCTGGATCAACCAGACAGACACAGCCCCGTCTCAGCACCCTCGGGCCATCGGCGCATGGCTGAGCACCCATTCCTCACTGTCCCTGTTTTCCTCCCCTGCCCAGCACGCCAGCCCTCTCCTGAGCATGGGATGCTCCCACTGGAGTTCTGCTGCCTTAACCACCAGCTCCACCAGGCTGCAGAGGCACCACCTTGCCTTTACATGGGCCCTGCACAAAGAGAAACGACCAGGAGCAAAGGCAGAGCATCCTGCCTCATTCTCCAAACTGGATTTAGGTTTGGAGAAGCAGCTTTTGCCAGAAAGACACTTCTCTGAGGTGTTTCTATCCCAGGATCCCGCTGGAGAAGCTTTTCCAAGGATGGGTGATGCCTGAATGTCATCTCCTAAGCAGAAAGTAGCCAATGGAGGCTGGCACACACTGACCATGGAGGATGGAACAAGCACTGGCCCAGGGAAGGAGGCATCCCTAAGCCCAGCAGAAGCAGGAAGGACAGAGGGACCATGGACTGTTCCTCACAGTTTCAAGCCCAGGAAAGGTTTGCCATTCCCAGTGTGCCATTCCACCAGGATACCAGGCAGTTCAGAGCTTTCCATGGCCAGGCCAGTTGGGACAGAGCCAGGGTGGGAATGCAGATCACCCACGAGAGGCTTTGATGAGGTTTCTTTGCTGTTTGAGAAGAGAAAATACCTCAGAGCCCTCCCTGGGGTGGTGGGGCCAGAAGGTGTCTCACACCCCACAGCATCCCCACAGGGCATCCCTGACTCTCCTGCTGCCTCTGGCTGCCCCACACAGTCATTTATCTCCTGATGAGCCTGCCCAGGGAGGACAGCAGCTGAGTGCTTAATTACAAGGCTTTTTTTTTCTTTTTTTCCCCCTCATTACTACCATGCAGAGAGCAGCCAGCAGCCTTTATTTCCACAGAGACACTGGTGCAGCAGGAGCCAGCCAGGGCTCTGCACTCCTGGATGCTCATTCCTGATTCTGGAGGGTCCCCCCTGCCTGCAGCATCCACATTTCAAACCCCATGACACTCCCTGCCCACCCTGAACCCAGCCCCCTCCATATCCCAGGATGGTTTCAGGTTGGAGAACAGAGCAGAAAAACCTGCCTTGGGGGCTCCTCTCCCTCTTTTTCCCATCAGGACATGAAGCCAAAAACCTGGAAGGAAGCTAGAGAAAGGGGAAAGCTCCCTCCTTAGAAATCTTTCCCCACAGAGAGGCTCAGGGAATGAGAGAGGATGCTTTCTGCAGCAGCCTCTGCTTGCTTGTCCCCAGTGGGAATTCATTTTATCCTGAGCCCAGCGGTGGATAAATTCATTGCTGAAAAACCTTGAGAGTGTGTGGGATATGGAGCTGGGCAGGTAGATGGAGACAAACTGGCAGCTGGATGGGTACCTGTGAGAGAAGGCTGCATGGTGGGGGAGGCATGCAGGAAATGCCCCCTGTTCCCATGAAAAGGAGGGAGCTGGAGGAATCCCCTTGCATCAGGTGGAGCTGGGCTGGGGGTGGACATGGTACTGCATCCTAGTGTCCCCTCAGCCTGGAGCAACATCCACATGGGAGCTGCCACCAGCCCCCTGCCCCAGCCACAGCACAGGCAGGGAAACAAAGGAACGGGAAAAACCCACCCACAGCCCTCCCCCAGCTCTCCAAAGGTGCCCCAGGCAAATCCCTGAGCCAGCCCTGCACTGCTGGTGACAATGGGGACACGGCATCAGGGCAGGGCCCATGTCCCCAGCTGGGTCTGTGCCCTCCCTGCCCCACAAGGAGAGCCCTGCACTCCAAGGGACAGCTCAGGGACACAGAGTGGCTGCCACCACCACGACCTCAATCCACTGGCCACCACACAGGGACCACCTGGCTCTGCCAGCACCAAAATCAGCACCAAACTCATCAGCACAGCCCTGGCCAAACAGCAGTGGTTTCCCACCAGGCTCGGAGCTACCCTGATAATAAAGATGATGGTTAAATATTTCATTATCTGCAGTAATTACCCACAAAACATCAATCACTGGCAGCCACTGCCTGGCTGCCTTGCCCAGAGGGAGAGGAGGCGTCCTGGGGTGAGCTCTGTGTCTCCACACACTCCCAAAGGCTGCAGGATGTAGCTGGGGACAGTTGCTGGCATCCATTCCCCTCCCAAATTCCCTTACTGCCACCCAGGAGGGTCCTGAACCCCCTGGCACCACGGGCTGGAGCTGCTGGGGAGACTCCTGAGCAAATCCCTCTTTTCCCATATTAACCAGGCATTCACCCACGTATTTTGGGATCCTGATCCTCCTCCTACGTGCCACCTTGGGCCTTGGGGAGGTCAATCCAGCTTTTCAGCTTGCAGGTGCTTTCTGATACCTGGATTAGAGCTTTTGGAAGTGTTCAGAGATGTCCCATCCTCCATCCTCATTCCCATCCCATTCTTCTATCTCATCCTCAAATTCCATCCTCATCCATTTCCTCATCATCCTCCCCATCCACCATCCTCATCCCCGTTCTCCATACCCATCCCTATTCTCCATTCTCCTCCTCATCCTCATATTCCATCTTCATCCCTCTTTCCCATTCTCCTCCTCCTCACTCTCCACCACCATTCACCATCCTCCATCCCATGCCCGGGTCTCTCCCTCCTTCCCCAGCCATGCTGAATCACACCAGGGTGTGGAGGACCCTAAGTACCAACTCAGAGACTGCCAGGACAGACAGAAGGACAGACACACTGCATACAGCCAGGACAGGGAGTGCAAGGCCCAGACTCACAATCCTGCCAGGGTTTGGGGCTGCTGGTTTCCAACCAAGCTCTGAATGGAGCTCACTCCCTGTGGGCTGGGGTGGCCCAAGGATGTCCTCATGTCCCACCCCTGGGGCTGTCCCAGCTGGGCTTTGTCCAGCTCACAAGTCCAGAACTCCATCCCCAAAGGAAAGAAGCAAAATGATGGGGGAAAGAGCGTTATTTCACCAAGCTGCTTTGGCCCTTCCCGGCCGGCTGTGCTGAGATCTCTCCCCCGGGCCCCGCTGAGCCCCCGGCGCTGAGCAGCCGCCGCAGGGCCCTGCCGCGGTACTGCGGCTGGAGCCGCTTCCCGGGGGGAGCGGGGACGGCAGCGCGGAGCCGCCGGTGCCTGGATGCTCTCCCGGGTGCCTGGATGCTCTCCCGGTGTCTCTCCCTCGTAGGGAAAGGCGGCGGCGGTCCCCGGCCGTGCTGCCCCCTCCCCTCCCGTGCCTCGGCGCTAATTAAAGCCGCCTCCGGCCGGCGCTCCATTAATTCTCGCCACATCCAGCTGCACCAGCCGGGGCGGCCGTGAGCGAGCACCCGGGATGCGGGCACGGGATGTGGGCACCGAGCCCAGCACGGAGGCTCCCCGGAGCACTGAGCGTGCCAAAGCTCGGCCCCAACACGCCAGCGACAGCCCAGATGAGGTGAGGATGCTCCACTCGCTCCAGAGAGGCTGAGAGGGGTGGTCCCCGCTGTTCTCCTGCCTGTTGGGATCTCATCAGGACACACCACCAGCAAATGAAATCATAACCCCGTCCCCAAGCAGGCACAGCCCCATCCCAGGCTGCTCCCTGTCTGTGCTCTGGCGACAGCTGGGAGAAAATCTTTTTTTTTCAAGACACAAAATATGCCAGAACACCACGGCCAGGCAGCCAGCCTCCTCTGAACACCCAGCTGGAGTTACAAGGAGGAAAAGTCCGGGGTTGCTGCCATTAATTGGGCTGACCTTCTCCGGAGCTGCCTTCCAGTGCCAAAAACTGTGAGTCAGACCTTCAAGAACGAGGGAAAAAGGCAAATGTAGCTTTAAAAGTGCAGCCATTCTGGGGCTCGTTAGCGCTGCCCTCCAGCCCCAAGGCACTGGGATGATGCCCCTGGGAAGGGGCAGTGGGAATGGATTGCTGACAGCCGTCCCAGTGCTTCCATCCCCGTTTCCCCAAGCCCAGGGCATCTTTTCCTACAGCTGCCTCAACAGAATTTGACACCTCACAGACTTTAAAGCAATTAGTAAAGAATATATGGATGCTGGCTGTGGGGTCAGGAGCTGCAGATGCTTGTGCATACCTACGTCTGTGCAGATATATATAAATATATATATATATAAATACATATATATTTTAAAATAGATGAGGAGGCTGGTGGAGAAGCTAAACAGTTGCTAAGCAACTGGGCTCCTTCCTGGCTTGGGGATGTAGGGATGGGGGAGCCAGGATTGGGAATTGGTCCCACACTGGACAAGCATCACACAGGGGTGTGGGCACAGAGCTCCCCTGGAGATGGTCCAGGGAAAAGGGCACAAAGGAGGGTGAGGAGCCAGGATTAACTCCTGTCCCCAAAATGCTGCAGCTGAAGCCCCCCCAGCCTGAACCCCTGGGGCTGTTGGCCATTGAGGAGCTCCATTCTCAGCTCTGGCTGGAGAAGAGCTGGTGGGAAAGGGGTCACCCCATAACAGGGAGGGAGCCCCAGGCAGTGACCCCATTCCTGAATCAGGGATGAGGGAAAGGAGCAGCACATCCACGTGGAACAGCAATCCCCCCACGCTGAGTGGAGAGGCAGCAGATCCAGCTGAGGGGTTTTCCTATGGGATCCCCAGCCCCGTACCCCTTTGGCCACACTTCCCTCATTCCCTTGGGAATGCCCTGCCAGACCTTCCCAAAACAGGAGGTGCTTAAACAAGGAACGGGGATGGAGAGGGGGAGCAGCCACCCCAGGTTTTGCTCCTTTGGGGCCATTTGCTTTGCTGGGCAAGGAGTCAGGAGGAGGCACAGTCAGCCCGAGGCCCATCACCCCTCTGAGGAAGGGGAGTAACAACACTACTACAAATAAAAGCAATTATTGAGCACATGGAGGAGCAGGGGGATGACTGTCACAATGAGGTCACCTTCCCCAACGGGGACACGATCCTGGTGAACAACCCCTGGAGCTGAGCACTGCAGGCAGAGGGGGGTCACGGCCAGTGCAGGGGGAGCATCCAGCTGGGAATCCCCCCCACGCCCCCCTCCCGTGGCTGGCTGGGTGGTTGTGTAACGGGAGGAGCTATTCCGGGGTTTGAGCACATTATATAAGCCACGGGCCACCTGGCCGGGGAAAACGGGAGCTGGGAGACAGGAAGGAGGAGGAGGAGGAGGAGAAAGGGCTCTGGGGATTGGGGACCCCCATATCTGGCAGACCCTCAGCATAAGCACCAACCCCACAGGGGGACCTGCACCCCCAGGCATCCCCTGCCCGCAGATATGGGGTGAGCACACTCTGCTCCCTCTTCCAGCAGCCTCCAGGACCTGCTGACACACACCCACCCACAAATAGATCTGGGCTCTGGGGCACAAGACCCTTTGTCCAGGGGAAAAGCAGCATTTTCTTGGCACCAGAGACAAAGCCAGCCAAGACCCCTGCACCCCTCTGCCTGGCAGAACCCTTGCTTGCCATTCCCAGCTGTGACCAAAGACCAAAGGTTCCCTTCAAATCTGCCCAATCTGTGGTTCTGAAAGCCCCCAACATTCCCTGAATGTGCTGTCGGATGAGTCCTGGGGCAGGGGGGCAGGTGGGATGCCAGGGGGATTTTGGGGAAAGCAGGTGAGGCACAGAGGGTGGCACTGTGTGAGGCAGAGTGGGACAGAAATGACGATGTGTGTGTGGACACAAACGCTGTCCCCAAAATCCCCCCCCAGCGGGGGTGTCCGTGTGCTCCTGCCAGAGGAGAATCCACATGCCAGGACAAGGAGACCAGTGAGCATCTGCACCCTCAGAGAAGGTCCTTGACATTTGTCATCAACCTGAGACACCCCCAAATGCTGCCAGCTCCCAGGTGACCCCCCTACAGCAGTGGGAGCGCAGGCAAATCAAGACACATCCCGTCTGAAATCTTGCTCTGGAGGGAATGAATGAACCTGTGTCCTCTGAAAGTCCCCCTGAGCCATGGCCTGACCCATCACCACCAGCCCCCTGCATGGCACAGCCTGGACATCCCTGGGGACAAACCTGATCTGGGAAGGAGAAGCACAGAACACTCCCAAAAGACAAAAGTGGTTGAGTTGCTGCTGTGGCTCCCCGCTGCCAAGCCTTGCCCCCTTCTCCTTCCCTCGTGCAACACCCGCAGGGTTTGAAATCTCATCAGCCAAACCCTCCCCAGCACAGCCTGGGGGTCCACGCAGCAGGAAGAGAGAGGGGCTTTGGGAACCTTGTCTCAGCCTTGTCTCCCACCTGCACCGGCATCTGCTGAGGGATCATCCCTGTCCCGTCCTTCCCAGCCAAAAACCGACTGCTGGGGGTCACCCGCTGTCCCAGTCCCATCCTGGCTTCCCCCAGCATGGAAAGAGGGATGTGGGTGCCCCCCAGCCACTGCCCCAGCACCAGGGAGCCCCTGGCACATCCCCGTCCCTGCAGGGATCCCCTGTACCCCAAAAAGCGCCTCATCTCCAGACTCCTCACCCATCCCACACCCCCCGGAGCATCAAACCCCACAGGGGACACCCCTGGCACACCTATCCCGGTGTGGTCCCCAGTTGTCCCAGCACCCCCAATATCCCGCACGCCTTCCCCATCCCTTCCATCCCTTTGCAGACCCCAATTCCCAGCCCCCTGCAGAGCACCGCACCCCCAAATCCCCATCACCGGGGGCCTGTCCCCAGCACCACCGGATGGGTGGGGGGGCTCCATCCTCCCGCACCCCCTGCACCTCCCAGCGGCCCCCTCATGGCCCGGCGCGGTCCCGCCGCCCCCCGCCCCGCTCCGCTCCCTTCCCGGCCCCACAGCCCCGGGCCCGGCCGCGCCTCACCTCGCCCCGCCGTCCCGCTGGGCCCGGCCCCGCTGGGTGGCTGTGGGCCGCGGGGGGTGCCGGGGGTGCCGGTGGGTGCCGGTGGGTGCCGGTGGAGCCGGGGGTGCCGGGGGTCCCGCCGGCCGCGGCCCCTCCGCGCGGCCCCGGCGCGGCCCCTGCTGAAGTGCTGGACAGCTCCGGCACACGGAGCCGCCCGACACAGAGCGCCGCCGCCGCGGGGGAGCGCGCCGCCACCGCCCGCAGCGCCGCCTGCCGGCCGGAGGGCGCCCTGCACCGCGCCGCGCAGCGCCGCTCCGGGAGCGCGGTACTCGCTCAGAGCGCGGTACTGACACAGAGCGCGGTACTGACACAGAGCGCGGTACTCACACAGAGCCCGGTACTGACACAGAGCCCGGTACTAACACGGAGCCCGGTACTCACACAGAGCCCGGTACTAACACAGAGCTCGGTACTAACACGGAGCCCCCGACATCCTTACACAGAGCCCGGTACTTACACAGAGCCCGGTACCTACACAGAGCCCGGTACTAACACAGAGCCCGGTACTAACACAGAGCCCGGTACTTACACGGAGCCCGGTACTAACACAGAACCCGGTCCTCACACAGAGCCCGGTACTAACACAGAGCCCGGTACTAACACAGATCCCGGTACTCACACAGAGCCCGGTACTTACACAGAGCCCGGTACTAACACAGAGCCCGGTACTTACACGGAGCCCGGTACTTACACAGAGCCCGGTACTCACACAGAGCCCCCGACATCCTTACACAGACCTCCGCCCTTACACAGAGCCCGGTATTACACAGAGCCCGGTACTTACACAGAGCCCCCCCGTCATCCTTCCACAGAGCCCGGTACTTACACAGACACCCCCCCGTCATCCTTACACAGAACCCGGTCGGTACTTACACAGAGCCCCCGGCATTCCATGGATCCCTGTACTTCCATAGACCCCCGTCCTTACACAGAGCCCCATCGTCCTTACACAGAGCCCTGTCCTTACACAGAGCCCCGTCATTCCATAGACCCCCGTCATCCTTACACAGACCCCCATCATTCCACACGCCCCTGTCCTTCCATAGACTCCTCTGTCATCCTTACACAGAGCCCCGTATCCTTACATGGAGCCCCAGTCCTTACACAGAGCCCCCAGTCCTTCTACAGCCCCTTTGATCCCTCCGCAGCTCTCCCACCTGCACAGAGCCCCCATCCTTCCACAGAGCTCCCCTTCCCTGTATCCCATCCCATTTCATATCCCACCCTTCATCCCATCCCATATCCCATCCTAAACCCCATCCCATACCCCACCCTGTGTATCATCCCATATTTCACCCTGTATCCCATCTCATACCCTGCTCTGAATCACATCCCATCCCATTTTCCACCCTGAACTCCCTCCCACCCTTCACCTCCTCACCACGATGGCCCCAGAGGTGCCCCAGTGTCCCAGTTCTCAGCTGATTCTCCAGCACTGTCTGGGAGCACCTGAACACCCCCACCCTGGCAGGTGTGGGGGCTTTGGGATGGCTGGGGGGTTGTGGTGATTTGGGAGATGTTGAGTCCCCAACAGGGACACTCCCCAGTGCTGCAGCTCAGGGAATGAGTCCGTGTTGATGAGCCCATAATTAATTTTCATTTCCCTCAGTGATGCTGAGCACTCACCCTCCTCAGCAGACAGGAAATGATGAATCCAGAGAAGGGGGAAATCTCCCAAACCTCCCCTAAACCACACCAAAACTGCCCAGTGTGGCCATGGCCAGGGTTTATCTTCCCAAAACACTCTGAATTCACCCTGGCTGTCACCCAGGGACACCAAACACACCTGGCTGGGGACACCTGGTCCCACCCCAGCTCAGTTTCCCCTGCACTGCCTGGGCTCTGCATCCCCTGTGGCCACAGCTCCCAAGCAGAGCCCAAAAAAAGCACCCGACCATCACTCCATGGGGGATTTGGCCCCAGAGCAGGATTTGGGCAGGGAGTTCCTGCAGAGACAGGGATGGGAAGCCAAATATGGGGTCTAAGGGGGGCTTCCCTGGGGGCAGGGAGAGGCCTGTCCTGGTGGAGATGTCTCCACAACTGATGGCACCAGGGTGATGCTGTTTCCTGAGGGAGGACAGACCCAGGAATCAAAATGCTGCCACCAACACCAGCCCTTCATCCCTCCATCCCTCACCTTCCTCCCCATCCCTGTGCACAGGCTGAGGTGGCATCAGCACCATCCCTCCATCCCTCACCTTCCTCCCCATCCCTGTGCACAGGCTGAGGTGGCATCAACACCATCCCTCCATCCCTCACCTTCCTCCCTGTCCCTGTGCACAGGCTGAGGTCCCAAGAACACCAGCCCTTCATCCCTCCATCCCTCACCTTCCTCCCCATCCCTGTGCACAGGCTGAGGTGCCAGCAAACCATGGGGACAGTTCCAGCTGGGGTTCACAGATGCAAACAGGGTTGGAGAGCATGAGCATCCTCTTTGCACGAGGGTTAAACATCAGTTTGGGGTGGTTTGCTGCATCTGCTGAGCAAAACCTGCATCCTGCATCCATTATCCATGTCAGGGCTACAGAAACAAGGGGCCATGTGTTGGACCTGTGTCTCTATTAAACTCTATTAAAAAATTTGGGAGGTGCAGCCCCTGGAGCACTGCCAGGGCCACTGCTGCCTCTCCCTGCTCCCACCTTTGTCCCTGCCATGTCCCCCCAGGGCTGACAGCAGATGTCACCTCCCAGGAGAAACCTCCTTCGTGGTCAGGACTATTCCTGGTTTAATGCTGGAGGGGAAAATCAGCCCATGACAGAAAATCCAGCATGGCCAGGGTGAGCCCATGCCCTTTGCAGCACCATTATCTTCCCCACATCCTGCAGTGCTGAATAATGCATCAGGCCCTGGGAAACAAAGAAATGAGGGATGGAAAAGCAGCACAGGGAGACCCTGGCATGGCAAGGACAGGAGCCCCATGGAGGTTTCCTGGTTTTGGCCAGGAGCCAGGGCTTTGTAGCAGGGTTTGACCAGTGGACCAGGAGAACAGCAGTGGGAGATGGAGAATAACCCAGCTCAGGGTGCAGGATCCTTGGCACGGGCAGCAAACACAGCCAGAACCACACCTGGAATGGGATGGAGACAGGCAATAGCCAGCCAGGTGGGAAGAATTCAAGAAAAGCAGGGAGAAAAAGCTGCCAGGCAGGCGGGCAGGGTGAAGCCACGAGAGCAGCGAGAAGGAGTGATGTGGTGGAGAACAAAAGGGGAGAGATGGAAGGAGCAGAAGGGTCGGTAATTGCAGGCAAACGGGCAGAGCCAGCCACGGCTGGGGGGAGAGGAGGGGAATCATCACTTGAAAGAAACCGAGGATTTAGGAAAGAGGAGAAAGAAAAGGCGATAAATAATTAAAGGAGATCAAACGAGGCAGGCAGCAGAACAGGCCTAATTGCGAGGATTTGCGCTGAGGATCGACATCTCCAGCAGCTCCTCCCGACGCAGAAGAAAGGGCGGCCGCGAGTGGCGGTGCCGGGCGGGAGGGAGCGCGGCACAGGCAGCAGCCCCTGATCAAAGCCTGCGCTGCCTTTCATGGAGCTCAACAACCTCAACAAGCCGGGGGGGGGGAGAGAAAATACCAGAAAATACCAGAATATGGTGGGGGGGGAAAGCAAAGGTATGAAGGGGAAGGGGTTGGGGCACTGCGATCCTGCGAGAGCCCAGGATGGGATGGGGACAGGGCATGGGCACAGCCCCGCACGTGCCCAGGGTGACCTTGGCCCATCGATTTGGGCTTGACCGTGTGGCCACGTGGCTCAGCTCAGTGCTGGGGTGGGTTTGCTGGGTTCCCTAACCCTCCTAGCCCTCAGCAAGGGCTTTTCTTCCCTGTGGATTTATCGGGTTTGAAGCCCTGGGAAAGGTTCTGTGCCCACACTCTGCTGCAGCAAGTTGCCCACCTCCCTCAGCTCATCCAGGAACTCCTGCCTGCTGCTCTCCCTGGCACCTCCTTACCCAGAGGTAACAAGTCCAGGAGGTAAAAAACACAATCCAGAGCTGCCATTCGAGCCTGGAAGTACCTCTGAGCAGTCATTCATCACCAGAGCCATCCTCTGCTTTTGCAAACCCTCCCAGAGCATCACCCAGCATGGGAGAATCAGAGGCCTGCCACTGCCCCAGAGTCCCCAGCTGCATCCTGCCCCGTATCCGGCGCCCACACTCTCATCTGTGACCCCATCCAATCTGTCCCAGTGTCCCCACAGAGTCCCTGCAGGCAGCAGGTGCCAGGGACGGGCGGGGAGGTGGCAGAGCTCAGCCTGAGCGTGCTAACCTCTCCTAACAGGCAATCAAATCCCTGCCCCGGCAGGACTCCCTGCATATTAATTGCACTGTGTTATCCAGCCATCTGTTCCCACAGCCAGCAAAAGAGCAGTCCCTTTGGTCTCCTTTATTAACAGGTTTCCCTGTAAATGCAAACAAACCCTCCTGCCTCGGTGCTGCTCTCCAGCTCTGCTTTGAGGTGCCCAGGAGGGAAGTGGGAGCTCTGGGGCATTGCAGTAAATCAGGAGCAGGGAATGCAAAGGTGGTGATTTCACACTGCCTGTGGCCAGGAGGGACTGCCAGGGGAGGGGCAGAGCTCTGTGCAAAGCCAAATCCGCAGCTCAGATGGTTTGTGATGCTCCTGCTCACGTTAAAACCCTTTGCCCTTGCCCTGTGAGGAAAGGGGGAAGCTGAGCTGGCTGTGGGGGAGATCTGCCTGTGTCCCCCGCTACACCCAGCCAACCTTGGGGTGTATTTCCACCTCTCCCCATTCCTGGGCAGAGGATGAGCTGCCTGCTCTGGACTGCCAGCCCCAGCAACGTGAGGCTGAGCACAGGCTACCCCAGATTGGTGGTGCACAAGCTGGGCTGCCCAGGGGAGGGAAAGGGCAGCAATATCTCTCTGTCCTGGCAGCTTTTGTGGGGAGAAAGCACTGGAGATTGTGAATTTTGGAGATTGGCTCCTGAGAGACTGCAAGAGTTATCCAGCACCTTTCTGAAGTACCTCCAGCCCCTCCAGTCCTGCTCTTTTGCTGGAGCTGGGAAGGCAGCCAGCTTTGGCAAGGTAGAGGCTGCACTAAACTGTTGTTCTTTCTTCTGCTTCTCCTAAATATCACCGAAATGCCATGGATTGTCCTCAGGCTCAGCCACACCTGCTGCAGCTGTACCAGCCTTACCCCAAGGAAAGTGGCTGCTGCTGGCAGCACCCAGAGCCCCCCAGTTGAGCTGGGGTTTGGGTGGGAGGTCTGTACCCCCACACCAAAGCACCAGGCCTTGCACAGAGGCAGGAAGGGAAAACAGATTTCCCAGGAATAACCAGCCTGCTCCTGTGGATATTCCACCTGAAGCCCCCCAGGACAACGATGATCAGGATGAGGCCTGAGTTACATCACTCAGCATTTGCTTTTCTCCTTGTTCTATCCTTTCCTGCATTTAACACGCTGCTGCAGCAGCACAGGAGCAGCAGGTGGGCTCCAGTGACCTGACATATGGCCATCTGGAGAATCTTTATTTATTACTCTCCACACACATCTCCTCTGTATCTTGACATCTGTGCTCCGGTGCAGGGCTGGGCTGCCCAAGGAGGTGGCAGCTCCATGTGCAGAAATGATGCTGCAGGGGAAGAGGTGCTTAGAGACCATCAAGGCAAAAGTCTGCTCAGTGAAAAGGATGAAACTCAAGAGATGTGCACAGGGCAGGCTTTTCACCTCCTCCAGACCTGGTCACTCCTCTCCACAGGAGGTTAACACAAAGGCTGCCAGTCTGGAAGGAGTGCTGTGACCCAGCAGGGCAGCCCTGCTGCAGAACTTGGAGGAGAGAGGATGAAGGTCTTGGAGCCACAGCACCAGGAAACAACTGCCAGGACAGAGGGTTGGCTCATCTGGGTACCCCCAGCTGGCTCCTACTCCTCCCAGGGAGGGATATGGCCCAGATCCCTTCCTCCTCCAGGGAATCTGCCCAGAGGGAAGGGGTGGGATGACCCACACCTCTACAAACCATCTCCAGTCCCCAGAGGGATTGTTACCCACCACAGCACTGCTCAGCCACAGGGAGCACTGACCAAGTCCATTTCTCACCTTTAGCCAGTGTCCTTCTGGCCTCTGACTTCATTGCAGAAAGCCACAAAAGGGTGTCTCCTCTCCTTTCCCAAAAAGGAGCAGATTTCCAGCACAGGGAATAGCTGCAGCTCCAAAAATGCAGCATGGGATTGGGGAGAAGAAGAAACAACCCCAAAATCCAAACAGAGCAGGGATTTTGTTAACATTCAGGAGATTTGAAGGAGACCTTGGAGAACCTAAAAGTCAGCAGGTGCTGAGACATAATCCTCTTCCACCTCAGCTCCACTTGCCCATGCTGTCCCTGAGTCCCTCCTGGTACAGGCAGAGCTTTCTGCTTGTCCATGCAATTCCCCCAGACTCTGCTGGGTTTGGACTGCTGACACAAGAAAAGATTGAATAACCTAAGCCACACGATGAACCTCAAGTTTTGAAAAGTGTCCAGTGCTCAGATATCTGCTCTATCTGCTGTATTAAAAATAGCAGGACTGGAACAAAGGTGTGTTCCTGTCCTGCAGCCTCATGGAGCACTGCCCCTGGACCACCTGGGCACCCAGACTGGACACACCTCTGCAGGTGCACACACACTGGTTCTAACACTCTGTGCTGCCTGTTTCAGGTTTGAGATTGCTGACAAGTTAGAACAGTCTGCCACATGCTTTCCATTTCTTGTTTGGAACAGCCTCTGCCACATTTACCAGGTCTGGCCTGTCACTCCTCCTCAGTGTCCTCCAGTTCCACATCCTCCCCTGCCCCCCTCCAACACCATCTTTAATTCTATTAATACCACCTAATAATTACTTTGTTCCAAGCCTGCTGAGTAATGACTGCCAACGCTTCTATTTCATTACTATTCCTGTAAAGAAACCAAGCTTTTAACACGCTGGATTTCTGCAGAGGAGTGACAAGGACTGTGCTTGCTGTCCTCCTTGCCCACATCTTCCACAGGGCAGGAGAAGAACCAGGCACTTGATTCTCCACGCATCTACAACAGTCACAACTGTGTGATCTGGTTGAGAATGATGAACTAATTAAAATAAAAAAAAAAATAAAACCAAGAGAGCTCAAAAAAAAAATACATGTGGGAGGAAGATAAAAGTATCTCTGAGTATCTAAAGAGTATCTATGTCTTTTAGGCATCTTTCTTGTAAGCAACTACCCCATGTTCTCTGGCTCAAACCAACAGTTTGAGCTCACCTCAGTTCCTCCAGAGGTGCTGGGCTTTGGCTTTTCTTTCACTCATCCAAATAAAGTCTGTTCAACTTAGAATTCAACCTACATGGATGAGAGCAATTCAAAGCAACAGCGTAAGCAGCGCAGAGCACGGAGGAAGAGTGAATTAATAACTTCCTTCATTAAAGCTTACCTTCAAAGAAGTCAGCAACAGAACTCGTCATCACCATCCTCTTGCAGACATTTATTTTTATATTCACAAGAGGATGAATGTAAGAGAAATTTATGGAGATGCTAAATCAAGGCTTTTGTTCCTAACTAGAAAGAAGTCGCTCTCAGCAGTTTAATTATTGTCTTAGTGCAGGACTGACGTTTCAAACGCTGTGCTCTTTCACTAACTCCTTTAAAATCAAATTACATAAGAGATTAAGGTAACATGAGGCAATAGAGGTAATGCCACCTCCTGAAAAAACATCTTTTACATAATTTCACTCAGTTATCCCTATACCCATCCTGATCTGGTCACACCTGGTTCCCAGTGGCTGTGCTGAACAAGGAGCCCAACCCCAGGCAGCAGCAGAGTTGGGAGTTATGAGTTCACCCCCTTTCCGAGGCTATTTCATCCCTGCTGAAACCAATCCCCTCTCAGAGACCTACAGCCTCCACCTTCCAAAGGACAAGCACATCAGGACATCTCCACATGGTACACTGAAAAAATGAGGCTGTTTTATTGATGATTAGACTGCACTGGCAACAAGCATCAAGCTAATACAGACAGACTTCAACCAAAGCATGAGCTTTGAATCAGAAGTCGATAAGTGACATGATGCCTTAATAAATTAAGGAAGTTAATTCCTCTCCGTTGTCAAGTCTTCACTTGAAGTTCTTTGCAAATTCCTCTCCTTTCTTAATAGAGCCCTTCAGCTCAGACATGGCTGCAGCAACCATCTTCTCTTCAAAGGGGGAGAGCTTGCCAAGGCCTAGGTTCTTCTCAATTCCTTTTTTCTGAGGGAAAGAGGATTTAAGGATTAACCATTCATCAAACGACCTAAAGAGTAGCTTAACAGTTCTGACTAAGTATTATCCAGCTGAGACAGAGACCCAGCCTGGCACCTGTGTCATCTCTAGTCTGCCAACCTTGTACTTCCTGGAAAGAAGCCTCTTACTATCTGTGGCAACTTGTCATTCACTGTTCACATGTGTGAAACCAGAAGCCAACCCAGCAGCTCCTTCAAGAGGAGACTGACACCAACTGACCCTTCCTAACCCCATACCCACCATCTGGCAAGAGGATCTCCTCTGGTGTGTGTCCTTTGCTTGTCATCTCAAACTGCCCCAGAGTGGCACTCCCAGGTTTTCAAGATGTCTACATTCCCTCTAAATATCCCTCTGCTTCCATCCCCTCACCAGCAAACACCACCCTTTGCATCCCAGCATCCATGACAGGGCTGCAGCATCACTGTTTTCCACTCCCCCAGGGTATGGGTGACAAAAGGAACACTGCTTTCAGAGTTCAGCAGAGGTCCTGAAAGCAAGCTGTTAATCCTAATCCGTGCTGCAGCTCCCCATGTGCCTCAGTTTCTGAGGATTTGCTTGTAGCAGATCAAGCTGAGGAGACAGGATTGCTGACTCTGGTTAATCACATGAAAGCCCAGAGTAAACAGGCCTGACTCGAGGCAAATGTGACCTCTTAAGCCAAGTCTGAACCTCTGGTTACTCAGTGACCTGCACTCTAAGAGCAGATAAAAGCAGCAGCATCCTTGTCAAGCTGAGCTGTGTGCCTAAGCAGCACACCCAAATACTGCAGACTCTTCAAGGCACACTCAGCAATAGCAGGCACTCAGCTAAACTGAAACCCCTGAGTAAAACCCACCTGACACAAGCATCAGCTGCTGTTCATAAGGTTTATGATGTGAAGTACATACCCCAAGCTGCAGAGGTGTAGAGAAGTAGGGGACCTCTGTCACATCTGATCGAACAAAGGCACATTCAACAACCCCCTGCTTTCCACTCATGGCCTCCAACAGGGAGAATGCAAATCGAGCACCAGCATAGGCCATGGACAAGGTGGCAGATCCTGCAAGAGTTACACCACTTTCAGAACAGAGCACACTGAAATCTGATACTTCCTTTAGTATCAAAGGTTTCCACACCAGTGTGTTGTCAGTAATAATGTGTCACTGACTTGAAGTTCATGGCCAGTTCGATAAAGAAGAAGCTTTTGGCCAGCTACATGTATCTAACTGACAGATTTATAAAAGAAACAGCTTAATTTGACAGAGAAAATTCTTTTAAAGCCATAGGTGGTGTGGGATTAGTTAATATTTAGTGTTACATACTGAGCTGTTTCTAATAGCACAGCCCAGGCAGCAGCTGACAGAGCAGAGCAGTGAGACTGACAACCAGCAGTTCATAACTTGTAAATAAGATTAAACTGCTGAGGGCTACAGCCCTACAGACAGTCAACAAGAATTACCTGGGAGCTTTACTCAAGAACCCACCTGCTCCTGCTTTAGCTTGGACAACTTCAGTCCCAGCTTCTTGAATTCTTGCTGTAAGCTTCTCCAGCTGATCCTGAGGAAACTCCACTTTTGGTGTGCACTGGATGAGAAAAAAGAAGTTACTGCAAATACCAGAACCCCTCCAGATTCAGCATAAACACACAATATTTTTTGTACCACTGCAGTTGTTATCAGTAGTTCTCAACTGGGCAAAATGGGTTTCCCCAGCTCACAGCTTGTGTGACACTGAGCAACTGCAAAAGTCAGAGCTGGGGTTACTGCATGGCCTGGAACAGGAACCAGCCATGCCCAGTTTTCTCAGGGACAAACCACAGCTTCACAGCCAAACCAGGGCTTGCCATGGCTCCTCACACTGTGTAGTCCCTGTGCATTACAGACACCCTCTGAGCTTTAGGAATTTCAGAAAGTCATCTTGTAAATATTTGGGTCACCGTGGCATTATGGAAGTCGAGTCCTATGGAAGATCCAGTTTCCCAGCAGTATTTAGGAATTCACTGAACCTTCAGCTACAGCTCCACCAGCAGCTTAAGCACAGTTGTGTCTGTCCCAATGGGCTGTTTAACTAAAGCACCTCTCAGCATTCAGCTGCTCCAAAGCCCTTTTGCTCTTATTCCCAAGAAAATCCTTCTCTAAAGGACACTTTATTCCCCACTTAGAGCACAGCTTTTCTCCCTTTGTTACAGACTGCTCCTTGGCCACATCCCAGCATCTCCCCATGAGACTGCACCTGCTTCAGAACTACATTTCAGCCTGGCTGGAGGGCCAGACTAGCAGTCATGGCTGGAACAGGCCTGTCTGCACAGCCTGAGCTGTGCCTTTCAATGCTGGAGTTTCCAGTGGGATTTCCAGTCCATCACAGCAAAATCAATTTAATTTTTCTCCTGTCATGAGATACCTGTGACAAACAGTGCCAGGACACCTAAACACCCACACTACCCCTCAGTTCTTATCCCAAACTCCTTTAGAGGAAAGTTGGAACTGTTTGTACTGCCCACATGGGTTCAGATTTAGGCTGTTGCCTTCTACCTCATCCTGCACCCCATCCCAGAGGGAAAGCAGCCATAAGAGCAGGGAAGACTCTCTGTGCTCTATCCTAGCACATTTCCTGCCATCACAAAGGCACTTCATATCAACCCTAACATGCTGCTGAGTGTGCTGCCACACACAGCTGTCACCTGACTCACCTGAGAGATCAGAGGGATGATGGTCTTCCCAGCATGGCCACCAATAACTGGCACAGTTACTCGAGCTGGATCCAAGCCCTGAAGGAAACACAAAACTTTCCAGCTTCTGAAGCACACGGGCAAGAAAAACAAGTGACTTCCCTCCCTGTCCTGGATATCAGAACACACAGGGCAGGAATTCCAGAGGCAGCTGCTCTCCAGGGACAAAGCCACATCTACAGAGCAGAACTCTGGGCTACTCTGATCACTTCATACAGTTACAGGATATTATTACTGCAGGGCTGGATAAAGAGCAGCACAACATAAACACCAGCAGGGCTATTAAGAGCAGTAACCTGTTACAGCTCCTGATACTTTGCAGAGTATCCTGTGACACACAGCACAGAGTTTGACTTGCAAACACACATCAAAACTCAACCCTCTCCTCTGGCTGCATGGCAGGGTTGGGAATGCCAAGGGAATTAAGGCCAACACGTAGCTCACTTGCAGGGCTCAGCTATGAAAAGGAAAGGTCAAAGTCTCTTGAACCACATTTTGCAAGAAACCTTATCTTCAGGCTCCTCTAAATAAGGGAGACAGGGAATCATTGCCTTTGCCTCTAGCTGCACAGAAATCTGAGCTCCTTTGGCTCTCTGCAGTGATTTTGGAAGCACTTTATAGATCTGATGATCAAAGCAGGCAGTATCCCTCCCCCTGCACGTTAACCATGACCTGCCTTGAGCTCAGCCACAAAAGTGTTTGCTCTGACGATGTCCAGCGTTGTGACACCAAAGATTTTGTTGGGGTTATACACACCGTGCTTCTTGAAGACCTCTGAAGTTATTGGGATGGTTGAATTTACCTACAAGCAAGGAGAGGCAAGAACTGATTAAAAGCAGTTTAATAAAGAAGCCAATGCATGAACTTAACAGGCCAATTAACAACCTGAACTATACTTCCAATTTGGAATCAACTGTAGCCAATTACTTTAATGTCTAAATTGAAGAGCAATTTACAGTCAGGCTGGAATAAAAATCATTAATTTTAAATAACCATTAAGACAATAAATTTGTTCATACCCATTACAAAGGCTCCTCCCTTAGTGAGCTAAGGCTTTTATCCCAGCTAATACACCAGCTTGCATTATAACCAGTCACACAGACTTGGAGATATTAAGCACTTTTACATCCAAGTTTTCTCTGAATTAAAAACAGCCAAGAAAAATGGGTTACCAGAACCAGGCTTTTCTACAAATACACTGCAGATTTTAAAGATACTGGTGAAAATTAGCAGGAATTTGGATTACTCTAATATTTGGTATTCTCCAGTATCTGGAATTTGGTGAGGTTTTTCCTCTACATTCCAAGGCCTCCAGAAAACACTTACTGGGTTAGAAATGATACAGATCATGGCTTCTGGACAGTGCTTTGCACAGGCAGTTGTCAAAGAGGCAACAATGCTGGCATTGGTGTTGAACAGGTCATCACGGGTCATACCTAAAACACAGCCAGGGGAGGGCTCCAAGTTACCCACAGTCACCATCACAGGCAGGAAATGCAATCAAAATCCAAAATCAAAATTCTGCTCTGCACAGACACACATCTGGTTTCATAGATCAAGAACAAATTCTCCAGCTGCAGTAAGGAATTGGCTCCTCTCACTAATAAAGAGATCAGCCCTTCCCAGGAGGAACCAGCCCAACAGAACCCACTCCACTGAGGCTGCCTGAGTGCACTGTGACCACACAACCCACACCACAGGTGCTCAGAGCAGCACAACTGCCCCCAAGATGAATTCTCTTCCCTCTTTTAAGTCACTTCCACAACTACAGTTTAAATGACAACTGCTGTGTGCAAATATTGCTGGTTGTGTAAGTGCCACCCCCCATTGCTATTGCAGCAACTACTTTAACCATGAAAAATGAAGATTTAGGAAGAGCTTGGCATTAAAGTCTAGAATTTTGTAATGTTCCTAATAGGATACTGGAAAATAGGAATGGAGGAGGTCAGAAACATTCTAGGATAGAATTTATTCTATCCTTAACAGAATTTATTCAGAGATGCCCCAAGAAGGTGCTGTACAATTGACACAAAACATAATGGATTATTTCTCTTCTGCTGAGAAATTAAACAAAGAATCAGTTTTTCTTCCTGGAGGATTGCTCTGGGACAAGAAACACTAACAAGATTTAGGACCACTTGCATGAAAAGCCTTTGCAGCTCAGGCCTAAGGAGGAACTCCAGAAATCAATTTAGCCCATTTCAGAAGGGACAATGTAAGAGAGGCTGAATGAGCTGCCTGGTACCACCAGGAGCTCTGGGGCAGGAGCATGGACAGAGCACTGACACCCCAACAGACACAGCTCTGAGCAGCAGAACTGCAGAGATGCACTGCAAAGCAGCCCTGGGACTTTCCAACAAACAGAACCTACCTGGTTTTCTCGGGACTCCTGCTGGAATAACAACAACATCACAGCCCTTCAGACATTCTGGCAACTGCTCAGGTCCCATGTAGCCTGAAATGGAAGACATTCAGACATTAAGTTTCTGATAGTTATTAAACAGTTGACACTTTGAAGTATAAAATCATGCCCAGAGGCATCCAAGTTGTTTTTTTTATTAATTTAACCTTCAATTTAGATTTGATGCTGAAAAGCAAAGCAACACGATTATGGATGGATCCCATTTGATGTTTTATTTTTATCCTTGTTTCAGAACTTACAGAATGAGAGTGGTGAGAATCTCACATTCACCTGTTTCAAACTCTCAGTGTGGGGTCTATTTACTCTCCAAAAGCCTTGGCACTAGAGTCAGTGCCCCCAGATTACTGCAGACTGGCACATTCATGTAAAATGTCACCTTTTGGTGATCTTCAGATAAAAGAAAGATGAGCAGATTAAGTTTTGATTTCACCAGAATCTAAGAGAAAAGAAGCACAAGGAATTCACCCACGGAGTGTTAAACCTATTTCTAGTCCAACTTTGAAATCCAACACTCTGACATAATTTCACTGAATATTTCCTACCAGATGTCACAAATCTCCCTTCAACCACAGCCCATATTTATCTCCATACACATCCACCTAATCAGCTAAACCTTAATTAATCATTCACCGCTTGAGGAAAAAGCTACTTAAATTGATACTGGGCTTCAGGATCAGTGGTGAACCCTTCCCCTCAGAGGCAGTGGGCACTCAGGGCCGGCGCCACCCCTGGGGGAGGGAGGATCCCTTTGAAGTGAGGCCATTCCCGGGTACCTTTGACGCTGGCTTTGGTCTCGATGTGGCTGAGGTCGGCGGCCACGCCCGGCGTGTGAGCGATGTCGTAGAGGCTGAGCTTGCTCACCAGGGGGCTGTTCTTCAGCAGCAGCGACAGCGGCTGCCCGATGCCCCCCGAGGCCCCCAGCACGGCCACCTTGGCATGGTTCTGTGCAAAACAGACAGCAAACACGTCCTAGAGCTGCTCTGGCACTCACCCGCCTCCCCCAGCAGCGACCTTGGGGATTTCACCACTCTTTCTTTACTTTTAGTTCTGCTTCTCATTTTTTTTTATCGAGTGCTCTGCAAACTGGATGGTTTAAGGCTACAAGAAATGACCCTCACAGCAGCCTCCCCGAGGTTTATTGGTAGGACAAGTTGGAGGAAATGGTTACACCTGTGATCTGAGCTCAAAAGGGAAGCAAGGCTAGGTTAAAGGAACCCAAAAAGGGTTAAAGGAAATGGTTACCTGTGATCTGAGCTCAAAAGGGAAGCAAGGCAAGGTTAAAGGAACCCACAAAGGGTTAAAGGTAATGGTTACACCTGTGATCTGAGCTCAAAAGGGAAGCAAGGCAAGGTTAAAGGAACCCAAAAAGGGTTAAAGGAAATGGTTACACCTTGGATCTGAGCTCAAAAGGGAAGCTAGGCTAGGTTAAAGGAATCCAAAAAGGGTTAAAGGAAATGGTTACACCTGTGATCTGAGCTCAAAAGGGAAGCAAGGCTAGGTTAAAGGAACCTGAGGGATCACCCTTCCCCCAAAAGAAATGCCTGCCTGACACTAATACCTGCCACCCTGTGGGCCCAGGTCTGATTTAGGGCAAATCTTGTTTGTAGTTTTTCTAGTTTATGTTGCCAGTATAAAAAAAATATGCTTTCCATTTGGCAAATCAATACATTTAATGGACTGCAAGAAATGCAGTAGTATTTTGAATTTATATCAGGTCTAAATATTGTTCTTCACATATATGCAGCGCATATATGTGAAGAACATGTTTAGACCTGATATAAATCCAAAATAGCACCTGCAGATTGAGGACAGAGAACATTAAGTGACTACAATTTCCAGCTTTGATCACACAGATGAGAATCAAGTAAAATCAACTCTGCTTGGTTGCCTTGTGGACCAATTTATCCTCACTCAGGTACTGACTGGTAGGGTGTAATTTCTCTCAAAATTGCCTGTTTGCAAAGTGCTGCTCCACAAGAGGAAAGCTCCTTCCAGGGCCAGAACATCCTTAAAGTGCAAGGCTAAAGTGATGGAAAACTCCTGTGGAGATGGAACAAGCAATTACTGCTGACAAGGCCATTCTTTATCACAATCTTTCCAGATAAAAGCCAGAATAGCTCCACGTCCCTTCATGAACAGCTTAATTACTGTGCTATGCAGGAAGTAATCTACCCAAGAACTGAACCAGACTAACCTCAGCCCAGTTTTCTTGCTATTGTAACAAAGATAATTTTGCATGAAACTCTTAAAGAGGAAGCGAAGTCTGGCATGAGTCACTGCTGAGCCCCATTTGTGACCGGGCTGATACTGTGGGGTCAAAATCTCACTGCTAATCAATACAGTTTCCACCGACAAGGCTGTCCCATACAACACATATTTACAGCTGCAATAATCAGTGTTTTACATCCCACCAGACCTGTTAACACTGGACAGAGGTCGGTCTCTGTCTGTGCAGCCACAGCAGAGTGGTCTGGAGCCAGCACAGTGGATTTTGGCACATGAAGGATTACTGCTAAACCAACCACCAGCTTTAGTTCTTAACACCTCCGGAACGCAGGGGCATTTTTGCACTGGAGTGAGGAAGCAGCAAACCCATCACCCTCCGCACACCATCAGAGAGGGGGAGCTCATGCAGGATCATCACACTCACAGCCGGGCTGGGCTGAGACCCGCAGGGCCACGGTGCTGTCACCGAGACCCCCCGAGCCCTCTGCCCTGCGTGCCTCAGGCGCCGGCACAGCTCCCAGCCCCTCTCCGAGGAGTTCTGGGCTACACCCGAGCCCTGCAGCCCCTCTCTGCGGAGCTCCCGGGCTCCACAGTCCCCGCATTGAGGCCCTGAGCTCCTTCCCGGCCCCGCAGCCCCGCTCCGAGGAGGGTACCCCGAGCCCGAGGTGGGGTCTGAGCTCCACCCAAGCCCCGCAGCCCCGCTCCGAGCAGACTCAGAGCTCCACCCGAGCCCCGCATCCCCTCACCGAGCAGACTCAGAGCTCCACAGCCGAGGAGCATCGGCGCTGCCTCCCGACCCCGCATCCCCCATCGAGGGCCTGCGTTCCACCCGAGCCCCGCAGGAGGAACTAAGTCCAGCTCCGGCCCTGCAGGCCCATAATGGAGAACAACCAGCCTGCACCTCCGCGCTGCACCCCTTCGCCGGGCAGCGCCCGTGCTTCACAGTCCCCTCACTGAGCAGCACCGGGGCTCCTCCGCGGCTTCCCCCGCCCCGAGCTCCGCGGCAGCCCCAGAAGCGAGCAGGAAGCGCGGGGCCGCACTGCGGGGGGCGGTGGTGTGCGCGGGCCGTACCTGCGCGGAGGTGGCGATGCCGCGGCGCAGGGCGGTGGCGGTGCTGAGGCGGGACAGCATGGCGGGCACGGCGAGCACGACGAGCGGCGGCGGCGGCTCCGGTGACTCCAACGACCTCCAGGACCCGCGCTGCGCCTGCGCAGCCCCGCCCACCGCTCTCGCGAGACTGCCGTCTGCCGCGGGAAGGGAGGGGGGAAGTCTCGCGAGATCCCGCCTGTGGTAACCTTGGAGACCGGCGGGCGTCGCTGCGTGCGGCCCGGCGGGGAGGGGGAGCGCGGTGTCGCGATAGGCGGCGACAGCCGGGCCGATGGGGCATGGCGGGGGTGATGTTCTGCGAGCCCCGACACCTCTACAACATCATCAACCAGTACCGGTGGAGATCGCGGCTGGCGGAGCCTAACTACCTGTGCCTGCTGGGTGAGGCCGCGGCACAGGCCTGTCCCTGTTCCTGTCCCTGCCTGTCCCTGTCCCTGCCTTGCCTTGTCCCTCCCTCTGCTTGCTGCTTCCCCTGCCTGTCCCTGCTGCTGCCGCTTCCTCTGCCTATCCCAGTCCCTCCTCCCACCTGTGCATGCCCCTCCCTGTCCCTACCTGTCTTTGCCCGGTCTGCTGCTTCCCCGCCTGCTTCTTCTGTCCCTGCCTGCCCCAGTTCCTGCTCTTGCCCCTTTCCCTGCTTGTCCCTGTCCCTGCCAGCAGCCAGGCACAGTGCTCAGCCCAGGCAGATGTCCTGAGCCATCAGGGCTTGTGAGGAAAAGCACTCACATCATTCTCACCATTCCTGGGGCCTGGTTCTAGGGTCCTCCCTCCCATCCCATTTCAGGTGCTGTGAGCTGGTGCTGTTTGGCTTTCCTCGTGCTCAGCTCTCCCTGCTCTCATCAGTCCCATGCACAAACACTCTCCCCTGCTGCTCCCACAGGTTTTAGAACTGGGCTGGATTTCTCACCCATTACACAAAGATTCCTGATAACCACATCCATTCTGCACAGTGCCAATACTCCTAGAGGGGTGCCTGATATTGCAATGTCACTAAATGTTTTGATGAGGGAGTTATGCAGTTTGGGAGTGGGGTTGGGGTCTTTGCAGTGCCCCTCTCCCCAGCTCTGGAGCAGCAGAGGCAGAGCTGCTGGGCAGGTCAGGGCAGAGCACAGGGCAGAGCACAGGACTGATGCTGGCAGTGCTGCAGGAGCACACTTGGGGCAGGATTAACACTGCTGGTGTTACACACAGACTCACATCAACCCTGGAGTTTGTTATACCCACACCAGGAGTCCTCAGTTTCTAAAAAAAAACAAATCACTGAATCATCAAGGTAGGAAAAGACCTTTGAGTTCATCCAACAGGTGACCCTGCAACACTACAACCACCCCTAAACCATATCCCCAAGTGCCACATTTCCAAACCTCTTTCTCTGAGTACTGCCTGAATTCCCACTGACAAAATACAAAGAGGATTCCACCTTTAACACCTTTAAAATCCAATTGCTCTGTCTTGGTTGTTTTTTTTTTTTCAGATGCCCGTTCTCAGTATGAATTCGATGACAACCACATTGTTACAGCCCAAAGGATTGTACTGGTGAGGGGATTGCTGTTTGTGTGAACCACCCTTGGATTTAGCAATTAGCAGGAAGCCAGAACTGGTTTGAAACCCACGGGGAAATGTCCCAGCCCCTGCTCGGCCGTGCCCCGCGGCTGCCACTGGGGGGATGTATTCTGTCACAAAGCAGAGGTGGCTCCAGCAGCCCCAAGGATTGGCACACAGCAGCTAAAAATCAGGGAAAACATTGCACAAGAGCTCACAAGGCCAGCGCTGGCATCTGCACCGCTGCTGCCGGTGGAGCAATCAGCGGGATTTGCATCATCCCTGACTCCCAAGCGGGGCTGTCAGCGCCGGGTCCACCCACACGTGCAAACGCCACAAACCCAAGTCAGAGTTGTAGCTTGCAGGGTGTCAGGAGTGTTGATGCCACCAGAGGAGAGTGGAGCCGTGCCCCTGATGGAATTGCTCTGTGATTTTGGCAGAATCCTGCAGGGCAGTATGTGATCCCCAATCCCAAGGAGCTGGGCTATGTCAGATTCTGTGTGGTGTATGACCACGACACTGGATTTTTGACTGACACTCAGGAGGAGGAGGAGGAGAAGGAGGAGGAAGAGGAGGAGGAAGAAACAGGTATGTGTGACCCGTGTCAGTCCAGTCCTCACTGCTGGATAGAGATCCTTCCCATTCCTCATTTAATGTTATGAGGAATAATAATGTTATGAGGTGGATTCCTTGGGAGAAGGAGGACGAGGAGCAGCCATCTCACATAATCTACTTCACTGAGGGGGCTGTTTAAAACATTTGTGAAGAATTTAATTAAGACATTTCCTTTTTTTTCCCTGTTTGCCTAAAGCAGTTATGAGCTTGTTGGAAGAGATGTAAATGTTCCCAGTTTTACATGAAAAACTGTGCCCTGCCTCTGTTTTTTCACTGCATTGTGTATGTTCTCAGGCTTCAAAAATCCAGGTTTTATTTCAAAGCATCCTGGCAGCCCTTTTTTCCCATCTGTGGATGATCCTCTGAAGCTCCTTGTTGCATGTGAGAAATGGGTTCTTTATTTTTTTTTGCCACATTTCCCTGAGATTTGGCTTGTCCAACAATTGCCTTTCAGGGAGCAGCGCTTCTTCAGAGATTGAAATCAGCAGCTCAGATTCCGTGTGTTCCCAGAGTGAGTATTTCCTTCTTTGAGGGTCACAAAAGGCTTTCATTTCATGATATTTTAAAAGATTTACCTTTAATGGGGGTGGTGATTTGATGGGGTTCACCAAGAAACGTGAAGTGCTGGAAACTTTTCCATGGCATTGTTCAGTTTTCCTTGAACCATGGAAATGTTTGGCTTTCACACATCCTTTGGCACATCCTTCTGTGAGCAGAACCACTTCTGTTTGTTTGAGCTTTACAAAGGCTACAGAGTTTTAGCAAAGATTTACATCACTTTTTAAAGAAAAAAAAAAACAGTGGAGGTGTAAGGGGAATGAATAAAACAAGCAGGTTCCTAGATGCTCAGTGGTGAGGCAGTAGAGGGAAGGTGTGAAGAATCAGAATTTCTATTGTGCTGATCTATTTCTAAAGCAGACATAGCTAGAGGGAAGCACGATGGATTCCTTGGGAGGAGGAGAAGCCACCTCACATAATCTACTTCACTGAGGGGGGTGTTTAAAACACTTGTGAAGAGTTTAATTAAGACATTTCCTTTCTTTCCCTGTTTGCCTAAAGCAGGCTAAAGAAAAGGACCTCCATAAAACTAAAATTATCAAATTTAAATTAATAAAACTTCTCTATTATGAAAACTTATTACAAACATTTCCCAAAGAAAAACGGGGAGAGGAAAAGCAATCTGGTCCTAGAAAAGAAACCAGGAGAGGAACAAAAGATCAGGATGAGAGGGGAAAAGCAGCACCCCCTAGAGCATTAGATGGAATGAAAAGGGATTTGCTGTGGATCCAGGGAGGCAGATGGAGACACTGAACCTGCTCAGGCCAGCAGCTCTTTGGTCCCTTTAGGTGCTGAGGAGGGAGATGCCATCTTCCATGCCAGGAACTTGGAGCATTTCACCCGGCACCCCGTGCTCCTCCTGAAGGGAGGCTACAGGCGCTTCTCAGCTTGTTACCATTTCCTGAAGAGCCACAAGACACTGTGGATGCCCCAGGTGAGATCAGACTAATTTCCAAGCAGATGACATTAATATTCATTAATGTCATTAATATTCATGGTGATGGCTGGTGAATTCAGGTTAGGTGATGTTGCAAACCTGGTATCACACTTATTTCAGACACAGGAATTGAATGTAAGTTGAGTTGCTGTGCTTGCTCTGAGTCTCACCACTGATTCTTTTACAGCCACACTTCTTCCTCTTCTATTGCCTGAAAGGAAGTTCATGGAAACAAGCTGGGAATGTTCCCCTGATAACCCCAGAACTGGCCCATGGAGAGTACAGATAACTGAACAAACAGTAGCAAGTGATGACAGGAAGCAGGCTGCTCCCTCACACGTGGTTATCTGGCATAGTACTCAGCAAATGTTTTCAAACAGAAGTACAATTCCTACCAAGCACTGGGATCCATGTCTTTTCATCAGGAAGGGTCACAACTGCCTTGTTTCAATAGGCCCAGGAAGAAAACAGCCATCCACTCAAACACTGAGTCCTGATTGTTTGGTTTCACCTTTAAACATCAATCTATTGAGCTTATGAGAAAAAATTACCCTTCATTGCACATTTAGGACAGGTTAAGAAGGTGCTGGACAGCAGAGCATTTCATTCCAAGGTGTGTTTTGTTCCCATTGTTCCCTCCTGGTTCCCAGGAAACAGCCCATGACACGGTGCTAACCTGGGGATGCCACAGCACAGGAGAGAAAATAATTCACTTTGTGCTGCCCTCTTAAGGGCAATTCACTGCTGAGCTTCCTGCTCACACTCAGCTGGACACAGGCACCTCCTTAAAATGAGAATTGAAGCTTTAAATTGTTAGACTGCTCCTCTGTGCTCTGGAGCAGCACCCAAGGCACATCCCCTGCTGGCTGTCTGGGTGTTTTCCTCCTCAGCCTCCAGGCTGCCACACGGATGCAGCTGTGGCTTTGTGCTGTGCCACTCCAGGGCACCTGCAGCTCTGCAGGTGGCAGATGGTTTCATTTAGCCTTGTAAACAGTAACCAGGGAGAGCATCAAAGGAATCTGTCCTGCTGCAGCCCCTCCAGACAATGAAAAGAATGTATTCCACCTCCTGTTTGGTTGGGATTTGCTTCAAGTAATGCCACAACAATAGTGAGGCTGTTAATTATTCTCAGTAAAACTAGAAAAAACTTCAAAATACAGCAAATCCAGGTGATTGAATGAATCATTACACTAAAATATGTCATGGGCTGCTGATTAAGTGCCTGTTCAACTCTTCACATGACTTCTGTTTAAGAGCTTATCCAGCAAAGACACACTCTAACCTGAGCCTGTGGTTTCTTTCTGGCAGGAACTAGACACCTTCCAGCCATACCCTGTAGAAATACTGCCTGCAAAGCTATATATGGGCAATTTCAAACAGGCCAGTGACAAACAAATTCAGAAAGATCTGAGGATCAAAGCGCTGGTCAACGTCTCAGAACAGCCTGTGACTCTGTAAGTTAAACAGTTCAAGGCTCACCCTCACCAGTGTCTGTGATGTGAAAAAATGAGGTGACACAGAGTTTATTGGCAGAGGAGTCAGTGTCTGTGGCTTTCCAAGGAAACCTCTGCAGATTCCACTGTAATTTCATCCTCAGTTTTCTAATTTCTGCTCTAGAATTAGCACAACAGCAACACAGTCCTGCAGCCCTTGACCATGCCATGGGTGAATTGGGTAAGAGGAGGACTGGGAAGCCCTTGGTATTTCAAATCTATCACATACCACCACTCTTCAGGAAAAACCTGTATCTCTAAATATCTTTCAGAGCAAAATCTTACCAATGCATCTGTGTAAAAGCTAAGTCAGCAATATGTCACATTTTTGGTCTTCCTTCCTTACCTGCTCTGTCCATTAGCACACAGCCTTGCTGGAAATGCAATTTCTCACAGTGAAAAACCCAGTGGCATTTCTCAAGGTGGTGACCCAAAAAAAGTAACAAAACCAGTTACCCACCCCAGGACATGTGCAGCAGACATTTCTCATACCTTTGGCTCCAGAGGAATGTCTCTGCACTGTGGGTAACATTCCCATGCCCTCTGCATGATGTGCTTCCACATTTTGGAAATTCCTCACCAATTTTTTGCCCCTCTGAGTCTGTGGAAGGAGGAGATGCTGCCATAGAAAACCACATGAAGGGAACTGGGGGGCCCCACAAAAGAGCCACCACACACTCTGTGAAAGCACATCTGCTTTCAGTTCATCTGCTTTCACTTATCTCTCTGTAGGTTATCTATCTGTAGGTTAAGGCATCAATACTGATACCATTGAAATGGAAAATCAGTGATTAAACTGGTTCTGTGTTACAAACATCTCTGTGCCTCACCACAATAAATCCCTTATCATGTTAATGATGCTGATGATAAAAAACTCACAAATGTGACAGCCAACAAAATGATCACCTTGCCTCCAACAAGCACATCTTGTCAGGGCTGCTCCTGTGCTCCATGGGGTCTGTGTGCTCTTTTTCCAGGTTTGCAGAAGAAGGTGAATCCCTCCATGTACCTGTTCCTGATTCACTCGAAGCAGATCTTTTTTCTTCCTTCCCCACCATTTCTCATTTCATAGGTGAGTGGATCCTGATGTGGAATTGCTGAGCCCTTGCTCAGTGTAGGATATTAGATGGGAGTGACAGGAAGCCCAGGCAGGAGGGTAAGCACACCCACACCTGATGGATGCCAGAGCTGCCTCACTAACCAGCCTGATGGACAGAGAGGAGATGTTACAGAGCATCTGACTCTGGTGTCCCTGCTCACCCTAATGATACCTCACTCTGATAACAGGGAGCTTTCCACCCAGATCTTTGCAGCTGGGAATCTACCAGGGCTTCAGAGGATTCCTTCTTACTCCTCTGACTCTCACCAGCCCAAATCTTCAGCCACCAGAGCTTTATTTGAAGCAGAGTGTGACACACATTAGAGAGCTCAGCATGAGGCATTGATAATCTTTGTGATTTGCAGTGCAGACCCACTGTAGGGCCCAGGAGGACTTTCATGTTGGACAGCATGAACCTGCCTTCAGCTGGTTACATCAGATAGAACAAGAAAAAACACTCTGCAGCTCAGTGCCTGCAGCTCAGGCTCCTGCAGCTCCATCCTGATGCTGTCCAACCATGTTGTTATCTTTTATTGTGCTTATCAAATAACATCTGCCACAGACCAAGGCCCTGCTGAGCTGTGCTGGACAGAGCCAGAAGCAAAAGACCACCCTGATCCCATGGAGCTTAATCCAAGTACAATATCAGACATGACAACTGCACACAAAGAAACAACATTTGTTGTTGGGTATAATTTTGTAGTCCTAAACTGAATTTCATTATTTGGTGCACCTGAATGTTGACTTTCACTTATTTGCCTTTCATTGTGCCTCATGCTTTTCCCCAGTAGTATTTCAGACATTTCCTCCTGACATTACACATAATTTGTGGCTGTTTCCAAACCAGACTACAAGAGCCTATTAGCTGCACTTGTGGAAGTGTTCCACTGTTTACCTGATAGTGGAACTGTTTGTTTGGCAGTGGAGAGCAGATTACTCAAACCAGAACACGAGACTAAAGCTCTCCACATACTCCAAGAGGAGTGTGCATGTCCTCATGCCAGGTGTATGTTGGAGTGAGGCCAGTTCTACCCAGATCTTAGGCTAGAACTAGTGTCTCACAATAGAAATTAGTTTTAAAATGCTGATTTAGTGCTTGGGGAAAAAAACAACCAAACAAAACATCTTGACAGCACTCAAAGAAAAGGTTTTGTTCTATGAATTCTGGAGTTCAGTTGCTAATATTTTAAAAACATTATTCTGTCTAGAGAGGGAGGGAAAGAATTAAAAAGTTATTAATTAAATATGCAACCTTCCAGGCAAAATAAAATTTCAGTACCTTTAGACCTGTCTGGGGAGAGTCTGTGATGCTGACCACAGCTGGTAGGTCATGAAAGACCACATCTCCTCAGATCCCTGATGTGAGGGTGACACTGATGTGTAATGAAGCATTGGCTGGTCATTGTCATTGGTGCTGCTCTTCAAGGCCACGTTTCAGCTGTGAATTTTTAAGAAAGGCAAATGCTTACAGAAATGGGAGCTGGCAGTGCCCATCTGCTGCTGTCAGGGCTCCTGAGGGCTCCTGTCTCTCAGGCTGCAGCTCCCCTGTCAGCTGTCACCAAATTAGTGCCACGGGGGGCTCCATTTCCCAGCTCAGTAATTTGTGACTGGCATTTCTTGGCTCAGATGCTCAGCTGGATGTGGGAGCAGTGCTGGTGTTCTCCAGCCTGGGGATCAGCCGGAGCAGCACGGCCATCATGGCCTATCTGATGCACTCCTGCCGCTTCTCCCTGCAGGTATGTCCCTGTCACAGTGCCACAGCACTGCCCTGCTCCCTGCAGGTGTGTCCCTGTCACCCTGTCACAGTGCCACAGCACTGCCCTGCTCCCTGTCACAGTGCCACAGCACTGCCCTGCTCCCTGCAGGTGTGTCCCTGTCACAGTGCCACAGCACTGCCCTGCTCCCTGCAGGTATGTCCCTGTCACAGTGCCACAGCACTGCCCTGCTCCCTGTCACAGTGCCACAGCACTGCCACAGCACTGCCCTGCTCCCTGTCACAGTGCCACAGCACTGCCCTGCTCCCTGCAGGTGTGTCCCTGTCACAGTGCCACAGCACTGCCCTGCTCCCTGCAGGGGTGTCCCTGTCACAGTGCCACAGCACTGCCCTGCTCCCTGCAGGTGTGTCCCTGTCACAGTGCCACAGCACTGCCCTGCTCCCTGTCACAGTGCCACAGCACTGCCTCTGCACTGCCCTGCTCCCTGTCACAGTGCCACAGCACTGCCCTGCTCCCTGTCACAGTGCTACAGCACTGCCCTGCTCCCTGCAGGGGTGTCCCTGTCACCCTGTCACAGTGCCACAGCACTGCCCTGCTCCCTGCAGGGGTGTCCCTGTCACCCTGTCACAGTGCCACAGCACTGCCCTGCTCCCTGCAGGGGTGTCCCTGTCACCCTGTCACAGTGCCACAGCACTGCCTCTGCACTGCCCTGCTCCCTGCAGGTGTGTCCCTGTCACCCTGTCACAGTGCCACAGCACTGCCCTGCTCCCTGCAGTTGTGTCCCTGTCACAGTGCCACAGCACTGCCCTGCTCCCTGCAGGGGTGTCCCTGTCACCCTGTCACAGTGCCACAGCACTGCCTCTGCACTGCCCTTCTCCTCCTGAAACCCCATCTCTGTACTAATAATATTCTCTGTGATTTCATGCACAATATCCACCTGATGATGGAACTGATTTGAGATTTGAGATTGCATCTTCTTTAGATCATTAAGGAGGTGGATTAGGTGTGGGTTTGGATCTGTGAGTCCTCAGTCTAGAACTTGTGATATTTTTGTTTCCCCTACTTATTAACTAAAGGGCTAGAAAATCAAAGCTGTGGATACAGAATATGGTATTTGTCTCCTGGATTTGAGGGAAAGAGTGGAAGCTACTGCAGTTAATCCTATCTCTTAATTCCATGGTGTTAGAGAAGTTCAGAACACAATGTTTGCAGAGCTCTCATTCGCCATTGACTTCAGCACTGAGTCCTTCCAAAATCCTTTTTTATTCCTCCAGAAGCAATCCCCTCCCACAGACACCCCTGTATAGAAACCTGCAATGGGATAACACCTGCCCAGAGGGGATGTGCAGGTCAGATGGCCAGTACAGGCTGTTCCATAGCTCAGAATAAGGAAGGAAATTAATGAAGGATGGTTGGGGATGGCCTGGCTGTGCAAGAGCCTGGTGGCCTCTCCCCTGGTGCCAGGCCTTTCTCCCTTTGCAGCATCTCCTGGTGCCTCCTGACAGGGAGCAGAGTTCCCATGGCAACTGACCAACCTCTCCTTAAAAACCTCCCCCTTGTTTGGAAAGTTCAGGAGTTTGAAGGGATTGATCCAAACTTCACTGAAGCTGGGTCTGTATCTGATAAGGCGATTGATTTTGTGCAAACATGTCCAATGTAAGAGGAAAGCTCTTTCCATGGCTGTGTGCCAGTGGGTAATTAGAGGCTGAGGGTGCCAGCAGGGCTCAGACAGGGTTCAGCCCCTGCACTATCAGGGATGTGATTGCTCCTGCAGGCTGATAACAGCCACTCACTCACTGAATCACAGAATGTGCTTCCAATGGCAGTGCAAAAGTCAAAGCCTGAGCCTTGCCATTCCCCTCAGTTGGCATCAACAGGTTGGCCTCAGCATTTTACTAAATGCCAAAATAAAAAAAAAAAAAGAAAAGAAAATAAGAAAATATTGACAGGGCAGTGTTTGCCCACTGTTGGCTGGGCAAAGCTTTCCTGAGGGATTACCCTGGCAGCCAAGTTTGTTTCTTGCAGACAAAAGCAGTGCGACAGATTTCTGTGTGAACCTCCAGCCAATCCAGGCAAAGATCTTTGAAAGCTTCCAAAAAGGCAAAAACAAGGCAGGGTTGGGATATGAGAAATATGAGTAGATCCATTGAGTCCAGGGGAACCAGAGACGCCCACACTGTGAACCCAGGGGAGTAAATATTGGAATATCAGCCTCAGAGCCTGCAGAATCAGCAAGCAAACCAATGCAGCACTATCTGCTGACCTTTGGTCTCATTTCCCTTAAGCAACTCTCCAAGTGCAGGGGTCAAGCTCTTTTACGAGCAGGAAGATGAGCACTGACAGGAAAACCCAGGGATGGAGCTGGAGTAATGCTGGAGGATCTGCCCTGTGTGTGTCAGAGTTTCTAGGTGATTACTTGGAGCTAACAAATAATTAAGATGGCTGTAATTAATACAGTGGGATAACTGCGAGGTCACAACTGCTCTGCCACATCAGGTCACACCAATCCAAAAATGTGATAACCTCCATTGCTTTATAACCTCTATGGCTGATACTTCACTGCTTTGCTCATCATCTGTGGAAGGAGCAGCATTTTAGGGTGGAAAATTCAGGATTTCATCACTCCAGCAGAGTAGAATAACACTCAGTAGTGAAAACAGCCTGAGCTGTCCTCATATCCAGGAGAGCAGAGCATGAAAGGGGACAGGTTTCTCCCAGGGTCACATCTGGATCCAGCTTGTCCCCACTTTGGTACCAAAGATTTCACTCAGGGTCACATCTGGATCCAGCCTGTCCCCACTCTGGCACCAAATTCCTCTCTGCAGGTTCTTGCTGTCCAGCACAGGCAGCAAAGACTGTGTTGACTGAAGTGTAGCTGCTTTGTGAAAATGCCCGAGAGTCACTTTCTGTTCAACTCCTAACACTTCTGTACTTTCCTTCTGTTTGCAGAGAGCTTGGAAATACCTTCTGAAATGCAAAATGAACATGAGACCAAACCGGGGCTTTGTGGAGCAGCTCTCAGCCTGGGAGACCCAAATCTATGGGTACCCAGTCACAGACGTGTCTGAGCCAAATTACTGACAGAGAACACCCGTGGGCAAAGCCACTTCCCTTCCCCTCTCTGGGGAGAAAGTTACTTGAAAGCTGTGTGAAAAAAGACCCAAATGCAATGGAAAAGCTTTTCCTCTAGCTCCATGTTCATTTTGGGTCAAGATCTGGAGCTTCCTGGGGAACTCAGCTGTGCTGGAGGAGGTGGAAGTTTGGGGAATGCAAGTCCTGCAGGATGTGGCCCATTAGACACAGCTCGACTCTTTTGTAACAAAGGGGATTATAAACACAGCTGTGGGGCAGTCAGTAGGGTTATCTCTGTAAGGGTTTGTTAGCCATGGTCTGGAATAGGAAATTTAGAGTCTGACAGTGCCCAATTCCAGTTTGGAGAGATGACAACAGAATTTTCCTGTTTCAGAATCCCTGTGAGTGCCTTCTCAGCCACCTCAGCCTCCCACAGCCTTGCTGGCTGGATTATTGACAATCCACACTTCCCATTTGCTGCCTTCTAATCCTGCAACCAAACCCCTGGGCAGAGGTGGTGATTTTAAACCCTCAGTGCTGTCACATGCAACCTCAACCAGTGCCTAAATCAGTCTGTCCTTTCTCATGGAGCACTCCGAACTCTGTTCTTTGAATCACAAAATAAAACACGAGAGAAAACCCTCCCTGCCTTTGCAGCACTCTGTGTTTGGGATTTAGCAGTGGGTTTGGGTTTTTCAGCCTGACACATGCGGCCAGGGCCGGGAGCGCATCCCGAGAGCTGCGAGTGAGCCCGGGGCACCAAGGGCTGCGATTCGAGGGAATTTCTGGTTTTCCTGGCTCCGCTTTGGAGGGAATTTCTCTTTTTCTAGGCTCTGACTTAGAGGGAATTTCTGGTTTTCCAGGCTCCTATTTAGAGGGAATTTCTGGTTCTCCAGGCTCCTATTTAGAGGGAATTTCTGATTTTCCAGGGGAATTTCTGGTTTTCCAGGCTCCGACTTAGAGGGAATTTCTGGTTCTCCAGGTTCTGCTTTAGAGGGAATTTCTGGTTCTCCAGGTTCCGTTTTAGAGGGAATTTCTGGTTTTCCAGGGGAATTCCTGGTTTTCCAGGCTCGGATTTAGAGGGAATTTCTGGTTTTCCAGGGGAATTCCTGGTTTTCCAGGCTCCGCTTTAGAGGGAAGCGCGGACTGGCGGAGGCCCCGCCCCATGGTCCCGCCCCGGGGCGTGTCCGGAAGGGGGCGTGGCCATCGCCGCCCGTCGCCGCGGGCCGGGCCGGGCCGGTCGCCGCCGCCGCCATCGCCGCCATGGCCTGGGGCGCCTCGCTCGCCGAGTGCCTGCGCGAGTGGGAGGAGCTGCAGGACGGCTACCAGCGCATCCAGGTACCACCGGGCCCGGGACGGGCCGGGGGAGCGCTCCGGCCGAGCGCCGCACGCCGCGGGTACCGGCACCGGGGGTGGGGGATCCCCCGCGGGTGCCCCGCAGCATCCCCAGCGGGCGCGGTGGGTGCCGGGCTCTCCCCGCTGCGGTCCGGGTGCTTTCCCCCCGTGCCCAGCCGCCGTGTGCCTTGAGGCAGAGCGTTTGGGAGCAGGGCAGGGGTGCCGGGCTGTGCCGGGCTGTGCCGGGGCGCGGGGCTCGGGAGCAGCGGGGCTCCCCGCTCTGATGCCCCAGCCCGCCGCGGACGTGGCGTGGAGAGCTCAGATCTCCCGGTTGTGCTGCTGGGAGCGGGGAGCGGCGGTGCCCGGCGTGGCACGGCCGGACGAGGTGCGCAGATGCTGTTTCAGTCCTTATCGCTGCTCTCGGGGCAGCCCGGAGCCGGCCAGCCCCGCGGGGACACCGGCCAGCGGAGCCCCGCGCTCCCGGAACGCTTCAGCCGTGTCCCCACCGCCGTGCCCTGTCACCGCTCCGTGCCAGGAAGGTGACCGGTGTCAGAGGTGCTTCCACCTGCTTTGTGTAATCCCCAGGGCGCTGCCTGCCTGCCGGAGAAGGAGTGGGCAGGGTTCAGCTCACACAGGGTCACCCCGGGGAAAGGTTGGCCAACCATGTCCTGCTCAGGTCACTGGGCTGCAGCTGCAGCCGTTCCCTTTCCCCCTCCTTCCCCCCAGAGCGGGGTGAAGCGGATGTTGTGGCCCAGATCTGGGGCAAGGGAGGCTTTGAGAAACCTCCTCTTGCTCCATAGGGGTTGCGTGGATGTCCCGGGTCGCCCACTCCGAGCCCTGAGTGCAGCCGCTCAGCGCCGGCCCTTCCCTTGGGACACCTCCTCTCTCCCTGGGCCACTCCTCACCCGGGCTGTCCCCGATGCTGGCACGGCTAAAGGACTTGTCACAAAAGCCACTTGCTCACGGTTAACTCCAGAGCCAGAGGGAGGTGACTCTAGGTGGCAGCAGGAAAGCTCGATGGTCAAGCAGGGAATGTCCTGGGATAAATCAGGGACATAAATCACCGCTGTGGAACCGGGACTATCTGGGATCTGTTCCCTCCTTGCCGCTGCTTGTCACCAGAGGGAGAAGGGTTCTTTCCTCTGCTCTTGGTTTCACCTTTCTCCTTTGGGAACAACTTTTAAGATCTGGTGATCGAGTGGTTGATAAGAGCTACAGAGGTTAGAATTTGTTCGTGCCAAGGTCTAGTCCAAGGGTTGGAGTGAGCAGCGTGTGGAGGTGGCACTCAGGCTGCTGTGCCCGAGGTGAGGCTGTTTTCCTGCTGACCTGGACAAGCAGCAGCAGCATTGATCCAGCAGCTCTCCCCTTTCCCTACTAAAAATAGTGGAGAAATGCAGCCAGCCTTATCCAGGTGTGCTTGGGTTACAGACCGTTGGCTGCAGCCCTGCTGGGAGCCCTTCCTTTGTCCAGCTCATGGTCAGCTCCTTCCAGCTTCCCAGGGGAGCTCAGGTGGAGCCCCAAAGCCACCAGCTGGGGGACCTGAGGCACAAAAAGCTGTCCCAGCACTCAAAGCCACTGTGGCACCACAGTTGTCCCACCCAGGGTTTATTCCCAAGCCTTTCCTATCTGCTGTGTGCAGTCATTGGTGTCCTGAGCATGGAAACATCCTGTGCATGTCCTGCTTGGGATTGGGGCTGAGCATCCCCATGGAAGCAGGGCTGGCTGTCCCCAGACACACCTGGCCTTCTGCAGCCACCCCTCCTCTCACCCAGCAGCTGCACAGATGAAATTAAGGACATTTTTTAACAAAAGGATCATAGTAGGGCCCAAGCTCCTTCCAGCTTCCCAGGGGAGCTCAGGTGGAGCCCCAAAGCCACCAGCTGGGGGACCTGAGGCACAAAGAGCTGCTCATCCTGTCCCAGCACTCAAAGCCACTGTGGCACCACAGTTGTCCCACTCAGGGTTTATTCCCAAGCCTTTCCTATGACTGCTGTTTATTCCCAAGCCTTTCCAATGACTGCTGTGTGCACTCATTGGTGTCCCCAGCACGGGAACATCCTGTGCATGTCCTGCTTGGGATTGGGGCTGGGCATCCCCATGGAAGCAGGGCTGGCTGTCCCCAAACACACCTGGCCTTCTGCAGCCACCCCTCCTCTCACCCCACAGCACAGGTGAAATTAAGGACATTTTTTAACAAAAGCATCACAGAGGGTCCAAGGACAGGGGTGTCTGGGCAGGCAGCTCTAACGTGTGCTGGTCTCTCTCTCCTTCCCAGGACAACCACAGGCTGTACAAGCAGAAACTCGAGGAGCTGACCAAGCTGCAGGATGGGATCTCCAGCTCCATTGCCCGGCAGAAGAAGCGGCTGAAGGAGCTGTCCCTGTCCCTCAAAAAGTGAGTCAGTGCTTGTGACAGCACAGGAGGGGACAGCAGCAAGGACTGAGCTCCCCTCATGCCTCAAATGCAAACCTCTCTGCAGCCAGGGGCTGTGGGGAGGCTGTTCTTCCCCAGCCCCCTTTCCTGTGCCCTGTTTGCAGTTCAGAGCTTGCAGGGGTTTTGCAGGTACCATGAACTGCCCCCCTCCTGCACAAAGCTCTCTCCATCCTTGCTGAGGGTGAGAGACCCATCTGGCCTCACCCTACTCCCTTATCTTGAGCAACACCACGGCCTGACAGAGGAGCTCGCCCTGCAGATGGAGTTGTGGACTTGCCTCCCATGCACCTTCCCTGTCCTTGGGGTGTCCTTGCCCCAGGCAGTCACTTGTGGAGTGCCAGCACGTGCTGCTCACGTTCCAGAGGCTCTCCTGGTGCCAGTGCCTGTGTTTGCTCCCCAGATGCAGAGCCCAGGCGACTCCCGAGCAGGAAGCATCCATCCAAGAGACCCAGAGCCTGATTAAAGAGAGGCAGAACGTGTTCTTTGAGATGGAGGCCTATCTGCCAAAGAAGAACGGGTGAGGAGGCGCCTCAGCTCTGGCTGGGCCGCCAGGGCCACCCTCCACATCCCTGTGGCTGTAAGGGACAGCCCCCAGAGCTGTCACCCTGCACCCAGCAGTGTCACAGCTGTGCTGCTCCCCTTGGGCTCCCCAAGGACACCAGCAGTGCTTCCCTCACTCCTCTGCCTGCTCATGGCCATCACCCACCCTTGCCCTGTGGCTGTGCCCAAGGAGAAGCCCTGGTGAACACCCCAGGGCTGTGGGAGGTGGGATGTGTGCTCCCCACCCATGGGAAGGGATTCCAGAGAGTTGTGGAAGCACCTGGGGGCTCATCCCTGGTCTCACTGGTGGCACCAGAGGGGACAGCTGCCCAGGCAGGTCCTTGTCCTAATGCTCTGCTCTCTCCCCAGGTTGTACCTGAGTCTGGTGCTCGGCAATGTGAACGTGACCCTGCTCAGCAAACAGGCCAAGTACGGCCCCTCCTCGCTGCTCCTCTGATTTTCCTGCCTTGGCATCCCCTTGGCACCAGGAACAACAGCTCCTCCAGGCAGACACGGGGCTCACCTGGTGTAGATTCCCTTCCCAGGAATCAGCCAAATCCTTGGCTCCCCCTCACATTCCTGTTGCTGGGCTGGACCATTAGCTCTGATGAGTTAATGGGATCCTCCACTGAAGCCATGTCCGTGTTTCCACTGTGTCAGGAACTTCCAGGAAGGACAGACAGTGGATGGTCCCCTCCTCTTCCCTTGGGAAAGCACCAGAAGTTGATGCCCCTTGCAGCCTTTCCCTTGCCCGAGATGCCCAGCCAGGAGCCACTCCCCTCTCCCTCTGTTCCCCAGTCCTCCCCTTGGATATGTGTGCACATCCCAATCTGTCCAGCTCGCCCACCAGGGCCACCCCCGGGGTGAGGTGGTTTGGGGGGCTCAGATGTGTCCCAGCTGTGTGGGAGCAGCCTGATGTGCTCTGCTCTCAGAAATACCCCCAAGGCAAAGTTTTCCCTGAGTGTCTCCCAGAAACATCACTTTGCCCAGCCAGATGGGATGGGAGGACACAGATTTCCAGCAGCCCCCTTGCTCCAAGCCTGTCCTTGTGCTTCCCTGCAGGTTTGCATATAAAGATGAGTACGAGAAGTTCAAGCTCTACCTCACCATCATCCTCCTCATTGTCTCCTTCTCCTGTCGGTTTCTCCTCAACTCCAGGTGAGTCTGGCTTGGTGCTGGGCAGAGATCTCCTCCCTGCCCTTCTCTCCCATCCTGGAATATCCAGAGCTGAACAGGAGATGCTGCTAAAGCACCCGGAGGTGGGGTTGCCTTTGTGGCTGCGTGGCCATGGTGGGCGGTGGGGAGCAGGTTCCTCCCCCTGGGGGTGGGTGTCCCACGGGCTGTCACCGTGCCTGTGCCCCCAGCACGGGCCTTCACAGCCTGCTCTGTGTGACACAGGGTGACAGACGCTGTCTTCAACTTCCTGCTGGTGTGGTACTACTGCACCCTCACCATCCGCGAGAGCATCCTCATCAACAACGGCTCCAAGTGAGTGCCCCGGGCCCGGGGAGGGGCTGGGCCTTCCCTGTCACGGGGGAGCAGCTCCCTCCCACTCAGGGTGTGTGGCAAACCCTGCTGGGAGCTGCGGGAGGGGGCAGGAGGAACCTCCCGTTCCTGTGTGGGCAGGTGGAGCTGCCCAGCCCCGAGGCCCTGGGTCCTGCTCTGAGGCATTTCCCAACCAGCCCTGGGAGCTGGGGATGGCTGGGGCTGGGCTGCTGCACTCTCCAGGCTGCCTTTGGCTCTGGATTCACGCTGCAGATGTGACGGTGCTTCTCTCTGTCTGCCCTCCAGGATCAAAGGCTGGTGGGTTTTCCATCACTACATCTCCACCTTCCTCTCAGGTGTCATGCTGACGTGGTAAGTGTGTGTCCCTTGTCCCATGGAGGGGCTGCCTGGGCTGTGGGACAGGCAGGGCTGGCTGTCCCCTCCCAGCCCCACGTCCCCCAGCCAGCACTGTCTCTCCACAGGCCAGATGGGCTCATGTACCAGATGTTCAGGAACCAGTTTCTGTCCTTCTCCATGTACCAGAGTAAGTGCTGCCCCGTGTGCTGGGCCAGGGACTGACCCCCAGGTGCTGGGAGTGCCTGCAGAGCTCTACACACGGAGACCTGGCTGCAGCTGCTCAGCTCTCAGCTCACCTGGCAGTTCCCCTGGCCTCGTGGGGTGATGCTGAGGGTGGAAGGTGATCCCTGGGCAGCTCCTGAGAGCAGCCATGCTGTCCTTGCAGGCTTTGTGCAGTTCCTGCAGTATTACTACCAGAGCGGGTGCTTGTACCGGCTGCGAGCGCTGGGAGAGAGGCACAACATGGACCTGACTGTGGGTGAGTGGGATGGCCCCTGCTGCTGCTCAGCTCACTGGGAGCTGTGGGTTCTACTCAAGGAAATGGTGACACTTCGATTTGAGGTCACTTTCATCAGTGGCAGGAACAGGAAAAGCTACAAGTCAAACCAAAGCTCCCAGAGCAGCATCTCCTGTGGGGCAGCACCACCCCAGGGGATGATTGTCCCCTCCTCCTGCTCTGCTGGGACCACCAGTCCACAGCTGGCTCCCTCAGGATGGGAGGTGGCAGTGGATGTGGCTCTGGGCATCTCAGGTTTGCCCAGGAAGCTCCTTCAGATGTGGCACACCCCTCCAAGCCCCAGGCACTGTGGGCTGTCACCTCCCCAGCCCCTGTGACACCGAGGGCAGGAGCTGGGGGCCAGCTGCAGAGCCCTGTGCTGGATTTGGGGTCCCTGTCACTGTCCCCCTGCACGTGCCCACAGTGAGGCTGGGATGGCAGGACCTCCTCAGCCAGGCAGGTGTGGGCACTGAGCCTCCCTGCCCTCCATGTCTGGGCGAGCTGGGCTCCATCCCCTCTCCACCAGCCCATTCCAGCTCCTCACAGAAACCAGGTGCTCACAGAAACCTTCATCCTTTGCAGAGGGCTTCCAGTCCTGGATGTGGAGAGGCCTCACGTTCCTGCTTCCCTTCCTGTTCTTTGGGCAGGTGAGGCTGCCCCAGTCCTTGCAGGATGTCAGGGGTGGGAGTGGGATGTGCTCCATTCCCAGCTGTGCTCAGCAGGGAAATGCTCCCAACAAATGCTGAGCCTCTCCCTCCAAAGCAGCCACCACAACTGGGGAAGTGAGGTGGGGAGGAGCTGGGGTGGTTCTGCTGGGTGCTGTGGCAAGAACCCTTCCAAAGCCCTTCTGAGCTCCAGATTTGAGCTGCTGCTGAAAGGATCGAGCCCTTCCTCGGTCAGATTGTTGAGGCTGATGGCCAAGGGCTGCTCTGAGGCTTCCTGAGGCCCTTGGGCTCCAGCTGGCCTGAAACAGGGGGGATGTGCCTCTGGGAATGAGTCCTCTGTCCCTGAGCCTGGATGGGGTTTCACTGCCCCCACACAAGGTTGGCGTGAGGTTTATACCCAGGGGGAGCAGTTGGTGTGGGGTTTAAACCCAAGGGGAACAGCTGGTGTGGGGTTTATACCCAAGGGGAACAGCTGGTGTGGGGTTTATACCCAGAGGGAGCAGTTGGTGTGGGGTTTATACCCAGGAGGAGCAGCTGGTGTGGGGTTTATACCCAGGAGGAGCAGCTGGTGTGGCGTTTATACCCAGGGGGAGCAGCTGGTGTGGGGTTTGTACCCAGGGGGAGCAGCTGGTGTGGGGTTTATACCCAAGGGGAACAGCTGGTGTGGGGTTTATACCCAGGGGGAGCAGCTGGTGTGGGGTTTATACCCAAGGGGAGTAGTTGGTGTGGGGTTTATACCCAGGGGGAGCAGCTGCTGTGGGGTTTATACCCAGGGGGAGCAGCTGGTGTGGGGTTTATACCCAGAGGGAGCAGCTGGACAGGCTGGGGCCTGGGGCTGAGCCTCTGGAAGCAGCAGCAGCTGCCCTGACTCTGCTCCCCTGCAGTTCTGGCAGCTGTACAATGCCATCACCCTGTTCCGCATGCTGCAGCACCCCGAGTGCAAGGAGTGGCAGGTAAGGAGGGTCCTGGGAGGGCCCTGGCAGGGGGATCCCCAGCAGGTCCCTCCTGCTCAGCCCAGCCTCTCCTCCCACAGGTCCTCATGTGTGGCCTCCCCTTCTCCATCCTCTTCCTGGGCAACTTCTTCACCACCCTCCGTGTCGTCCACCAGAAGATCCAGAACAAGAACCAGGACACGAAGGAGAACTGAAGTGGGGCCCTGTGGGGGCCTGGACTGTTTCTCCCCACTGGCTCCATCCCCTGTCCCCATCTCCTCAATTCCGTCCGGACTCGGGGGTCTCATCCCCTCCCTTGGAGGCCTGGGTGTGGGACAGAGCTTGGGGCCTGCTCCTGGACAGTCCCTGTGCTCAGCACGGGGCTGGATCCCTGCTGGAGTCACTCACCTGCAGCCAGGAGCTCCCTGCACCTCCTGTCCTGGCTGCCTTCCACCTTCAAACAGGACAGCCTGGGACAGCCACTGCCCTCCCTGGCACTGGGATGGCCTCTGGCTGCTGCTGCTCCCCACTGGGACAGGGCAGTGTCCAGGGACTGCCTCCCACAGCTCCTGCAGTGCTGGAGGCTCCCCCTTTCCCCCCAGCCCTGCAGCCAGGGCAGCCCCTGTGGGCAGAGACCCTGCAAGGGCAGCTGGGGCTGTGCACAGCTCTGATTCCAGGGCTGCCCCAGCTCCTCCCTCACCTTCAATCCACAGGGAAGGGGTGGCTGGGGCACGGGAGGGGTGGGAGCAGCAGGAGCTGGGGCTGGGCAAGCAGCAGCCTGGGCTGGCAGCTCCTGAGGCTGCAGATGTGAAAATAAAGGGAAGGAGCTGCCCTGGCTCAGTCTGGGAACTGCTCCCACACTCTGCTCTGTGGCTTTGGTTCATCAGGATGTGGGTCCTGGCACAACCTCCCTGAAAGGAGGGTGGAGGTGGGGGGCAATAGGACAATTGTCACAACAGGACAAGAGCAAACAGCCTCAGGTTTCATCAGGGGAGGTTTAGATCAGGTATTAAGGAAAATGTCTTCACAAGAAAGGGTTGTCCAGCCCTGATAGAGGCTGCCCCAAGCAGTTGTGGAGTCACCATCCCTGCAGGGATCTAAAAGCCACGTAGATGTGGCAGCTGGGGACATGGTGGTGTGGTGGGTTTGGTTGTGCTGGATTAAGGGTTGGACTCAGTGATTTGGAGGGGCTTTCCAGCCTGAATGAGCCCATGGTTTATGAAAAGTCATCTCCCTGTGCCCTTCCACCAGCCTGAGCTGCAGGGGATGCTCCTTCCCATGGCATCCCAGGGAGCCCAGCAGAACCCCAGGGTCCCTGGAGGTGGGGAGGAGACACCCTGCACCAGCTGTACCAGCACTGGGAGCTCTGGAAGAACCAAAGAGCAGGTTGGGCACAGCTGCACCCCAGTCCAGAGCCCCCCACTGCCATCCTCCTTCCCCTCCACAGCCCAGCACTCAGGGTAGGGGCTGCCCCCAGCTCAGACCAAACCCAGAGCTGCCACCACATCCCCAGATTTCCTCCTGGTTATCAGCCATTGCTCCTCCTGCCTCCTTCTTCCCTCTGGCTGAGCAGAGAGATGCAGGAAGCAAACTCCAGACACAGGGTTTTTATTCCAAGGGTAAATGTATTTAAATAATTTACAATCATTGGACAGCCTGGAAGTCTGGGGTTTCTGTTGTTGTTTTTTTGTTTTTGGTTTTTTTTTTCATGCTAAAATCACAAAGATGTTCAAAATAAAAACTGTATTTAAAAAATGACCGTACATGATGTGAGAGAGGGGCTGGGCTCAGGGGAGCAGGCTGAGACCCCGCCTCCAATCCGGCTGCATTCCACAGGGAGAGGAGCTTCCCCCTGCTGCTGGAGCCAGGGCAGGCAGCAGGAATGGAGCAGGACACGCTGCTGGGGCCATGGGACAGCTCTGTGCCCAGCTGCCAGCCCCACATCCCAGGGGTGGCAGGAGGGAGGCAAAGCTGCGACCCCAGCCCCAGCACAGCCCCTGCACCCCTCTGCTGTCCCTGCAGGCCAGGCTGGGCTCCAGCCCCGGGGATAAGGCAACACCTCTGGTCCAGGGAAGGACTCCCTGGCCGTGTCTGTCCCTCGTGGCCGTGTCCCTGCTGTCCCTGGCCTCAAGGCCAACGCTGGTGCACCCTGAGGTGTCGGTGACACTGCAGCTCCTGGGCAGCAGCCTGAGCTACCCCCCTGCCCCTCTCAACCCTTTCCACCCCCTGGGTGCCCAGCCTGCCCCGAGGGAATGCAGAGGCCCAGGAAGGGTTGGGAGTGACACCGGGGTAGCCGTGGGCTGGGCACAACACTGTCACCCACAGCAGCAGTAGGCGAGCAGGCACTTGCCAGCTCCCCTGGCCCACGCCTGGGGATCTGTTCTCTCCCTGGCCCCGCCAGCCCTGCTCTTAGCTCCACACATCCAGGGAGTAGCGGCCCTTTGTCATCAGTTTCTTTACATAGTCCACGGCCTGGGGCTGGCTCATGTTGCCAAACTCGGAGACGATCTCGTAGAAGGTGTTCTGCACGTCCCGGGCCATGTTCCGGGCATCGCTGCAAACACGGAGTGAGTGAGACACCACAGCACAGCCAACAGCCCCCTCCCACTCTGCAGGGTGTGCCCACCCCAGCCCCCTGCCCTCCTCTGAACCAGGACAGCACAACCCTCCCAGGGCTTGTTATGCGCAGCTGGGGAAACGGAGTCACGCTCCTTTTCCTGAGGATTGCCCCCAAATCCCCATCCTGTCCCCAACCTACCCGCACACGTAGATGTGAGCCATCCCCTCATTAACCAGCTTCCAGACATTCTCCTTGTTCTTCTTCAGTAAGTGCTGGACATAAACCTGGCAGGAAACAAGGTGGGAGTGAGGGGAGAGGAGCAGAGCCCCCACACCACAGACCCTTGAGAGGGAGGCTCAGGAAGGCAAGGCTGTGCTCACGACTCTGGGAGACAGGACAAGTGCTGGGTGCTCCTGCCTGCCATGGGAGTGATGGTGGGCAGCAGGAAGAGTGTGGTACCTTCTCAGCCTGGTCCCTGGAGAAGGCCACGTTGAGCTGGGTGAGCACTCCCTCCTTCTGGAAGCGGGCCAGCTCCTCCCGGTACAGGTAGTCCTCGCGCTCGTGGCGGCAGCCATAGTAAAGCACTGTCTCACCCACCTCCTTGCCTGCAGGGTGGGTCACACAGCCCCCATCAGCTGGGCTCTGTCAGCCCCCTTCCCAACCTCCTCTTGTCCTGACACCCCCAGCAGCCCCCAGCCCTGTGCTCTCCCCCACCCTGGGCTCACAGAGCTGCACGATGGTTTCTGGTTACAATGGGAAGCTCAGGACTGATTCCACAGGCTTTAGAATCCAGTCTGAGTGACCTGAGTGTGGTTATTTGGAGATGTGGTGGTATTCACATGCCCTCTGAACACAGAGAAGCTGTGAGACAAGCAGAGAAGAAGGAAAACACAATTCTTATCTCACTTGCTGTGCCTGTGTTGTGCTAGAATGCAATATGGAGATTGTTCACCCAAAGTGAGGGTGTTTTGTTCCCTTGACCTATCAGGGCCAAGAAGTTTGTGTGTGTGTGTTGGGACTGTCACGGGACAGTCAGGAGACAATCAGAGATGAGTGCAGTTCTGTGCAAGAGTGAGTGCATGGCAGATTCAATTTAGCTGAAATGTATATAGTGTAATATAATAAAGTAATTAATTTGCCTTCTGATGATGGAGTCAGATGCATCATTCTTTCTCCCCTTCGTTGGAATCACCTTCGATTTACAATAGTTGCAGAGATCAGAGAAGTACCCCAGCTCTGCTCACCCCCATACACCCTCTGTGGCCAAGGGCAGCACAGAACACCCTTGTGTGGACAAAACCACTCAGCCCTGTTCACTGATTTGGCTGGGCCAACCCCCAACAGGACCAGCAAACCTGCACCCTGGAGGCACCAAACTGCCCCCACAGAGCCCTGCAGCAGCTCCAGCCCCTGGGCACTCACTCACTCACTCACTCACTCACCCTGCTGCTTGAGCCAGGCCCTCTCCTGGATGAAGCCCATGAAGGGGGCGATGCCGGTGCCCGGCCCGATCATGATCACGGGCGTGCTGGGCTTGAAGGGCAACCGGAACTGCGACTTGCGCACGTACATGGGCACCAGGGAGCTGCTCCCCTGCTGGCCAGGCACCTGGGAGCTGTTCCCCTGCTGGCCAGGCACCTGGGAGCTGCTCCCCTGCTGGCCAGGCACCTTGCTCCTGAGCCAGCTGGTGGCCACCCCTTTGTTCAGGCGGCCCGTCTTGGTCTCGTACTCCACCGTCACGGCACAGATGTGGATGGAGTTGGGATGGACCTGGGTAAGGGGACAGAATATAAGAAAATAAAGATGGTGTAGAAAGTAATCTTACCCCTAAGCAGTTGCAGCTGGGTCAATTATCAAGGATTAGGAGCAGGCCTGACTTTAACAGGCCACAGCTGTGACCAGTGAGAAGAAGATGCTATAAAAGAGTGGAGTGGCTGGTTGGGAAGGGAACTGGAGTCAGTGGCTGCTTTGTGAAAGAGTCAGAGCTCTGAGGAGCTGCCCATGAGAAACATCAAGAAGGTGTGAAACTTTTGTGATAATGAGACAACAGTGTGGAACCCCTGCAGTAAGATGACAACAGACCTGCAGGGAAGAGATGCTGGAACCAGGCAGGGAAGGAGCCCCAGCAACCCCACTCTGTGCTAAGGAATGGGGATAAGTTCAACCTCATGTTAACACTGGGACAGCTATTCCTCCCTGCATGCTCCTCATGGGGCTTCTGTCTTGTCCTCAACTCATCACGGGACCACTGAGCTTCCCTGGAAGTTGCCAAGAGGGACTTTTGAGCAGCCCCTAAAATGCCACCTTGCCAGGCAAATGGGCAAAGAGGAGCAGGGCTCCAGAGAGTGTGGTGGTATCAGGGCACAGCTGGCTGCAGCATGGGACTCTGCACAGATCCTGTAGGAAGCTGGGATAACTCCATGCATGGAGATCACTAAATCTGCTCCTCTCAAATGTCACCAGGAGAAGCTCCCTGTGTCCAGCTCCCAGCTGAGGGGAGCTGCAGCTGAAGAGGCCCCTCCACAGGCACATTCCCTGCAGGAAGCACACCCACCTTGGAGGAGGAGGCGATGGAGTAGTAGCGGGCCTGCAGGCGGGGCAGCAGCTCGCACAGGTGGTCGATGGGGGGGCGCAGGGAGGGCATGTCCTGCAGGATGGCCAGGATGTTCCTGCGGGCCTCCACCACCCAGCTGAGGTACAGCGCCTGCAGGCAAGGAGAGCACAGGCATCACAACCTCCCCCCCAGGGCTGGCAAACTCCCCCCTTGAGCCTGAATTGCTGCTAGTAAAGTCCAGGGTGAAGAAGCAAAAAAGGGCCTTTGCATAATATCCACAGATGTTTCATTCAGCTGCACGGTGAGATGTTCAGGTGTGGAGGGACAGAATGTAAGAGAACAGTGCAGAAGGTAATCTCACACCTGAGGAGTTGCAGCTGGGCTAATCACCAAAGATTAGGGACAGGCCTGCCCTTAACAGGCCACAGCTGTGTCCAATAAGAAGACAAGTGCTACAAAAGAGTGGGTTAGCTGGGTGAGAAGGGAGCTGGAGTTTGTTTGCTGTACTGTGGATAAGTGCTGTGAGGAGATGCCCATGAGAAATCACCAAGATGGTATGGAACTTTTGCAATAAGATGACAACATTCAGGTCTCCAGCACACACACCTGGAGAGCCCAGCTTTCTCTCCCAGGGGCCTGGGGGCTGACCCTGGTCTGGGGGCAGTACAAAGATAAGGGCCAAGCAGGGAAATAGGAGGGGATGGCTCAGGAACATAGGGACAGACATAGGAACAGGGGAAGGAGCCAAAGGGGTGTAACTTAGGAGATGCCCCCCTGGGCTCTCTGGGTGCCTTTTGGGGACCCCCCAGGGCAGGTGGGCAGGGCAGTGCTCCCACCTTGCCCTCAGCAGCAGACGAGGCCATTTTGCGCAGGCGCTCCTGCTCGCCGCTGTCCGAGGCGTACTGGGCCAGCTCGTAGAGCACGTTGGTGCGGGGAGGGTTGGTGATGTCCAGGTAGTAGGTCAGGGCTGTCCTGTATGATGTGGGGCAGGGGAAGGGATGCTTCTTGTTGGATTCCTCTGAAGAAGTGGGAGAGAAAGAAAAATTAAAGATCCATCCTCCTTGTGCTGGTGTGTTAAGAGGTTTTGTGCTGGCTGTGAGGGCTGGAGACAGAGCACAGTGGGCTTCGGCAGCCTGTGGGTCAGAGCCCCAGCTCCATACTGAATCACCTCCCTTCCCAGGCAGCTCCATCTCTCAGTAGCCCAATTTGTGTTTCACAGATGCTGCCTGACAGTTTTGCAGCAAAAAATACAAAAAACACACCCTGTGCTCCCAAGGGGCTCCCTGCCCCGAGATGTGCATGCACAGTGCAGCAAACCCCCAGGCTGAGCAGGGGGCTGCCCTCCATGGCTAATTTGGCCTCAGGCATTTACATCTCCATCAGATCTGGCCTCAAAAGTGTCCTTAGGCTCTGTCAGCCACATACAGCTGTGCTCCAAGGCCAGAGCCATTCTGTTCAGCCTTGAGAGGTCCATAAGGGACAGGAATGACAGCACAGGACACTGCACAGGGGGCCACAGGCTCCAGCAATGCCTTAAATCCTTTGTCTCTAGGAACCAGGAGCTCTCTCAGGCTTCTGGGCCAGCACATCTGCTGCCTCAGGTCCGGCTGTGCTGCTGCAGGACTGTGGTGGGCAGCAGCTGCCATCTCCCTCCTGCCAGAGGCTGGCTCTGCTGGGAATGCTCCCCAGGAACAGCTCCTTGGAGCAGCACAAGTGCTCCCTGCTGGCAGTTCAGTCCCCAAGCCTGTGCCTCCTCCCAGGACTGAATAAGAACATCTCACACAATAAGGGCCCTGAGGAGCTCCAGGCTGCTGAAGGATGTTCTGGTGGGCTGATGCTCCATAATTAGGAGTGTGCTGTTACGTAATTTGTTGTTGAATGGGCTCACCAAGCACATTTCACAACTGACCCACTTCAGCTGATCTCAGCAAGGAGGCTCTGAGCCCCTGCTAAAACAGCACAACACTGAGAGGGGCTGTGGGACATCTGGAGGTGCCCCACAGGATCTGAGGGTGAAGGACAGATGCCACAGCTGGAGAACTGGAGACCCTCAGGGGTCATCCCTACTCACCATCCAAGTTGTTTAGAGACATGACAGTGTCCAGGTCCGTGCCCAGGATCTCACCAATCTGGTTCACCAGGGAGGAGTCGTTGGCTGGGTACACAGCCACGTGGTCCCCAGACTCATACCTGGCACAGAGCAGGAGGAAGGAGAGCACGTGGAACACCTGCAGCACTTCCTGACCACCCCCAGCACCTCAGCCAGAAGACAAGGGGGCTGGTGCAAGAGGCAGCAGGACAACACTGAGGTCTGATGCACAGAACCTGCATCACCAGCATCCACAGAGCCAGCAGTGACATTGTGGGATAATGGTTTCCCAGGGTTTTTATTAACAGCAGTTTTGCCAGAGTTCCAGCAAGGACAGGTCAATTTCCCAACAGAACAGAGCAAAGCTCCTCAAAACCTCTGCAGTTGTTATATCAAGCCACCTGGATTCATGACTTCCTAACAATTAAAGGAATTTAGGCCAGTGAGAGGGTTTTAAGAACAGGGCTTTATTCCCCCTATGCTCATACACAGAAACCAGGCACATACAGGCAAGAGCAATCCCCTGCTCAGCTGCCCTCTCATTTATTGAGTGACTTCTAGAGAATTCCTGGAACTGGGACTGCCCAGGTAGGACAGGGAGGTGGGATAGGATGGACCCCAAGCAGTGCAAGAGCTGGAAGCAAGTCCTGACAGGGGAACCTGGTACAGAAGCCCAAAGGGGCAGTTAAGGATGTGTTAAGGAGCAAGATCCCCTTCTAAGTGCTGGATGAGGCTGGTGCCACATCCTTGTTTTTGCTCCTGACATGAGAGAGGAGCAGTCTTCCCCAGGGAAATACCTGATTTTGGAATTGGAGATATCCAGCTCCAGGTGCATCAAGTGTCGCTCTCCACCCTCGTTCAGCTTGCGGTTCTCCGTGACCTGAGCCAGGAAGGGGTTCTTGGCATCAAAGGGGCTGCAAGGAAAGACAAAGGTGCTCTGGGATTCCCTCCTGCAGGCTCATGGAGCTCCTTCTATCCAGGCATGATCCCTCTGACTCCAGAGCAGGCTCCCTTGATTTGGTTCCTGTTCCAAAGCATACTGCACCACAGCACGAACCAAATTACGATCTGCTGCTCCCCACACTGCCACAGAAAAGAGATCATGACCCTGCTGCTCCCCACACTGCCACAGAAAAGAGATCATGACCCTGCTGCTCCCCACACTGCCACAGCAAACAGATCCTTTTCCTTCTCAGCACAGCCTAGCAGTCAACAGCTTCTGTCCCATTAAGGACACATGACAGAACCGGATTTGGAGGCACTGTCACATCTCAAAGAAATATTTCAGGCTGGAATTATTGTTTAAAGCTCATCTCCTCACAGCAATACTGCCAGCAGCCATCGTGCACTGGCCACTGCAGACAAGGAAAGGCTCAGGACAGATGCTGTGGATGTACCAGCCAAGCAGCACACGTGCCCACAGCCATGTCCTCACCATGAATGATTCATTAACTGGGGAATCTCAAGAGTCCCAGTGGAGCTCTGAGCCCATTTCTCTTGGGCAGAGACCTGCTGTGCTGCAGATGCTGTTACAAACATCAGGGAGCCAGCAGCCAAGCCCTGCCCCAGGCACAGCCTGCCCAGGGGTTTGGCACTCACGGCTTCTGGTTCTCGTAGCTCTTGAGCCTGCCCATCTCCCCCGTGTAGACTTTGTTCATGTTCACATCCGTGTGCACCACCAGCTCGTACTGACGGATGCTGGGGGAGAAAAAGGAGAGAAAAGAGAAAAAAGTCAAATTGGAGCCCACAAGGTACAGCTGGAAGCATCATCTCCTTTGCTGGATTTGCTGCAGCTCAAAAACAAATTCCACCCCTTTGCCCCTCTTGAGACATGAGAAAACAGGAAGACTCTGCAGAAAGCCCAAAGCAAGGGGAACCCTCAGCCTCCCTGGAGCCTCACAACCAGCACAGCCAGCCCCAAAGGAACCAGAGCCATCATCTCCCCACTCAGAACAGGAACCCAGAGCTGGGCTCAGACTCACACCAGCACAGGCTCAGGCCAAACAGCCCCACTCACTGCTATACTTCACTTGTGCCCTTGAGTCTGGAAGGGGAGGCAGTGCAGAGGAAAGGGAACAGCAGCCCAGGGCTGATGGCACAGCCACCAGCCAAGGTGACCACTCTGTGACACCCAGGAGGAGCTGCTCCCAAACCCACCTGGATTCTTCTCCTGTAGCCTCCACTCCAAAGTGCTCACACACTGCTGGCCAGAACTGCTCTCTCCAGGTGATGAAGTCTTCTTCCAGGCTAGCCAGGGCAGAAGAGAGAGTCAACAACCCAGCCCCAGTCCCAGAGAAGCCACCTGAGATCCCTGTGCCCTCCTCCCAGCACTGTGGGAAAAGGCATTTGTCTCAGACCCAGGCACCCCTGGTACCTCCACAACCCCACAGATCACCAGGAAAGCACCTGCAGGGCACTGAGTGGGAACTGCTGCTACACCAGACACCCCTCCCTTCCCTAGCCCTGCCAAGGAAGGCTTTGTTATTTAGGCTCAGTCTTTAAAAAGCTCAGCTCCTCACTGTCCATCCCTGGCATGAGGTGACTTTCCTAAAAGGTCATTATTCCACTGTGGCACTGCTTATTTTTCCAGGCTCAGAGCCTTCCACACAGGCCATATCCCTCCCAAAAGGCCCTGCAGACCTTGGAGGCAGAGCCATAGGTTGATGAAATGTCTCAAGGTGCTCAGGTGAACACAGAGAGGTTAAAAAAAAAGGAAGAAAGAAAATATCATTGTCCGAGTTGGAAAACATAAAACACCTCCCACAAGGAGATTAACCTGCCTGCTTCACTGTGATGGGTGAGTTTATCCACAAAGGCAGAGGAGGCTGCAAAGCCTGCTCCAGCTGTCCCATGGGCATTTAGAGCTGAGGTGGGATTTCCCAGACACAGGATCCCTCAGGACACTCCCTGTGCACAGGGCGCTGATTGTGGGAGACACAGCAGACACAAACATGTCAACCCCAACAACAAGCTCCCTGGGGAGCTTATTTCTGGCTTGGTAGAGGAGCCCATTCCCTGCCAAGGTCCCTTCCAAGATGCTTTCAGCCAGCTCTGTCCATCCCCTCAGCCCAAGGCACTCACTTGCCATCGTCATCTCCCAGCCCCAGCTCAAAGATGCGCTGTGCTCCAAGCTCCTCCAGCCTCTTGTCCACGTACTTCCCCATGGCATTGAAGTGCTCATAAGTTTTGTTCCCCAGCCCAAAGACCTGGAAGGGAACACTCATGAGCATGGAGAAGCAGGAGATGGACTTCCCCCATCCATTTGACATCCTCTGGTCAGGTATCACCCCACAGAGGATGCGGAACAAAGACAGTGAGACCTCTCCCAGCTCCCCCATCAGCTCTCCAGTAACAATCTACCAGTGTGTGGTCAGGAGGCATCAACACCTCCCCTGAGCATGGATGAACTTCCAAGAACTCCTGCATATCATCTTGTGGGACCAGTAAGAACCTGGACTGCCTGGAGAGCCATTGCTGGCCTTTGTCTCCCACAAACCACACAGTAAATAATTCCTTGCTCAACTGCTTCACACAGAGTAGCTTCACATTTCCACCAGTGGATTTTACTCTCATTTGCAATATTATGCTGCCTAAGGAATTTGGCCAGGTTTTAGGTGAGGTGGCTGTTTCTCAGCCAGTTATTCAGCTCAGCACGGGAAGAGAGCTACACACTCCTCCAAGTTATTTAATTCGTGGGAGAAGATCTGGCCCCAGGCTGCTCAATTAGCTTCTGAGGAGACGCAGCAGCCTGCAGCTCATTTACAAACTTGTATTCAGTGCCTGCAGGGCTGTTTGGGGCTGTTTATACCAGGAAGCCCTGATGATTTAGGGAGTGGAGAGCAAACTCTGATATTTGCATTTAAAGCCTCCAGAAGTACATTTGCAGGTGTCCACAAAGCCTGGGCAGGAAGACAGCAGGGACCTCATCCCAGACAAGGTGTACAAGGCACAGACATCGTGTTGGGCCTTTCCCCAAGCCACTCTGGAGGGCTCTTGGCCTTCTTGCCCAAATACAAGACAAGAACTGGAATGGGGCCACTTACTGCAAACCGGAGACCCGAGAGGTCGGCATCAGCCTCCTGCAGCCAGTCATAGAAATCCTGGGCATTGTCTGTGGGATCCCCCTCTCCATAGGTGGCCATGCAGAACACTGCCAAGGACTTGTCAATCTCAGAGAGGCGACTCAGGTCCGACTGCAAGCAGAGGAAAGAAGGAATCTTCAAGGATCCCACACTGGGGCTGTTGGGCAATTCCTATTCCCACAGTGTAGGTGTGCAAACAGCACCAGGTGTTTACAGAAGGGGTTGGGAAAGGCCAAACCCACCCAAAATGGCTGGGAAAATAAAGGAAACCACCCTCACTGGACTGCAAGTCAGTATTTCTGCTCCAACAGAAAGAAAAGCAATGGGATTTTCCATGCAAGACTTTAAAGGACCAGGAGAATGTAGAATGGCAAGGACCAGCCTGTACCTGCATCTCTCAGGCCGATCTTTTCTCCCCTAAATGACACAACTGTCCCTTGGCCAGGGTCACTGGATTTTTTTAGGGGGCACTTAAAGGTTGTGACTACCCCAAGGTTGTTCAGGGCTAAATTACCAGATCATACTCCTCTGGATCTGCTGCCATGCCCCGGAGGCCATAGCGATGGGCATCTTTGGCCAGGCGATTGGCAAACTCCTCTGCTGTGCCCGTCTGGGAACCATAGAAAACCACGATATTCCGGCCCTGGAGAGAAAGAAAAATCCCTTTTAAGTGATGACTAGTCATTGGCAAGTGCATGGATGAAGCACAAAGGAAATGCCTGAGATCAGGAATCCTGGACTGCGACCTAAAGGCAGCCGGGAGTGTGAGGTTGTGCAGGACTCCAAGAGCTTGGCAGAAAACTCAAGGCTGAGCTGTTAATGAGAACATGACTCTTGCCACTCTCAGAGGGGAGATTCAGGTCAGACTAAAACCCAAAGCAAAGACTGAACTTTCCAGATTTATTCTCAACTTTGAGGCTGCAGCGTGACTCCTGGAAACAGGGAACACCCTGGATGGGAATGCAGAACTTGCCAAAGGCTCTGGGCAAGTGCCTGAGCACCAGAGCTCCTGCTCTGCTGCAAGCCAGCTACTTTGAAGTAGAATGGAAAATGCATCCAGCCCTTGCTTCCTCTTGTGTCCAGAGCAGCAGAGTCAAAAGCTGACAGTTCTGTGTACAATTCCCATTGCACAGCCAAGCCAGTTTGGGAAGCAACCACACAGATAAACAACTGCCAGCCAATGACTTCAAAGTCTTTGCCATTTCCCTTCTGACTTTGATCTCATATTACATTATTTTTTTCCACCACTGAAATTTCACTTTAGTTTCTTCTCTAAGAACAACTCTTAGGCACTGACTAAAAGAGCTATTCCTGGCTGCTCACACAGCCTTCCTCTGGATGCTCTCTGCAGCAGCCATGTGTCTGTATCCAAACCAGCTCCTCCTGCTGACACTTTCCAGAGGAAACTGGGATGGACATGAGCTCCCCACCTTCCCAGAACAAGCAGCTTACCGTTTTCTTCATCTTCTCAATGAAGCTGCTGTCTCTCACTGGAGCTGCTCTGAAAGACAGGAGGAACATCTTTTCAGATGAGCACATTCATTTTTGAGGTCAGGAATAAGCAAGTGGGAGAAAAGTGGCCTCCAGACCTCAGGAAAGTTGCTCAAAAGGGTGTGAATCTCCACTGACCATTGTTATTCACCTTGTCCAGGGATGCCCATTGCTCAGCCACAGGGCTTCTGCACACAACCATGGAGCAGGGACTTGGAGCACAGGGGAGAAGCTGAGCTCCTCCCTGACCCCCGTCAGTGAATCCCCCCACAGGAAAAGCCCAGGCACACAGCCCTGCCCACCAGGAAACCTTTATCAACTGCTCTGAGAGGTTTCACAGCTGAGCTGAAGGAGCTCACAGGAACAGGTCTCCAGATAAGTCTCAGAGGCTGAGCCATGGTTTGAATGAAGGGAATGGAAAACTCCCTCCTTCCCACACCACCGTGGGCAGGCAGGATCAGTCCTGAGCCATGCTCCCCAGGGCACATCCCCCAAACCTGAAGTCAAACAGGGCTAAAAATCAGCTGTTTGAACCTCCAAACAGCATGCCAGCCATGAGCCCCAGAGCTGCAGAGCCCTGTGGAGCAGGCACACACAGCTGATCAGAGCCACAGAGCTCCAGCAAGGCCACCACTGCCAGCCAAGGTCCTGTGGAGATCATTCTGTGCTGGCTTCCCATTCCCAGGATGGATCTCCTGCACAGAATATTTGCATTATTGTACAGATGTGGCTTTCCCTAGCTTGGAAGTAGGACAAACCCCAGCAGAGCCAGAAACATGGAGGTGAGGATTCACACTGCAGTGGCTGCCCTGTTAGGGAGGGAGCCAGCAGAGCTTTGCTATCCTTAGCACATCTTTGGATTTTCAGTGTCATGGAGTGAAAACAGCCCAGCCCTGAGGACTCTGGGAGCCTCACAAGCAGAGGTGACCACAACTGCAGTCAGATTAGGTGCTGGGAGCTTTTCAGAGCAGGCCAGGACAGAAGCTCCCCTGCTGTCCTCCCCCAGCTCTGGTAGCAGGGAAGAGGAACGTGGGACCCGTTCCCGTTCCACAGTGGAAGAATGCAAGGCCGGGTCTCCTGTGGGAAGAGAGAAGCCTCCAGGCAAAAAACAAATGGTTTTGGCTCCAGCCCATGTGAGAATGTGAAGAGCTTGCTAACAGTTTCCTCAACTCTGTAGCCCAGAGGGAGGGATCCTGCGGATGTGCTGAGGCATTTGTGGAGAGCACACACACGCAGAGCAGCAGGGTGGGGGACACTCATAAAACATCCCTTCCAGCACCCCTTGCTACCCAAAGGGATCCAGGAGCTCCATAACTGGGCCTGACAGCTCTGAGCACCAACAGGCTCATAACAAAAGACAAAGCACACACAAAGGACAAGCAGAGCTGACCCCAAACAGCTCCCCAAGGCAGCCGTGCTCCCAGGAGAGCTGCTTCACACCCTGCTTGGCTCTCTCAGCAGTTAACAGCCTCCTCATGTTGTCATTTGTCCCCTGTTGGGAACTGGGATATCAAAAATATCTTAAGGGAGCAGCCTCAGCCCTGCCCACGCTGCAGCCAGGGCAGGGGCTCAGGAGAGCTCTCAAGGCACAGCTCTCACTTAATTTTATCTCCTTGGTGAACTTCTTTAATTCCTGCCCTCTGCAAATGAGATCCAATTAAAACAACTGTTGGTTTAACTACTAAACAAAATGCTTTTAAAGGAGGAGAAAAAGAAAAGTTTTTAGATCCTTTCAACAAGCTCCCTTTGGAAGAGAAAAGGGAGCAGCACATGGAGCTCGTCCGTTTTCAAAGAGGCAACCCTGCACTGAAGTGAGTGCTGGAGAACAGGCTGTGGCTCAGACACAGAAGAAATAATGAGCCTGGCTTTGGAAAAAAGGCTACACAACTCCCTGAAATTGCTTCATCAGGGTGGCCTGAAAATCTGAGCAACGAAAACACACAGGCACCAAAGGCAGAAACTACACACATTTCCACTGCTCTGCCAGGGAAACTTGGAAGAGAAACTCTGTCCTCAGCAAGGACTGCTCTTACAGTTTAGACAGCTCAAGGTAGCAGCCACAAGCACTAGAAGAAGCACTGGGTGAGGGAAGGGGATTAACCCCATTGTCAAAGTGAGCCTGTAACTGGTACAGCTCCCCCTCCCTTGGTGAGAGCCCACAGCACAAACAACTCCCAGGGCTCTGTGTCACTTAGGACAGGGGAGGAAGCTTCCAACAGCTCAGCAAGAATACCAAAGTCTGTCTGAGCTGAACACCTCTCCTTCAGAAAGCTCCTGTGGCTTTCCTGCTGAAAGCACAGACACATCCAGAAGTGAGGACACAGCCTGGATGCTGCACAGAAACCGAGCACCGACAGCTCGGCCGGTGCATCCAGAAGTGAGGAGCAGCCTGCTTCCAAGCAGAGCCTCTCCCCTTCCTTCTCCTCCTGCTGCAGAGGGAGGAGGCACCCACTCCACCCAGCTCTGGAACTGCAAGGACCCCAGCAGCCCATCAGGCAGAGAAACTCACCTGGCCACGGCCGGCTCTTCCCGCGGGGCTGAGTACACACAGCCCATGGCAGGGCAGGGAGGAGGCAGACAAAGAGTCCAGGGCAGCTGTGTCTGCAAAGGGGGGACGGATCTAACTTAGCTCTGGAGCCACAGGCACACAGGCCTTCCCATTCTGCTCCTCCCGGGCGTTAAAACCGAGCATCAGCCTTTTGTTGAGGAGAAGAGAGCCGGCACAAAAGGTCCCGGCACGGGTCATAGCAGGAGTGGTGCCGTCCACTCCAATCCTCCTGGTGGGGCTTTGGAAGTTACTGAGTGGATCTGCTCAGTCCTGAGAAACTGCAACATCTGGCAGCAGTGGCAGAAAGGAATTAGGAGTGGAGAATGAAACCTCCCAGGATCCTCCGCAGCACACGTCCCTCTCCCACCCGCACGGAGCAGGGGACGGGACACAAAACCCTCCCCCAGCCTCGTTCCCTTGGAAACTGTTTATATCACAGCTGCTTTTATATATTCTTTTATAAAAAAAAAGAAGGAAAAAAAAAAGGGGAAAAAAGCTTGATGCTGTAGCTGAATGAAACGATTCCAGACACTGCGTGAGCAACGCTCTGGGTAACTATGGCAGTGCCATTACGGAGGCAGCTCAAAGGAGTTTGTTTTCCTCAGGATCCTATTAAATTAAATTAGAGATGGTCTCTCTCACACACACAGGCAGCAGAGAGCTAATCAGGCTGAGGACTTGGAGCAATTCCTGCCACAGGAAGCCCTACAAGTACCAGGGAATGGATTTCTGCATAGCTGCAGAATAGAGATAAGCCAGCTTCTGTCCCAAACAATGTTAACGAGGGGGGAGAAGGGAGAGGGTGACACTCAGCATACCAATGTCTGTCCCACCAGCATCTCCCCAGCATGACTGTCTGCAGAGTGGGGACAGGAGAAGGGAAAGAAATCTGTGATTGAGAAACTTGCAGAGGAGGAGCAGCCAAAGAGCAAAAATAAATTCCTGCATTCCCCGGCAATGGCCCTGCGAGGAAGCGCGGTGGCCGTGGCTGCTGCTGATCCAGAGCTGCTCTCCCTAACGACATCTGCAGAGCAGGCTGCAGGGAGGGCTGCTCTGGTGGTTTTAATTAAGTCTGAAAATGGTCAAAACACAAGCAATGCTCAGTCAGTGGGATCCCAGCCTGGCCCACACACTCGTGTTACACGTCACAGGTAGGGGACACCTCATCTGCAGGAGACACTGCATGTGCTGGGCTCTGTCCCTTCTGTGGGCATTTCAGGCAGGAAAACAGCTCCACTTAAGGGTGGAGATCAGCAGCCTGATCCCTCTCTGAGCTGTGGCTGAACTGGAGATGCATTGCTGGGGCAGGATCATGATGATTCCCAGGCCACGCAGAGAGAACCCAGAACAGGGCATCTCAACCTCACATCTGCTCTTCCACAATCAAGGGCAGTAACAAAAGTGGCATTTTCTTTGCAGACTCTGCTGAGCTGACATGGTTTTATGAAGGTGTGCTGCTCCCAAAAACCCCAGAAGGGCACTGAGGTGCTGGATGCTGTGTTTAGGTCAGCATTGCACTCTTCAGCATTGCAATCACATTGCTAAAGCAGCAGCCACTCAGATGTGTCTGAATTGTTATTCAGCACCCTCTGAGGCTGAAATTGGGGGGCCAAAGTGACACAACAGAAACCATCATCCAATGCCATCAGATAAAGCAGTTCAGGACACTTTGGCAGAGCTGCAGAGAATGAGCTGAAGAAATGCAACCCCTCTAAAGGTCAAGGCTCTCCACTCCAGCCAGAGACAGCCCCACTGAGGCCTCTCTGCCTTCATGGGTCTGGGACAGCTCCCCAGCCCCCCATATCCAGCCAGCCACAGGCAGAGGCTGGCAGTGGGACCCTGATCTGCTTGTTCATCAGAAAGGAAACTCCACCCCAGACTGAAGGATTACAGGAGGGAAGGAAACCCGAGGCTGACCAAGCTTGTTTTTGCATTCATTTTACTCCCAGTTCCAGGCATCCCATAAAATCCCACTGCAAAAGCTGTAGGAAATCACTGTCTCTGTCCTGAAGGATGGATGTGCCACCAGCCACAGCCTTGGTTTTTAGGGTCACACTGCCCTGGGACCAGCTTGATACAATGACCACAGCAGGGCTGCAGCAGGGTACAGGAAAAAACCACTCCACAGCCTCCTCTCACTCTGCACCTGCCTGGCTGACACTTCTCCAAAGTGCAGCTATGTCAGACAGCTTGCTGAACAACCTCACCTCTCTGGGTATCAGCAACAGGAGGTGCTGCTGTGCCACATCTCCCACAAGGAGCAGCTGCTCCCTCAGTGCTCCCAGGGACAGAGAAGGCAGCACAGATGCCAAAGAGAAAACAAAGTGCCTGTGAGGCAGCTCAGAGCCAGGACCTGCAGCCAGGCAGGGATGGAACCCACGTGCTGAGGCCCTGCAGCAGAACAAGGTGGTAGCACACAACCAGCAGTGAAAGCTTCCCTGCAAGGTCACCACAGCCTCTGAAGAGCTGCACATTATGGCTGTAGGTGGAATCAGTCACAAGGATGGGGAGCACGGGAGCCCAGGCTGTGCCATGGCAGGATCCAATTTCAGATGGCCAGTGCCCTTTCCCCAGCCAGCACAGCCATTCTTACAATCTCCAGAGGCAACCACGTGCACTGACACACACAGCCCTGGCTGGCAGGCATGGCAGGGAAAGCATCCCAGCAATCCAACAGCACACATTGCCAAGGTAAGGCTGGGCTGGCACAGGCAGCTGGGCTGCTGCCAGCCATGTGTGCACCCATCTGCACAAGGTAGCACAGCCAGGGACACTGCTGCCCTTTAAAACCCTCCCAGCCAGAAAATGAGGTACTTTCCAACCTCCAGAAACAAAGAACGAGCTAAAAAAATCCAGCAGAAAACTGATGTTAAGTTTGGAATGTGACTGAGACAAGGAACGAAATGCACCCAGATCTCCACCTGTGTGGCTCGTTCCTGGCCCCAAGCCCTTTGCAGGAGACAGGGCAGAACAAAGCTCTCCCTCTCCAAATCCAGTCTCCCACTCCAGGGGTTAACTGGTATCAAAAGCCAATCATGATTTACAGGAGCTGCCAAGCAGCTCATCCCAGGAACTATTCCTTCATAGCCAAGGGTAGAGAAAATCTCCAACAGGAAAGCTGTTTTAAGTGCAAGCAATCTTTCTCCAGATTAACCTAAATGTGACTTTTATCAGAAAACACCAAGAATTAAATCTTTAAGAGTTTTGAAGTACAGCCAGATGCTTTCCTGCCTTGCTCAGGAAAGGCCAGTTCCCAGTTTGGGCCACACGGTGGGGTAAGGCAGAACTGCAGCCTGGCCTTCCACCGGGATTTCTGCACTGGGAGCAGCTGAGGGCACAGAAACGCCCCCTCACCACCTCCCACAATCCAGCTGAGCCTCCCAGAACCCACCACAAGAGAGAGAAGGTCCACTAGAGCCACACAGGCTGAGAGTTGTTACTTACACTGTCTGCATCTTGGGGAGCTCAGGCACTTCCTCCTTTTTCTTGCGGAAGAAGAACCAGTAGGTGAAAAGTCCAGTGATGAGGGAGATGAGGAACACGTCTGTCATGCTGAAGAGAGAGTCCTGCTGTGCAGGGCTGTCAGCAGCAATGGTTGGGTCCATGCTGGGCTCCCCCATGGCACTCAGAGGCACTGTGAGCAAGGAAAAACAGTGAGCACCAGCAGCCACATGGGACAGCATTAAAGCACACCCAAAAAATCAGTGCTTTACACTCAGTCTTAGGAGCACAAGACTGAGTGTTGTATCCAGCAAGTTTTTGGATAGAGGCCTTGCATCACAGCTCTGCAAGGTTCTTCTGTGTCCCACCAAGCTTCTTCCTTGCTGTTGTATCCATGCTGACCCATCCCTCTGCCAGCAGCATCAGAGCAGCCCCACACTCCAAACAAGGAGCCAAACCAGACTCCTACCCCAGCAATACCCTACAGGGACCCACAGCCAGCCTTTACTAAAGCCTTACTCACCACACAGCCCCATGGGTGTTACTGAGGGATGACCCCACTCTTCAGTCACCCCACAGATCTGGGGCTTCCTCCTCCTTCCCACAAGGTGACAGGATGCCCTGGCCCCACTGCTGTGTTGATAAATCACAGAGCAGGATATGGCACCAACTCCCCTGAGCATCCCCACAACAGGTTGTTACAACAGAAATGATGAATATTTCTGATTTACTCCACTGCAGATTGGATTTACTGTCCATCTCTCCCTGGGCCTTTGGCTTCCCAGTCCTCTCCATGATCTCCCCCAGTTTAACTTCCACCTCCTTGAGTTGCTCCTTTACACTTACCAAGGCAGAGTTTAAGCAATTTGGGACTTGTCCACAGCCACACCCAGAGTTTGTGGCAGCACAAGGATCAACACCCAGCCCTCAAATACCCAGGCAGCCCCACGGCCCCTGTCCCTCCCCTGGGGAGCCACCCATCCTTCCCTCCCTCCCACTGCTGTGCCAAAGCTCTGAACCCCTCTGACCCTAATCCAATGGCAAGATAATCTTCCCTACACACAAGGACACACTCTGTCCAAATAAACAGATAATTAACTCTACACTTGATTTGGAAGGGCAAAGTGACTCTCTCTTTGTACTTGGGCATGCTGCCAACCCAGGGGACCATGGACATTTGAACTTGCACGTAGAAAAGTGACTCAGAGACATGGTGGTGTCACAGGAGGGAGAGGATACATGCCATGGCTGAGAAATAAAAGTGACTGAAGCTGAAGGTTATGCTAAGACATTCAGGAGCTGGGAAGAGAAGGGAAGGTGATGCTTAGGGAGACCAGGTACAACCTTCAGCAAAGATCAACCCCCTGTTGTTACCCCCACAAGGGAAGCCCAGCTCCAGACAACACACAGCCCTGTGCCACAGGGCACCAGCCATAAAAAGCACCCTGTGGAGCACAGGGAGAAGTCCACAGCCACCTGGCAGTGACCCTGGGTGGGTACTCAGGCAACACAATGAGTGCTCAACCCCACAAGAAGTTTCGTTTGGTGGAGAACTTGGCAAGTGACTGCATTACAAAGAGCACTCAAACACCACTGCAAAGCTGCCCTTAGGTTCCCACAGAAAACACCAAGGCAGGGTGCTGGAAGAAAAATAAGAGTGATGTGACTGCAGACAAGCAAATTGCACATTCCTCTCCATCAGACAGGTCACCCTGTCCTCCCTCCTTGCAAACAGCTTTCCATGGCTGGATCTTGGAGCCAAGCAAGAGCTGGATGTTACCTCTGTACAACTGTAGACTAAACTGATAGTTAAAGCCTCCACAAGTGGGGTTTAGTTGCCAAAAAGGCACAGCTCCCAGGAGGATCCCTCTCCTCCTCCTTATCTGGTTCCAGTAAACCACCAAGGAGCAGGTCTGGCAATCAGCACCAGGGGAATCTGCTTGTAGGGTGGAAATGTTGCTGGCTTATTGTTTTTAGTCCCGATGAAAGCTCAGAAATTTTAATTACAAGCTCTTCTCCTCTCCCCCTCTGCCACCCAACCTGTAGAAAATTCAGCCAATCTCAGCCAAAACCTGCCAGTCTACCCTTCATTACAGAGTTTTGGGGTTTTGGTTCTTGCCATCTCACTCATCACTTGAACTCTCACTACATCTCAGGGCAAAGAAGCCCTGAGTAGTCCATGATTCCCTGGGACCCTCAACAGCACAGCCCAGCTCTGCAAAGAGAGGGAGAAATCAGTGCCCAGACACAGGCTGGAGTAAATATCTCCAACTCTGCAAGGTGGCTTGGTTTGTTCAGCAGCAGTTTCACTGCCCAAATTACACAAGGGTGGACAATTCCCCTCATACAGGGGATGGCCATGTCAGTAAAATAACCCTCAGAACAGCCTGTCTTCCACTCACTTTCCCTGAAAACCTCAAGGCACATAAGGCAATGACAAACCTTTGCTCAGAATAAACACAAGGCTGATGGAGACCACGCTGAGCTGGTCTGGGGCAGGAGCTGCAGCTCTTTCCATTCTGAGCCCTGGGAAAGGCTCAGGACACAGCAGCCTCCCTTGTCCCCAAGTGCAGGTGCAGAGAGCTCCAAACCAAACATGTTTGTGGTGAGCAGCACCTGGCCCACAGCAATTCCCAGCTCAGACATGGATATTCATGAGCTGCCCTGTGTGGGCAAAGAATGAGGGCAAGAACCAGCCTGTGCTCTGCTCAGCCAGGTGAGGGCTTTGTCTCCAGCCAAAATTCATCACTGTGCTCAAAGCAGCAGAGCTCCAGCTCCCAGGGCAGAGGGGTTTGGCTTTCTCAAGCCTCCAGAGGAGGTCTGCTCTGCCAAGCAGGGCTGCCCTGGAGAGAGGCATCCTCAGGGAGCAGCTCCCAGGAATGCTGCCTGGGGGATGTGGGGGTGGGAGCTGTGCTATCTCCTTGCCCTGACCACACTGCAGCTCTCCAGGGCTTCAAAAGGGAGCCCTGCAGCTGCAGCCAGGCCACCCACCCACTGCCCACAGCCAGGGAGGGAATATTCCAGGAGGTTCATGGCTCTGCTGCATGGAGCAGAGCCTGCTTTGCTCTCCTCTCCTCATCCACAATATTCCAGGAGGTTTGTGGCTCTCTGGTGCATGGAGCAGAGCCTGCTTTGCTCTCCTCTCCTCATCCACAATATTCCAGGAGGTTCATGGCTCTGCTGCATGGAGCAGAGCCTGCTTTGCTCTCCTCTCCTCTCCTCTCTTCACCCACAATATTCCAGGAGGTTCATGGCTCTGCTGCATGGAGCAAAACCTGGTTTGCTCTCCTCTCTTCATCCACAATATTCCAGGAGGTTTGTGGCTCTCTGGTGCATGGAGCAGAGTCTGGTTTGCTCTCCTCTCCACATTCACAATATTCCAGGATGTTCAAGGCTCTGGTGCATGGAGCAAAACCTGGTTTGCTCTCCTCTCTTCATCCACAATATTCCAGGAGGTTCATGGTTCTGCTGCATGGAACAGAGCCTGCTTTGCTCTCCTCTCTTCATCCACAATATTCCAGGAGGTTTGTGGCTCTCTGGTGCATGGAGCAGAGCCTGCTTTGCTCTCCTCTCCTCATCCACAATCTCCACTGCACAAAGTTTCCACACTGAGCTCTAACCCTGGGAGGAAATGTGATCGTGGCCTGGTGACAAGAGCTGCTTTAATTTTGATTAATTTTAATTTTGGGCTCCCTCTGGTCCTGGACATTTGGTTATTCAAGGTTTATATCCCAGCTAGAGATTCTTCTTTTTGCTCTCCCTTTACCACCCTTACCCTCAGGGAAAGGTTTGCTTAGACATAGCAAGATAAAGGCAAAGAATGTGAAATTAGGCCTCATTTCTCCTTTTTTAAAGGGTTATCTTAACTCAGGAACTATTGAACTCACTTCACCCAGCACAGGAAGATTATTGCTCAATTTATCTCAGTCTCACCTAGCTGGCTGTAACAATTATTTTCCAGAAGTTCACAGCAAATTTGTCATTTTCAAATACATGTCCTTTACTAACTTCCAGTGAAAAGAAACCTGACTCTTACTTGAAATTTAGCTATCCTGGGAATCCTGCAGTCTCTGGAAGGGCCTTGGTAGAATCCAACCAGATTTTTAAAAGGAAAAGGAAATTTATGATGCAGGAGTAAAACTTTCCCTGCCAACAGTTTCAAGAGTGGTCATTTTATCCACAGTGTTTATTGTATCTTCAATCAAGGTAAGACAAGATGTCCATACCCCTGGGGCTTTTTCTAATGGTGGCTCCATTTCCTGGATCCCTGCTTGTGCACACAGCAAAGCCATCAGGCTCAGCAAGATGTGAGCATTTCCATCACACAGAAAAGTCACAACATTTTGAAAGATTGCTATCAAGCAATGCTGTGTTTTAGCACAGCTTTTCAGCCCCTGAGTGTGAGAATTTGCTTGATACATGGCAGCTCACAATAATTCAAATCATCAGGGACCTTCTCTGCACATCTCTGTGCTAGCAAACACTTCATTTTCATATCAGATGAAATGTGTTCCACATTCTCATGGAAAAAAAAGGGACTGGAAGCACTCTCAGTGCCAGGCATCCTCAAATTCCCCATGATTTCCACACAGACTAAAGGATCTATAAGGTCACAGGGTTAAAAATACTTAAATACATATAGAAACAGCATTACAACAAACAAGACAGGAGTGATGAAGGCCAAGTGGTCAGCAACCTGAAGAGATTTATTCTCCTTCCTTGCATCAGGACATGGTGCATCAGATGCCCCCAAAAGCACCCTGGGACACAGCACCACAATCACAAAATGTGGCTGGGAGGTTTCCCCTTGCAGAACTCACCCTGTAATATCTCCTAGTGACCAAAAGCACCCTGGGACACAGCACCACAATCACAAAATGTGGCTGGGAGGTTTCCCCTGTGGAAGTCACCCTGTGGTATCTCCTAGTGACCAAAAGCATCCCAGGACACAGAACCAAAAGCACAAAATGTGGCTGGGAGGTTTCCCTTGTGGAAGTCACCCTGTAATATCTCCTATGACCAAAAGCATCCCAGGACACAGAACCAAAAGCACAAAATGTGGCTGGGAGGTTTCTCCTTGCAGAACTCACCCTGTAATATCTCCTAGTGACCAAAAGCACTCTGGGACACAGAGCCAAAAGCACAAAATGTGGCTGGAAGGTTTCTCCTTGCAGAACTCACCCTGTAATATCTCCTAGTGACCAAAAGCACCCTGGGACACAGAAGCACAATCACAAAATGTGGCTGGGAGGTTTCCCCTGTGGAAGTCACCCTGTGATATCTGCTATGACCAAAAGCATCCCAGGACACAGAAGCACAATCACAAAACGTGGCTGGGAGGTTTCCCCTTGCAGAATTCACCCTGTGATATCTCCTATGACCAAAAGCCTTGGCTCTGAAGCTAAACTGGCAATGTGGATAGGAAGTTGTCTCTCTTGAAATTGAAGCAGCCTTTTTCTTAATGCAGCATCTGTGATGAGCTTCAAGTACCTCAGTTGGACTTCCAGTCCCAGACCAGGACTGCAGCCTGTGACTCTTGCCCCAAAAATGAGTGACCAAGTTCTGTGCTTGACTCTGCCCCGTGCCACCAGCAGCACACCCTGACGTGCAGAGTCAGCCTCGCCCAGAGGGGAAGGAGAAGGAAAACTGCTGAGCAAGGACAATGTCCCAGGGCTTGTGTGATACTGGCTGTTAATGCCTGGGCTGCTCCAGGGAAGGGGCCAGCTGAAGCAAGATAAAGTGACACATCAGCATGGTCCCAAATGAAATGCTCTGCTATGCAGAAATCTGTCTTATCCCACCTTGTGCTCAGCACTGTGCTCTCCTGGGAGGTACTGAGGTGTTAGCAAACTCTGGAACACAAAAGTTATCAACTCCTGGATGGGTTTCTTTTTGTGGGTCAACACACTGGCTTGATTTTATTTAAGAAATAGGAGGGGCAGAGGGAAAGACTCAGTCCCAGGGTTTTCCTTGAGAAGCATAAGAAGGGAGATGCCTTGCTCAGCAGGGAAAATGAAAACTGCTGAGCCCAGGCTGCTCACTGCCCCCACCTCTGATCATCCACCCCCAGCAGCAGCTGGAGCAGCAAGGAGCCCCTGACTGCAGCCCAGCACAGCAGAGAGGGATCCCCACAATCCCCTGCAGACACTGCCTGCCCTGGCACGGCTGGCACAGGGGCTGCACCCCCAGAGCTATCAGAACACTCAAGGTTTTTCCCTTTGGACACCTGCAGATAAGCACAGGAGCTGCAGGTGGAACCTGTGTTCTGCAGCATGTGCAGAAAGAGAATCAGTGGGGATGGAGTCAAAGAGGAGCTGCGTGACAAACGTGCAGTGCCACCAGCCACCCTCTGCCCGACCCTGGCACCAGTGCCAGGCTCCATTCAAAGGCAGCTCAGCAGGGTGCAGGCAGAGGAGCCTTCCCAGCCCACAGCAAGGTCCAGGCTGCCTCAGCTGAGCAGCAGCAGAGACAGCAGGCAGTGCTTTGGAGCCAAACCACCCCTGCAGCAATGAGATCCCCTCATTTCTCACATCACGGTGCCAACTGGAGCTCTGGAGCCCCCATCCCCTCATTTCTCACAACACTGTGCCAAGTGGAGCTCTGGAGCCCCCATCCCCTCATTTCTCACAACACCATCATCCCAGTGCCAACTGGAGCTCTGGAGCCCCCATCTCCTCATTTCTCACACCACCATCCCAGTGCCAACTGGAGCTCTGGAGCCCCCATGCCCTGCCCACCAGCCCACCCAACCCCTCCTGCAGCACTCACCCAAGGATTGCTTCCCAGATTCTCATAAACAAGAGTCCATGCAAGGCTAACTGCAGATTTAACAGCAACAACACTCAAAAGGCTCCTTCAGACTGACCCTCTCCAGCTGAGACTGGCACTGAGAGCCCTGCAGAGGCTCACAGGGCAGGGGACAAGGGGGCACTGCTGGCAGGGAGGGCACTCGTGCTCCCTGCAGCCATGTGACAGTGACCCTCATGTCCCTGACTCAGCACAGGCATCACGTTAGGCAGCAGAGAGGAAGTGCAGCTGTCATGATTTCCAGGGCTGGGAGCTCTGCGTGGCTGGGGATGTCACCACTGCCACCAGATCTGCCAGACCCCTCTTTCTGACCAGGAAAGACCATCCTGAATTGCCAAGGCAGAGGCAGGTGTGTGTGACCAGACCTCCCTTCACACCTTGTCTGCCCCAGGGATCCCCTTCCTCTCATGCTGACAGATTGAGGGCACTATCAGCCTTGAGAAGAAGCCTTCAAAAAGCCCAGTTTTAAATCAGAGACCAATTTTTTCCACCAACATCATGGCTCAGCCCTAAAATTCAACCTCAGAACAAAACATCCTTATCTGCAGGTGTCCAAAGGGTGCTGATGCTCAGAAAAACCCTGGGTGTTTTGATAAGCAACCAAACCAAGGGAAAACTCCAATTCTTTGTACAGCATTGACCTGCAGCCTCAGATTTAGGTACAAGGGCAAAACAGGGAGACTGTAAATAGAAATTAAACAACTGAAACATCTGGGAGGAAAAAAAGAAAACCTCTGGAGAGCCCTCTGACAGGTGTGCAAAGTTGTGGAGAGCTCACAGAGACTGCAGCACCAAGAGGAAGCTGCACTGAGACTCCACCACTCCTCCCAGCAGCAGCAGAAGGAAGAGAGTTGCCCACAAACAGGAATGCAGTCTTGTGACCAGCCCAGGGCTCTCTGCTTTCCCCCACTAATGACGTCGGGCAGGTCACTGGTGGCTGTCAGCAAGAGGAGCCCCACAGACAATCCCAGGAGGAAGGAGGAGAGGCAGCAGCAGCAGAGAGAGCAGGGCTGTGGTGGAGCTGCCATTCCTGTGCCTGGTGTCCTCTGAACCCCATGCAGCCAAGGCTTCCTGCATGTTAATGTGTGATATTGGCCCAGGAGACCCTCGAGGCAAAACCAGATCTTCTCTTATTCCTCTTAGAAATGCAACCAATTAGACTGAGGAATTCTGTTTGCATGAGCCTGTGCCAGCCTCAAACGAGCTCTTTTTACTTTCCCTTTTAGTAAAAGGAGACCTGGCAGGAAAAGTCACCCTTTCCAAAACAAAAGCAGCTCAGAGAAGCAGGTGCTCAGACCCAGGTTGTTTAACAACTGCCTTGGATCAGCCTGTTCTCCACAGCTCTGCCACACAGATTGCATTTCCCAGCAACAAGAGGATGCTGATCTGGCCCTGTTTGGCCTGGTCTGCACAGGCTCCATGCTTTGGGTGGGAATCATCACACAGGTGAGTCCCTGGGCTCGTGGGGAAAGGAGGCACAGTGAGAAATCTCACAGCTTTCCTTGTCCCTTCAGCCTCCTTTGGACCACAGGTCCTGGAGTGAAGGATTGCTACACCTACAGCTTCCCTATCACTTTCTTCCCACATATTTCCCACAGCTTCCCATTAACCAGCTCAATAAAGAAGGGCAGAAAGTAGCAAAGCCTCACAGAAAACCAGGGAAGTGCTTCTGCACTCTTCCACCAGCTCAGAAATCCCAAACTGAGGAGCTGGCTGCAGCAGTGCCTCAAGCAGGAAAGGGAACACAAAAACTGCTGGGTTTTCTTGTGAAATAAAATTTATTCTCACTGTGAAAGGTTTTTTTCTACCCAGACCCTGACATACCAGATCAGACATCAGCAAAACTGCTATTTTAGCCACAGGACAGATACAGAGTGTGCATCAGTCAGTCTGGATCTTGAAATACTGCATATTTGAGCTTCCACTGTGTCACACTTGCATGTGTTCTGGCCCCTGGGTCTTATTCAAGGACAGCAGAGCAGCTGCAAAAGCAAGGAAGAGAACAAGAACTGTTTTACTGAGGCAGAAAAGAAATCTCTGCCATGGGTATGCTCAGGTGGGGCTGTGCAGTGAGCCCAGTGCACTGAACCAAAGGATTTAAGGCATTATCCACCACAAAAATGAACTCAAACTTGCCAAGCTGCCTTAAAGCAAGCTAGAATTACTGAACTTGCACATTTCCTTCTATGAGATAAAAGCCTGACTCTGAACCTTTAAACATGGGGGATCTCCCCAGCTTAGGCACTTGGACACCTTCCTTCACAGATTAATGTGAGCCAGCAGAGAAAAACAGGATTTCAGGGTTACAGGATAAACACAACCTGAGAATGGCAGGTAACTGAGCCCCTGTGAACCAACACTGTTCCCCAGCCTCCCCTCCCAGTGAGGGACAAATCCAGAGCACCACAGCTCAGGAATTGCTTGGAACAGGAATAGGGGCTTTGACAGCACCAATATTCAGGAGCAGGGACAAACCTGCAGGAGTTTTAAACCACCCTGATGCCAACTCCACAGGCACCTCTCAGGCCAACAACTGCTCAGAGGGCTGCAAAACCCCAGGAGAAACCCATCCAGGCATGGACTCTGCATGGCTCAGGTCCTGCTGAAGAAGTTTTTCTCAGATCAAGAGGGAAAATGACGTTTTTTCAGCAGCCTCTCCTGTGAGTGCTGTACCCAGTGCTGCCACAGCTGGACATTCCTCTCCTCCCCACTGTTTGCTCACCCTGTGCCTGAGTTTATGGAGGGTTGGTGTGACAGGCTGTGGCTTTGCCTTATGTCACCACTGGGAAAGGAGCCCCATGGATGGGGTCAGTAGCCAGAGACTTTGACCTCTTCCACCAGGAAAAGTCTGAATAACAAAACTTTCTAATGCTGGTCACTTTTGAGAGGTTTCCTTTTGAAACCAACAACTGAAAAGAGCAACGGAAAGACAGGGTTAAACACATCTTGCACAGTTTTCACAGTTGTCAAGACTTTTGATCAGAGCAGTGTGTTTTGGGGATTTATTTATTTATTTCAAGAGAACCAAAGAGCCAGGATATTTTGTATTTATAAGCCCAGTTTCCTCTGAGAATGGAAGAGCTTTTCAGACATTACAAGCTGTAGGGTCTGGGGGTGTCACTGCATGATCCTTGCACCTCTTGGAATCTCAGCACTAGAGCTGTCCTGCACTGGCTGCCCTACCAGGAGGGTGTGCAACCACCCTACAGAACCTCCCTGCCACAATCTGACCTGGACTTCACCTTTCTGAAATGATTTGGGAAACACAGATCACTTCCCAGCCCAGCCCCTTGCAATCACACACGGCCACAGCAGACCTCAGAACATCAATTCCATCCCCAAAACATGACACAGGCCACAAGACACCTGAGAGCTCAGGGGTCACAGGCTGAAAGGCTGGTCCCAAGCTGCAAAACCCACAGCTCTCCTATGCCCCAGCAGAATCAACACAAAGAGAAGATACTTGACACGGGTTTTTTTGTTCCTCTGTAACAGGAGCTGCTCCTCTTACCTCCAGCAGTTATGCATTGAGTCCTGTTACACAACCAGGACTTGCACAATCCTTGCAGGCATTTGATCAACTTGCTCCTCCAAAGCTTGGGGTTAGAGAGGAGATGCAGCAATGACCCGTGAAAGAGAGTCAATTGATGCGTTTCACAACCACACAGCAACATCCAGCACCACAAAACCAGACCTACCAACTCCCAGGCTGGCTGTTAAACCTTCCCAGCAGACTTCCCTTGCACTGCCACAGCCAGATTTTACCAAGGAGAAAAATCCAACCCCATCTCAAACTCCACACAGCAAGAAAAGAAGATAAATAAATCAATACCTCCATTCCTTGCAAAGGAGTGACAAAAGGCACGGATGTGGCTGATTACTAAGCAAAAATAATACAATATCTGCCACCACGGGTCAAACTCAGCCACTCTTTGGACTTGTGGCCCTCCAGAAGCCACCAGACATGGCTTCTAGTCTCTCTGTCTGGATTCCATGGGTGATAGCAGCATGCAATTAACTTGAAATGTTTACTCGGGGACAAACAGCAAGAGATTATGAGCAGCCTGCAATTATTATTTGTTTTGACCTATGAAATTGTCAGGCCTATAAAAAAGCAGAGGTGCACCTGTCACTGCAGGGCTGGTGATTCACTCTCCACAGCAGCATGTACAAAGTAATCTCATCACTGGGATCAAATGATCACGTTGGGAAAGCAAATTATGCAAGTTCTAAGAATTGTGTTTTTTGAGGCAGGAGAGTCAACGTCAGGAAACAGAACAAAGTTCAGTGGCCACAGAGGTAACTGCAGGTGGTTTTCCTTTATACCAGGGGAGGAGATGGCAGGAGCACAGACCTGAGCAGAGCCTTTTCCCCAGTCCTTCAGAACTGAGCAAACACAAACTTTGCTGTATCCCAACAGGCAAAGGAGGGAGCAAAGACCAAACGGGGTTTCAGTCAGGCAGATCCACACTTTGCTTTTGCTGCAGGTAAAGAAAGCATCACTCCCAGCACCCACTGCCAGCCACCCTCCCCAAACCCAGCTGCACCCAGAGATGCTCCACACCCTGTGACACTCAGAAGAAAGGGGTTACCTTGCACCTATGGCTCTGCAAACAAGAGCTGGTGGGGCCTGTGAGCTCCAGCACGGAGGGTGGTGAGCAGCAGGGAAAGCCTCCCTTGAGACAGTTCAGAGAGTTTTGGTTGTATGGCCCTGTCCAGCTCCTCCAGCTGCTCTGCAAGAAACAAAAGAAAAGTTGCAGAAGGCATTTGGCTGTCCAGGAGGCAGAAACCCAGAAATTACTGACTAAACAGGAGGCAACTGTGAAGTGATGACAAGCGAGAGGTTCTTCTCTGTCACAATTAGAGCAGGACTAATTAAGAGGGGATTAAGCCAGGTTTGTGACACTACACCCTCCTTCCTGCCCACTCTTCAAGGCTTTCACACTCAAGGATTAAAAGAAGGCACTCAGCTGGTGTTTCTTGCCTGTAGCTCTGTATCCTCCCTGCTCTGTTCTGCAAATACAGCTCTCGTGGCACAGTCACATCCAGGTGCAAAACCAAGGCACACTCCATGCCATGCACACCCTGCCTCAACCAGACCAAGAAAAACCTGTACTGAGACAATGCTGGGTTTTCCAGGAAGGGTCTGGCTCAGCAGCCCTCCCAGACAAAACACTGATTTCCTCATTTGCAGCAGATTAATCAGCGAGCTGCTCTGCGTGTGTGCAACAGTTCCTCGGAATTTCTCTGAGAATTACAGAAATATTGGAACAAAGCCCACTCCATTCCATCTAGCAAAAGGGATGTGAACACCACTGCACCTCAATAAGCAAAAAAAAAATTCTGAAACTCCACAGCTCCTCCTGGCAGCCCACACAAAGTGTAGAGTTCTGTTGAGGAGGGGATGTCCCCACCAACGCTATCACTGATTCACTTCCACAACTCAGAAACACAGACCTGACTCCTTCTTCCTTGCACTTTTCCAGCTTCTCAGCCAGATATATGTCTCTGCTTTTTAAAAAGAGCTGTAAAAACACAAACTCATTTCACTTTTCCAGACTCACATCAGAGCACCTCAGCGATCCCTCTTCTCTGTACACATTCCACTAAGCATTCCCATTTCCTTTCACACTCCAAAAGCTAGCCCAAGGTCGAAGCACTGGCAGAACAAAGCACACTCCAAGCTGCACCAGCTGGGCTTACTCCTGCAACTAAGACAACTCCCCAGGAACCAATTCCACGCTGATGACTAACTCCCAACACCATCATCCAGGTACCTTCACCCCCTCCAGCCTCAATATTCCCCAAACCAGGGGGTTCCCATAATTTCCTTTGACAAGCACACTCCCTAGGTGAGTAATTTCACTCTTCTAAGAAACTCCAGCAGGAAAAGTCAGGAGCAAACAGTCTTCCCACACCCCAGCAGTTTATAAAGTGAAATAGATGGAGCAACAGCAGAACAGCCCAGCCTGCAGCAAAGGTCTCAATTAAACGCTGGGAATAACGTTCTCCGGGGAAGTGCCAGAAAATTAAGCTCGTTAAAGGCTTTAAACCAGCAACACCTTGGGATGGGGTAAGGCTGAGCAACTCTTCAGTGCTGTGGAACCAAGCCAGGGCAGGCACCAGCCCATTCCCAGGGCTGCTGGTCTGTCCCCTGCCCCACATCCCCTGGGGTGACAGAAGTGATGGGGTACCCCCCAAAAAACAGGGGGGTGCACAATGCCAGCCCTCCATACACACACGTTTATTTATTTCAAGAGAACCAAGCACTGTTTATAAGGAGCCAGGATATCTTGTACTTATAAGCCCAGTTTCCTGTGAGAATGGAAGAGCTTTTCAGACATTACACATCGGCCACACCAGTCTCCCCAGTAACAGGGGCTCAGCACCACCAGATATTCCCAAATTACAGGGGCTCTGGTCATCCCAATTCCAACAGGTAACAGGGGAGCAATCACATCAAACTCTACAGGTAACAGGGAGCTCTGGCCATCCCGGTCCCCCCAAACAACGGGGACAGTAGAGCACAGTGCCAACATAGCAGGGGTCATCCCAGTCAGAAGGATCTCTAAACACTCAGTAACCCCCAGTAACAGGACACCTACTCACACCACACCTCCCAGTGAACAGGGGGCTCTGGTCATACCAGTCCCCCCCACATTCACATCGATGTCCCCGCCAGCGACAGCGGTGCCACTCACCCCTTACACAGGGGACCGCAGTCATGCCCGTAACACGCAGCCAGTGCCCACCAACACAGAAACAGCCCCTATGCCACGCCAACCCCACCGGGGGATGCCGGACCGCCCCTCCCCAGCACAGAGAGCCCCGGCGGCGGAGCTCAGCCCCAGAGAACCCCTGGCGCCGCACCCTCCTCACCACACTCCCCCGGCGCCGCGGCTCCCCGCACCCACCGCCGCTCCGGCCCGTCTGGCGCTGGCGGCTCCCGCGGCCCCGGCGCGGCCGGCACGTACGGCGGACCGCACCACCCGGGCACAAGCGCGGGGGAACACGCTCCGCCCCCGCCACCCGAGAATAGGCAGCGAGCGCGCCCGCTGGTGGAGATCACCCCTCTGCGGCGGCGCATGGTACAGCCCCAGGACGGGGGTCTTAAAGGGACAGGAGCGGCGGGAGGGGCCGGGTGAGGTGAGGGTCAGGGGCCGGTCAGGACTGAGGGGGCCACGGGTGGGGTCAGGGTTGGGGTGATCGTAGGTGGAGTCAGGGGTCGGTCAGCGCTGGGGTGGTCACGGGTGGGGTCAGGGGCCGGTCATGGTTGGGGTGGGTCGGGCAGGGCTGGGGTCGTCGCGGGTGGGGTCAGGGTGCAGAACAGGGCCCAGAGGCCACCGTGGGTGCAAGCAGGGGCTCGGTCTGGAGGCAGGCTCAAGAGGGGAGGCAGAGTTGGGGTGAACATTGTAGTTTGGGGGTGAGTATGGGGGCGAGTGTTGGGGTCATGGCGGGGTCAGAGTTGGGGTGACAGTGGGAGCAGGGACTGGGGCACTGTGGGGTCATCCCTGAACTGGGGTCATGAACCGGGGTCAGGGTGCTGGGGTCAGTGCTGGACACTGACTCTGGGCTCAGCCAGGACCTGCAGACCCAGGAGCCCTGTCTGTGGCCACTGCTGGGTGCCCATGGTGTGGGACTCCCAGCTCCCCCCAGGGTCATTGCCCACACCAGGGCCCGTGGGGGGACAAAGGGACCCCGAGGTGGGGGCTGGCACCCAGTCACTGCCATCCTCTGTGGGAGCCAGGGGGCTGCTTCACCCGGGCAAGCACATGCTCCTGATGTAACCACAGCCCAGATGATTCGGGTGTTTTGGGGTGGTCTTTCTCTCTCTGCCACACCAGGAAGTTGCTCAAGCAGCTCTGGAAGCATCCCCAGCAGTCCCAGTAGGACATTTCACAACCCAGACCTCAGATCCCACAGGAACTGCTGCTCTCCTCCCTCTTGTTTTTTTTTTTGTGGGGGGAAGCTGGGTTACAACTCTGCTGTTTCCAGCTTGGCCAAAGCCAGAGGCACAGCTTGCCACTGAGCAGCCCCACAGCTTGTGGGGTCACCCCGGGCTGGGTGCCTTCCCTTTGCCTGCTGGGCACTGGCACATCCAAAGTCACCATCCTGACGCCAGCGCTGTGTTGACGCTCGCTCCAGAGTCAATAAAACCCTTAGGGAAGGTCCAAAGTTCGAGCTGGGCCTGGCAGGCACCTGAAGAGGGGTGAGGAGGGGGCACAGACCCAAAGAATACCCGGGGCTGTGGGGACAGCCTGTTTGCTGACAGCAGCTGAGCAGAGGGTCCAGGGCTGTGAGGTCACCTGAGTCCTGGTGCTGTCACTACAGGACACAAAGTAACACGAGTGCACACACCGCTGTTCTCAAGGTGAGGAAAGGGAAGTTTATTTTCTGACTCCAACATTTATAGTTTTCCAAAAGTGACAGTGGATTGGAGGGTGACAGTGCCACCTCTCCAATGACACTGGACAAACCAACAGCCCATCAAATTTCTCCTCCTCCATAAAAGAAGGCAAAACAACAAGTTATTTACACAGTGTGTGAGAAAGTTCCTTACAAGAATATAAACATCAGAAGGCTTTGAAAAATTTAAAAAATCCAGGTGACACTGGTGCCACTCACAGCAGCTTTGGGACTGACCCCATGGAAGCTCCCTGGGGTGGCTGGTCTGTGACCATACCCTGTGGGGTGAATGGACATGGGTTAAAGATCCCAGTAGCCCTGAGGGGACAGCAGGACAGAGCAGTTCCAGGGCTGGGCTCATCCCATCAGGTGCCCAGACTGGCATTATGGCACAGCCTGTCCCACTCTGTCCCCACAGGGAAGGGGCTGGGGGCTCATCACACCCAGCCCAACATCCCCCCAGGGGCAAGCAGCAGAGTCCTGCAGCTCACAGAGACCTCTTTGGTCAGTGCTTTGTCTCTCTGCTTATTTCTCCCATCTCTCCTCTGTTCCCAGCACAGTTTGAGGCTGAACTTTTGGCCACAGAACCCTCACAGTGGCAGCAAACGAGAGGGGACACCATGGGACAGCCATGGAGGTGGTGTTTGGCAGTGTCCTGGCCCTGGCACAGGGAACCTGGCCCCCAGTCAGGATGTCTGCATGGGTGTGCTTGGCCAAAAGTTAATGGCAGGAAAGCAAACACAGACCCATTTTCCTGCCAGCATCAATGTCCCCTGCCAGGCCTCCCCACGTTGTGGGTCCCCTCTTACTCCTGCATGGGGCACAGTGGAGGTGCAAGGCAGTTCTGCTTTCCTCGTGTATCCCTGACTCCTTTCCCTTGCAAATGGTGGGAGCTGAAGAGCAGAGGGGCTGGACTTGGACTTGCAGAGCATCCCTCCCATGGCAGGACAGCTGCTCCAAGGACAGGGAACAGCTGGCTCTGCTCCCAGCACTGTCCCCAGACTGTCCCTCTGCAGTGACCCTCTGAGGACATGGGGACAACCCAAGGGGATTTCTGGACTCTCTGCACACCCTGTGGGCAGACACAGTCCTGGCATGGGATGAAGTGGCAGTTTTACTAGGAATGAGCCAGAGGCACAGAACAACCTCCAGGGACAGCACGTTCCCAGGGCAGTCACCCCAGGGGCAGCCATCCCAGGCTGAACTGGGAGCTTATTGATTTTTTTTTCTTTTCCTCTTCTTCTTTTTTTTTTTCCCCTGCTTTAGGAACTACAATTCTCTGTCTCCCCACCAAGGAAATGAGTGGGTACTGCAATGTGTGATGAGTAACATTACTGTGAGCTGAGACAGGCAGATGCCAAAGCCCAGTGAGCTGATGACTTTTACCTCTCTCTCTTCAAATTTAAATCCCCTTCTCAGCCTTAGACACGTTTACAAATTCTCATCCCAACCTGTTTCCTCCCTCTCAGCAACTTCACTTCCCTGGGTGATGAGTTCTGAATTCACACCCAGCCCTGAGGAACTGGGACTTGTTGGACTCCATTGTCCAAGAGCATTTCACTGTGGAATGGATGCCTTCAGAAAAGCAGGGAACAGAAAAGAAATCCCCACAAACACTCTTCTGAAGGGCACTGAAGACAGGTCCAACACATTGCACATGACCAGGAGGTGCAGCTGGACTCTGAACATTCCTTGGGGACATGGTGGAAGCTGTAGAATCAGAGACACCAAGTGATCTGCCACAGCGATGAGAAGCTCCCAAAATATCTGGGAGCAGAAAGAAAATAAATCCAAACTCTGGTTTTGTGCTGAGTCCTGTCCTCCGGGCTCACCTGGAAGACTGTGAAAATTATCTTGTCCCAGCATGGAAAGGTTCATGGCTGGGACCTGCTCCTTCCCTCCTGGAGGGAGGTTTGCACCACCTGGGACTGGGGTGGTGACTCTTACAGGGTTTCCTGGCATAAAGCCAGGAAATGCTCCCTGGAAACACCACCCTGGGACAGCTCTGCGGGGAGAGCGACTCCCTCACCGCATCACTGATGGAGCTGGACAAGGAAAAACAACGGGATTGCAGCGGATTCCAGCGTGCAGTACCGCCTGTCCCCAGCGCTCGTCCTCACTGCGCGTCCTAAACCACCGGCCTGACGCACTGCTCTGCACATCCCACCCCACTGATCCCAAACCAGGGACCCCATCCCACTGATCCCGCCCCACTAATCCCACCGATCCCATCCCACTGATCCCGCCCCACTAATCCCACCCCCTGACCCCATCCCACTGATCCCACCCCCCTGACCCCATCCCACTGATCCTGCCCCACACATGCCACTCCAATGATCCCACCCCATGGATCCCACCGATCCCATCCCACTGATCCCACCCCCCTGATCCCATCCCACTGATCCTGCCCCACACATGCCACCCCAATGATCCCATCCCACTGATCCCACCCCCCTGACCCCATCCCACTGATCCTGCCCCACACATGCCACCCCAATGATCCCATCCCACTGATCCCACCCCCCTGACCCCATCCCACTGATCCTGCCCCACACATGCCACCCCAATGATCCCATCCCACTGATCCCACCCCCCTGACCCCATCCCACTGATCCTGCCCCACACATGCCACCCCAATGATCCCATCCCACTGATCCCACCCCCCTGATCCCATCCCACTGATCCTGCCCCACACATGCCACCCCAATGATCCCACCCCACTGATCTCGCCCCACTAAACCCACTGATCCCACCCCACTGACCCTGCCCCAGGGATCCCATCCCAGGAATCTACCCCACAGATCCCATCCCACAGACTCCACCCCGCTGATGCCATCCCACAGATCCCACCCTACTGATCCCACCCCAGGGATCCCATCCTACAGACTCCATCCTCCTGATCCCACCCCACCCATCCCCCAGAGGGGCAGCTCCAGCTCCCCACTTATAAACACACCCAGAGAAAACCAGTCCATCTTTCAGATTCTATTTCAAGTTCACAGTTTGGAGACACACAACATTTGTGATTGCTGTTGATCCTCATCACCCTTCTGGAAAAAAATCAGTGGTAAAATCCCTCAGTTTACAGGCAAGGGTTTCACAAGGAGGAAAAATCAAGGCACTAACAGCAGTGGAGTGTCAACATTTCACTGTTATCTCTAGCATTTCTTTCCTGGTATTAAAAACATGCTTTTGAATTCCAAACAAGCTCCTTATCCTGCTCTTTCTGCACACTAAAAATATAACAATACAATTGCTGTCAGCAGGAAAAAGAGGACCATGAAATCAAATCCATTTGTGATCCCACAGAGGACAGAAATAATCAGGTATGAAACAGTTGTCCCAAAACTCCAAGTTGGTTCCCAAGTTGCTGCTGAAAGCCCTGCCTGGGTGCTCACCTTCACAAGAAGAGTTTCTTACTCATGTCTTACTCCTGTGAGGTGCAAGTTCTCAGCACTGACTTTGGTCTCCTCCAAAAGGAAGCCCCTGCATCCCACATGGGACCATGGCAGTGACTCCAGAGGGGCTGCTGGAGAAGTAAAGCAGCTGGATGGAAACTCAGGGTTTGTTCTCACCCTGATGATGGAAAAATGAAAGAGGTTTGGAGTGTGCCAGAGCTGCCTCTGGCCAGGCTCACTGAGAGCAGGGAGGAGCCCTGAGGCTGTTGAGTTTCTGGGGCTGGGTGAGGCACTGCAAGAACATCTCCAAGAGCAGGAATGGCACTTTGTGCTTCATGGAGCACTTTTTTATGGAGCACAGCAAAACTCCAAGGAGAGTCAAGGGAGTTGTTGAGATCCTGGCTGATTTACAGCCACAGAGACAGCAGATTCCTCCTGGGCACTGTACACTGAGCTACACAGCTGGGAATAAAGCTCAAATCCCAGCAACTCCTTCATTATAGCCTCAGGCACTAAACAGTGAATCCTATTGTAAATCTCTGGCTGAAAACTCCCCTCTCCCACACACCTGCCCACCAGCTCTGAAAAAAAACAGAGAGATTGTGCTAATATTGGTGGGTGAGATTTCTGAAGCTGAGCAGTGTGAACACCCCCAACAGCACTGCTACATTCCACTTAATTCTTCTAACCCATTGTTAAGGTCCCTCCCAGCTCTTTGGATTTATAAATATTTGCTCCACAAAGGGCCAAAATCACTTATTGAAAAGTCTCTCACTACTTCACAGGCATTTGAGGTTGCCAAGTGCTGGTGATACAGGCTGAGCTGGTGCAATGCTCTCAGAAAATGAAGGCAATCCATTGATGCAGGCACAGGGCCTTCAGCATTTTAGAGCTGTGTTTTGGGGCAGAAGAAGGTACTCTGTATTCTGTCCTCCTGCCCCAGGTTGGTGTAACAAGCTCCCTTCAAGGCACTCTCTTAAGAGGACAAGTCACCAGTAGGACAGACATTGTCCTCCTCCATTTAATTTTAAGTTACAAACTAAGGCTCATATGATTCCCACTCTTATGGGTTCTAACCACATCACACCTGTAAGAAAGACAGGAATGTAAATGGGAAGTGCTTATTGCTTGTTGCTGCAGCTTAGTTAAAGCTGCAAATGAGCATGAGCAAATCTTAGCTGAAGCCCAGATTTACTCAGTGTTTTGCCACTGAGGTTGCTCCCTTGGCCTGAGGAGCTGGTGCACTGGAACTCCAGTGGACTGGTGGAAAAAGGCAGCTGATAAATGCAGCAAAGAAGACTTAAAAAGGATGAGAAGTTCACAGAGGTGATAGAGTTCCCATCCTCCAGCCACATCAAAAAAAAAAAAAAATATATAAAGGAAATATAATTCAAGTAAACTGTGCCAGGGAGCAGAGGAATGGCCTTCACTGGAGATACCAACACTCACCCAGACACAGCACAGATCCCAGCAAAGCACTGCTGTGCCAGCCTCACACAGCACTCCCACCCTGTGTGAGTCCTGCTGCTCTCTGGAGGATCAGTACACCTGGACTCTGGTAAATTCAGCTGGAACAGGGCCCACTGGGGCTGCTGGATACCCTGGTGCTGGCTGAACACCAGCCAGAAGGGCTGTGGCTGTGGGTGGCTGTGGCTGAGCTGGGCACACACGCTGTGGGACAGAGAATTTGCCCAGCTGGCAGCACTGTCCTGGTGAGGCTCCAGCCTGGGCCTGCCCAGGGCACTCTCCAAAGGCACCTCTGCCTTGGCAGTGGGCAGAGCTGAGGCTGTGTCCTGCAGCAGGGCCCTGCTGAGGTGCCTGGTGTCCCAGAGCCTGGCTGTGATGAAAGTCCTGGCCCTGAGCACTGGGGTGAGCAGGAAGAGCCAGAGGCGATGGGCAGTGGTAGCTCTGGGTGGGGTAAGTGCCAGGCACGGCTTTAATCCTGGGCAGGAAGAAAACAGAAGGTTACACTGTGCTCAGAACTGCCATTGCCTAATTAGTGCTGGAAATGCCCTGGGGGCTGATTTCCTCCTGACCAGCGCTCAGAGAGGTCACTGCAATCCATCAGAGGGATTCACTACAACAGAAGCTCTTATTATAAGCAGCACTTGAGTAAAAAATGTCTTTAGTGGCCTCTCAGGACAGCTGTTCCCACTCCCAACCCACTCTCACTCCACACCCACTGAACGAGGCTGGCTCTTGGCCCCAAACTCTTTGTGCAAGGAATACACAAAGCCAAATTTCAACATGCTTCGAGATCCCTGTGCACATCCTCCCTGCCCTGTGAGTGACACATCTGCCAAGTCATTCATCAGGAGAAGTTACAGCTGCCAAGTGTTATTTATCAAGAAAACACAAAAGGCCTTTGGTGCGAGTAAGAGCCCAGAGTATAGAGCAAAGGGAAAAAAAGGAAGGAGGAAAGAGTTAGAAATAAAGGAGAGAGTTAGAAATAAAATTAATCATTCAGAAGCAAGGGCTAGGAAGGGTTTGCCAGCAGAAGGCATGACTCATCCTGCCAAAACCTATCAGGAGAGAGGCAATCTGCCTGCAAGCCTCAGCCTCTGGGACTTCAGGAGTACTCAGCCCACGCACATGAGGATGAGAGCTGAGAATCCAGGCAATATTCATGAAGCCATGGGTGCCAAGTTCCCAGCAAGAAGAAGAGACTGGATCATGCTGGGATTTTAAGGCTTGGAGATTTCTTTTTAATTATTTCAGGTGTGGGTTTGAGTTTGGATTTTTATTTGTGGACATAAACATGATGCCAAGGCCTGGACTTCAAAGAAATATCTCCTGTCTTGCAGCCATTTAATGCCTGAACTTTATGAAAATTTAAGATTAAAACAAATCCCAACTTGGACTAAAAATCAAAATAATAAAAATTAAACTCCAGAAGCATTTACAGAAGTTGTATCTGAGACACAGACATGCAAATTCAGCTGCAGCAGTGGAAGCATCCTAGAAACACCTTCCCACGCCCTGTTTGATAGTCAAATGTTCCTGTAAATACCTTTGTGTCACAACAGCCTGTGTCACCTCACCAAAGGAGGCAGGTTTAGGCACTGAGGTGCTGTGCACAGCAGGATGGGACTGGTGCAGACCCAGGCTCAGCACCCAAAAGTTGCACTTGCACAGGAGGGAGAGAGGGAAAACACAAATTCTGGGTCTCTCTGGCCTCCCCTGCAAGCACTCACAGGTTTTGTGTGTCCTGATGGACCTGGGGGACATTCCTGCTGCAGGCAAGGGTTGTTTTTATGGTTTCCCATGGGTGAGGGCAGTGCAAACACCTGGGAATGCTTCCACTTCAAATAAAACTTTACAGCAAGTTGATGGCTTAAACAATACATAAAATGTAACCCTGAACAGAAAACTATTTTTCCTCTGTGAAACTGAAAGGACACCTCAGAATAAGTAAATATTTGACCTGCATTGTGAAGCTTTTTAGAGTACAAGTGAATTCTCATGGTTTGTATTAAACTTAAAACCTTTCCTGCATATCAGCTCTGGGCCCCAAGGTTTCTTTTCTATAAAGCAACATTGCCTTGACACTGAAAACCAGCTGAAAGGTTAAAAGACACCAAAAGGTCTGCACTGAACTTTTTAAGTGCCATCCTTAATTTACAATGCTCTGGTCCTAAGTAGGTTTGGACACAACTCGCTTCACAGCATTCCTGGCAGGAAAGGTGGGGCAGATAAAGATAAGGATCATGGCCCAGGGAGCCATATAGCCAGGAACAGCTGCCTAAAGCTGGGGCAGAGTTACACAACTTAGCTTCCCTGTCAGCCAGAGCTGCAATATTCCCATGTGTACACGCTGCCCTTGCAGCAAAGGAGAGGTCTATAACCTCCATTTAAAGATCTGGTTGAGTTAATGTGTAGTGATTCATTAGTTACAGTAATGTCACCAGTGTAACATCAGTGGGTGACTCTGCCCCCCATGGCATCACTCTGTGAACAGGAGAGGCACAATACAGCTTTTAGAGATGATTGAAGGCCTCTGCTCACACCTCAAAATTCTCCTACAAATGTTTCACAGGAACTCCTGTACTTACATGCTGTTTCCAGAGGCTCTTCTCTCTGCTAAGGACCCTGGGATGTATTTCAGCCCTGGTATCCTCTTCAGCAGAGTGAAAGGGAACAGCCGGTCCAGTTTCGAGCCCACAGACTCTGGGAAATCCAAGCAGAAACAGTAGCCAAGACCATCTGAAATCAGGAGCTTGTTAAGGAGAGCTGAGGACAACACATTCATTTCTGACACAGCCACACAGAGACCCCTCTGTTCCCAAACCACTTTCTCTGGAGAATTCTCCCAGCTCTACCCAGCAGCACCTTCAGAGACCATCACCCTCCACAGCTCCACGTTCTCTGCAGGCACTGAGAAGGGGCAGTGGGAGTCAAACACAAATGCAGAATGGGGTGGGATGAGCCAGTGAGGGTTGGGGCAGTGAGAGGTGAAACACAAATCCAGAATGGGATGAGCATGAGAAAAGCCAGTGAGGGTTAAGAGCAGAGTGAGGTGGAACATAAATCTAGAATGGGATGGGATGAGCATGAGAAAAGCCAGTGAGGGTTAAGAGCAGAGTGAGGTGGAACATAAATCTAGAATGGGATGGGATGAGCATGAGAAAAGCCAGTGAGGGTTAAGAGCAGAGTGAGATGGAACATAAATCTAGAATGGGATGGGAAGAGCATGAGAAAAGCCAGTGAGGGTTAAGAGTAGAGTGAGGTGGAACACAAATCTAGAATGGGATGGGAAGAGCATGAGAAAAGCCAGTGAGGGTTCAGTGCAGGACAAGAGTCCAGGGAAAGCCAGCAGACAGAACTACAGCACTTCCCACCATGACCTTACTCTGGCCCAGGGCTTCCCACTCAGAAAGGATACAGGCTTCCCCAACCAGGAGCCCACACAGGTTCCCCAAGAGGGAGGAGTGGGGGACAAACCAGGCCAGGCAGAGCCCAAACCACGGCACCAGCAGCACAGGAACTCTGTACCCCAAAAGCAGAGTCCTCCTCATGCGTGAGCGGGTGGTGGACACCCCCAGCATGGCAAAAGCCACTGGCATGAACCCCTTGGCATCTCCCACTTCCAGCAGCCTGGAGACAAGGGGCTGGAGGAAGAGGTAGAGGAGGGCAGAGAGCACAGAGAAAGTGGCAGTGAGGATGCAGTGCTTCACTGTGCCCACGTTCTTCTCAAAGCTGCCAGCAAAGTACCAGATGATAACAGCACCACAGGCCAGGGAGATCAGGTCCTCATAGATGAAGATGTAGGTGATCAACCTGTGAACTGAGCACAGCAGCACCTCAGACAGGCACAGACAGCACTGGGGCTGCTATAAAACAATTACAGGCTTGAGCAGAGGGAGAGTGAGCCCATGGGATTAATTAAGAGCTTTTATTTCTATCCTGGTGGAAAAGAGAAGGAATCTGAGGCCTTTAAAACCAGGCATAAATAACCAGATAGAGTGGAAAAAGTGCTATCTTGGGTGTCACAAACATATGGGCTGGCTCTTGCTGCTTCCTGGGAAACTGCCTGGAAAAAAGCAGCAGCATCTGTAGTAAATTTCAGTGTCATTAGAAGAGAAGGCAAGAGACATAAAAATAACTGTTACAGTACTGATGATTTTGGCAAAAAGATAAACACGTCTTAAATTTCTGGCAGGCTGATTTTCACCACCAAAATGTCTGGTGTCACCATGATATTTTCTGAAAAATCTTCTTTGCCCAGGATTTTCTCCTGGGAAGCTAAAAAGCCTCAGAAAAGAATGAAAACAATAATCATCTGATTGTTTTGGAATGTAGTCTGGAGATCATTTACCAACAGGTGCATCTTTGATTGGTTCCATGTGAATTGTTTTCAATTAATGACCAATCACAGCCAGTGGTGTTGGACTCTCTGAGTCAGTCATGAGGTTTTTATTATTCATTCTTGTTAATGAATGAACATTTTTAGTATAGTTTTAGTATAGTATTCTATAATGTAATATATAATATAGATTATAATATAAAATATAATATGAAATATAATATATAATACATATAATATAATATAATATAATATAATATAATAATAAATCAGCCTTCTGAGAACTTGGAATCAGATTCTCCTCTCTTCCCTTGTCCTGGGGACCCTCACAAACACCACAGTCTGGAGGTTATCACACCTCAGAAGTGCTTCTGGGCCCTCTGTTTAGGTGTTCCTCATGGCACACAGCAGGGATTGAGACATTTTCCACCTCCCTCCCATCAACCTCAGTTCCACAGCCAGAAAAACACCAGTGAGAAACAAAACAACAGAGTGCAACCCCTGGAGACACGTGAGGAGATGGTGGAATCACCCATCAGCTCAGAGCCCTGGCCTGATAAAGGAAATCACTGCACAGGGTAAGCTGGAACACGGGAATTAAAAGTGTGATAAAAATCATTCTGGGAATACCACAAGGACTGAGAAACATAAATCACTCAAGCTCTCAGCACGGTTATCCCCTGGGCTGACTGTCAAAGAAGAGAGATGAGGGTGCAGGGGAGCAGCCTGACGTCCAGGGACTGAGATGGGTGAGCAGGAGGCTCGGGGCAGGTCAGGGGAAGGGCACGGAGAAAGGAGAGAAAAGGGACACGGAGAGAGGGACAGGGGGGAGCAGCGGACCCGGAGAGGGGCTTGAGGAAATGCACAGAAATGGGGGCTGGGGGGTACCCCGGGGCCCAGGGCAGGACAAGGAGAGGCGGGAGAGAGGGGACACAAGGGCTCCGCTGGGATTTGGGGAAGGCGCGGAACGGGGCGGGAAGAGGGACCAAGGAGGCAGCGGCTGCACCCGCCGGCGGCCCCGCTCACCTTCCCCGTCGTGCAGGGCTGCGGGGCGCAGCGCGGCGGCGGAGCGGGCGGCGGGGGGGACACTCCGCAGCAGCCCGGGCGCGGAGGCTCCGACCGACAGCAGCACCGTGAGGGCGGCGGCGGCCGGCGGGGCCGAGGGCGCCGCCATTGCTGCCCCGCGCGCCCGCCGCTTCCGGGCGCCGCCGGAAGGCCTGGCCGTTACCATGGCAACAGGAGGCGCTGTGCGGTCGTTACCATGGTGACGGGAGTATTTCTCGCTTTCTGTCTCTCCACCCCCTCATTTGAATTTTTATTTAATTATTGTTATCTTTTCCCTGTTCAGAAGGAGAAATATCGCAGCGAGAGGTGTGAGGTCTCGCTGGGAGCCCGGTCATGGCTGGGTTCTAGCCGGGTGTTCCCGCACTGCGCCCCAGGGTGTGGGAGGCCCATCTTAGCTGCCACCCACTCCCCCGAGCCTCAGGGTCTGGCTGCTGGGGAGCAGAGAATCAATCAGCCTGGAAAAGATCTCTGGGATCATCGAGTCCAACCCGTGACTGATGAACACCACCATGTCAACTAGCCCAGAGCACTGTGTGCCACATTCAGTGCTTCTGTAAACACCTCCAGGGATGGGGACGCCACCACTACCCTGGGCAGTCTCCTCCAATATCTAATCACCCCTTCTATGAAGGAATTCCTCCTCATATTCAGCCTGAACCTGCTGTGATGCAGCTTATGACTAAATCCTCTCACCCTATCCCTTGGAGGAGCACCCATCCCCAACCTGGCTACAACCTCCTGTAAGATAATTGTAGAGCACAAGAAGGTCCTCTCTGTGAAAAATGTGTATTTTATGATTGTTTTTTTGCAAATATTAAAATGAATATTATATATGTTATGTTACAAAGTTATGCTGTATTAAGTTTCTTAAGTAGTGTGTTAAATATAGTTTTAGGTTATAGCATAAGGTTGAAATAGAAACTATGCTATGTAAGATACTTTTTTTTCTAAAAAAAAGGACTCACAGCAAGAGAGCAGCCGCAGGACACCTAAATCTGTCCGAGAAAAAGAATTTATTGCCCCATTATCAGAAGAAACAAACTTCTTCCTGCCTCACTCAGCCCTGAAGACTCTGTGAGGATTCAGAGGAAGAAATTGACACTGACCAGACAGAATCCTGTATTTGAATGGCATTTATGCATCATGTATGAGATGTATGAATATGCAACAGGCTGTTGTTTTTAAGGGTTAATCCTCTGTAAACGTGGGTCCTTTTTCAGGCTTATTTTGCCCAGAATGAGGTCCAGACTGTCTGTAACTCTTTGTTTCTATTGTCTCATATTGTCCTAATTCAAATTGTCCAAATTATTATTACTCTAATTATATTGCTATTTTTATAACCACTTTATTACTATTAAACTTTAAAAATTTAAAAATAAGTGATTGGTGTTTTTCACAAGAGTTTTCCCCAGCTCTGTTCCCTTCTCTGCTCCAGCCCCTCAATGTCCTTCCTGAACTGAGAACCCCAGAACTGGACATGGGACTTGAAGGCTGAGTGTTTCCCTTCAGATGCAGAGGAACATCCACACCAGAGCTGCTCCTGTGATGCTCATCCCAAAACCTCTGGCAGGTTTGTGTTGTCTGCCTTCAATTCCCCAGAATATTGGCTTAATCATTTGGCCAGTTCTGGTCAGATCTAGGAGAGGAATCAGCAACTCAAAAATGAAGATATCAAACTTCCTGCAAGTCTTGTGGACAAAAGGAGATGATGAAATGTGGGAAATAGTAAAGGTAAGTTTGGCTACTGCTGGTTGTAGGTGAGCTTTTGCCATCTTTCTGTGGTCTCAGCCATGCAATGAGGCTGATGCTGCAATAAAAGGAATGTACACCAACAGTGCTGTCCTGTTTGTAACAAAAACCTCTAAACACAATGAAGTAGGGAGAACTTAATCTGATTCCTTCAGGGCAAAGCTTCCCTGTGATCATGACCATTAGCTAGCTTTATACACAGTTAGCACTAACCACAACTGCACCTCTTCTTGAGCTTGTAGTTGGGCATGTGGCTGTGGATATTGTAGTAGGAAAAGAATATAAATAAATACAAAAAGATAAAATTGTACATCCCACCTGGGTGTGTTCCTGTGTCACCTGCTCCAGGTGGCACTGCCTTGGCAGGGGGGTTGGACTGGATGATTGCAGAGGTCACTTCTAACCCTAAGTGACCCTGTGAACTCTGCTGTGTGCCCACTCTGGCTGGTTCACAGAATCCCAGAAGGGTTTGGATTGGAAGAGACCTTAAAGAAGGATCAGAAGAAACTCACCTTCCCACACCACCTCTGATTTTGCAGCATGGAGAAGGATTTGAAGCAGCTGGAATAATTTCCAGCCAAGGGGAAAGAGCAGAGGGTTGAAGGACTGATGTTTTCCCCACATCTCAGCTACAAAGTTTTTGGTTGGGACCATAGCACAGATCTATCAGCAGGCAGGCACTAAAGCCTGAAACTCTCTGAATTAATTCCATTCCACATATGAGAAGCCTTCAGCCCCTGAGGAATGCACAAACACCAAGAGGCTCTACATCCCCCACATCCCCTGTCTAGGGAGCATCGTTTGGGATCTGTCCTAATCCCTTTGTGAGCTCCCAGGCTGGCACAGAAAGGCTCACAGAGCAGTAGAAGGCATCATGGCTGGAGGAGATGAAGTTTCTCAAGGAGAAACCAAAAGACAGGCAGGGAGCTCAATCTCCCCCCTTTTTTTCGTTTTTCTTTTCTTCTTTTTTTTCTTCAATTAATCATTCCAGTCACTGCTTGTTTTGCCCAAACTTATTTTTGGCTGTGGCAGTGGGATTTGCCTCCTGCTGCTACGCCCAGGGGGGAAAGAAACAGCCCAACTTCTCTGTAAATCTGCTCAAAGTATTCAGCTGAAATCAGAGAAAATTCCTCACTGCTGTTAAAATTTAAAAAACCAGGGTAAATCCTCACTGTTTTCTGGGTGCATGTGCAAACTGTCCCTAGACAGAAAGATGCAACTGTTAACTTACCAACTCTCACAAGAAGGTAGTTTGATGTGAAACAAGAAATACAACTTCTAAAAATAATCAGATTAAATAATCAACTTCGCTCTTGCTGTCTTCTCATTTCATCACTCTTCCTCTCTGAAGCAAACCCTCACGTTTCACAGAAGTGACTCCCAAGATCATGACCCGTCCCTTTCTTTGGAAAACCATTCTCCAAGTTGATACTTGGCTTTTTAGGATACCCAGAAACGCTGGCAAACCTTTCTTATTTTTCCTTTAGGACCCAGATTTTGGATGTTTTCTCTAACCCCATTTAGCGTCTGCTACAAATGGTGATGCACAAGTGGGGTACGGAGGGAAATAGGGGGTCGCTGCTGCGGAAAGACGGGAGTACAAACCCCCTCATTTCCCTCTGCGCACCCTGACCGTGCCCTGCGTGTTTATCAATTTAATTAATTTTATTAATTTAACCCTTTGAGGCTGCGCCCGCACAGACTCGCATCCTCTCCCCTCCCCTCAGTACATCCCCCCTCGCCCGCCGTACCTTGGCACGGTCCAGCTCACCTCCCCCCCCCGCTTCCCCAGCGAGTGGTAGGCGCCGCGCGCTCTGATTGGCCGCCCGGCCCCGCAGTCCGCGGGAGCTGCGGGTGCTTCAGTGTGCGCGCGGCCGGCGCGGTGGGCGGGTCGCTCCCTGCGCTCCTTCCGCTCCGTCCGCCCCTCAGCGCCGCCGCCATGGCTTCGGGTAGGTGCCGCCAGCCCCGCCGGGCTCAGCGGGCAGCGGCGGCTCCGCTTCCCGCCGCCGAGCGCGAGCGCGGTGGGGCGCGGGAGGGCGGGCGGAGCGATCGCCATGTGGCGCATGTGGGAAAGGCCGCGGCCATGTTGCGGGGGACGCGCCCGCTTTTTCCCTCACGCCCCCCCCCACCATTGCGCTCGGTGAGGGGGAGGGGAGCCACACCCCCGCCGGTGGCCCCCGTGGGCACGCCCCCCTCGGCCGAGGCCACGCCCCCTCCCGGGGGAGCCCCGCTGCGCGAGCCGCTCGGGTCACGCCCCTTTAGGCGCGGGGGCGTGGCCTGGCGGGCGCGCCCCCCACCCGTGTCGCAATGGGGGGGCCCTGGGGGCAGGATCCTTTTGGGGTCCTGTGCTCCGATGATGCCTGGGGTGCTCCCCTCCTTATGGGGTCTGAGCCCCCCCTTTAGGCCACAGCCCCCCCAGTGTGAGTGTGGACCCCATTTTGGTTCATACTTCCCTCTGTAGGCCTGCCCGCCTTGGGTCGTGTATCCCCCATGTGTGGGATGTGGGCCCTGTTTTGGTTCATGGCCCCCACTATAGGCTCCCCCACTTTTGGGTTGTGTACCCTTCCCCACGGTGTGAGATGGAAGCTCCTCCTTCTGAGTCACAGCCCTTCCCCTATGTGGACCCCAACTTTGGGTTGTGGTTCCCCCCATCATGTTGTGATGGGGTTGTGTGGCCCCATCCCGGTGTGAGATGGGATCACCTTTGTGTCGTGCCCCTCTCCATAACCTGCTTTGTGTGCTCCCCGTTTGGATCCGCACCCCCGATGGAATGCAGGCACCCCCGATGGAATGCAGGCACCCCCTCCCTGGGGTCTTGCCCCTCTTTACATGGGGAATGCCCTCCCCACCCCCAGCACGGGACCACCTTTGTGTCCCGGTGTGTGCCACCTTTGTGTCCCGGTGTGTGCCACCTTTGTGTCCGGGTATGTGCAGCCTCTGCTCTGCCCTCTGTGTCCTCTCCACAGCGTGAAATGGGGGGGCTTCCCCCCCTGCCGTGGGTTTAACACCGCCCTGGCTGGGATTGTTTTCCAGCGGGGCTTTAGCTGAGCACAGAGGCAGGATCTGCTCTCCCTGGTGACCTGACCCAGCCCAGCCTCCCCTGGGGCCTCTCGGAGCACAATGTGCTGTTCCTTCCTCCCCTTTGACGGCTGCTCCCCCGGCAGGGAAGCCTTGGCTAGGTGCGGGTGCTGGTGTATCCCGAAGTGGGAGGAGGAATTCCAAGGCTGCCCGTGCTTTGTGGAGCGAGCCATGTTTTGTTGTGGTCGAGCCATTTTGGCGTTGTCTCGTGCTGCGTGTGTGTGATAGACAATACAAACAAAGCAAAGGCTGCTACAGGAATCCTTTCATTCAGGAAAAGCAGATGTGTCCAGAGGTACTAAAATGAGTCCAAATCACGAATTTTTCTATAATTGAGTAAAGCTTGGCAGTAAATTACATCCACTTTCCCCCATCTGTCAGCTACTGACCACTGAAGCACCTGAGTGTCTCCTCTGTTTTTAATGATGTTCAAACATGAACCTCAAACACGAGATTCTTTTTCTTTGGAGGATATTGAGAGGCTCTGCTGCTCCTTTATATGAATTACTTAATAAGAAAATCTTGGTTTTCAAATGTACACAGCAGATTGTTGTATCTTGAGAAGAATAAACCCCCTGAGCAGTGCAAGGTGATTTAGCTGCTACATCCCACTTCATCAACAGGAAATCATTCCATGAACTTTTTAAACATTAAAAAAAAAAGTCAGTGTAGGAATTTCCAGAATAAACTGTTATTTCCAAAAATCCTTACAGACTCTTGTCCCCATCAAGCCCACGAAAATAAATTGATCAGAAGTCTGTAAGAGGTCAAGCAGAGGATGTAGAGAATTGTATAAATAAAGGAAATTCCTCAGCTTGTGTGTTTTCGTATTTTACAGGTTCCTTATCTGTTTGCTTTCATTTTTTTTTTTACAAAATGTTGTGGTTTGGTGGAAGTTTGTTAAGGAGAAGCTAAGGAGATGAAATGCAGTTCTTGAATTTATAGCTAATTACATCCTTACGCAAGAAATTTCTGATACTACCATTAATATTCTTTAATTAGCAGTATTAATGGCATGTAAATGTTAGAGTTAAACCACAACCATGTTTCACAATGTGGTTACCTGCTTCATGGTAATCTTTGTGATCATTTAAATGGAAACTGTAAAAATTTTACTTAATCCCTTAAAAACAGGCTTGAATTGCACCTCTACATTGGGTTTTTAATTGCTTTTTAATACCAAAAAGCAATGCAATATTTATGTAGCAGTGCAAAAGGAGGAGAAATTCACATCTAAGTGAAATTGCTTTTTAGGACGTGTGAAATTTAACCTCCTTTCATCTCATGTTAGGGTTTGGTAAATGTTTCTGTTACAGAATATGAAATTGGATACTTTGTGTTGCTTTGAGGAGATACGTTACCATTAAAAATGCAGTTTTGTGTGCGAATATCTGGGGTGATTCCCCCATCTCACATCCATCACCTCAGGTGATGCCCTCATCAAAGCTCTGGTTAAGTGTCTGTAACCACGGGCAGGATTGGATTTATGACCTGCTGGGGGAGGTATAATGAGCACATTCAGCAATCTGATGAGTGTTTTGATTGGAAAATGGTCGCAGTCATTTATGACATTTACCCTGCCTTGTAATTAATTCTCAGTGTCAGCGTTTTAGGCACTTGTGGGGATAGAGGCTGGAGGGAGAATGGGGGGGGAAGGGTGAAACTGGGCATGAGAAGCTCCTGATGGATTTCATTACACCATGGCACAAGAGCATTGCTGGAAATTCCTGAAGAGAAAAATTGCAGGGTTTATCCAGAATGTTTGGGTTTTGACAAGAAGATGGGAATTCCATGCAGATTTCCTCCTGCCTAGGGAGGGAGCTGGATGGAGCCTGAGCAGAGGCTGGAAGGGCAGGGGCCAGAGTGAGGAATTCTGCAGAGCTGGGCTGGGGATGGATGTGAGCTGAGGGAGCTGTGTGTGTGTGAGCTGAGGGAACTCTGTGTGTGTGTGCTGTGTGTGTGTGAGCTGAGGGAGCTGTGTGTGTGTGAGCTGAGGGAACTCTGTGTGTGTGTGCTGTGTGTGTGTGAGCTGAGGGAGCTGTGTGTGTGTTCTCTGTGTGTGTGTGAGCTGAGGGAGCTGTGTGTGTGTGTGTGTGTGTGTGTGTTTGTGAGCTGAGGGAACTCTGTGTGTGTGAGCTGAGGGAACTCTGTGTGTGTGTGTGTGTGTGTGTGTGTGTGTGTGCTGAGGGAACTCTGTGTGTGTTCTGTGTGCTGTGTATGTGTGTGTGTGTGTGTGAGCTGAGGGAACTCTGTGTGTTTTGTGTGCTGTGTGTGTGTGTTTTGTGTGTGTGAGCTAAGGGAGCTGTGTGTGTGTGCTGAGGGAACTCTGTGTGTGTGTTGTGTGTGTGTGTGAGCTGAGGAACTCTGTGTGTGTGTGTGTGTGAGCTGAGGGAGCTGTGTGTGTGTGAGCTGAGGGAACTCTGTGTGTGTGTTCTGTGTGTGTGTGTGTTCTGTGTGTGTGTTCTGTGTGTGTTCTGTGTGTGTGTGAGCTGAGGGAGGTGTGTGTGTGTTCTGTGTGTGTGTTCTGTGTGCGTGTTCTGTGTGTGTTCTGTGTGTGTGTGAGCTGAGGGAGCTGTGTGTGTGTTCTGTGTGCTGTGTGTATGTGTGTGTTCTGTGTGTCTGTGTGTGCGTGTTCTGTGTGTTTGTGTGTGTGTTCTGTGTGTCTGTGTGTGTGTGTTCTGTGGGTGCGTGTTCTGTGTGTGTGTGTGTATGTGTGTGTGTGTTCTATGTGCTGCATCTGTCACGTGCTGCTCTGCTCTCAGCTGGGATTTTCCTCTTGCAGCAGGAGCAAAGGGCAGTGTGGTGGCTCCTCCATCCCTGGTTTTCCATCTCCCATTCTGCCTGTGTTTGTGCCCTTTAGCTCAGCAGAGCTTTCTTAGAGCATCCCAAAAAGGGGTTCAGCTGCACTGACCTACTTAGATTTGCTTGATTAATTAAGCTGCTGCATTCTGCTCATTGATGATGGCACTGTACTCTGTAGCCATTAGAGGGGTTCTACAGTTCTGGCTGTTTGAAAAGACTCCTCGAAAACAGAATTCAGATCCTTCAAAAGGGACATTTCCAAATGTGTTGTGTTCCCTACATCCTGTGCTGCTGTCATTCCACTCTTCATATTTTCACTTTTGTTAATGAAGAGGAATTTTCATTCTGCAGGGATAGTAGCTGTAATATCCAGGGTACTTGAACCTTTCTTCCTCTCCCCAAATTTTCTCCTCTAGCAGATAGAGACTAAAATGTTCATTGGAAATTCTCAATATGACTTATTTCTTTTTCTAGATTCTGGAAGTTACAGTCAGTCCGGGGGCCAGCAGAGGTATGTGAGGATTTTTGTTTTGCTGTTAGCAATTACATCTGCAGACTAAAAAACCATTTAGTATTCCCAGTATGGTGCCTGATTGTTCAGGATAGAGTTATTGATAGGTTTTTGGAATTAAGGATGCAGAAAGCTTGCACCTGGACCTTTCTCAAGATGTCTTACAAAACAAAGGGAAATCAGTCTGTATTCCTGAAAAGAAGACAATAGTCATGCAATGTAAATGGATGTAAATTGGGATGATATCTTGTAATAGTAAGAACTTATAAAATGACATGAATATAGAGAAATACTTTCCATGTGATTGCTTTAAGCTGTTCACTGAGATTTTAGCCAAAGGTTATGATATTTGTTATATGGCCCAAGGCTGCAGGGCATGTTTTAGTCAGTGAGACAAGTGTTTTTATGGAAGTATAAAAATCATGGCTAATGCTAATGAAGATCATGAGGCTTTGTGCTTGTAGCCCTGCCTGAGTTTGGGTTTGTACCTCAGTATGATGAATTTCAGCACTTGCTTCTTCTGTCAGTTCATGAAGGCTTAAAGTGGCAGAATAATGAGTAAGTATAATATAAAATTACAGCAAACCCAGCTTTCATACACTTAAAATTTATATTTGAAACACAGCAGAAATTAAAATAAGCTCTTCTGGCTTCTGACAGTCAACCATTGATGCAGTTTTAATATGCCTGGAACTGCAGCACTTGGATTAAACACCTATTTTGGAATGAAGAGAAACTTAGAGACACCAAAAATATCTTTACTTTCCAGCCTGTGTGGAGGGCACTCTAAGCATTTCCTAAATGCATTTTTCTCTTCCAGCTACTCATCCTATGGCAATCAGAGCAGTCAGAATTATGGACAAGGACAGGTATGTTGAAAAAAACCTTGTGGCTTTCAAAGCAGATGTCCCTTGAGTGAAAAAAATGTTCCTGGGCCAGGAAGAATTCCAGTCTCAGCTGTGCTTGATGTTTGCAGTTGTGTCTAGCCAAGGAAAACTGTGATTTACTGCTGTGGAAGTTACACTTATTTGAGTACATTCTTGAAATTACAGGGATATTCTGGTTATGGGCAGAGTGGAGACAATTCCTCCTATGGACAGAACTATGGAAGCTATCATGGGAACTATGGACAAAATCAATCAGGTTTGGCTAGCTTGTTACATTCATTGGCAGGATTTAAAAGGTGAATATTGACTAAAAATTTTCTTCCTCCATTTCCAGGTTATGGACAAGATTCCCAGGGATACGATGATGAATCCAATTATGAAAATCAGAATCAGAGCTCCTACAACCAGCAGTCCTATGGCAGCCAGGGGCAGCAGAAAGGGTCATCCAGAGGGTAAGGAGGCAGAGTTTATCAGTGTCTATTTAAGGTATTGTCTAGTAGTTGTGCAGTCTTAGTTATAAATAATAAATAAATAGAGCTGTAACGTATTTCTTGCTAGCATTGCTGAGAAAAAGAGAAATATTTGAAAATGCACATCTTTGAAACATGTTTAATGTGTGAAAGGGGGTACAGGAAGAATATTTCTCTGTGTAAGAAGGATGGGTGTAGTTGTTTTGAAGTCAAGCTGTATGGGGACATGCACTTTAGAAAGTCTTTGGATTGTGGCTACAATGAAGAATGGACTTGGCAGAGTGTTTTGATTAGGAGAAAGACCTATCAAATCCCTCTCCAATCACATTCTTTTGTATAAACTTACAGTGCTCTTTTATTAACTTCAAATAAGCTCTTAGCAATGGAACTCTGAGCTGCTCTCAGATTGCAGACTGCTTATCTGGCTCAAAATGCCTTTTCTTGAAAGAGAAAGGACTCAAAAATGTCATGTAAGAAATATATTTTGGTTTTCCAACTAAGTAGAGTTCTCAGAACATGGTGGGTTTATATCCTCATCAGGAAATTAAATGTGCCCATGCATGCTGCACTCTGTGCTATTGCACATGTATTTTACTTGTGATGTTGTGTTGGATTCAATTTCAGGAGGATTAATGATACAGCTTTGAAAATATGTTGGAAAATACAACCTAAATGGCCTTTTTCCTTCCCAGAATGAGTAAAAAGGACATTTAATGCTAGAATACCTCCCTGTCTGCTTTACAGGCTTTGTGCCTCCACCCCAGGTCACTGCTTGTGTTGGAGCTTTACTGAGCATCATGTGACCTCTCTGAAATACTCTGAGGAGTCCTAAACCTCATTCTTGTGGCAAGGTCCAAATGGTTTTGGATTTTTTGCAAGGTGATAAAACAATTATCACAATGATTTTGAGGTGATAAAACAATCTGGTCTTGAGCAAACCTCTATTTGGTTTCTGGTTTTGTAGTTCCTATTATAAAACATTTTAATATTAAAAAAATATCTTAATCTGCCAGCAATAGGTGCTTTCACTCAGATGTAATTTTTGCTTCTGTGACAAAGGCAGGTACACAGTTAAGTTTTGTTTTGCTTTGTTTTCTGAGTATTTATTAGAGCTGTACAGAGATAATATGTAGTTTTCAACTCTGTAGAAGTCCAGTAGAATAAAAATACAGCACATAGGTTCTCCAGCAAGTTTGTGATCTAGAAAATGAAGAAAAGACCTTGAAGGGAAGCTCCTCAATGTAGAGTTGTAACAAATATGGAGAAACAGAAATTAAATGGTAGCAGCTTTGAAGAGGGTACCACAAAACTGCAGCTGTCACATCCTAGAGGAGGGAAGGGAAGACAGCAAATAGTGGATGATTTCAGCAGTGCTTCCTTTGGTGGTAAAGTGGCAAAGGCTAAAGCAGAGCTGACTTTTTTGAAATGGAGATAATAACAAGAATCTTCACAAGCTGTTTACCACTGGGATTAGCAAGGTTAAAGCTGAGATCTAGGCTAGAAGTGGGAGAGAGCAGATTAAATGGTATTTACACAGATGGGATATTTTGGGATTGGTTAGATCCAATGCACTACATCTGAAAGTGCTTTGAAAAGCTGCTGGAAACTTCCTGGAGGCTCTTGAGGGTTTTTTCCCTTTTTCTGAGATACTTTCACTAGCAAGTAAGATTGCCAGAGACTGGAGAGTGGCAGATCTAGTGCCTCATCCTTCAAAAAAGGGTGGAAGCAGGGAGGGAGAAGGGAAGGAAAGGTGGTAGAGGTCAGAGATTCTTTTCAGTTTCTGAAAAACATAAGACAGCTAGGCACAGCTGAGTACCTGAGGGAAACAACAGAATGAGTAACAGCCAGTGTTCCCTGGATGCAATTTATTTCTCATAAATCTATATTATGCCTGCCATGAAAGGCTAAGAGAACTATTGTCTCATATATCTAGATTTTCAAAATATTTCAGTTTCTACTGAAGTAGTGTGGTGTAGGCAAGTGTAGTGTAGGTGAGATTCCCTTGTGGTTGCTCTGAAGTTATTAATCTTAATCTTAGAGAAGATTTATGGCTCCCTCTTGGAATGTAGAGCTGCATTGTGTTGGAGCATCCTAGAGTGATGCTGCTCAGTATTTCTGGGGAGGGCTGCTGGGATAGTGTAGATGGCACTGAAATGAGAAGAACCACAGGTATGTTAGGGGCCACCAGAACAGTCAGAAAAATTCTTGATAAACTGTAGAAGGCCCAGAAGAAGAGAGGTTGCAATTCAGTGAAAGCAAAATGTTGGGATTTTTTAGGCAGCAAATGTCTGCACAATCCAACATGAGCACTGAGGCTCTGCCCTGCAGGTCCAGGGGGAAGGATTTGGTGTTCAGCAGGTCACAGGCTCTCCATCAGCCATTGATGGTACTGGGGAGAGGGGGGAAAACAAATGTTGGACTGGGACATGAGAGAGGAGTGATACTCCTAATTTACATAATAAAGTAACCGCAATTAGGAAATTTTTAACAATGCCACGAATTTTCAACCATTATTTTCCTCTCTATTCTCTGAACATTTAGCTATTAATTCAAATTCTGTTTGTTTTAAGTGGAAGAGGCTCTTATGAACAAAAGTCAAACTATGGTCAGCACCAAAGCTCTTATGACCAGCAGTCAAGCTATGGACAAAACCAAGACTCTTATGACCAGCAGTCCAGCTCCTATGACCAGCAGTCGGGCTATGGCCACCAGGGCTCCTATGACCAGCAGTCTGGCTATGGCCACCAGAGCTCTTATGACCAAAAGTCAGGCTATAACCAGCACCAAAGCTCATATGGGCACTCCCAGCAGTCCTACCAGTCTCAGAAGGGAAGCTATAGCCACAACAGCCAAGGTAAAATGGAGCAGAAGCTCTGTGAAATGGTTGGATTTCCTTCTGCAAGCAGTTGTTGATTTGATGGATGCTTAAATTCTTTTCAATGTTGATATCCTTGGGGGATGTTTTATTTGTTAAGACTTTCAAAACATTAAACGTTTCAAAACATAGGGAGATTAAAATCTCTTGGGGCCCCAAAATGGTTGCATTTAGATATGTTAGAACAGCATTGCAGGGACTCTGCCCCTGAGTTCTGCAAATTCTAGATGGATTTTTTTTTCCCCAAGCTATTTTGAACCCTTTTCCTGCATGAGGGTGACATATCTTGAAGAAGCTCTGTGAAATGGTTGGATTTCCTTCTGCAAGCAGTTGTTGATTTGATGGATACTGAAATTCTTTTCCATGTTGATGTTATTGGGGGTTGTTCTATTTGTTAGGACTTTCAAAACATTATAGGGAGATTAAAATCTCTTGGGGCCACAAAATGGTTGCATTTAGATGTGTTAGAACAGCATTGCAGGGACTCTGCCCCTGAGTTCTGCAAATTCTAGATGGATTTTTTTTTCCCCAAGCTATTTTGAACCCTCTTCCTGCATGAGGGTGACATATCTTGAAGAAGCTCTGTGAAATGGTTGGATTTCCTTCTGCAAGCAGTTGTTGATTTGATGGATACTGAAATTCTTTTCCATGTTGATATTATTGGGGGTTGTTTTATTTGTTAGGACTTTCAAAACACTATAGGGAGATTAAAATCTCTTGGGGCCCCAAAATTGTTGCATTTAGATGTGTTAGAACAGCATTGCAGGGACTCTGCCCCTGAGTTCTGCAAATTCTAGATGGATTTTTTTTTCCCCAAGCTATTTTGAACCCTCTTCCTGCACGAGGGTGACATGTCTTGATCAGTCATGAAGAGCTTCTGCACTTCACATTCCAGCTTTGTGCTGTGTAGGTGAATTGTGAGATAGAAGAAGTTTAAGATGAAGCCTTTTTTTTGCATTAACTTCACACCAGCAGCACAACCCACTCTATTTATCCTTGTTCTGTCTTCAGTGATGTCTTTTGCAAACTGGGAGGACTGTATGGAAATCAAATGGAAAGTGTATTTTAGACAATATGTGTTTAATGTTTGGAAAGTGGAACGTAATTACAGAGTGGTTTTTACATCCTGATATACTCAGTGACCCTGGAGATAATGGAGCAAAGTTTGGGTTTTTTTTTTTCCTTTTTGGCACGGAGAATGTCAGAGAGATTTAGGAGTTGATACATTTCAGATGTAAATGCAGAGGAGGTGGGAATTGCAGGGTGTGAATTTTCTCGGTGCTGCAGTTTGCACTACAATTGACTCTGTTTGGTTTGACTCCTCCCAGATGATCGCCGTGAAAAGAGCAGGTATGGAGAAGATAATAGAGGATATGGCGGGTCACAGGGAGGAGGTAGAGGGGGATATGACATGGATGGAAGAGGTCATATGTCTGGATATAGGTAAGTGATCTCATTCCAGTGCCTGCAGCTCCTTAACCCTTGTTTCCTATTATTTAGTTATTCCTATTATTTGGTTTTCATTTTTGGTTATTATATGTCTGTTCCTAAGGTGGTTCAGGTTTAGATTTCCAAAACTGGAAGGTTTCTAAAATTAAACCTTTCTGCACTGCACAGAAATGGGTTTTGCCTAGGGGAGCAGCTTTTAGATTCACATAGATTGAGAGCAGGCATTTGATTGTTGTGACACACAGCTGCATTTTATTTGCATGAGTTGCAATACAAAAACTGCCCCAGCCCATCACTTGTTTTCAGTGATGAGAAAACCAACAGACAATTGAGAAAAATTTATGACATTCATACCTAAGGTAGCTCACATTTTACCAGGGAACTATTTTGGCCTTGAATAATTTAGCAGTAACATTATTTATTCTTTGTTGCTTTTTTTCAGTTATAAACTTCTATTAAAACACACATCTTTTATTATTGATTTATTTGTCAGTCTAAACACGTTTATTTTGGGCAGATCTGAAATACTAACAATGCTGTCACCCCTTTCCCCATTGCCTTAGGCCCTGCACTGTCAAGATAATTTATGCACATATTTAATTCTGTGCTTGCAGATGATCTCATGCCGAGGTCTGCAATTGGGACCTTGGCTTTCAAGCCTACTGAATTAAACATATGACATATTATTTATTAATAACTCACACAACTGGCTCCCCTCTGTGTCTCTCTGAGTGGTTGGAGGTGCACAGGGCTCACTGATGCAGGGCAAGAATGTTGAAGCTTCCAGAGAGCTTTGAGGTGTTGCTTGTCAGCACCACTTACCCTTCAAAAGGCTGCACAGCTCTGGGTTATTCCTAAATTCCAGATTAAAAACTCTATAATTGTACAGTGTTTTCTGTTGGAACTGATCTGATTTAAATAAAATAATCCTCTACTTGGTTGCTTTTAAATGTACTTATTTTTAAATCTTATTTAAAATCTGTCTGCTTCTGAGATGCTCCTAAATTGTACTTAATGGATTGTTTATAATGATGTAGGAGGATCTTACCTCTTCTAATTAGGTGTGGTAGCACAATTAGAAAATCATTAATGTTATTTTATGTTTGCTGAGGTTTTATATAATATAAACTTAAAGTATTTGTAATATTTTTATAATAAATACAAATCTATATACTATAAATAAACATAAATATATATATAACAAAGAATTCTATAATATATGGTACCTCACATAAAACAAAATAACAAGCAAAATAATTTCTAAGTTAATTTTAATTTTCAGGTAAAACTGAACCTTTTTTTTTAAATTAGATTTTCTTTGTGGATGAGGACTTTCCATATTCCTGTGATAAAAAATTTTTTTTAAGAAAAAAATTCATAGCTTAACCCTTTCCAATAATAGCAATGAATGTGAGCTTCAAAAAACACACTGCTGATAGATTTGTCACTTTGAAACAAACTTGGGTCTTTGCAAGATAAAGTCAAATGTATTAATGTCTGTGAAAATAAAGCCTCTTGCCATATTTTTCCAAAATGTGAAGAAACTTTTGCCATGCATCCATGTAGATCATGGAGCCAAAATAAGGGAAAGAGGGGAAGTGAATGAAGAAGTGGAGGAAAATTCAGAGAAACGGGAAGGCATTTATTAGGAATTCTGTCTGCTTCTGTTAAGTGATGTTGGCTTTAATGGTATTTTTGTGGAAATTTTCTGGAACTGCAGTGTCATATATCTTTATTCAGTCTTTTTGCATAAAAGTAACAGAAGATTCTCCTTCTGACATATGCTTATTAGAGAAGTCTAAAAGGTTAAATTAAATAACAAACTCTATAATGAAGGGGAAAATAACTTGTAATAAGGTAAGAAATCATGTTTAGTCCTGTGAAAATGTGGGGTTAAAGGGTAGGGGTTCTTTGGGGGGGTTATATTCTTGGGTTTCTCTTATTTATGTGTTTATTTCTTGGGGGGAAATACATGTAGGAATATCAGGTTGATCTTCAGTAGCCACCATTTTCAGTTGTTCTGATCCCCTTTTAATGCTAAACCATGAAAATTCCATAGCCATCAGGAGATAATCTAAAAATCTTGTCTACACTGATACTTCAATGATGCTGTAATCACAGAATTCCAAAATGGTTTTGGGTTGGAAGGGACCTCAAAAATCAATTTTTCCATCTCTCTGCCATGGGCAGGGACACCTTCCACTATCCCAGGGTGCTCAGAGCTCCATCCAACCTGGCCTTGAGCAGGGGATGGAATAATAACAGGCTTTGACTTTACAGTGCTCAGAAAATAACATGTAAAAATTGCTCCTTGGCTTTACAAACAAATCAATATCAAATGTGAGACCATAATGAATGGATCTCTTGTTCCTAGCTAGTAATAATTCTTCCTTGTCTTACATTTAAACACAGGGAGAGGCTTTAGAGGTGTAGTTTTATTCTGACAACCAGTTCATGTCCTGGGCTGAATGCTTTCAGCACTCATTTTTCTTTAGTGTCTGTGTAAAGTTACCCAGCACTGAGAAGAAAATCTCTTTGGAGAAATTCCTGTTCACATTTCTTAGCTGATATTAGTCCAGAAGAACACATGTTTTGTCATGTGTCAGAAGTTCACATTTTAGTTTTAATAACTTAGGGTTTCAGAATTAATTTAGAGATTTTTTTTATGGTCTTGAATTGCATCTTCTGGGATTTTAGTAGAATTTCCCCACTCTATTGTTTTGAAGCTTGAAAAATTGATGATCTCACTAATTTTTATTCTGGCTAAGAAGTAAAATATTTCTCTTTTCTTCATAATTAGAAGACTGTCATCTTTTGGTTAGAAAGCAGAAACAGCAGGTCTTGAGAATGCAGAGTTTTACTTGAAGAAATTCACCCAATTTTTAGAGTCCTCATCTGAAAAACAAGGAATTAATGGTTACTGTGGCTGGGGGACTGAATTGTTTTGGTTGAGGCTGTAAGTGGGAAACACAGCAGCAAACAGAGCAGGTGAGAGGAGCTTTGCTTTTGGCTGTGCTCACACAGCCTGTGCTGGGGGAGCCACAGAGATGCAGTTCAGAAAGGATTTGCCATTGTGTTTGGATTTGTCATAGAAATCCTGACTTTGCTCAGCAGAGATTATTTTTTCTCTCTTGTGCAGGTTTATGGTGATTACTACAAACACAAGCAACCTATGCTTAATTTATCAGCTATTAGGAGTGGGAATTAGTGTGATATAAAGAAACTGCAGTGTAGTGCAGATGAGTTTTACAAGTGTGGTTTGTGTTCAGAATTGATATTTTGACTTGTAACAGATATGCTTGAGCTTAGCCTTATGGAAACTTTGGAAAAATGTGAACAGAGGCAATAAATATAAGCAAGGGAGAAAAAAACCCATCTGTCAGTGACTGTTGGTGCACTAAATATTCCTTCCTTGTTTGTAAAATACACTCTAGGTGTTAGGGACACACTTGGTGAGACAGATACATGTTGCAGGCTGAATTTGGTCCCTGATTTCTTAGTGCTGCTTCTGCCAGTATCTGATATTTATAAACTGCATTTCTGGTATGTTGAACTCCCCATATTACCTGTACTTTAATTTAAAGAGATGTTCCCAGCTGGATTAAGCAATATCCAGATGAAGTCCAGTTACAGTCTAGTAGGGGAGGATAAATTTATTATTGAATATGGGAGAAATGAACCACTGAGGACTTGAGGCAGCAAGTTCACACAGCAAGTGGTGCCCTGTCATGTTCTGGCTGCCTGCAGTTCAACCTCTTATTTATTGTCTTAGCTGGTGGCACTGCTGAATTTCAACTGCCTGTTCATGTTTCTGACACAGAATATGAAGGCTCCAAATTCCATCTGGTGCCCCATCTCTGAGGTCTGTGTGCAGGCCTGGTAAAGCAGTGGGCTGTGAATGCTGCAGTTGTGTTTCCCACAGGTTTTATGGCAATAATGTGGGGACAAATTCAGTTGCTGAGGTTGAATTTTGGGTCTCAATGAGGGGCACATCTGAGACTGTGGCAGCAGCTGCTGGCAGTTTCTGTGTTTGACTTGCTGCAGGATATCTGCCTGGTCCCAGGGAATCCTGGCTAGCTTTGCCCAGCAATTACAGGAAGGTGACAAGCTGCAGCTTCATAAATCACATATCAAATGCCACATAAAAATGTAGGAAAGCATCAATCCACTGTCAAAGGTGTCTATCAGTAGATTGTTCCAGATTTTTGTTGGGTTGGTCATGTGTGACTGAGCAGACAACATGCTGTGGCATACTTGGGCAAAAATGTATTTCTGTAGACATTAATTAAAATTATTGATTGCACTCATTAGTGCAGAGTGCAGAACTGCTGTATCACAGAATAAGGCATTGGACTGTGACTTCCTTTACATTTTGTATATTCAGCTCCTACTTTTCAGGATTATGAAATAATAATATTAATTATTATATACATTTTCACCCCAGCATCCTACAAAACCCTCACTTCCAGCAAAATCCTGGATGTGTTGACACAAACTTACTTTGTGTAAGTTGGGTTTTCTAACTGCCATACACTTCCACATCAGAAAATGTATTTGTTGTGGATATTGTCCTGATAAGCTGGGACCATAATCTGGGATTGGAAAATTTTCATAACATTTAGATGGTTGATATTATTCACTGTTGTTGTTTCTGAGTTAAAATCCCAGAAAAACAGGCATCTTACTAAAAATTGTTGTGTCATAATGAAGGTTTTTTTTTAGCTGAAGTGAATTGGAAGTGGCAGAAAGGTATTTACAGTAAATTTTATCATCACCATTGTGTTTTTAATCATCAGTCCTTGAAAACAGACAGCCTTGAGTAAAGACCAGCACTGATGCTGGATGTAAAATCTTTAATGAGCAGAGTGAATTGATGAATAAATGACACTGCAATTTAACATTCAGGTTTCTTCTGTGGAACAGCAATAAAATCTGCAGTAAAAATTTATTTTAAGAAAAGTCACAGTAAAAGTGATACTGTCTGTTGTGCCAAACTGTCCCAGATGTCTGTCACCCTCCAAAGAGTGTCTGTTAATCCAGGTTTGATAATAACCTGTTGAAACTTTATTTGGTCCTCACTTTGAGGAGATTTTCTCTCATAAATGTTAAGTATCAGCAGCTTCCATTTATGACTTTCCATTTGCTGTGACAGATGGACAGAGTGCCAGAGAAATGACTCCCTCATTTTACTCCATTGCCTTTTGGTGGGTGCCTGTGTGCCCTGATTGGGCTGATGTGTGAGCAGACAGATGGAATTAACACCTGCAGTGATTTCTGGTCACAAAGTGCTTTGGTGAAGAGGCAGAGTAGCTGCAGAGGCTGGAGATATTTCCCTGCAGCAGGGTTTGAGCTCACACTGGTGGGTTTGAGCTCTCATCATGGTGAGAAAGCTCTTGGGATGAGGTGATCCTGCCTGATTTTGAGGTGGCAGCTGTGTCCCTCAGGACAAGGAGGACAAGCAGGCAGTTGTACATGGAAGTATGAGAGAGTCCTTCTGACATTTGGTTATTGACTTTCTAAAAAACCCAATGGTTTTTTTTCTGACAGCTCTGAGTATTGATTATCTTTTGTTCATAACATGGATGCAATTAAAAATGCTGCTGTGAAAAATCCTTCCAGTACAAACCTATCCAGTAAAAAAAGAGTGAGGGTTTATTTTCATGCACATAATTGGAGGCATAACCACCTGTTTTAAATCCCCTTTTAACCTCTGAAAATTGATGTGTGTATTCTCTTAACTTGGTCTACATTTTGTGCCACAGGTTTCAGAATGAATGAAATAAAACTTCACGGCCTCTGCTTTTGAAGCTCACATACACACACCCCTTCTCTGTAATGCCAAGTGCTGTAGTACAGTAGGTCCCCACAGACCCTTGCTCAGAGAATGGCTCATTCTGCTAATTTATCCCCTCTATTATGAATGCATAACAATAGAGATTAATTTTAGCTCTTTTGACTTCTAGGGAAGTACTAAAGTACTAATTATTCCAAAGTAGCAATTACATCTACAATTAAAGCCCACATTAATCTTCATGAAAATACCATTTTTGTTTTAAACCCTAGTTTTGAATAGCTGTTATTTTGGCTGATGGGATGGGAGAAAGTATTGAACCAACCACATGTGTATGGGTTAGTTTAAAATACTCCTTAGGGCTTCTCTTCTCCAATGCAGCACCCTGAGAGATTTTCTTTTTTTTTGTAATTTAATCTTTGAACATGAATGGGTAGTGAGGAGAACATAGACATGGTGCTTTAGCTGCCAGACAGTAATTCTCAACTTGTCATCAGTTAACTGTAGATTGAGCCTTGGGCTCAGCACGTAGAGACTTAAGGAAGAAATCATTTCTTCAATTTTTCCTCTGCAGTGGTGGTGACCGTGGTGGCTTCAAAAATTACGGTGGTAAGTGCCGAGTATCCAAAAATGTTTCAGTGGAAATTCTTTATAAATCTAAAAGCCACCAATATCTTGTTACTATCTAGTAGAAGCATTATAGAGTTTTGGTGAGGCTGGTGTGTTCACGAGTTTTAATAGCCAAACTTGTAGCAATAAACTGGATTTCTGCTTTATCAAATTGCATGAGAGAATTTGTGGAGACAGTGACGTTCACCGGATTTTTTTTTTCTTTTCTTTTTTTAATTTTTGTTACAAACGCTTCTTAGAAAGGTACTAGAGGTAGAAAAAAAAAAAGTGGGAAACTGCTTGGTGATGTGACAACCAGCATTTGCAAGCAAACACCAGCACAGCATCAGTGTGGCAAGTGCCACATGCTGCAAGTTAAAGAACACGTTAACGTCCTACAGACGCCTTCTGTTGAACGTTTAAATCTAAATATTCTCTAAATCTCTGGTGAATGTCTTAGATCTTAGATGCATTGCATACATTCTTTGTATATTTTCTTGTTGCTAAAAAAGTCACTTGAATGTGTTGTGCTAAAAATAGTCTTTTTTCTTTCTTTTTTTTTTTTTCTTTGTCAAACCCGTACCATAGGTCAAAGGGATTATGGACCGAGATCAGATGCTGGTAAGGAAACAAGCAGTGAGTGGGAGTGGATTGTAGCTCTTAGGTCACTGCTTTTAAAATGTTTCTCTAGAAAGATGGATGTGGTTGCAGTTCCCATGGCTCTAGAGAAACCGAGCAAAAACATGCCTTCCTTGACAGAAATATATTTAATTAAAGTGCATGTGAATTTTTGGATGTTAATGCAGCAAGTAAGAATTTCCTGTTGAATTCTGAATGTGCTTGAGCCAAGCAGCTGCTTTCACTGTCATCACCCTTCTGCTAAGCTTGTGTTATTTAAAACACAGACTACCCTGGTGGGTTGGGATGCCCAGCTGCATGAATGTTGGGTGTAAGGCAGGTCAGCTGTCCAGTGTACTCCATTGATGGTGTTAACCTCAAAATTAAACTCCCTGCTCCTCTTTTATTTCACACAAAATGTCTGTGGGATTTAAGGGTCTGCTACTGGGCAGCACAGAGCTGAGCTCAAAGTATTGCTGCAGTTGCTCCTTGAAAAACACGTGGTAAATGTAGCTTAATTTTCCACAGATTCAGAGTCTGACAACTCTGATAACAACACCATCTTCGTGCAAGGACTTGGAGAGGATGTTTCAACAGATCAAGTGGCAGACTATTTCAAACAGATTGGTATCATAAAGGTATGGGAAATGAGAAATCTTGGGTCAGAAGGAAGGGAACTGGTGGAGCTGGTGTACTGGGAAAGTACTGGTATCATTCAAGGCAGAGTTCTCTCTCACTCCCCAGCAGTTGTAGATAATATTTTATCTGGGTTCCCAGCTGACAGCTCATTTGTAAGCTGGCAGCACTAGCACCTTTCTCCTGGTGACATTTAGATTGCATTGTGTCTCTTCTTTAGTCTTTATAGCCCTGACACTCTATCCATTGTGCCACCCTCATACTGCAGCATGTGTGCCTCTGTTCTGGGGCTGCTGCTTCTGCTTCTGCCATTCTAAATTAGGATTTTGTGCACTTGACCTCGTTTTTTTGTTAAAACTGGGCCCATCATGGAGAGCAGCCAGTCAGTATCCTTCAGTGAAATCCCTGTTTCTGCAGGCCAGCTCCAGGAGAATATTCTCTTTATCTAAAGATACTTAGTGTTACAGTTTATGCTCTGAACTGATTTCACCAGTGTTTCTGCTATGCCAAGTGTACAACTTTTCTTTTCAGACCAACAAAAAGACTGGCAAACCCATGATAAATCTGTACACAGACAAGGATACTGGCAAGCCAAAGGGAGAAGCCACAGTATCTTTTGATGACCCTCCTTCTGCTAAAGCAGCAATCGACTGGTTTGATGGTGGGTGAGACTTACTTGTTCCTTTGGCCATTTTTGAATCTAACAGGCAGTGGAAGAAGCAAATCAAGTACCTTTTTGGAGGCCCAGTGCTGCTATTTATGTAGCTTTTGGCTTGGGTTTTTTTGGTTTTGTTTTTGGGAGTTTTGGTTAGGGTTATTGTTAGTTTGGGTTTTTTTTTTTCCTTAAACAAAGAGCTATATATTTCATGGTTTCTTGTGTGTGTTGGATTTCTCTCATTTCATCAAACAGCACATAGTGATTTAAACCAAAAATGTGCAGTGAAACTGAGGGTTTGCTGCTGTACCTCAGTCACCTATTACAAGGTATGAGAGGTGGTGTTTGTGTCAATTCTTGTTTAGACCAACAGGGCTGTAATCTGTGTTAGCAGCTGGAGGGATTCCCTACAGTCTTGCATTGATATTTTTAGTGTTGTGGGAGCATTCTTAGAGTTTGGGAATGGTTCTGGCAGTCTTGTGCTGATTGCTCTCTATATACAAAGTGAAAAACAAGGTTTTAAAATGATGCATTTATCCCAGAATTATATTGATGTAAAACTCCTCAGACTGCAGGAAGCACACTGACACTCTTGTAGTAATAAAGTCAAGGGGGTGAGGGAGAAGTACCTTCTCCTGTCACCTTGTGTGTTCACAGAATTTTAGTGATACTGGGTAGAAACAGAAGGTCATACTCTGCATCTGGTGAGAAATGATACTGCTTGAAAAAATTGGCATGGCATGCTTGTCTGATGTTTGTATTTGCTAATAAAATGCTAATTTACTTTTGTTTAAGAGGGTAAGGCAAATATGACTATATTAGGCACATGTGCAGTGCTGTTTGTCTGTGATAAACATTGAATCTATGAAGAATCCAGTCACTGAAAATCATGAACTTTATTTAAATACACTTGGGAGTTGAGTTTTGGGCTGGCTATTGAGTGGTACAAAAGCCTTGTTGCCTTGGTGGAATTACAGACAGTTCAAACATCCAAACTACTTCCCCATGAGCATGGCCAAAAATCTTTTAGACATTCTTATGTCTTTAAATTCAACATACAGATCTCATTTAAACTAAAATATTTGTGGGTTTGAGGAGAGTTTAGCAAGTAGATGAGGGTTTCCATCTCACCTTTGGACCAGTGCTTTCAAAACCAAGAGATTTACAGCAGCTTCCCTGTGTCTCAAGAGTTTTGTGTTCAGTCTGGGTGTGCAAATCACTTCTGCACTGCTGGGTTTGCTGCTGTGTTGTTGGGAGCTGTATTGATCCTTTCTCTCCTCCCACAGGAAAAGAATTCAATGGCAATGTTATCAAAGTTTCTTTTGCAACCAGAAGACCTGAATTCATGAGAGGAGGTGGAGGTGGCGGGCGTCGAGGTGGGACTGAAGTCTGTAGAGTCCTTGGTTTTGCACAGTTAAATGCTTTTTCACTATGATTGATTTATTAAAAAGAAGTTGACTTTGAAGCAGTGATTCATCAAATATATGAGCCTTTGGGATTCTGCCAGGAAAGGGAGTAATAAGGATTGAACCCAGTTAAGTAAACTGAAATCTGTAATCTCTTCTGGACAGCACAGAATTTATGCTTTCCTTTAGAACTGGAAAGTCTCCAGATCTTGTCTGCCTTGCTTTTAAAGAGAAAGTGTAACAGGGATGTTGAGCTGTACCATCCCCACATATATGGGGAGGAATTCCCAGTGAGTATTTGCTTGTTACAGCAAAGCTCTGAGATTCTCTCTTTCCAGCTGGGATAAAGCAGGGTACATAATTCAACTGCTGCTGATTTGGAGCAGCATTTAGATTTCTGCTTCCTTTAATCAAGGCTGTATCAATCTCCCTGATTCTCTGCATATACAGTTTTGTCAGTAATCCTCTGGGTATTCATTACCATTTTCCAGGAGTTATGCTTTGGGCAGTGACTGTCAACAAATCAGGCAGTTCTGTAGGCTGATGGAAAAGGATGCTTCAGCAACTTCACTTGGTATAAAAATTCTTAATTTTGTGATGCAGAAAGCAAGAATGTTGTCCCTCTGCCTGTGTCAGAGGCATCCTGGGATTAATCCAGATTTTTTTTATTTGTTCTGTGCCCAAGTCTAGCCATAAGTGACTGATCTTATACCTTGTTAAATCTTTCAGAAATTTTATTAATGCATGTAGTGGGTTTGTATTTACCCAATGGCAATTCAAGCAGATCAGGTTTCCCTTTACTGCTGAAAAAGAATTTATAATAAATAGTGGGAATATATTTGCATTAAACACTCCTTCCACTTGAAAAGTCTGTCTGTAACTGAGGGTCTGAAGGCAATGACAATCTTTGATACCTGTTTGTCATGTGCAGTTCATAGAACTTTATTCTGATTATAATTTTTTCTGCAGGTTCACGAGGTGGCTATGGAAGAGGTGGGGGCTTCCAGGGTAGAAGTGGGGAACCCAAAAACGGTGATTGGGTTTGTCCTAACCCGTAAGTGTCATTTGAATTGGGATGGGATGTTCCATGTGTGCCTCACCCTCACAGCTCAGTGTGGGCAATCCTTGTCTGTTCCAGCTCCTGTGGCAACATGAACTTCGCCCGCAGGAATTCCTGCAACCAGTGTGGGGAGCCCAGACCAGAAGATTCACGTCCATCAGGAGGTGTGCAAAACCAGCTCCACCTCTTCAACATTTCAAGTGTTCATATCACCTGCATCTTTCTGAAGAAGCTGATGTGTTTCCATGTTTTTCCCCAGATTTCCGTGGCAGAGGTGGCTACGGAGGAGAGCGGGGCTATCGAGGGCGCGGCGGCCGAGGCGGCGACAGGGGAGGAGGCTATGGGGGCAAAATGGGAGGGAGGTAAGAGCAGCCTTGCCTTTGCCTGGCTCTGGGATTGATGGGGACTGTGGGAAAAGCATTGTTTATGTGTGCAAGTACAACTGCCATGAAAATATTCACTACAGACAGGAGTTTGCAGAGAGAGCCGCTCAGTCTGTTGAGTTTTGTGAATGTTTCTGGATGAGGCTCTCTGTAAACACAGACGTCAGAAATGTTTGACTGAAGGGACTGTTTGTTATTTGCTTCATTTTTTATTTGCTTAGAACCTTTTCTTTCCCTTTTCAGAAATGATTTCAGAAATGATCAACGCAACAGACCATACTGAAGACCACTGTGAATGTTTTGTTTGTCTTCTTGATGCGTTTGATAGTGAAATTGCCTGCAGCTTCACCCATGGCCTCTTTCGATAGTGGAATTGAGTGAAACTAGATTTTTATTTTGGTGGGAGGGACTGGGGTGGTTTGGGAGGATTTTTTTTTTAAGCAAGACATTGAAATTTAATCCTAATTTCCACATTCTCCTCTCTTCTTCCCCCCTCCCCACCCCATACCTTTTCAACAGGCCCTAAGAAGGAAAAATAAACTGTAAAATATTGCCAAAATATGAAGTGTTTTGTAATACAACAATAAATGCTGATTGTTTTATTTGTGAAATCCTTCTGTTTCACAATTCCTTGAGTTGCATGCATTTCCTTACATATTCCCAGTGTTCCTGTGGTATGGCTTAAGCAGTAAATAGGCACTTGTTTGGAATGGCACTGCTGCTCTGACCCAGCTCTGTGTGTTCACAGAATCTGCAGGCAGGACAGTGATGACCCTCCTTGCTGCCATGTCCTCTGTCCTGGATTTGTAGACTTGTCCCCTGCTCCTTTCCTTTTTCCCTCCTGTGGTGCCTGCAGACATGCTTTGATTCCCTGCACCCTGAGGAGAGCAGGCAGAAGCAATGTGAGTGTGTTCTGCTGCTGCCAGGGGGCAGAACAGCTCAAAACCCAAGGTGGGATGGCTTAAAAAAAAGTGATTTGCTACATCCTGCTGTACTTGGTGCTTTTGGAATGTGGGTGATGGAAACAATTGTGTGCAGCTGCTTCATCCTGGAGGTCAGATGCAGGTGAGGTTCAGTAGGTGCATTGTGAGCATTTGGGATTGAGCTCTGCAGCCAAGGGAGAGGAGAGAAGGGAGGTGAATTATCCCTCCTGCTCAGGTAGGTCACTGCAGAGGGGAGCTCAGAAGGTGGCACTGCCCCAGCCAGGTCATGGCAGTGCTGCCTCTGCACCACAGGCCTTTGAGAGAGAACCTGGCTGTCCAATATTCCAGTGGGCAGCACTATAAATACAGATCCTTGGGGGCTGTGGTTACAGCTGAGCACAGAGCTGGGCCATATCTCACAGAAATGAGCAGAAATGGCTTTTGTTAAGGTTTGTGAGCCACTTCCCCAGCTTGGTGTGCATTGATGGTCATGGTAACAAAGTTCAAACCAGCATTACCCAGGATTGTGAACGTGGTCCCTGCTGGGCTTTTTTCAGGTTTCTCCTGGAAAGCATCTGCTGTGTTTATAAAACCATTTGTCACAGGTTTTGGCTTCTTAAAGCAGTGGAATTTGAGGTATATATGTACTAGTGACAGTATAAAATCCCATGTATGGCATGTGAGGGTTCAGAAAGTTGATGAATTCAGTATCTGTTTGCTTTGCTGGCCTAGCAAAGTTGGATGCTGATGGTTTGAAGCTGGAGTTACTGTTTGGAGGAAGAGGCTAGAGGGTGCTCTTGCCCACTGTTCTGCTGGCAGCTGCAGGAACGGTGCCAGCTGGATGGGAAGGGAGGACAGCAGGGATCAGCACTGAGAGCAGCCTCAGTGTCCCTGCTGAGGTTTGTCCCCAGCAGAGCTGACACCTTGCCCTGCACAAACAGCTCCTGAGGCTGCAGCTGCAGCCCTCAGAGGAGAGCACAGAACTGGGAATGGCTGATCTGAGCAGAGCCCAGGGCTGGTGCAGCATCACCCCTCTGCTCCCTGCAGGTCCCTGGTGGGGCTCTGGCTTTTTCCCTCCTGGGGAGAGGCTTGGTGGCTCTAACAGCTGGTGCTTCCAGCATTGGGACAAACAGTTGTAGCTGCCTTTAATGCCAGCTCACCTTCCAACCCTGCTTTCTCCCCCAGGCTAAGAGCTCTTTCCTCTTCAGTCACTGCCCAGGATTACAAAGTAGATGAGTCTTCAAATGAGCCCAAAAACTGGAGCTGTCACCACCTCCTCAGCTTCCCCAGCCTGGCAATGATGCTGAGCACTTGTTTATGTTCTGTTCTGCACTGGGGTAAAACCACCTGAGTTCTTGCATGGTTTTAAAGCACCTTCAGCAGCTGCTGGATCTTTCAGAAAATCAGCAGGACAGATTGTACTGGCTTGATGGGTTGTTTTACTTACCTTTGGTGCAGTGAGAGTTAAATTAGCTCAGAGGGGCCTGGGAAGATGTGCTGTGAAAAACACAAACCCAGCTGATGGTTTAACTTTGTCATTGTCCTCCAATGGCTTCTGGCAAGTCCTTTGGTCCTGCAGGTTTTCTCCACAGCTGCCTAAGGTTTGCCAGGACAAGCTTTAATTGAGGTTAAAAGGAAAATAAAAAACTTCTAAAATATAGTATATTAAGGATTGAATGAATTGTAGTTCTTCTCAGTACTGTGTGAGGATTTGGTAGGACTTCCTATATTAAAATTCCAGACTGAGGAGGGATAGGACAGTAGATCTGTCCTGTCAGGAAGTGGAAAACCAGGAGAACCTATCTCAGCAGAAAGGAGCAGTTTGGGTTGTTCTCAGCATAGCTGGGAGCAGCTCTGCTCTGCTCTGTATCTCTATTTGTGCTCCATCCTCCAATAATACATTTTTTTCATGGCAAGGGTTTCATTTTGGAAATCAGTCCTGTGTGGAATGCTGGTGGTTTATTTATAAAAACAGGTCCAGCACTTGCCAAGCTCAACAAGGACATCAAGAGGGATGCCAGTGCAGGAGTGGCACGTGATCCTTAGAGAGCTGAAATGCCACTCCTCTATAAAATAATAGCTAAACATTTTCAGAGACAGGCAAATAGTTTCCATGCTGGACCTCTGCAGCCAAACCCACCTCACCCCGAGAAAAAATGCAACTTTAAGTTGCTCAAATACCACAGTCCTAAAGAGAGATATGGGGGCAGTGAGTGAAGCCAATCTCTCAAGTCTCCAGGGCTTTGAGGCCAGGATCCAGCCAGTGCTGCTTTGCCTAATCTAGAACTGATAATTCCCATTTCCAGGGTAACAGAGCCCCTGTGATGATGTCCCAGTAGATGATGTTGCTAATGCTGCTGTAGCAGTTTCTTGTAAAGCTGTTGTAATAAAATACAGCTGCCACAATGCACTCAAAACTGCTTTAAACTCCACTTTTCATACCAAGGCGATGATGTTTGCTGGAACTCAGGTGCCACACTGATCCTGGAAAGAGATGCATGGTTTTGGCTGTTAGCCAAGCAAATAGCAGTGAGATTCAAAGTGCTCCAGCAAATTGGTGTGTTTGTGGGAGGCCTCATCAGCTGGATGCAGCTTCTTGACCTCATTGACTTCCAGGAACTCCACACACAAAAGGTAAAGTCTGTGCAGACTTAGCATTTTCTTTTTAACATCCTTGTGGTAAGTGTCTGTTCTTGGCTGTGTTTGAGACAGGATACTGGGTAAAACAGAATTTCTAACACATTTTAAGGACACAGGAAAGTCCTTTGACCTGTGAGAATTAACTGTGCACGAATGAAGTACCCAGAAAGCAGTGTCTGAGCAGGAAAGCTTCACTCTTGTGACAGCCCAAGGAACGTTAAGCTGCTCATGCCTTGGTAGAGAATTTGACTCCTGCAGGCTGGGGTTGGGAGGGAAAGCAAAGACTGTGCCTGTCTGACCTGGCAGGATCCAAAGTCCTGGCTCTGGCCCCTTTCCAGCAGCAGGATGAGGATTTTGGGCATTGCCTGGCACAGCACACACTGAGCCATCCTGCTGCAAACATCTGAAGAATGGCTGTTCTCAGGAGGATGAAAGGGAACAACTTGAACCTGTTCTCAGTGCAGAGCTTTGGAGGTTTTTGATGGTAGGTTCTTGTGCATCACATCCATCTTGGGTAGGAGCTGCCCCAGAGGAGTAATGGGGTTGCTATTTGCTTGTCTGTTATGAGAAACACTCAGAGCTGCTCTGAGAAAGATCACGTCACAAGAGCTGTTTCATAATCTTGGTTTATGAGCTCTTGGATCTCACCTCAGACAGGGATCCAGCTCTTCTCTCTGCAATGCTCAGCTGCTCCTGGTGTGCCCCTGTGGACAAACCAGGCTCCCCCATTGCAGACCCCACACCTGTGGTAATGGCATTTAGTTCTCTGTGATGTTCACAGGTCTGTATTCAAATGGTATTGAATTAGGAATATTCTGGATCTCTGAGCTGGGAGGTGTCTTCAGGAAAGGGTTTGGAAATTGAGCTCAGTGAGTGCACTGAGATCTCTTGGGTTAAGCTCAGTGAAGGAGGGATTTTCTCTAAAAATCCAAGAAATCAGGAATGATTAGGCAACCAGACCTTGTAGGGATCTATTTATCATGCTCTTAGTGAATGTTTTACTAAAAGACTTCAATGCTTCTCTGCCACAGGCTTAACTTGTCAGGTTTCAGTTTTGGGGTAGAAATTACAAGGATTGAAACTCTTTTATTTTCCCCCCATTTCTGATCCTTCACCTCGCACTGTAAAAGCCGGAAATCTGCTCACCTTTCCATGAGATAATATTTCTGTTCCTGATACCGCTCTGATTACAGCAGCTGCATAAACATCTTTATACTCCCAGCCAAAAGTCTGCACACAACTATGATTTGGCATCCCCAAGGCTGAATTCTCCTCCATCTGAATGCCAAACCCCTGAGGACGGAGGCAGCAGCCCCGGGAAATGCCCGGTCGGAAAGCTGGCGGCTCCGGGGACTGCAGGTGCCCTCCCAGACGCTTCCCCACATTACAATGAGCAGAGGAGGGAGTTTCCTGCTCCTGCTGGAGCCCAGCCAGTCACTTTCTCATCATCCATATTCTTAAGTGGAAGAGCAGATGGATCAGTTGCTTCCTAGATACGGCGCAAACACGGATGCGTCTGCAGACAGAGCTGCTCTTGTTTTGAAAGGAAGCGTGAGGCTGACCTGAGTGAGGAGCGGCCATCCCTTGGCTCTCCCTCCTGCCAGGGCTGAGTATTCCCCTCACACCATCCCTCAGGCTGTGCCAACTGCCCACTGTGCTCTCCTGCAGCTCCTCAGTCTGTTCTTACCGGCCCAGCCACAAAACCTTCATTTTTCCCATATTTTTTATCATGTAGCTTAGTGACTTCCCTATTTTTTCCATGTTATGTGTCACTTTTTCTCTCCAAATCCTGCTTCCCCTCCCTGCGTCCCTGTCCTGCTGTAAAGCAAAGTGTCACAGACTCTCTTCAACTCTCTTCAAGCTGCGCTCAACAGATGCTTCTGTAACTTCAGGTTTTGGCATGATTAAAAAGTGGAGGAAGGAGCCTGGGAGCTTTAAAATAGGTGTGGGGTTGAAGCTGGCATGAAAACAAAAGCAGATACAAGTCACATCCTATTTTTTTTCCCCTTGAACCAAAGCAGAATCAAAACATCCTTTTGCTTTAGTCAAATTAAAACAAAATAGTCCAACAAAATACTGCTGTGAGTAAACAGAGCTGTTGACTTGTCACTGCAGCCCTCAACATCATCAACTCTGTGTGAGCTGCAGGAGAGCTGTGACACTGAGGTGCAGCAAACCCCTCCTTGCCCATGTCCTGTGCTTGGGAGGGAAATTGAAGCAGAAAGAGTGTAAATCACAACCCTGAGTGTGTAAACCACAACCCTGAGTGTGTAAACCACAACCCCGAGTGTGTAAACCACAACCCTGAGTGTGTAAACCACAACCCCGAGTGTGTAAACCACAAGCTTGAGTGTGTAACCCACAACCCTGAGGGTGTAAACTACAACCTTGAGTGTGTAACCCATAACCCTGAGTAACCCACAACCCTGAGTGTGTAAATCACAAGCTTGAGTGTGTAAACCACAACCCTGAGTGTGTAAAACATAACCCTGAGTGTATAACCCACAACCCTGAGAGTGTAAATCACAACTCACAGTGCGTGGTTGTTGTGTAAAGCCTGAGAGAGCACTGCTCTGATGTGTGGATTTTGCCAGAGCCCTGAAGAGGGGCTGCAGTGCTGCCCAGCCTTCTGTGCTGCTGGGCCGTGGATGAACACAGGGTTAGGGAAAGCTGGAATTGCTTTCTCCTCTTTCCCACAGCTTCCAGCCGTGCAGAGCCACCGTCCCACCGGGCTGACGGGGACGCGCACGGGCAGGGGATGCTCCCGGGGCACAGGGTTCATCCCCCGGAGGGTGGCACGGGGCGAGCCCGAGCAGGGCCAGCCCCTGGGCTCGGTGCTGCAGCGGAGCCCGGCCCTCGGCCGGAGCCGGGGCTGGGGCCGCCCCCGGGGCCGGGGCCGGGGCGGGGAGAGGCGGCCGGGGCGGCGGCGGAGCGGAGCGGAGCGGGGATGGCAGCGCCGCTGCGGGCGGCCCTGGCGCTGGGGCTGCTGGCGGCCGCCCAGCCCGCACCGGCCCCGGGACAGCGGCGGCAGGCGGAGGTACGGGCGGCACCGGCACCGGGGAGGGCGGGAGCGTGTCCGGGCTGTGCGCGCCCCGTGTGCGCGTGTGGCCGTGGAGGGGTGCGCGTGTCCCCGGTGCGCGTGTCCCCGGTGTGCGTGTCCCCGGGGTGCGTGTCCCCGGGGTGCGTGTCCCGTGTGGCTGTGGCAGGGCTATGTGTCCCCGGTGTGCGTGTCCCCGGTGTGTGCATGTCCCGTGTGGCCGTGGCGGGGTGTGCGTGCCCCTGCTGTGCGTGTCCCCGGTATCCGTGTCCCTGGTGTGCCCACGTCCCCGTGTGGCCGTGTCCCTGGTGTGCCTCTGTCCCCATGTCCCGGCTGTGCGTGCCCCTGGTGTGCCCACATCTGTCCCCGTGTCCCGGCTGTGTGTGTCCCCGTGTGGCCGTGTCCCTGATGTGCCCATGTCCCCGTGTCCCGGCTGTGCGTTCCCCTGGTGTCTGTGTCCCCGGTGTGCCCACATCCGTCCCCGTGCCCCGGCTGTGTGTGTCCCCAGTGTCTGTGTCCCTGATGTGCCCATGTCCCCGTCCCTGTGAACCGACTGCGCCTGTCCCCACTGAGTCCATGCCCTAGGCATGCCCATGTCCCTGTGCCTGTGCCATAGGTGTGCCCACGCTCTAAATGTGACTGTCCCTGGTGTGTCCACGTCCCCGTGCCCCCACTCTGCGTGTCCCCATGTGTCCATGTCCCTGGTGTGCCTGTCCCCCAGCTGTGTGTGTCCCCAGTGTCTGTGTCCCTGGTGTGCCCACATCCCTGTCCCCATACCCCAGCTGTGCCTGTCCCCACTGAGTCCATGCCCCAGGTGCACCCATGTCCCTATGCCTGTGCCACAGTGTGCCCAGGCTCTAGATGTGACTGTCCCTGCTGTGCCCGTGTCCCACCAGGGGTGTGCATATCCCTGTGTGCCCGTGCCATGGGTGTGTCTTTGCCCTGAGTGCACATGTCCCTGGTGTGCCAGTGCCATAGGTGTGGCCATGCCCCAGATGTCACTGTGTCCCTTGTGTGCCCGTGCCATAGGTGTGTGCATGCCCCAGATGTCACTATGTCCCTGTATGTTCGTGCCCCAGGTGTGACTGTGTCCCTGGTGTGCCTGTGTCCCTCATATGTCCATGCCCCAGGTGTCACTGTGTCCCTGGTGTGCCCATGTCCCTGGTGTGCCCGTGCCATGAGTGTGTCCCCAAGGTCCCTCCCCAGCACAGGTGAGTGTCCCTGAGCTCCTGACCCCTGTGCCTGCCCGTGTGCCCTGGGCACAGCAGTGTGTGTGCCACAGGTGTGTGGCTGGAGATGGATGGGGCTGTGCCACAGGCTGGTGTTGGAATGCCAGGGTGTGTGGCCACCTGTGCTTGGGGAGCTGTGGCAGAGAGTCACAGACTGGTTTGGGTTAGAATGGACCTAAAACTCATCCTATTTTCACCCCTGCCGTGGGCAGGGACACTTCCACTACCCCAGGTTGCTCCACGCCCTGGCCTTGGACGCTTCCAGGGATGGGGCAGCCACAGCTGCTCTGGGCACCCTGTGCCAGGGCCTGCCCACCCTCACAGGGAGGAATTCCTTCCCATATCTAATCTAAGTCTGCCCTATTTAAGCTTAAAGCCATTCCTCCTTGTCCTATCTGTCCTTGCCCTTGTCCAAAGTCCCTCTCCAGCTCTCTGGGAGCCCTTTAGGCACTGGATGGGCTCTGTGTGTCCCTGGAGCTTCTCTTGTCCAGGATGACCAACCCCAGCTGTCCCCACAGGTGATGTGCACCTGCAAACCTCCCCATCTCCCAACATTTCATCCCCAGGAGGGCACAAAATCCAGCCTTCCCCTGCCTGCCTCTCCCCAGGGCTGTCCCCATCACCTCTGCTTGGATTTCTCTGTTTGTCCTGCTGTCATTGTCACCCTGTGCCACCATCCATTCCTGTTTGTTTTGGGAGGACAAGGTATGAGATCTGGCTGGTGAACAAAGGTTCATATTGGGGATTTTTTGTTGTTTAGGCCTTGATCCAATGTACATTTGTACAAATGCTTAATTTTCAAACCCCAGCCAGCAAGTCCTGGTGAATTAATTGGGATTTTGGACATATGCTCTGAGAGGAAAAGGGCACAGGAATGCTCAGAGGTTTGTTTTGTTGTGCAGGCTCCTTCTGCTGGGAGATGCTGTTTCAGAGGTCATTAAAAGCTGTGATTTTCCCACTGTGCACAAACCTCAGCCCAGCCCCTCATGCCACCGGGAGAAAATAAATCTGCAAAGATTTTAATGCTCAGGAAACCAATAATTTAAAATTCACTTTAAAAGGAAACCAACTGATTGGGAAAAACTGGTTTAACAATCCAAACTGCCTTTCCCCTCCTCATTGATGACTTCTGAGCTCTTTTCCCTTGAAGCTTCAGAACAGATCCCACGATTGTGGCAGATCCCTCCTGAGGGAGTTCTGGGCAAGGGATTTTCCTGTCTCCCTGCCTCAGTTTCCCCAAGGGGATGTGCTGGGCTGCCCAGGGACTTGGGGCCACCACACACACAATGGAAATGCAGAGCCTGGGGTGTGGAACTTGTCTAAATAAACGGAGCAGTTAATTTTCTTTCAGGAGGAAGCTGAAATTCTCACATAACATCAAATAGTTCTGGTGATTTGTGGCTTTCAGAGCACTTCCAGGCTTTGCTTCTAAAGCTTGCTTTTTTTTTTTTTCAATTCTTTTTAAAAAGCCACAGTTAGCAACAATATGTTGTGTAAACTTAGATGCATAAGACTGTCAAATGTCCAGTTATGTGCTTTTCCTGGCTGGTTTCCATGTTTTCACTGCATCTGTACCAATTGCAGTTAAAAAAAAAAAAAAAAAAAAAAAAAAAGCAAAACTAGATTAAAAAAATAAGGACAATTCGAAAATTTAATTTGAAACATTTGTATGTGAAATCATCTTATCATCTCCAGATAGGAGAGGGCCCAGTGTAAGAGAGCACTTTGTTTGGCAGAGCTGTGTCTGGCTGGGCTGTGCTCACACAGCAGCTGGGGGGGTGGTAATGCCCAAAATTCCCTGATCCCGAGGGAATTGTGTAAAACACCCGGGGCATGTGAGATCTCAGCCCGCGGTGGGAGTGAGGGGCTGGACAAAGGACAATGAAGACCCTGCAGAGATTTGTGTGAGAAGCTCCAGGTGACATAAAAACTGAGGAGGAATTTGAGAAAAACAGGGAATGAGAATAGAGAGCTGGGCTAACAGACTGAATAATTCTAATTTTGGAAATTTTTTTCTGATTTTTTCACCCTTTCCTGCCCTTCTCCTTTCCCATCTTGCAGTATCTGGTGCACGCTGACTTCTCCCCCTTATCAAACCAAGATCTTCAGATTTCTCAGATTTTGGGCTGGGAAATGCTCCAGCATTTCTGAGCTGCTTTAGGAGCAGGATGCTGTTGAGATGGATGCAGGATGCTGAGCACAGCTGGCTGGAGGGAGGCTCCTGGTACCACCAGACTCTGTAGGGCTGGGAGCTCACCTGGGGCACAGAGCATCCCACATCTCCTTCTGAAACAAGGTGGAGAAATCCTCCTTCCTGTAAAACTTCCTGCTGTTCAGCCTCAGCACGGCGGAGGGAGAGGTGGAGAGGAGGAGGAATTACCTCTCTGATGAGAAGGAATTCCCCCTCTGAGGTGGAGCAGAGGAGGAATTACCCCTCTGATCTGGAGAGGAGAAATTCCCCCTCTGAGGAGAGGAGGAGGAGGAGGAGGAATTCCCCATGTGAGGAGAAGGAATTACCCCTCTGAGGTGGAGAGAAGGAGGAATTCCCCCTCTGGGGTTCTGCATCCCCCCGATCCCGCGTCCCGGAGCCGCCGGCGCGGATGTGGCGAGCGATCCCCGGTGCCCCGGGCATCCCCCGGTGTGATTTCCACCCCGTGAGTCACCGCAGCACGAACAGCTCGCCTTTCTTCCTGCTTCTGCCCCTAAACAATCCCCGCTTGTTCGGGCAAACCTCGCCCGCCGGGCAGGGGCCGGGCCCGGGGCCTTCCCCTGCTCCCACCCGGTGGAGGGCAGGACTCCCTTTTTCCTTTCCTTTTTTTCCTTTCCTTTCCTTTTTTCTTTTCCTTTTCCTTCTCCTTTCCTTTCCTTTCCTTTCCTTTCCTTTCCTTTCCTTTCCTTTCCTTTCCTTTCCTTTCCTTTCCTTTCCTTTCCTTTCCTTTCCTTTCCTTTCCTTTCCTTTCCTTTCCTTTCCTTTCCTTTCCTTCCTTTCCTTTCCTTTCCTTTCCTTTCCTTTCCTTTCCTTTCCTTTCCTTTCCTTTCCTTTCCTTTCCTTTCCTCTCCTCTCCTCTCCTCTCCTCTCCTCTCCTCTCCTCTCCTCTCCTCTCCTCTCCTCTCCTCTCCTCTCCTCTCCTCTCCTCTCCTCTCCTCTCCTCCTCCTTTTCCCCTTTTCCTTCCCCTTCCCTTTTCCCCCCTTTCCCTTTCCCCTTTCCCAGGCTGTGTGACCAGACTGCTTTGTCAGCCCCTCTGGTATTCACAGGGCAGGTTTGGCCAAGCCTGGTGTTCTTCCCTGGTTTCCCCAAGAGTTTTGGGACACATTCAGCAGTTTTGGTGCTGCCCATCAGGTGTGGGGTGCTGGAGCAGAGCTACCATCTGCTTCCCAACGAGTTAGCACTGATCCATGGATTGGTTTGGGTTGGAAGGACCTTGAGTCTCCTCTCATTCCACCCCCTGCCACACTTTCCACTAGACCAAGTTGCTCCAAGCCACATCCAGTCAATGAAACCAAGGAGGGGTTTTAGCTAGAGCAGGCTTGCTGCTTCTCAGTTTTACAAGATGGAATGTGAAAATAGAAGGAGTTTAGGAGATCCCAGTTCCACATCTTTAGTGGCAAGTGGATTATTTGTGGGTTATTTTGCTAAAAAGTAGATTTTAGGAGTGGCAGGTGGGACAGGAGGTTCCTCCAAGACTGGGCAGGGAGGGGATGGGATGGGATGGGATGGGATGGGATGGGATGGGATGGGATGGGATGGGATGGCTGAGGCTTTCACCACGCTCCATCCCCAGTGCAGGGAATCAGCTGAGATTTCCCTTCCCATCCCCAGTGCAGGGAATCAGCTGAGATTTCCCTGCCTTTCCAGCGGGAGCTCAGCCAGGCTCTGTGCTCGCTAATGCCCCTTCTCGTGTGTCCATAGATGTAATATTTATAGAGATACTTACACACACACTTAAACAAAGGCGGCGCGGGGGCTCTGCCTGAGGCTTTGCAGGGATGAGAGGCTGCAAATGAGCGTTTTTAATTGCTGTGCCATCTCCTGGAGGCAGCTCGGAGCCGATGGGCAGGAGGAGCCGCTGCTCCCTCTGTGACCACGCCAAAACACGCCCGGGGCCAGGTCTGCCTCTGTGTGTGCTGGGGAAAACTGAGGCTGAAAATCAGGAGCTCTGTGCCCATTTTGGTGGTGAGATGATGTGGGATGAGCCTGGGGATGCTGGAACAGGGTTAGGATCCACTTGGTTTCAAACAAAAGGCTTTGAAGGTGCAGCTTGTGGTGGCACTGCCTGTAATCGTGTCACAAAACACCTGTGTCAGATTAAACCCTTTTCTGACCCAGAGATGGAGCAACTGAGAGGCATTTAAAGAACTTTTATTTATTCTTTATTCTATTTTATTCTATATTCTATTTTTTTATTCCATTTATTCTCAGTCTCATGAGAAGAGTGAGACAGTACAGATGTTACAGCCCACACCAGCACAATCAGAAGCCAGCTATTTCCTAATCACAATGCATTATAAGCACTTCTTGGCCTGGCCTTTGGCAGGAGGGGATCCCCACTGCGCTGCCGGGGATGGAGGGGAGGGATGGGGTTTGTACCCGGCAGAGCAGGGGGAGCACGGTCAGCAGGAGCTGTGTGAGGCTTCTCGGGTGCTCGGGGGATGGAAAGGAGCCCCAGCGGCGGGGCTGCAGGGGAGGAGCCGATCCTGCTTGTATCGGCTCTCTCCTTATCCCGGCCTCCAGGCACGGAGGGCTAATTGTGTTTGCCGCTGGCTGCCTTCCCCCCGTGATGCCTGCGGTGGAGGGCAAGGTGTTTCCTTGGCTTTAGCCGAGGCAGAGACGATTTTCAGGGGTGTAACAGGCTCCACATCAGAGCCCTGAGGTGGGAAGGGCCCCTCTGTCTCCCCCAGCCTCCTCCCGCTGTCCCCGGGGGTTCCCTGCTCCATCCCTGGCTCCCAGACAGCCAGAGCCGTGCTCCTCTCCCTCCCTCGTGCAGAGGCGGAGCTGGGCATATTTCACATTAATGCTTCTCTTGGTTTCCTGCTGTTTTTCTTTTCCCATTGTATGGAGAAGAGCATTTCCCCGTCTGGGGCAGGAGGGAGGGTGTTTTCCCAGCACGGCCAGACTTTGCATTGCAGCCTCTGGAGAGGTTCAATGGGCTGGTGCCAGATTCCAGCCTGGCAGTGGTGGGGGAGCCTTCCACACTGGTTTGGGCACAGGACACTGTAGCATGGTGCTCTTGTGTTCCTCTGGACCCCCAAAACTCCCTGGATTTGTATGCTCTCTGTTGGATAAATACCTGACAGAGATCAGCACATCCCTCTCCTGCAGCTCTGTGTTTCCAGGACTGCCATCACCCTGAGCTGACAGCAGATGTGTCTAGAAAACAGAATAGAATTTCTCCTGATGGTTTTGCAGTTGGAGAGCTTGGTGCCTGTGTGTGAGAACCTCAACGTGGCACAGGCCAGAAACCACAGAGAAATTGCTGCTTTGCTTGGGCTTGCAAAGCTCAAGGAGCTCTGGGCAGGAGTGATAAAGCCAATAGTGGCCTCTGTGCCTTCTGGTGCTGCTCAGGAGCAGCTGCAGGGACAGGGGTTGCTTTTTTCATTGTGCACCCTGATGTGTCCAGATGGGGTTTCAAGCCTTCATGAGATCATGGTGAGGAAAAACCATTTTCACGCTTTAATGATGGGATTGTGTTGGGTTACAGGCGAGGAAAGAGCTTCAGGTTGTGCTGAGTGAATGCAAAATTGTGTTAGAAAATGTTCAGACCGTGGTATGAGAGCCAGGACTTTCCATCCAGGTGTTCAGCTCACATTTATCTGCAGTGATGTCACCTCTGGCATCTTCACCCTGTAACTGGTGATTCACCATGGAACTGGTGATTTTGTGCTTCTGGAGGAGAACTTTATGAAAATACAAGCACAGGGGGAAAGGATGAGATCCCTTCCCCTCTCCACACACTCTCAGAGGACTACAAGCCATTCCATGCTCAGGATGCTCCTCCATCCCTGCATGCCCATCCTGAGCTGCTGCTGGGTTTTACCTCCTGTGAGGGTGGGGATATTCAGTGTGGCTGGGGAATGGCAAGTCCAGGCTGGATGGTAAAACCTGGGCAGAGGTGTTGTGGCTTCTCCTGACAAACAAACCACTGCTCTCCCTGCCAGTGTGGCACTTGATTTACCCTGACTCACTGTGAGGTGTCTGGGTGACCCTGGCCGTGCTCAGGCTCCTCCTGCTGCAGCCTGGCACTGCTGGGATGAGCTGCTGGTGCCTCCAGCTGAGACAGGCAGCTTTGGTGGGAAAAACCAGCCAAATTCTTTGTGTGGGGCTGGGTAAAGAGCATGTCCAGGCAGGAATCTGTGCTGGTCCCCTGCCAGAGAGGGATGCTCTAGGTAGAAGGGGTGTAAAGGAGGAGATGGAACTGGAGGAGATGAAGCTGGAGGAGATGAAGCTGGAGGAGATGGGACTGGAGGAGATGGGACTGGAGGAGATGGGACTGGAGGAGATGGAACTGGAGGAGATGGGACTGGAGGAGATGAAGTTGGAGGAGATGGGACTGGAGGAGATGGGACTGGAGGAGATGGAACTGGAGGAGATGGGACTGGAGGAGATGAAGTTGGAGGAGATGGGACTGGAGGAGATGAAGCTGGAGGAGATGGAACTGGAGGAGATGAAGCTGGAGGAGATGGGACTGGAGGAGATGGGACTGGAGGAGATGAAGCTGGAGGAGATGGAACTGGAGGAGATGAAGCTGGAGGAGATGGGACTGGAGGAGATGGAACTGGAGGAGATGGAACTGGAGGCGATGGAACTGGAGGAGATGGAACTGGAGGCGATGGGACTGGAGGAGATGGAACTGGAGGAGATGAAGTTGGAGGAGATGGAACTGGAGGAGATGAAGCTGGAGGAGATGGAACTGGAGGAGATGGAACTGGAGGAGGTGGAACTGGAGGAGATGGAACTGGAGGCGATGAGGGCTGCAGAGCACACGTGGCTGTGCCTGCCCACGAGGGGTGACGTGTTTGGGGATGACATGAGGGTGACTGTTCATGGCAAGCAGGAGGTTTGGGCAGGAGGAGGAGGAGAGGGAGAGGCCCTGGCACACCTCGGGGCTGCCACATCCACAAAGCATTCCTGCTCCCTGCCTGGTGACAAGGCCCAGGAGGAGCTGCTGCCTCCTCTGCAGGGCATAAAGGAGAGCTGGGTCACCCACAGTCAGGAGCAGCACTGAGAGGAGATCATCACTCCAACCCCTTCCCTTTCCCGGCCCCGAGATGAGCTGGAAGGGAAACAGCTTTAAAAACACCCCAGCCGTGCTCTCTGGGTCATCCCGTGGCATTCCCGGTGCTCAGCACACCTCTCCTCTGGGATGCGGGGAGGGGAATCCGCCACTTTCACTTTTTATTCTGATTATTATTCATTGCCGTAACTCGGCTCTGCTGCACTAACAGGATGCTGGGCAGCTTGTTTGTGTCCCGTACACATCCCTGGCGGCGGGGCAGGCGGGCGTGGAGCGTTCCTGTGACCCCGGCTATTAACTCCTCCAAAAGCTGCCCGAGCCGTTTATTTTCTTTAACATACAATTCAAGCGCTGGAGCGAGTTCAGAGAGGCAATCTCCGTCCGTGTCGGCGGCCGATAAGAAGAAGAATGGTTTGGCAAAGCAAATCGCGCCCTGAGCATCCCCACTTTGCAGCAGCACATCCTGGTGGGGATGGGGAGGCTGAGCCTGACCCCAGCTCACCCCGCCCCAACCGTGGCCACTCCGGCTTTGTTTGGGTCCCTGCCTGGGGCCGGGGCGATCAGAGCTGAGGGTTTGGTCGCCTCTGGCTGCGGATGGGATGGCAGCTGAGGTTTTTGATCTCTGTATTTCCTCCTACGCCTCCATCGCGGCCAAAACCCCCAAGAGCCAAATAAAATGATGGGGAGGAGCCGCACAGGAACCTGTATGGGCACGGCTGACTGAGGTGCAGAGCTCCCAGGAGCTAAGCAAGTGGGCAGTTTGGATTTGCAGCACTCATGTCCTTTTTCCCCCTCCTTCCCAAGCCAACACGTGCTTTGGGCTGCACCTTTCCCACATTTTCTTGCAGCTCTTCCTGAGAAATACAGCTACTCCAGGGAGTCACACACATTTACCTGCAGTGATGTCACCCTGGCATCTTCACCCTGCACCCTCACATGGAACTGGTGATTTTGTGCTTATGGAGGAGAACTTTATGCAAATACAAGCACAGGGGGAAAGGATGAGATCCCTTCCCCACTCCAGACACTCTCAGGGGGCTCCAAGCCACCCCATCCCCAGGATGCTCCTCCATCCCTGCATGCCCATCCTGAGCTGCTGCTGGGTTTTGCCTGCTGGTACCCCTGTGAGGGTGGGGATATTCAGTGTGGCTGGGAAATGGCAAGTCCAGGCTGGATGGTAAAGCCTGGGCAGAGGTGTTGTGGCTTCTCCTGACAAACCAACCAATGCAAACACAAGCAAGGGGGCAGTTTGGGTTTGCAGCACTGTTTGCCACCTCATCTCCTTTTTCCCCTCTTCCAAAATCAACACCTGCTCTGAGCTGTACCTTTCCCATTTTTTCTTGCAGCTCTTTCTGGAGAAATACGGCTATTTCAGGGAGCCAGGGGCCGGCACACACAGCCCTGCCGAGTTCAGCGAGGCGCTGAGGTAGGGGCCTTTTATCCAGCACTGCCCTCCAGCCTCGGAGCCTTTTATCCAGCACTGCCCTCCAGCCTCGGAGCCTTTTATCCAACACTGCCCTCCAACCTCCATCTGCAGGGATGCTGCCAGCACCCCGAGGGGGTTTTTTACAGCCAGACGGGTCTTTTTGCAGCTGGAGGCTCTGTGTCTCTGATGCTAAAGCACAGCCAGGCAGAGGCGGGTCCGTGCCCGGTTCCCCAGCTGGGTGCTGGCTGCTGGCACCCGGCTCTCGCTGCTTTATTCGCCTTTTATGGCCCGGAGCTCGCCTGCGATAAAATCTGTGGGAGGCCGAGCTTGGGGACGGCTGGGAGATGTCAGAGGGGGAGAGCTGCCAGCTCCTGCCTGGGCTTCTCCTAAGGACATCACCTCTGGGAGCACCCCGGGCTTGACCTTGCGCAAAGCCAAATGCACAATTAAATGTGAAAGGCAAATAACTGGGGTTAAAAACGGGAAAAGGCATTTTTAGGCTCCATTTTTAGGCTTCTTTGCCTGGCTAGGAGGTGACTTACAGGTCAGATGTGCTTGCAGAGCCAGATCCTTCTTGTTTTACCAAATGGATGAAGTTCTGATGCTGGGGTGTGAAGCTTGTGGGGTGAAAATCATGGCTTGGGTCAAACTCCCAGCACCAACATACCCAAACCCCTGGCACAAAAATACCCAAACCCTCAGCACCAACACACCCAAACCCTCAGCACCAACATCCCCAAAATCCCAGCACCAACATACCCAAACCCGCGGCACCAACACATCCAAACCCCTGGCACCAACATACCCAAACCCCCAGCACCAACATACCCAAACCCCCAGCACCAACATCTCCAAACCCCCAGCACAAACACACCAAAACCTATGGCACAAACACATCCAAACCCTGGCACCAACATCCCCAAACCCTGGTACAAACACACCCAAACCCCTGGTACAAACACACCCAAACCCCCAGCACAAGCACACCCAAACCCTGGCACCAACACACCCAAATCCCCAGAACCAACATCCCCAAACCCCCAACGCAAACATCCCCAAACCCTCAGCACCAACACACCCAAATCCCCAGCACCAACATCCCCAAACCCTGGTACAAACATCCCCAAACCCCCAGCAAAACATCCCCAAACCCTTAGCACCAACATCCCCAAACCCCCAACACAAACATCCCCAAACCCTGGTACAAACATCCCCAAACCCTTAGCACCAACATCCCCAAACCTTGCCACGTGGGTTCTGGATGTTGCTGCTGACATCCCCCTTCCTCCTGCAGGGATTTCCAGCGTGTGACCCACCTCCCCCCCAGCGGGGTGCTGGATGCCCCCACGCTCCATCAGATGGCCCTGCCCAGGTGTGGCACGGATGACGGGCACGGCCGCGCTGCCCCCCGCCCGGCGCCGCCGGCGCTCGGCACAGCACGGTGAGCACCGGGGCTCCCGGGGGGCTTTGGGGTCTGGGCTGCTCGGATCTGCCGTCCTGGACTCGTGGGGAAGCTGCTGTGGGTGGGAGGTGCAGCCCCACTGGCACAGCATGCAGCCCAGGACATGCTTGGAGGTTGTTTTTAAAGCAGTGATTAGAGATTCAGCTCCCAGTTTTGGGTAATCCAGCTCTCTTGGGGTGGTTTTACTGCTGCTGTGGGAGCCAGGAGATCTCCCAGAGAGGACTCAGGTCACCATGGTTCCACACTCAGATGTGCTGGCATGATCTGGAGGGCAGGGGCTGGCACACAGTGAAGTTATCCCCAGGTTTTGCTGACCTTTGGGACTTCTAATGCGTATTAGGGCCACTTGGCTGCCCGACCCGAGAGTCATTTCACCCATGTTAAGGGGTTTAACTCTGCTCCAAGCATCCTTCTGTGCTCCTGTGTGTGCAGGACTGGGCCTCTTGTCCCTTGTGAGCTCTCTGGGCTTGCAGATGAGTAACTGGATTCCTAGAGAGCAAGAGGGCCGGGGCCAGCTGTGCTCAGGACATGGGAAAAACGAAGGGGAGATTAAGAAAAGGCTCTGTGCCGTGTCAGGCTGTCTGTGCATCTGGCAGGGCTGGCCATGGACAGCCCCAGGAGAGCTCTGTCATCCTCCTCCAGCCTCTGGATTTCCTCCCAAAGCCCCAGCATGTGTCCCTTGCAGGAGCCATCCTGTGCCCAGGGCACTTGGGCAGTGAGCAGAGCAGGAAGAGCACAGAGCAGGAGGTGGGCAAACAGGAGCAGCCAGAGCCCTGTGGCTCATGGGGCTCCTTTTTGGGCATCACAAAAGTGGGTGGGTGGCAGGAGACACCCAATGGCTCAAGGGAAGGGCTCAGTGTGGTTTTTGCTCTGGTGATCTGATGCCACAGGCAGTGGGGATGGGACAGCACCACACCTGTACCCACGGGCTGGGTGGGAACAGGGGCTGCCTGCAGGGCTGGAGGAAGGCTGGGGGAGGCTTTGTGCTGTTTATCCTGCTTGAAGCAGGAACCCTGGCAGCTGAGCCAGCCCAGTGCTTTGTTATCCCCCCTGTCCCAGCAGGATCTCCCTGTGTCCCTCATCCTGCTGGCTTGGGGCACACCCAGAGCTCAGCACAGGGCAAAGCCAAGATCTCCTCTTCCCAAGAGCCAGCCTTGCTAAGCCAGCCCTGCCCGTCCTCCTCTGGTGATGGATGCTCTGCCTCTGTGGAGGGAAGGATGGGATGCCAGGCTTTGTTTTAGGGCTGCTTTCAGCTTTTGCTGTGCAGAGTGGAAGCTCATCTGTGTCCCTTTGGAGCTGGAGGCCATCACTGCAGTGGGAGCTGATTCTGTCCCCAAGAGTGTGACCAGACAGCCCAGAGTGTCCCCAGCCATGGGGAGAAGGAGGCAGAGCTGGGCTGGGATGTGTGCCAGCTGTGCTGGGAGGCTCAGCCCAGAGGCAGAGCAGTGAGCCCTGGTGTGCTGCCAGCTGTGCTCCCCCTGTTTTCCTGCCCATCTGGAGCAGAGGCAGAGGCTGGAGTCTGTCCCCACTCCCACGCCTCAGCACCAGCTCTGGCACCCACATCCCCCCAGGGCCCCACAGCTTTTTTCCTGCTCTCAGATGCCTCCAGATAAATGTAATCCCAGGGCTCTGGGGTCCCACGGCTGCCAAGGGGTGCTGGAGGAGGAGGAGGAGGATGAGAGCAACTATGTGAGCTCTCATCTTTGCCCTCCAGTGTGGTAGGGGGGTTGGGGAGCTTAGGGGGTGTCGCATCACTTGTCCCCTTCATCCTGGTCCCCAGTTGTCCTTGTAGCATCAGGGCTCTGTCCCTAATGTTTGTGCCGGGGCTTGGGTCAATCCCCAGGGCACCAACACACCCAAACCCCTGGCACCAACATACCCAAAATCCTGGCTGAGGTCAAATCTCCAGCACAAACACACCCAAACGCTCAGCACAAACATCCCCAAACCCCAGCACCAACACACTCAAAACCCCTGCACCAACATACCCAAACCCTGGCACAAACTCACCCAAACCCCAGCACAAACACACCCAAACCCTGCCACCAACATACCCAAACCCCCAGCACCAACATCCCCAAACCCTGGCACAAACATCCCCAAACCCCAGCACCAACATACCCAAACCCCTGGCACCAACATACCCAAACCCTGGCACAAAATACCCAAACCCAGGTGCAAACTCACCCAAACCCTCGGCACAAACATCTCCAAATCCTCAGCACAAACATCCCCAAACCCCAGCACCAACACACCCAAACTCTCAGCACAAACATCCCCAAACCCTGGCACAATCATCCCCAAACCCTGGCACCAACACACCCAAACCCTCGGCACAAACCTCCCCAAACCCTCAGCACCAACATCCCCAAACCCCCAGCACCAACATACCCAAACCCCCAGCACCAACCCCTAAACATGCCCAAACCCTGGCACCCTTTCAAGGCAGCAATGTGGGACAGATGGAGCCGTGCTCTCTGGGGCTGACGGAGCCCTGCTCACCCTCTCTCCCTGCCACGGGGGTGGCCTTGTCCCCGCGCAGGAGGGCGGTGGCCGAAGCGGCAGCTGACGTACCGCGTGGTGAACCGCCCGCCGTACCTGCCGCAGCACGGGGTGCGCCTGGCCGTGCGCGCCGCCTTCCAGCTCTGGAGCAACGTGTCCTCCCTGCTCTTCTGGGAGGCGCAGGACGGCCCCGCCGACATCCGCCTCACCTTCTTCCACGGGGACCACAACGATGGACTCAACAACGCCTTCGATGGGCCAGGTGCTGGTCGCTTCCCCCTCGTAAGATTCTCTTTGTGACAAGGGGTCTGCCCCCAGCGGGGAGGAGGGCTGGGATTGTGGTGGGCTGGGGGTGATGGAGGCTCTGCAGTGTCTCCAGCCCAGCTTGCACCAGTTTCTGTCTGATTTGCTGTCTGATTTGGGGTCTGATTTGCTGTCTGATTTAGGGTCTCCCCTCCCAACTCTGCAACTGAGGTCTGCCAGCAAGGCGGCTGAGATGTTCCTCACAGACCCTCAAGGAGCCCCACAACACCCTCCAAACATGGGCTCCTCCAAAAAGACCTAAAACTGACTCACATTTGGGCAAACCGCAGCTGCATGTTGTGGCAATGTTGCTCACTCGGGGCTCACCCAATGTGGGATTTTCTTTGGGTTACCAGTTGTGGGAATTTGCAGGCAACACCGTCATGGGAGGAGAATCTTGGCTCCATGTTCATAAGGCTGATTTATTATTTTATGATATATATTATTGTCACAGACATCTTTTATGAAAAATCCTTTCCTTAGGATTTTTTCTCCTGAGAAACTGAGAGGCCTCAGGAACAAAATGTAAACATTGATTATCTGCTGCTGTGGAATGCAACAGGTGCATCTGTGATTGACCCATGTTGGATGTTTCTAATTAATGGTAGAGAGTCCAAGCCACAAGCCTTTGTTATTATTCCTTCTTTTTCTATTCTTAGCTAGCCTTCTGATGAAATCCTTTCTTCTATTTTTTTAGTATAGTTTTAATGTAATATATATCATAAAATAATAAATCAAGCCTTCTGAAACATGGAGTCAGATCCTCGTCTCTTCCCTCATCCTCAGACCCCTGTGAACATGGTCACGTATTATATTAAAAGAAAATTATATATTAAAACTGTACTAAAAGAATAGAAAGGATTTAATCAGAAGGCTTGAAAGGAATAGAAAGAAATGATAATAAAATCTTGTGACTGAGCAGACAGTCTGAGCCAGCTGACTGTGATTGGCCATTAATTAAAACCAACCACATAAGACCAATCACAGATCCACCTGTTGCAGAGCACAGCAGCAGATAATCAATGTTTACATTTCATTCCTGAGGCCTCCCAGCTTCTCGGGAGAAAAAAATCCTACTGGAAGGATTTTCCGTAGAACGCCACGGTGACATTACGGTCCCTGCTGGCTCTCGTGTCCCCAGGAGGGGCCCTGGCCCACGCCTTCCTGCCCCGGCGAGGAGAAGCTCACTTTGACAGTGCTGAGCGCTGGTCCCTGCACAGTGGCAAAGGGAGGAACCTCTTCATCGTGGTGGCCCACGAGGTTGGGCACACGCTGGGGCTGCAGCACTCGCCCGTCAAGAGCGCCCTGATGTCACCCTACTACAAGAAGCTCAGCAAGGATTCTGTCCTCAGCTGGGATGACATCTTGGCCATCCAGAGTTTGTACGGTGAGCTTGGCTTGTCTGAGCATCCCTGGGTTCCTCCAGGGTTGTTCTCTGGGTTCCTCCAGGGTTGTTCTCTGGAGCAGTAGGGATGGGAGCAGGTCCCTGAAAGGGGTGAGGATTGCAGTCACATGGGCTCCATTCCTGTGGTGGCTGGAAGGGAAATGCAGAGGTGGGACAGATGCCAGAGCCTCCAGGGCAGGGAAGGGTGGGTTTGCTGCCCACTTGTCTGCTGGTGCATGTTTTTTGGGGTGCCAAGGGATTTTTGTCACTGTCATATAGAGTGGAAAAAGAACCAGACATTGGGGCAAGGGGTCTTTGGAGTCCCAGCCCTGTGCTTTGGGAAAAGTTGTTTCTCTGCTCCTTCTCTGGACTCATCAGCCCTTGTTCCATGCCAGGAAAGCCCTCCAAGGGCTCGGCCATCCAGCTCCCAGGAAAGGTCTTCACTCACTTCCAGGACTGGAGCACGGACCTTTACAGCAGGGACCGACAGCAGAGGAGCCTCAGCACCTTTTACTGCCACTCCTTCTTCGACGCCATCACCTCTGGTGGGTGCTGGCCAGCGAGACCCCCTCCCAAAACCTGCACCCCTACCCCTCGTCCCAGTGCTGCTGCAGCTCCCAGGGGAGGGAAAGCTGGGTTTGACTGGTCCACAGCTCCTGGCACTGGTGATGTCACTGATGCACAGTGAAGCAGTGCACACTGAGGGCACAGCAATGTGCCAGAAACAGGGAAAACGCCCCAAAACTTGGGCCATGTCTAGGATTAATCACTGCAGGAGCTCAGCTGTGCAAGATAACCCTTGAGCTGTGGTCAGAATTTATCCTCTCATGCCTGGAGGGGAGAAAATGGATTCTGGAAGGGCAGGAGGAAGAACCCAAACCCAAAAACACGGGGAGGAGAGGGGATCTGGGTAGAAGGGAAAGGTGGTTCAATAACATTTCTCCCTCTGCCTCACAGATGGGGATCACAACCTCTACATCTTCAAGGGCAGCCACTACTGGGTGGTGTCAGGCAGTGGCAATGCCAGCGAGCCCCAGGCCCTGCAGCCACGCTGGCCCGGCCTCCCCGCCGGCATCGACGCCTGCGCCTGGTCCCAGAGCACGGGCAAGTTCTACTTCTTCAAAGGTGGGTGAGGGGCCAGAGGGCTCCCCTCGGGGCTGCCACTGCTCCTGCCTGCAGGGTGGCTGCCCAGGTCTGGCTGGAGCCACACAATTCCTGTTTGTGTCCCCTCCCAGAGCAGAGCTGGGGCATTGCTGCGCCCTGGGTGTGCAAAGCCCTGGGCTGGGTGCCCTGTCATGGGTGAGCCACGTGGCCCTGGCAGCCACAGCACCTCCTCGTGCCTCAGTTTCCCCATCAGGAAAGCACTCACTGGTGTGTCAAAGCAAATCCAGGTGGAGTTGTGGGTGTCCGGGAGAAACTGCTCCCCAAAACACGAGGTGCAGGGGAGTGCGTGGGGGTTTCATGGGGCACGTGGATCCCTGTGCTGTGCCTGGAGGCTGAGCTGCCCTGGGAGATGGGACACCATCCCTGAGCTGCCTCAGGGGCTGGGATATCATCCCTGAGCTGCCCTGGGAGCTGGGATAACATCCATGAGCTGCCCCAGGAGCTGGGATACCATCCATGAGCAGACCCAGCAGCTGGAATTCCATCCCTGAGCTGCCCCAGGAGCTGAGATACCATCCATGAACTGCCCCAGCTCCTGGGATGCCATCCATGAACTGTCCCAGGAGCTGGGATTCCATCCATGAACTGTCCCAGCATCTGGGATATCACCCATGAGCTGCCCCAGCAGCTGGGATTCCATCCCTGAGCTGCCCAGCAGCCAGATGGGGAGAGCAAGGTCAAGCCAGGCAGCCTGGCTGCCAGGGTCAGCCCCAGCTTTTAATGGGAAGCAGTCCCTGGCTGCTCAGAAAAGGGGCTTTGTGCTGCAGCTGGGTGAGAGCCAAAGCCCCTCTGCCTCCCCTGCCCTCACTGCTCCCTCCATCCTCCCCGGGGGTGGTCAGGCAGTGCCTTGTGAGCAGAAAGGGGCTTTTGTCTGCCCTGTTGTGGGGACAGGGTGCTGTGGGGACAGCCAAGCCACCAGTCCCCATCACAATTCCTGTTGCAGGGCTGGGTTTGGATGCCCCAGCCTCAGCTGGATCTGTTTCTGTCTGTCCCATTCACTGTGCAGGGTCAGGGGGGAGGCTCGCCAGAAGCAGCATGGTGGTGGCCTTGCTTTGTCCCTCGTGGTCTCTTTCCATGCCTTCAGACCCCTGAGCTGCCGTGCCTCAGTTTCCCCTGTGACCATGTTCAAAGGGGTCTGAGGATGAGGGAAGAGACGAGGGTCTGACTCCATGTTTCAGAAGGCTTGATTTATTATTTTATGATATATATTACATTAAAACTATACCAAAAGAATAGAAGAAAGGAGTTCATCAGAAGGCTGGCTAAGAATAGAAAAAGAAGGAATGAGAACAAAGGCTTGTGGCTTGGACAGAGAGTCTGAGACAGCTGACTGTGATTGGCCATTAATTAGAAGCAACCACATGAGACCAATCACAGATGCACCTGTTACATTCCACAGCAGCAGATAATCAATGTTTACATTTTGTTCCTGAGGCCTCTCAGCTTCTCAGGAGGAAAAATCCTCAGGAAAGCATTTTTCATAAAAGATACCTGTGACATTCCCCCCAGCCTGGTCCTTGGGGCAGCCCTCAGTTGGTCACCAGTGGCATGGATGTCACTGACACTTCACAAGTCAGGTCCTGTGGCTGAGTCTGACCAATCTCCTGGAGCTCAGGCTGGCAGGGTCCCCTCTGGGCTGTGCTCTAACCCTCCTGTCCCGCAGGTGGCCGATGCTGGCGCTACTCTGGCTCCCAGCTGGATGCGGGATTCCCCCGCAAATGCAGCGCCCTGGGGCTGCCCCGGCACCCGGACACCGCGCTCTACTTCCAGCAGCTCCGGCGCCTCGTCCTCTTCAAAGGGCCCAAGTACTTCGTGCTGGGCGAGGATCCGCTGGGCGTGGAGCCCTACTACCCCCGCAGCCTGCGGGACTGGGCAGGGCTGCCCCCCGGCACCGCCGGCGCTCTCACCCACCGCGACCGCGCCCTCTACTTCTTCAGGGATGATCAGTTCTGGAAATTCGACCAGGATAAGCTGCAGGTGGTGGCCACCGGCAAATGGGCCACGCAGCTGGCCTGGATGGGCTGCTGGGATGCCAACAGCGAGCAGGTGCTGTTCTGAGACAAGGGGGTCTGGACCTCGCCCTCTGGGTGTGACTCTGGCTCCTGTCCGGGGATGGCTGGGCAGGGACTGGCTGCCCCTGGGTGATGGAGCCGTGGGATGGTGCAGCAGTGACCCAGCAGAGCTGGGATGCAGCTGGGACAGAGCCAGGTGTGCCCCGGCCAGGTGTGCCACAGCCAGGTGTGCCACAGCCAGGTGTGCCACGGCCAGGTGTGCCCCAGCCAGGTGTGCCCCAGCCAGGTGTGCCACAGCCAGGTGTGCCATGGCCAGGTGGCCTGATGGCTTTGAGACTCTATTTTTTTATAAAAGACCACAGAAAAAATGTATCAGCCATGGAGACTGCAAACACATTTCTGTTCACTTTCAGGATGTGTGCCACAGCCAGGTGTGCCACAGCCAGGTGGCCTGATGGCTTTGGGACACTATTTTTTATAACAGAGCACAAAAAAAATCTATCAGCCACGGAGACTGCAAACACACCAATTTCTGTTCACTTTCAGGATGTGTGCTACAGCCAGGGGGCCTGATGGCTTTGGGACTGTATTTTTTCTTTTAAAAAACCACAGAAAAATGTATCAGCCATGAAGACTGCAAGCACACCCATTTCTGTTCACTTTCGGGATATTGTTACACTTTTTTTTCAAACCAGGACTGGGGTTTGGTGATACTTTTTGATATCTTTGTTGATACTTGTTGATATCTGTCATTTTCCCACTATCAGATGGAGAAGTGTCTCGCTGCTGTTTGCTGTGGGGTTTGGATGGTTTTCAGCAACAGACTGATAACATCTCCTGCTTAAAACTAAAAGAAAGGAGACGTTTGGACAAAAAATGTGGGTCCATGTGGAGCTTTGCCCCTGCTGTTTGTTCAGACCCTGGGGTGTGGAGGGTTGGGGATGCTTTGCTGGGCTGTGCTCACATCCAGCTGGAGACACCAGCACAGTGGGGTTTTGGGGCTGAAAGCAGCAAGGTTTGGTGTAAAAGGGGGAACTCAGCTGAGCTGCTGGCCACAGGCAGCAGGAGCTTTGGCTTTGGATGGGTCTGGGGTGCCTGGGTGGGCTCTCCTGGGCTGTGCTCACCTGGCAGCCCCCACTGTGTGCATAGAAGGTGCCTGTGCTCCTCTGCCTCTGCAAGGGACAGGATCAGGGAATTCCTGACTCCCCGGGCCCCACCCGGGTGAACGGGGATGACAAATGACTGGGGGAGGAGGGGAAGAGGAGAGGGTGAGCAGGACAGAGGGACATGCCTGTGCATGCAGGCTCGCAGGGACAGGGTGGCTGCATATTCCTCATTCCTTTCCCAAGGCAGACTCCCCACCTGGAAACGCCTCTGGCTCCTGGGCAGGGTCACCAGTGTGTCTGCAAAGGGCCCGGGGTGTCCCAGGGCTGGGGGATGGAGCTCAGCTTCCCAGGGCTGGGATTCTGAGCCATTGCTGCTGGGCAAGGCCGGGCTCAGCTTTATAGAATGATTTATTGAAGCCATTTGTGCAGTGGTTCTGCCAGGACTCAGAGCCCAGCCATGCTCTGGTCCTGCTGAGCTGTCAGGGTGCTGTGCTGGGTGCCATCAGGGTGCCCTCCTGATGCCAGCAGCTTCAGGGATTCCTCTTTCCCTCATCTCTGCCCTTTCTAGACCTTCCCTGCTTGCCCTAAGCTGGTCCTTCCCCAGGGCTTTCAGCTGAGCTGTGGGTTTGGCAGGATGGGGACCCAGCACTCCTCCCATAACACTTGTGATGAGCCCTTCATGTGCAGACACAGACACAGGGCCTTCATCTGCCCAAAACCTCAGGGGACTTTGCAGAGAAACTCACATTTTCATAGGAATTGAATGACAGTCAGGTGACGTGGCCTGCAGGGAGTCCCAAGGGCTTGGAGACCTGACAGCAAATAAAACCAACCTGTGGATGTGTGGTGTTGGGATTTGTGCTTGTTTTCATGTCACACCTTGGGTTTGGGTTGTTTTCTTTTTTAAAGCAAATCTCCATTTTCCTGACAGGGCTGTGTTTAAAATGCTTGTGGGTGTTTGGGGTTGGAGAGGGGGTTGCTGAATTTGGCCTCAGCTTTCATGCTGGCAGGATCAAAGAGGGGAGATGGATCCCACTGAAAACTGACTGATGGTGGTGAAAACATGGAAATTCTCTTTCTTACTTCAACCCCAAATTACTGAGGATTTTTTCCACGCTTTGGAATGTGGTAATAGGTTTTTTTCCCCAGGCTGAACTCGTTCATTATCCCTTTTCCTGTCCCCTTAGGAGAAAGCCAGGCATGCCATGTGCTGTGTGACTGGAGGCTGAGGATGGGGCTACCTCAAATCCTCTCCCCTTTTTGGGTTTTCCATCTATTCCCTGGCTTTCTGCCATGTGTTTCCTGGGGCTGTGTGCTGTGGGCTGTTTTGGGGCCCTGTGATGCTGCAGAGGCAGCTGGGGTCACTCTGCTGTGTCCCCTGTACCCCATCAGTCTGGGGGGTCTGGGGAGGTGAACTCACCCCCTGAGCCTTTCAGCCCACCCCTCTGGGTACCCTGGATGGAAATCCAGCTCCTCAAGGGTTCTTTTCTCCTGCTGGGCACATCAGACTCCCCCAGCCTGCCTCACATTCCCCAAACAGAATAGCTGGGATTCCTGCATTCCCTGCCCCAAAATGACCCCGGCTGGACACTGAGCTGCAGTGGCATCAGCAGCTGGCTCCAGGGTCCCCACCACAGCAAGGAGCCCCACAAAGCCCAGGAGAGGCTCTGTTTGGCCCCAAGGTGTGAACACTTCCCTGGTAGGTTTGTTTGTTTTCTGCAGAGGTACCTGGGTGCTGTGGCAGCTCTGCAAGGCCTGGCTGAGGGAGGGAGTGTCCCACATTCCCAGGGGTGCCCACTCATGTGCAGTTCTTTCCTTAAAGCCCCAACTCCTGGAGTCACTCCATCCATTTGGCTTTTCCCAAGCACCTCGCTGCTGTGGGCAATGGGGGAAGGAGTTTGGAAAGGACAGAGCAGAGAAAGCCCAAAGGTGGGTGTGAAAATGAACCCTCCTCACCTTGAGGTCGCCCTGAAGATGCACCTTGTGGCCCTCAGCTCACTCACCTGTGCTGGAGGTGGGTGTAGGGGTTTTGGGAAGGGGGAAAATCCCCCTCGTGTGGTTGGGAGCAACCTGGGTGCTGAGGAGCTGCTCTCTGACTCCTTCCTGCCCTGGAGACAGAACCTTTGGGGGGAAAACCCACCCCTGGCATGGCTGGGGAGGAGCAGGGCTGTGAGAGAGGAGCAGGGGCCAAAGGGTTAACAGGGAGTGTTTGCAGCCAGTCCCTTGTCACCAAGGAGAAGCCATCAGCACTTGGGAAGGAAACAAAACACCCAGCAGGGCGATTTCCTCTCCCCAGCACCATTTACAGCCCTGGGAGCCCAGCGGGCCTCAGGGCACCACCAGGACACTGCCACCACCCCGTGTGGCAGGGAGCAAGAGGCACCAGGTGAGTGTGGCTGCCGGGGAGGTGTGCTGGGGACAGAACAGGGACAGCCATGTCCCCACCACCCTTTTCCCTCGACCTCCTCCCAGTCTTATGGCAGAATGTGGGGCACCCCGGGCACGGGGGCGCGCAGCATCCGTCCCTACCAGTCCAGCGGGCAGTACCTGTATGCCATGAAGGAGGACCTGGCAGAGTGGCTGAAGGAGCTCCATGGCCTTGACATCGAGGTGGGCACCTTCCTGGAGGTGCTGGAGACAGGGGCTGTGCTGTGCTCCCACGCCAACCACGTCACCCAGGTGGCTGGGGAGTTTGCCCAGGTGTGCCCCGAGGTGGCCCAGCACCTCCACCTGCCCTCCACCGGTGTCACCTGCAACCTCACAGCACAGCCTGGCACCTTCCAGGCCAGGGACAACGTCTCCAACTTCATCCAGTGGTGCAGGAAGGAGATGGGTATCAAAGGTAGGATGCCAGGCCCCAGCTGTCCCATGTCTCTGTGTTTTGCCATGTGTCCCCTGAACCCAGCACCACCCTGGCATGGGACAGCACCGTGTGCAGGCACCCCTGAGCTGGCATCCCTCGTGCAAGGTCCTCCAGGCTTGGCAGCAGCTTTGCTTGGGTGCAAATATGCACAGGGGGAATGGCAAAGGAAAGGGTGGGTGGCACAGTGTGTCCCTGCCAGGCACGGCACCATCCCAGCCCTAAGGACAGCAGGAGAAGCCCTGGCTCTGAGCAAAGCATCTGTCACCCTGTCCTACCCCCATGGATGCCCAGGGAGGGGAGTGGCACAGAGCGAGACATCCTCAGGGCTCTCAGGCACTGAGTTTGGTGGCTTTGGGATGCTGTGAAACAAATGTAGATTCCCAAAAGGAAAAACTCTTCCTCCTTTACCCTTATCCCAACCCTTGTTGAACCCAGCCATATTCCTGGTGGCATGGCTCCAGTTAAGAGCACCCTTTTGGGTGGGTTTTGCCTCCATCTGTGCCCCCCATCTGCTCTGTCCCCATCCCCACGTGCCAACCCTGGCTCAGCCCTGCCCTGCCCTGCCCAGATGTGCTGATGTTTGAGACAGAGGACCTGGTGCTGAGGAAGAATGAGAAGAACTTCGTGCTGTGCCTGCTGGAGCTGGCACGCCGCGCCTCGCGCTTCGGGATGCGCACCCCGACCCTGGTGCAGATGGAGGAGGAGATCGAGGAGGAGCTCCGGCAGGAGCTGGAGCTGCCTCCCCCAGAGCCCACCCTGCCCCGGGCACCCAGGAGGGCACCACGGGACCTCCAGAACCTCGACCAGATGGTACCAGGGGCAGGGGGGCATGAGGGGCATGGGGGACATGGGGATGGGCATGGGCATGCAGGGGGATGGGGATGGATGGGAATAGGGATGAAGATGGATGGGGATGGGGATGGACATGGATTGGATGGACATGGATATGAATGGGATGGGCATGGGCATGAAGTGGACATGGAGAGGGATGGGGATGGGCATGGGGATGGATGAGATGGGCATGGGGATGGATGGGAAGGGGATGCGGGTGGATGGGAATAGGGATGAAGATGGATGGGGATGGGGATGGGGATGGACATGGATTGGATGGACATGGAAATGAATGGGATGGGCATGGGCATGGAGATGGATGGGGTGTGGGCATGGAGATGGATTGGATGGGTGTGGATGGAGATGGGCATGGGGATGGATGGGGAGGGGCATGGGGATAAGGGTGGGGATGGGCATGGGGATGGATGGGAATGGCATGGAGATGGATGGGGATGGACATGGATGTCCATGGGGATGAGCATGGGCACGGGCATGGAGATGGATAGGATGGGGATGGATGGAGATGGGCATAGAGGTGGACAGGGATGGGCATGGAAATGGATTGCATGAAGGTGAGGATGGATGGGGATGGGGATGTAGACAGATGGGAATGGCATGGAGATGGATGGGGATGGGCATGGGCACCCCAGCACCTTTCCCAGCAGCCCTGGTGAGGACCCATCCCTGCCACCCTCAGGTGCAGCACCTGGTGAGCCGCTGTACCTGCCCTGTGCAGTTCCCCATGATCAAGATCTCCGAAGGGAAATACCGAGTGGGGGACTCTGACAGCCTCATCTTTGTGCGGGTGAGCCTGCTTCACCCTGGCTTTCAGGGGAAAAGCATCAGGAATTCTGCTCTGCTGCCATGACCCCATTTTCACAATCCCCCAAAAGGGGCCCCTGTGGGAGCTTGGATCATTATTCCCAAAGCAGGGCAGCTCAGCCCTGTGATAGATGTTGGTATGGATTTAACCACCCACGTGTGTGGGACGAACCCTGACACCCCGCAGAGCCACAGCCTGCTCCCACCCAGCTATGGGAGCACTGGGATGCTCTGAACCCATCCCCGAGCCTGCCCAAAGAACTCAGCACACCACGAAGGACAGGGATTTTCCAAAAAGATCCCTCACCCTCCTTGTGGTGAGAAAATAAACCTGTGGGGATGGCCGCAGGAGCTGAGCCAGGGACAAAACCGTCCTTTGGAACACCTGGTGGCACTTGGGGCCAGCCCAGAGCTGTCCTTTGGGACACCTGGTGGCACTTGGGGTCAGCCCACAGCTGCCCTTTGGGACACCTGGTGGAACTTAGGGCCAGTCCAGAACCGCCTTTTGGGACACCTGGTGGCACTTAGGGCCAGCCCACAGCCGTCCTTTGGGACACCTGGCGGCACTTGGGGCCAGCCCAGAGCTGTCCTTTGGGACACCTGGTGGCACTTAGGGCCAGCCCACATCTCTCGAAGCCCGGCCGGGCGCGCCACCCCCAGGCTGCTGCCGGTGTCCCCTGGCACGGACATTCCCGCACAGATCCTGCGGGAGCACGTCATGGTGCGGGTCGGGGGCGGCTGGGACACGCTGGAGCATTACCTGGACAAGCACGACCCGTGTCGCTGCACCTCGCTCTGTGAGTCCCCGCGTCCCCAAACCCCGCGGCTGCCGGAGGGTCTGTGGCTGGTCTCGATGCTTCTCGGGGATGTTTTGGCTTTGGTACAGCCATGCCTCGTTGTTTTGCCGGGGAATATCGGGTTTTGAGGACTTTCTTTGGTTTTGGTGGCCACTAGAGGTCATGGAAGACTTTAGGATGGAGCCGGACCCCAAAAGCCGCTTTGCAGCGAGCGCAGCTTTCTGCGGGCACCCTCGCGGGGCTGGGTGCTGAGCCACGGCTGGGTGGGCTTCACCGGGGGTGGGTGCATGGGACAGGGGCGCTGAGCCCCCCTCGTTGTCCCCACAGCTCACAAACAAGCCCGGAAAGGCCGGAGCCCGCAGCAGCAGGTGCAGCACGAGGTGCGGCTGTGCCCGGCCGCCCGCAGCCCCCAGCCCGCGCTCCTGGTCAGCCGCTCCCAGAGCCCCCTGCCCCCCGTGCCCTGGGGGGGCCGTGTCCCCCCTGCCACCCCCTCCCCGGAGCGCTGGGGTCACCAGCCGGGTGCCAGCCCCCACCCGGAGCCGGCACAGCCCCGGAGGGTCCCTTCGGGCAGGTGAGTGCTGCAGAGATGCTTCGTGCCCCAAACTGAGCAGATTTTGAAGCAATTTTGGAATTTTTTCCCCCCTCGATTTTGGAAGTGCCCAGCACCAGGCGGGCCGGGGGGATGCAGCAGTTCCCTGCCCCTCTCCGCTGTCTGTCCCTGCAGGATGCGAGAGCCACCCGCTGTCCCTTCGGGGAGGCAGCCACCACCATCCCGCTCACCGGCCCGATCCGGCTCCCCTGGGCTCGGGGCTCGGGGCCGGGCACCCACCCCGGCCCGGCTGAGCTGCCCGAACGGCGCGGGGGTGCCCAGGGCCCCGCACGGGACCAGCCCGGGGACATCATCCAGCCCGGGGACATCATCCAGCCCGGGGACATCCAGCCCGGGGACATCCATCCCTGTGGCACCGGCACGGGGCAGGCCCGCAGCTCCCAGCCCACGGACGGCGCCGGCAGCAGTGAGGAGCACCCAGCAAGGAGGAAAATCATCTGGGCTGGCTGCCAGGCCGCAGGGAACGGGGACAGCCACCACAGCCACGCCCCGAGCCCCCAGTCCCCTAAAGGTCCGTGCCCCCAGTCCCCTAAAGGTCCGTGCCCCCAGTCCCCTAAAGCTCTGCGCCCTCTCCTCGCACCGGGGTGCTCCGGGAGACCCCCGGAGCCTGAAGAGCCCACGGGAGGGGAGGCAGGGAGCCCTGGGCCGGGGCCGACAGCCCTCACCCCGAAATTCCTCCAGCCAAGCCCCGAAACCGGAGAGCAGCGTTAAACCCCCCCTCAAAGCCAGCCCGGCCGCCCCCCGGCCCCCCACCCCTCAGGGCCGTTCCGCAGGGGGGTGCAGGGTCTGCGCTGCTGGGGACAGTCCCCAGGGGACACGGCAGTGCCACCCAGCCCCGAGCACAAGGGCTGGGGGCGCCGAGGGACCTCGGGGGGCGCAGGATGGAGCCGGGGCAGCCTGCGGTCCTGGCGGCGGGGCCGAGGGGCTGCGGGGGTGCTGCGGGCACACGCAGCCCCCCGGCTTTGCCAGGGTGCTGGAGGAGCTGTCCCGCGGCCCGCAGCCCCTGCGCCCCGTGGGGATGTGGAGCCAGGTCCCCAAAACACCCCCAGGAGCTGCCCCGGAGCTCCCGGCCCCGGGGGAGGCAGAGCGGCCGGGGGTGGGCGGGCAGACCCCGCGGGCAGCCCGGGCCAGCAGCACCGCCAAGCCCCGGCGCTGCCTGAAGAAGCCCGAGCGGGTGCCCTCCATCTACAAGCTGAAGCTGCGGCCCAAGGTGCGGCCCCGGCGGGACCACAGGCCGGGCAAGCGCCCCTCGCGCATCCCCACCCCGCTGGGGCATCGCCCCCGGGGCCAGCGCCGACCCCCGGGCACCCCCCGAGCCCCCCAGAGCGGCAGCGCCCGCCCCGCGCCCTCCCTGGGGGACAGCGGCACCTGGCTGAGCGAGGATGATGAGGAGGAGTCGTGGGTCTGAGCCCACCCCGAGGGACGGACAGACGGACGGAGCCCTCCCTGCAAGGGTGGGAGCGATGCTGCAGCTGAGGGTGCAGCTGCAGTGCCCGAGGTTTCCCCGGTGGGATCGCTCCCACACAACCCCGGGGGTTCCACCTCATTTTCAGAGCTGCACCCCCCTCCTTCCCAATGGATATTTTTTTTTCTGTGCTGGTAATTCTGCTAAGCAGGCACTTTTGTACTGGATTGGGTGGGAAAATCCAGCCCCAAATTGATGTTTTCTGCAGGGGGAAGGGTTTAGCCCCCCCTGGAGAGGGGACACCCCATCTTTGACATCCATAAAAAGCATCTCACACCTCAGGCTCCCCATGTGCACCAGTGAGCCCCGTGTCTGACAGCTCCCAGAGCCTCCATGAGTGCTGGGGGGTCACAGGGGGGGACCCTTGCTGACCCCCGTGGTGGCTGTGGTCCCCTCAGGGGTGCTGGATGTCACCAAAATTTTCCAAATTAGGGTCACAGCAGGCACTGCTGCCCCTGAGCCCCCAGCAATGCTGTTTGTGCAATAGAGATGTGCCAAAACTCCTCTATTTCCACTTCTTTTCTGTGGGTGTGGAGGGAGGGAGGATAATCCTGATGTGGGCGCAGCAAACGTCCCCCTGAGAGCCCCACAATGCCCAGGAGAGTCTCATTTTCCATGAGAGGATGAAGTCAGCCCCACTCCCCTGCAGAGGAGCCGTGAATGTGAGCGCTGGGACTGGGGGAATGCAAAACCTGCTGGCAAAAACACTCCCGAGGCTGGTACAGAACAAGGGGACAGACCTGATTTTTAATTCAATTTCAAAGAAGGAGGTGCAGGGCGTCACAGGCGGTGTAGACACCTCGGGAATCTCCAACAAGGAGTCCAGGGGGGGAAAGGGAAGCCAAGTCCAGGCAACTGGGATGTTCAGTGGGGCAGGAGGAGGAGGAGGAGGAGAGAGGAGCATCCTTGGTGGGACCAAACTGAACCGAACCCAGGCATCACCTCCATGAGCACAGAGGCAGGGACCTGGCACTGCCCTGGGCACAGCAGTGGGGCCATCCCAGCCTGGGCCAGGCCCAGGCTGCTCTCAGCAGGACCAGGGAGGTGTTGGGTGAGTGGTAAATCTGTAGTAAGGTGTGAGTAGGGCCGCAGGGTGCTCGTGCTCCAATCCCTGTGCCTGGACAGCTGGGATCTTCCTGCCTGGGGCTCCCTGCCTGCACCCAGGGTGCCACCAGCACCACCCACCCCTTCCTGGGCTCTGGGGAGAGGAGCTCTTTGTAGGCCTCGTTTTCCCTGGAGCTGGGAAATGCTGTCTAAGCAGTGAGAGTTGTTGTTATTACTAATATAACTTCCTCTGTCTATAAAGTACAATAGAATATAACAATTATATTTATAACCTTTTTTTTTTCCTTTTTTTTTCTTCAAAATACTAAATAGATGCTATAAAAACCTGTAACTAATTGTGCTATAAACTGCAGGCTACAGGGTTATAACAAAAAATGTATTGGCTTAGTCGTTGATATGTGTACGTGTGAGCACTTTAGAAATGCTTTATTATTAGCATTTACCAAGGAATTTCCTTCTCAGACAATTTGGAGGGGTAAAGCTCTAGCCAGAGATCGATAAGTGGACTCACATGTGTTAATAAATCCTGTCAGGACGAGCTTGGACAGGGAGCCAGGTTTGCCATGAAGGCGAGGGATGGTGACAAGTGCCACTGCCCTTCCTGGCTGAGATGGACTCGTGTCCCCCCATTGCCTTCACTAATTTTTTCACTTTTTTTGTTTTAAATTTTGGAGCAAGGGGTTTGATTCCCCAAGCAGGGAGGGAGGAGCAGGGTGTGCCCCCAGCCCTGGCACAGGGATGGGGTGGTCAGAGGCACTGGAGCTCAGCTGGAGCTGCCTTTAATGGGAAGCAATTCCGAGAGCACAGTGGAGCTGCTGGGCCATGGACACCTGGCTGTGGTGGCAGAGAGGGCTCTGGGTGTCCTGTTCTGCTGCCAGGGCAGTGCTGAGCCCCTCCAGCTCCTTGTGGCAGCAGGAATCACGGGGATGGTTTTGCTGGAGGATGGATCAGACTCAGATCCTGCCTCAGCAGGTGAGGATGGTGTTTCCCTGCATCTCACAGGGACCAGCCATGGAGAAACCACGACCCTCTCAGCCTCTTGCTCTCCCTACACCACCCCATCACCATTTCCTACCAGGGGCTGCCCTTTGCCAACCCACCCTGCAGGGCAGGATGCAGGCGAGCTGCAGCTCTGGTGCAAACACAAACCAGAGGATTAAGAAATAATAATTAAAAAAAAAATGGGGCTCACTTTCCTATTAGAGATATGCAGAGAGAAAACAAAAAAAAAACAAACCTAAGAATGCAGCTGGAAGTGCTGCTCCAGCTCCCTGATGCTGCCGGGGCAACATCCCTGTGGGAAAACCCAGACCTGGTGGCACTGCTGGGGGCACAGGGGGCACAGGGGGGTGCCCACCTGCCCGGGACACCCCGGGGCTGGGGTGCAAAGCTGGTCACCTGCTGAGCCCAGGAGCAGAGGTAGCAGAGGGGTGACCTGCCCGGCGAGGAGCGTTCCCAGGTTATTTGGTGTTCACAGGCTGTGGGGAGGAGAAGCCTTCCTGTGCTGGGGCAGAGGGGAGCTCAGAGCCCTGGGAAGGCAGAACCCAGCTCCTGGGGATGTCAGGAGCAGGATTGGGATTTACTTTTTCCCCTTTTTTTTGCTTTCATCCAGAAATTCCACCTGGAGATCTGACCCGACCGAGCCAAAAGCCAGCCCGTGTAACCTGGCTGCTCTGCCCTGCACAAGGAGAAACCCCAGCTCCACAAGGGGAAAAGCAGAACCCCTGTTTCCCTGTGCCCCAGAGACAGAACCACGCCCAGAACACCGGGATACAGGTGCTGGATAATTCCCTTCCAGGAGCATTCCTTCCATTGCCCCTGTGCTGCCAGGCCAGGAGCTGGCAAGGATGGAGTGACAGCCAAAAATTTGGGCACCTCCTCCACCCTCCATGTACAACCCCCTGGGATGGCTTTGGCCTCAAGCTCTGCAGGCTCGCAGAGAGCTCAGGGCCATCCCTCATCCCTCACCCCTCACTATTCCCCTGCACGCCCTGCCCGATGTGCCCTGTCCCCAAATGTCACCTCAGCAACCCCGGAGGTGCCTCCAGCACCGCTCCCACTGCCCGGGGAGCAGAACCATCCCCAGGTTTGGGCAGCCCCTGGGCAGGGGGCTCACAGGATGGTGCAGCAGAACCATCCCCGGGTTTAGGGGGTCCCTAGGCTCACATGATGGTGCAGCAGAACCATCCCCAGGTTTGGGCACCCCCAGCAGCAGGAGCAGCCCCTGGAGGGTCCCTGGACAGGGGTCTCCTCACAGGATGGTGCAGCAGAACCATCCCCGGATTTGGGCAGCCCCTGGGCAGGGGTCTCCTAATATGATGGTGCAGCAGAACCATCCCTAGGTTTGGGGGATCCCTGGGCAGGGCTCTCCTCACATGATGGTGCAGCAGAACCATCCCTAGGTTTGGGGGATCCCTGGGCAGGGCTCTCCTCACATGATGGTGCAGCAGAACCATCCCCGGGTTTGGGGGGTCCCTGGGCAGGGGACTCACATGATGGTGCAGCAGAACCATTCCCGGGTTTGGGGGATCCCTGGGCAGGGCTCTCCTCACATGATGGTGCAGCAGAACCATCCCCAGGTTTGGGGGATCCCTGGGCAGGCTCTCCTCACATGATGGTGCAGCAGAACCATCCCGGGTTTGGGGGATCCCTGGGCAGGCTCTCCTCACATGATGGTGCAGCAGAACCATCCCCGATTTCGGGCAGCCCCTGGGCAGGGCTCTCCTCACATGATGGTGCAGCAGAACCATCCCCGGGTTTGGGGGATCCCTGGGCAGGGTCTCCTCACATGATGGTGCAGCAGAACCATCCCCAGGTTTGGGGGATCCCTGGGCAGGCTCTCCTCACATGATGGTGCAGCAGAACCATCCCCAGGTTTGGGGGATCCCTGGGCAGGCTCTCCTCACATGATGGTGCAGCAGAACCATCCCCGATTTCGGGCAGCCCCTGGGCAGGCTCTCCTCACATGATGGTGCAGCAGAACCATCCCCGGGTTTGAGCAGCCCCTGGGCAGGGCTCTCCTCACATGATGGTGCAGCAGAACCATCCCGGGTTTGGGGGATCCCTGGGCAGGGTCTCCTCACATGATGGTGCAGCAGAACCATCCCCGGGTTTGGGGGATCCCTGGGCAGGCTCTCCTCACATGATGGTGCAGCAGAACCATCCCGGGTTTGGGGGATCCCTGGGCAGGGCTCTCCTCACATGATGGTGCAGCAGAACCATCCCTAGGTTTGGGGGATCCCTGGGCAGGGCTCTCCTCACATGATGGTGCAGCGGTTCCTGCGCAGCGCGCCCTGGAAGCGGATGGTGGTGTGGACGTGCTTGCAGCGGGCACAGCCCACGCTCTTGAGGAGCTCGCTGAAGAGCAGCAGGATGTGCCAGTTGTACTTGGCCGAGCACTCGATGTAGCCGCACTTCCACGTCTTTTTCACCAGGTTGGAGACGTTCCAGCGCGGGATGACCCGGCCCCGCTGCAGGTCCCGCTTGTTGCCCACGATGATGATGGGCGTCTCCGAGGTGCCGATGACCCTGGGGAGGGCGGGCGGTCAGGGAGGATGGAAGGGGACGGAGCACACAGGGACAGCCCACAGAGCTCAACCCATCCCAAAAGGGCTCCTGGCTGTGCCTTGCCTTGTCCCCTTGTCCCTCTCTGTGTCCAGCCACACCCCCCATGTGGGAAATCTACAAAATCAGAGGGTTTTGGGAAAGCTGCAATAGGCAGCCCCAGAGACAGTAGAACCGTGAGTAGAGCTGAGCAGCAGCTATGAGATTGGTCAGCAGAAAAATTATTTAAACTGTAGAAAAGCAAAGACAATAGAACAATGGTCTGTGGATTAACGCTTGTCTAGAATAACTCTCTAAGCTACAGAAAAGTTTATCTAGCAAGATATTAGGAAGTTTGAAGCTTAATAATGGAGTTTTGTGCATTGTGTTTTAAGGCTTACAAGCAGGTATTGTATTCTAAATAAGCAAACATTGTTTAACCAAAGGTACGTGTGCTTATACTGATTAGATAGAACTACTGTCAGTGTGCTTTTGCTTTGTGTGATTGGTCAAAAAACTTATAAAGTGAGTTGTAACATTAAGTTCTTCATCTGCTGCTTGAGATGTGAGCTGCTGGGATCTTCCCATTGCCATAACCATGTAATGAGGCTGATGCTGGAGAATCAAACAGCTCAAAGCACGTTCCAGTAGTCCTATCCCATTTGTGATTTGTACACAGCCCCCAGCTGGCGACACCCCCATGGCACCTGCAGCTGCTCACCCAGGGCTCAGCCACAGGGGACACCTGCCTGGCACATTAATGCACCAATCAATAGCCAAAATCAAAGCCAGATCCCAGCCAGGCTCCTCAAAACTCTGCCAACCTTAACCCTGTTTCATCTCTCATGGTGTAAGAGTGAGAGGTGTGGATGTGAAGTGAAGTGAAGTGAAGTGAAGTGAAGTGAAGTGAAATGTGTTGGATGTGCTGCTGGTGTGGAACCTCACAGAGGGCAGCTAATCCTGTTTTCCTGGGAATTCTGTCAGGAATGAGGCAGGAATTTGCTCAGAGCCTTTGCTGGGCGTTTTGCAGCTCATTTTTGGGGCTGGCAGCAGAGAATCCCCCAGCCCTCCCCGGGTTCCACAGAGCAGGACAGGGATCAGCTGTGCCAGGAATGGCAGCAGAGAATCCTGGGCTCAGAGGAGCCTGCCTGGGCTCCTGCTCCTCTCTTGGTGTTTGGGTTCCCATCCCTGCCAAGGGGCTTTGTGCCAGTCTGGCATCTCCTCTCTGATGCCAGGATGTGCCCCCTTGGCCAGGAGCCAGGGGGCTGTGCCAGCCCCCCAAAGCCATCCCTACCTCGTTTCCAGGATCTGCTGGCGGATGGTTTTGATGTACTCGAAGCTGTCAAAGCAGCAGATGTCATAGACCAGGATGTAGGCGTGGACACTCCGGAGCCCCCTGCAGCACACGTCTGCCCACTCCTGCAAGGGGCACAGCGGGGTCAGGCCTGGCTCTGTGCCTGGGGATGCCCTGCCCTGCCCCGTTCTGAGGGTGGGCACCCCAAGGGAGCTGCTGTGGCACCGGGGGGCTGCACACTGCCCCAGCGCCCCCCTCTGCTCTGCCCTGGCCCCTCTGAGTGTGCCCACACAGCTCTGCAGCCATCCCCCACAATCTCCAGAGATCCCTTATCCCCCCTGTCAGCCCAGGGGGAGGTAACAGGGTTTGTCAGCCCCAGTTCCACTCCTGAGGGAGGATTGCAGCCTAATTCCAGCCCAGAGCTGAGCTGGGAGTGGGGCTGGATGCAGCCCCCTGCTCTGGGTGGATTCATCCTCCAGAGCTGCTAATTAGCTGTGCTAATTAGTGATGCACGCTGGTTTTTGGGGCAGGGTGGGTGAGGAGGATGCTGAGCCCCATCTGAGGTCTGAGGGTGATGCAGAGCAGCTCTGTAGGTCAGAGGGGGAAGGTGACAGCAGGTCTGTCTGGAGGGGACATGGGGACAGAAGAGGAGCAGAGGCTGCTCAGGAACTGAGTGTGTGAGAGCAAGATGTGGATCCAGGGCAGAGACAGACAGGGGTGGCCTCTCTACAGCCAAAATCTGGAGCTGGAAGAAATTAATGCTGTTAGGAAACCCTTGGGTTTCTGGGAACAACCGGATTTTTTTTTTCCTTTTTTTTTCATGCCATGAGTGAAAATCTGCCTCACTTCAGGCACTTTCCCATCCCAGCAGTGGGATTGGGAATGGCAGCCCCTGCAGGCAGCACTGCAAAACCCTCCTGGGTGCCTCTGGAGAGGAGAAAGACTCTCCAGGGAGGAAAGGCATCACTTCTCCCTGAGCAAATCCCTTCAGAGCCATGAATCAGCCCTTCCCGAGTTTATATCAGAGTGAGGTGGGGAAGGGGAGTTTTGGGATGTGGGTTTATCTCTGTCGCAGGGAGCAGAGGGACACAGCCCCTGCCTGCCCACCCAGGGGAGATGCTGGGGAGATGCTGGGGCTCAGAGATGCAGGAGGATGGAGCAGCAGCCTCGGGGCTCCTCTGAGCCCTGATACACCTGGGAGCAAGGAACTGCAGCTATTTCACCAGGCTGGGGGCAGCCCTGCCATGTCAGGGTGGTTTTCCTCAGCAGTGCAGGTTTCCTGGGATGCTTGAGCTGGAGAAGTGTTGCACTGCAGGAGCAGCATGTCAGAGAGCCACTGGCTCCTGCTCCCCTTGCAGGACAGCACTGCAGGGATGCTGCTCCTGGCACGGAGCTGAGTCCAGCATGTTTCCCAGCAGACAGAGCTTTATCCCTGTCCTTTCCCCTCAGAGCCACCCCTCTGATCACCCTCTCTTCCCTGGAAACCTCCATCTGTTCCCACTGGCACCTCCTCTGGGGTGCAGCAAGGCAGGGAGTTAATGGAGTGTGTGAGCATTGGCTGCTGTGTCAATAAATTACCCTTTGCTATTTCGGGCTCTTTCTCACGCTGACCTTTCCTTCCCTGCACTCACCCATTAATTTTTAAACCTTCTCCTCCCCCCTGGAGCGCTCGTTTCACCTCCTGCCTGATGGTACAGGGACTCTTGGAGCACTACATGGCCCCTGTGACCCAGCCCCTGCTGGGGACAGGGACACTGTGGCTAATTGAGGTGGCCCCACGGGTGGCACTGCCCTCCAGGCACAGCTGGGAACCTCCAGCTCCTTTCCCCACACTGGTGACACAACCAGTGCCCCTGGGACTGGGGCTATGGTGTGACCTTAACATCCCCTTTTCCCCCACTAACTCCACCCAGAAGTTGTTGGCACTGGTGGCTTCCCAACCCCACGCTGCCTTTTGGGGGGTTTGGAAGCACCTGAGGGGGTAGAGGAGGAGCTGGTGGGTTCAGAGCTCCAGGAACAAGCCCAGGCAATGCTGGAGGGGTTGATGGGCACTCCCAGGAGGGGACAAGCTCTACCTGCCTTGGGCAGTGGGTGCCTCAGGGCTCTGCTCTCCTGGAACCCCTGGGTGTCACCCAAATGTTCTGCTGTTGGTCCTGACACTGGGTCAGGCATAGTGGGGTATCTAATCCCAGTTTGGGCCCTGGCTTTCGTGGAGTTCAATTAATCGTTGTTCTAAGATCTTCTTTGATGGGGAGGCCTTATTGGCATCTTGGGCTTGGGACAGCTCAGTTGCTTTTTAATCTCAGCTACTTGGATAGCATGTGACCACTCTTTATGCTGTTATAAAGTTAATTTGGGTCTCCTATATGACCATGGCGGCTTGCACAGGATTTACCAACCCCAGATTTGCTATGGCTCAGTCAAGGACTGGATCCCAGTGCTCCAGGACCCCAGCTGGATCCCAGCTATGGGCAATGCCAGAGCCACATCCTTGGAGTGGCCAACGCCACCTCTCTTGTGTTTGCTGCCACCAAACTTCAGAACACACTTTATCCTGGACCTGCTCAGCAGGATCCATGAGGACACAATCCCTCATTTAGCAACCAAACGCTGACGTGGAGAGAGAGAGAGAAACATCCCCCTAAAAAGGCAGAACAGCAAAACCCCACCACGGCGGGGGTCACCCAGACCCACAGAGGTGGAGGCGCCCTCGGGTGCCCCCCTACCTGCAGGGTGTTGACAGGGAAGGCGGTGATGGGGGGAAAGTCCATGATCTGCAGGTCGTGCACGTGGCCGTTCATGACCACGGCGGGCAGGTAGACGCGGCGGGCCGTGGTGGGCACGCAGACCTCGCTGAACTCGTTGTACAGGAACTGCCGGACTATGGCGCTCTTGCCCACGCCCTGGGCTCCCAGCACGGCGATCTTGAAGGTTGCCACCATCCCGCCGCGCTCCGGCCCCGGTGCTGCCCCCGCGGTGCCGAGGCTGCATATTCCCGAGCAGGGGGCCTCAGCCCCATTCAGGATGCATTTCCCCTCCGGGGCTCCCCGTCACTGCAAGGCCAAGGAGAAGCTGGTCAGCTCTGAGAGATCTCTCTGGGGCTGTTTTTTCCAGCAGGAGCTGACAATGTACCCAGAGGGTCTTGGCACTGCAGGACCTCAGGGTCCTCGTTGGAGCCTCCAGCCCCAGCAGCCAAGGAGAGGCAGGATTTGAGTGGAGTTTATTCCAGGAAGGTTCTCACTGGCACGTTCAGCCCTTTCAGTACCAGAACAAGGAAAGGCTTTGTCTTTGCTCAGGGTCCCAGGCTGTGCTGGGCCACTGTCATCATCTGCCCCTTCCCGGTGCTGTCCCAAGCTGGAGAATCCATCTTCCCTGGGTTTGGACAGCTGGAATTGCCTTTTGCCGGGAGGGGGGACATCGCTGTGCGCCTGCGAGCGACAGCTTGAGCGTTTCCTTTCAGCCTTGGAGCGGCTGGGCAATTAACTTGATGGGGACTCATTTACCAGCCAGCTGACAGGGTGAGCCCGGAGCCACCGCCGCGCTGAGGCCGGAGGGGCCCGGGGCAGAGCCCACGTGTGGGGGGACACGGGGGGATAACCCACACACAGGGACGTGGGAGCTGAGCCTGAGGAGCCCAAACACCGCTGGCACCGGGAGCTGTGATGGGGACGGCACGGGCGAGGGATGGGTCCCACTCTCACTGGCTCTCATCCCTGGGAAGCAGCTTGTGCTTCATCCCTAAGTGTGGATGCTTGGACCAATTTCTGATGCTCTGGCCCATTTTCCCTGCACCATCCCCAAAGTGTCAGGTTCAAACACCCTGTTGTGCCTGTTTGATGGAGATTTTTTACCCCAGGGGGAGCCTGGGCACAGCAGTTCCCATTGCTGGGTGCTGGAGTGACCAAGCTCCCCGGGATCCCTTCCCTGGGCCATGGCTCACACCACCCTCACCCCCCTCACGCCAGCACCGGGGACCCTGTTCCCCCGTGCTGCTGGCCCTGTCCTCGGGGTGCTGGCACTGTCCCCGGGGTGCTGGCATTGTCCCCGGGGTGCTGGCATTGTCCCCGGGGTGCTGGTACTGTCCCCAGCCCCTCAGTGGGAATGTTCCAGTGCCAGATGCAGGGAAATGGGGGGTTCAGGAGCCCTCAGGCCCGACCCTGCCAGGGCCTTTCTCGGCCAGCAGACAGCACTGTCACTGCAGGTCCCGGGGGGTCACCGTGCTGCAGACACAGCCCCGTCCCCACAAACCCTTCCTGGTCACGGCAGCGTCCCCAGCTCCTCTGCGGGGCCGGAGCCTGATGGAGCCACACAACTGGAAACCAGAGCCCGCAGGGCTCGCTGGAACTGGGGCACGGGCTGAGCCCCGCTGTGCCTGAACCTCACTGCCCTCTGTGCTGGCCCGCGGGGACACTGCGCCCCAAAAACATCACAGCCCGACCTGATGGTGCCCGGCCCTACAGGCAGCTACTGTGGGAAACTGAGGCACAGCGGGGGGACCCTTCGGGGCACCCCACGGAGGGGGTGCTGGGGCAGGGACCATCCCCGGTCCTCCGGCGCTCAGCACCAGGCTCAGGCCGGGCTCCGCGGGCTGCAGGGCCGGGCGGGGGCTCGCAGGGGGCTCCGGGAAAGGCGGCCCCGGCCCCCGCTGCGACCTTGGCCACGCTGCCACGCCTGGGGCACTGCAAGGAGCAACCCCTGAGAGCCCCGTAGAGCGGGGGCAGCATCCCGCACCCCACATCCCGCACCCCACATCCCTCACACCACATCCCTCATTCCACATCCCTCACCCCACATCCCTCACCCCACATCCCTCACCTCACATCCCTCATTCCACATCCCTCACCCCATATCCCTCACCGGACATCCCTCACCGCACATCCCTCACACCACATCCCGTACCCCACATCCCGCACCCCACATCCCGCACCCCCCGTTCCCCGCACCCCGCTCATCCAGACCCTCCCGGGGATGCTCCGGCCGCGCCGGGCAGCGCAGCACCCCCGGCCCGCGGGCTCGCTGGGGCTGGAGGGGATCGGGGGATGCCGAGGGGGGCGACACCCGCACCCACCGCGCCGGCGGGCGAAGGGGCGCGGAGAGCACCGGCGCTCAACTTTCCCCCTTGTCCCCTCATGCCAGCCGCCCCCGGCCCTGCCCAGCGGTAACTTTGCCCCCCGTCCTGCCCTTCCCGGCGGATCCCCGTACCTGGCAGCGGCGGCCCGGGCCGGCGGTGCCCCGGCGGGCGGCGGAGCCATGCGGCGAGCCCGATGCGGGGCGGGCGGCCCCGCTGCAGAGCCCCGGCCCGGCCTGGCCCCCGCCCGGCGCGGCCACACCGGGGGGAGCGGAGAGCCCGGCCGGGGCACGGCGGGGGGAGCGGCGGTGTCCGGGCAGGGATGGAGGCGGCAGCGCCCGGTGGGATGGCGGGGATGCCCGGGCGGGAGGCGGGCAGCGCCCGGGGAGGGATGGAGGGAGGGAGGCAGGCAGAGCTCAGGCAGGGATGCGGGCAGCGCCCGGGGAGGGAAGGAGGCTCTGCCCAGTCAGGGATGCGGAGGATGCCCGGGAAGGATGCGGGCAGTGCCCTGGAGGGAAGGAGGCAGCACCCGGGAAAGGAGGCAGGGAATGCACAGAGCGAGCCGCAGGAATCCAGCAGAGACACCGGCTTCTCCCGGGGCTCTGGGGAGGCGCCGATGGGAAAAGACCCTCCCATGTCCCCCCTGCAGTGTGCTGGGTGCAGCGGCATCACCCCTTCCCTCCCCGGCGCCCGGCGGCTCCGGGCTCTCATGCCCACCCCGGACGAGTCCCACGGGCCGGAGTCCCTCGGGGGACGCGGGCAGGAGCCCTCCCGGGGACTCCTTCCCTCCTCCGGCACCGCTGCTCGCTGTGCTCCGGGGCACATCGCTTCACCTCCCGCCGCGGGAGGGGCTGGGGGCTCCTCTGTGCCCGGGGGTCCCCGAGCCCAGGCTGGCCGCAGCCCCCACCAAAGGAGGGACATTTCTGTTGCAGTGTCTGCATTTTTGGGTCACCCCGCACGGAGCGTTTACCTGCGTGCTGGACAGAGGGAAGACGCTGCCTGCACCTCCAGGACCATGGTCCAGACCCCCGGGACACGCTGCCGATGGACTCCCTGCGCCCCTCCGCTGCTCAGAACAGCCCCCAAAGGCCACCCCGGCTGCCTGTGACACCGGCGAGCACCGAGGTGTCTGCACAGGGCTGGCGGCGATCGCACGGGCTCGGCCGGGCTCCCCCCAGCCTCGTCAGCACCTTTGGCTGGGAGAAAACATCATCTCCGGGCTGAGGAGGGGGTGCAGGGGCAAACACAACGCCACATCCCTCCTGGGGGACAGGGGACGGCAGCCACAGCCCCACGGCTGGGGGCACAAGGACACTGGCACAGCCTTGGTTCCACCCCGGCACCACAGCAGGCAAAGGGGGTCACAGCCCCTGGCAGAGATCGGGGCGTTATTTCTCTGCAGAGATGCTCGCAGCAGGGCGGTATTTCTGTGTCCTGGGGTTTTCAGCAGCCCCAGACGCTGCTCCCCTTCCCCGCACGGCCGCGGAGCAGCGCCGAGCCCTGGAATGTCTCCGGCAGAGCGCAGGGACCGGGCTGCACATGAACTCTCCTGCACAATTCAGGCTCCAGCCTCGCGGCTATTTTTAGCAGTTCCCTCCGAGATGCTCTTCAGTTGCAGTTTTATGTGTGAAATTTAATATACGAGGAGCGGGGGGGAGGGGAGTGGGGCTGGATCCCGGCACGTCCCTGCTGGCTGCGAGGTTTATCCCAGTCTGAGCAACTCGAGCGCAAGGCAAACCTCAAATCATCCATCCAAGAGTTCCTCTGTGTGCTGATGTGCAGGTGGCAGCTGGGGACAGGCAGAGCTGGTGGCTGTGGCCAGCTCCTGCCTCAGCCAGACCCCAAATCCTCCCCAGAGTCCCCCACAGCCCATCATGGGCTCAGGGACCTGCTGGCACGGAGCAGGATGGGTGTGAGGCCAGCGGGAGCAGCAGGGATTTTGGGGAGCCCACCCAGCACAGGAGGATTTGCCCCAGCTCCAGCCAGAGCAGCAAGGAACAGCTCAGGAGGTCCCTGTCCCACAGTGTGGTCTCAGGAACAGGGAAAGCTGTGGGGACCAATCCCCTCTGGCAGCTCCCAGCTCTGGGAGCATCACCCGTGTCCCCTGAGCCCCACGGGTGACACTGCTAATGACAAACCCAGCTCCCAGGGGGTTGGTGTGTCCCTGCTGACAGGGAAATCCACAGGAAATGTGCAAACCCACAGCAGCAGCAAAACCCAGTTTGTTCTCGAGGCAGAACAGGGAGGGAGGATGAAACCTTTCCCTTTGCCACAGGACAGCAGCAGAGAGGGCACAGCCCTGAGATCCCACAGCAGCTTCTGCTCCTGTTGGGCCAAATGCTGCTCCAGGCTCACCCCCAGCAGGGAATGATGATCCCACCCCAAACCAGGGATGCAGGAAGGGACACAACAGCAAGATCAGGGACCCCAAGCCAGCCTGTCGTTGTTACCTGACACATGCAGCTGCTCCTAACACAAAACCATCCCAGAGCAGGGCCACACTGGCTGATGTGGTACCTGCCCTCCACAGAGGGTGGAATTCCCAAAAATCCAGGGGCTGCTCAGCCTAGGCTGGGCAGGGTGAGGGAAAAGGCTGCCCTGTTCCAGAGCAAACCTGCTGCGTGTTCTGTTGGATTTCTGGCCACTTCAGGTACTGAGCTTGGCTCTGGCCTGGCACAGAGGTTTTGCAGCCCAACCCATCTTGCTTGAGATGGGACCAGAGATGGAAAAGCCCTCTGAAAAACAGCACCAGTGCAAAGCAATCCAAACACATCACTGACTTCCAGGATTTTACCATTTCACGCTACACACAGCCCTCCTAGAGCCTCAAAAGGGCTAAATGGGCACATCCATCTTCTGTTCCTCATCTGAATCTGTCCCTGCTGCCCTTTGAGATGAGGAGAAGCAGCTGTTGGAGCACCAAGGGAACTTGCTGCCTCCTCCTCCTGCAAGCCCCACATTTGGGGGGGTCTGTGCTGTAGAAGTGGCTGGTGGAAAAAGAAGCCTGGTGAGCAAAGTCCCCTTCCCAGCAAATGGAGCCTTCAGCCCTGGGCAGAGCCAGCATCGGGGGAATGGCTCCTGTCCCCATTCCCACAGAGCCACACACAGCCAGAGCCTCGTGGAAATGACTTTATTGACACGGAGGGCAGGGAAAGCCTGAAGAGCAACACGAACGGGAACACTCAAACGAGCAGGGGCAGAGGGAACGGCACCGACGAGCCCCGGCCCCGCCCCGGGCTCAGACACCCACCCCAAAAGCTGGGAAGGAATTTGGCAAGAGAAGGGGGTGCTCAGCAACCCCTCCCCACGTCCAAGCCGTGCTCTCCTCCCTGCCCCACACAGCATCAGTGCCGCTGGCGCTTCCTTAATTGCTCTGTTAATGATTTTCACACAACACCCGCAGGGCTCGGAGCAAACCCCCCTCCCAGCACACCGGGCAAGGCACAAGGGCTGGGTTGCTCCAGCTCTGCCCCACTTTCTTCCCCCCAGCCAGAGCCCAGGGGTTCCTACACAGGGACACACCTTCCTCAGGGTCCTCTGAGGCTGGAGCCTCTCCCAGGACACTGTGACCTTTTCCCAGCACTGGGCTCTTGGCTGCAGCCAGAGCCAAAGCCCTGATGAACGATCTCCCACTGTGAAACATTTACTGACTCTGAAAGTGGCGTCTGAAAGGACAACAGGGGGGTTGCTACACGCGAGAGCTTTGTTAGCTGGGGAGGAGATGTCCAAGCATGCTGGGCAGGGAGAGGCTGGTCTGGATTGAGGCTGGATTAAGCAGGACAAGCTATGGATGGAGCAGGGACATGCAGGAGGCTTTGCTTTCACTGCTGGTGCTGCAGCACTGAGTGGTTGCAGTGGGATGAATCCACAGCTGCGGACTGGAAGGGAAACAATCCTGGCTCTAAGGGACAGCTTGGAAAAGAGGAACCAGGGCATGGGGCTGCTTGGGACTCAGAGCAGGAACCTGGCTGGCTCTGGCCACTGTGCTGGGCACAAAGAGTGGAGCTGCCAAAGGCAGAAACCCTTCCATGACCTGCCCCACCCAGCCCAGTGAAGCTGAGTGGCCCAGGCAGGCAGGGAGCAAACAGTGCCAGGCCCAAAGCATCTCCCACCATGCCCAGCTGGGGTCTGGGGGCAGCAGGGAGAGCCACTCCACTCCCCTGGCATCCTAGGGCACTGCCAGCAGCAGCCCCTCTCTGTGGGGGCCTGGGTGACACTGCAGCCCCAATGGGGAAGTGGCAGTGCCACATCTGGATGTGCCACCACGAGCCTGGGAATTGCCAGGGCCAGCACTGGGAGAGGGGGGCACAGCTCAGGGATGGCTGAGGAGGCAGCCTGGCCTCAGCAGGCACAGAAAGAATGGGAGGAAGAGGGGCTGCACATGGGTGAGGATGCAGAGGCCACACCTGGAGCTCTGGCAGGAGCCTTTTGCTCTAAGAACAGGCTCATTTCCTTCACTTCATCCCCCCTGCCCTGTTACCCAGCCAGGCCTGCAGCTCCTCCCCACACAAAAGCAGCCTCACTGCTCAAATCACCAGCTCATGAGGCAGGGAGATGGCTGGAGTGAAAACACCATTGAAGCCAGCACAAGAGTAATAAAAACCCCACCTTAGGGCTCCATCCCCCTCCTAGGACCCCACTGATGGCTCTGTTCCTAATTCCCCGAGGCTGTGCTCACCCTGCTAGAGCCCCACATCCCTGCAGGGCTCCCAAGATTTCCTTGCAATCACCTTCCCTTTAAGCCAATTACAATAGAAAAACTCAAAAAAAAAGTATAAAAATATAAAATAAAGTGCAGTGTTATGTTTTCGACACTTTTGCCTTGTTTTAATGAGCAGATGTGAGGTTTTTGCTCGGTGTTTTTTCGTTTTTCCAATGAGCAGTTATTTTACAAAATCCAAACTACACCTAAAGCCATTTAGAAAACACTGAACATTGGCACAAAATGGGAGAGAAGCCCACGAGAACGGATGAGTGAGGGGCCAGGGGCACATGGGAGTAGTCTGAAGCAGTGGTTACAAACTCCATGGACGCTAAAAATACCAAAGGGGTTTGTTCCCTATCATCATTAGCACGTGGATACTAATTGCTACCTTGTTTAATCAGTGCCTTTGACTGCAATCCTACACATGAATACAGCTGCTTCCAGTTAGGAGTGCTCTTCCCTGCGCTGGCGGTGAAGGAGGCTCTGGGGACCCCTTTTCCCCCCTCCTTCTGCAGGGTGAGGCACAGGCTCCACCTCCTGTTAGTTTTTCAAGATGGCATCGTAGGCCTGGTAGATGTACTGGGACACTTCTGGAGCTCGGCATTTCAGGGAGAGCTGTGGAAAGGAGAGGAGAGGTTAGTTCCTGCCATGGTCACAAGGGAATGGGTTGGACAAGGCTGGTGACAATCACACTGAATATCTGTCCTGCTTTCTTCATCACCAATCTCAAAGTGCCCTTTCAGAGCTTGCTGAAAGCAGGAGGAAAACAAAAGCAAACTCCCAAATTCTCAGCAAATGTAGGTGGCCCCACAGGCAGGAGGAAAGGGGACATGGTCCCAAACTGAGACAAGGGACCTGTGCTTGTGGCTGCAAATCACAGCACTAAACCCAAGAGCTTCTAAAGATCTGCTGCTCAGTCCTGATGGACACAAACTTGGCTGTCACTCCTCTCTAAAGCAAAGATCAGGCTGAGACCAGGCTTGCAGCATCAAACCTTGTGCAAACACTTTAAATCACCTTCCAGCGCTCACATCCACCCCGCAGCTCCCCAACCACACATTTCTCTTGAAACTCCTGGCACAGCTTCCAACAGGAGATAAATCCTCTAAAACCAGAGACACACAGGTCCCTCAGAAGGGCAGTGATGTCAAAGAGAGGAGTCACAGGGTGCATGAAGCAGGACAGAGAGCACCTTCCCCCCAGCCCCGGGCTGGCGCCAGCGCAGGGCCACAGACAGCCGGGAACACGGCGGGGCATAAATCTGCCCTTGTCTGTAAGAGGGGGAAGGGCTCCCTGGCACTGCTTCCTTGCTAATATCTCTTGGCTTTATCTCTGGGTAACCTTGGCAAGTCACTGCTCATTGCTGAGCAGGCACTGGCCCAGCTCACAGGTGACAGAGCAGGGGAATTCTGTTGCTCCTCACTTTGCCCGTGTTGAGCATCCTCACCCCCCCTCAGCCAAATTAACAGCATCTCCCTCAACACAGAGCGAGGTGGCACTGCCATATTTCCTGAAAAAATCCCTTGGCCAGGATTTCTTCTCCTGGGAAGCTGAGAAGCCTCAGAGAAAAACGAAAACAACAATTATCTGATTTGCTTCTCCTGTGTTTTGCTGCCTTGGAATGTGGTTTGGACATTGTTTGCCAACTGGTCATTGTTTGATTGGTGTCATGTGAATTGTTTTAACTTAATGATCAATCACAGCCAGGCTTGTTGAGACTCTGGAGAGAGTCATGAGTTTTCATTATAATTCTTTGTAGCCTTCTGTCTGTATCCTTTCTCTATTCTTTAGTATAGTATAGTATAGTTAATATAGTATAATAGTAGTATAGTAGTACAGTAAATATAGTATAATAGTAGTATAATTAGTATAGTTAATATAGCATAAATAATAAAACAATAAATTATAGTATAATAAATACTATAATAAATATAGTAGAAATATTAAATATAATATACTATTAAATGAATACACTAATAAATATAGCATAATATAGTATAAATAATAAAATAATGATAATAATTAAAATAATAAAATATCATACAATATAATATATTTTATAATATATAATAACATGTATCATATAATAGATAATATAATGTAATATATCATATAATATATAATATCATATATAATATATCACATCATATATATAAAATATAATAGATAATAAAATAATAAAATTGCCTTCTAGGAACATGGAGTCAGAGCCATCATTTTCCTCCTTCATCCTGGGGACCCAGTGAACAGCCCAGGGAGGAAGGGCAGGGAGGAAGGGCTCAGGGTGTGTGTGAGCAGCAGGAGCCCAGGCTGTGCCCTGCCCTGTGAGCCCTCACCGTGTAGTTGGGGTTCCCGGGCTGGATGCGCAGCTCAGCCAGGATCCAGATGCCATTGGTGAGCTTCAGGGACTGGTAGAGCATGTCCTGCCCCTCCACGTTCCTCTTGGCAATGGTGTAGACATTGTTGTTCTGCAGCTTGCTGGAGACAGTGTCTTTGGAGGGAAGGGAGGGAAAGGAAGGCATCTGTTAGTTCAGATCCATCATCTGCAGAGACAGGAGAGCCCTGGGGAGCATTCCCAGGATGCAAGGGCACAGGGAAATGCTGGCTGCTTCCCTGGGGACAGGAGACACATGACACAAGGAGAAAAACATTCCAGTTCTCTCCATGGACCCACCTCATTCCCTTCAGGCTGTGATCTCTTGGTGAGTATTTGCCCATTTTACAGGGCTCTCACTGCCCTGGGTCACTCGGGACTTGATCAAGGTGAGACATTAAAGGCTGCTCGGAGGGGAAGGGAACTCTGCTTTCTCTACAACCCCCATCCACCTACAGGCAGCCAAAAGTCAGAAGATGAAGGTGGAAAAGAACAAAGATCACAGCCTGAGGCGTGCTCAGGTTCTGAGGTTGTGTCCCAGCCACAAGAGCTCCCTCCTACTTTGCTCACACACAGACACTTCTGGCCAAATCAATGTCCTACAAGGCAGTAAAAATCCTTTCCCTTTTTAAAAAAGCAATTACTTGAAAGGGCAAACCACCCCCCAGGCACTGTCTCCAGACATCACAGGGCTGTGGTATGGTTTTAACACACAGCCTGACCTCAGCCCTTGCAGATGAGGTGTGATTTCAGCTGTACACCTGGATGGGTGTCATTGTCACACACAGTATTTCTGAGGGACTTTTTGAGGAAATCAGAACAGGCAAATCCACAGAACACCAGGACCCAAACCAGCAGCCCCTGGATGCCAAAGAGTTCCTCAGCACAGAGCAAACATCAGGCTGTGGATGCCTGGAAAGGAGCACAGTCACACTTTAGGTGGAAGATCCCACACCTGATAAGCATCATTGGCAAATTCCCATTCCTGGTGCCCAGCAGGAGAAACTTAGGGACACTTTATCTGTGCTGGGTCATTCAGAGCAGGCTGGGTCATTCATGACAAAAAATGAGGGACAGAAACTGCCTTAAACCAACTAGCACTGAAAGGCCAGAGACTGGAAATGTGGGATCCATCCAGGGAGCAGGACAGCAGCAGAGGAGCAGCACTAAGTGACCAAGCAGCTCTAATCCATCCACAGGGAGCCAGACCTGACAGTGGACACCAGTCTGTGCTGAGGGACTGCAGAGAGGACAGCAGAGCCCGTTCATGCACCAGGGAATGGTGGGAGGAGGAAGAAAAAGGCAAATCCACACCCTGATGCAGACACTGGGATCCAGTGCCCCTCCCCAGGGCAGCCTGGACCCTCTGTGCCCCCCTTTGCTCCCCAGAGCAGCTCCCTGCAGGCCCAGGGTGGCTCAGACATGCAGCCACCCAGACACACTCAGATTTAGGCTTCCTCTCTTCCCCAGTTACTATGGAAACTGGCTGATATATGTAACTAATGAGATCTTTTGCTTAAAACCCCTCATTGCCTGTCTCCCCCTCCCACCCATACTCCTCCTCTCCACAATAAACTCAGCCAGACTTGGGAAATGGGCAGTGCAGAGCAGTCCCCTGCTCACAGGGAGCATGGCTGGGATTCATCCATGCTGCAAGGACATCACCCACCAGCAGTGAAGCCCCAATTCCCACATTCTCATGCTCCCAAGCCATCCACAGGAGCCTCCAAGCCCTTGGGAAGGCACAGAGTCCAACACAAGCACAGGCTCAGACAGGACATCCTTGTCTGAGAGGGTTGCTGGTATTAAATGGGATTTTTTGGACTCATTTTGACAGGCTGTGGTTAAACCTCACCCCTCTGGAAAGTGGAACTGCTGGAAAGGACTTTCTCCAGCAAGCCTGACACCTGCCACAGCAGCCTCCCCTCTGCTGGGAGGTGCTGTCAGAGCAAAGGCATTCCCTGGGGAGCAGGGATGCAGGATTGGAATGAGAAGCTGCAATTTTGGCTGCTACCCCATCACAGGGGGTGATGGCAGAGCATGGGAGCTCAGCAGGTGAGACACAGCCACAAAGGAGCTGCTCTTACACCAAAATCTTCATGTGATGGCTCCTCATGCCATGGAAACACCCCCAGCCTCTGCTGAGGGGCAGATTTCAGGGCAGGAATGTGCTTGTAGGGGGATACAGGGAGGGAAAGTGAGGCAGGGCAAACCCTAGGAAGGTTTTTTACAATTTTCTGCTCCCCTGACCTCAGTTATCCTCCAAAGAGCACAAAAAATCCCCACCAAAAGATGCCCTGCCTCAGCCAGAGCAATGGTGAGCAGCTGGAGCTGATGCTTGGCTTGCCTGACCCTCCTGCCCCCTGTGTGAGCACAGATTTGGGGAGAGCTGAGCCCCTCTCCCCCCAGGTAGCAGCTCCCATCCCTCCTGTGCTCTGGAGTATCAGCAATTTGGATTTTGGAGATCATCAGAGTTGCTAAGCAACAGTGGCAGGCTGGGGCTGGCTGAAGGCAGGACCGCTAATGCCATGTGACAGCACAGCCTTTATTGAAAAAAATAAAAAAATAAATAAAATAAACCCAGGCAGATCTTGCTGGGAGCAGAGAGCTGAGCCCAGGCCCCCAGAGCCCAGGGAGGCAGGAGCAGGGCTGGGTGACTCTGGGGACTCTGCAAAGCAGCACGAGGCACAGCTGGCCTTGCACAGGAACTTTCTTTTGTCTCAGGGTTTTTTCTCAGAACCCTTCTGAAGCACAAGGGAAGGACACAGGGAGGTTTGGCCATCACCAAGGCCAGGGAAGCCTCTGACATCAGCCCAGCTTTCAGGGCTGGTTTGTTTGGTTTGTTTTCCTTGTATTTTCCTTTCTAAGCAGAATTCTTGACCTCGGTCCCACAGCCAAGCAGTGCACATGGAAACACAGGGAGGAACGACTCAACAGCTCACAAGGTCTTCTTTGCACTGAAGGGATCCAATTCCTTTTTAACAGCACTTTTCTCCTGGGTAAAGCAAAGGATGAGCTCAAATCTTCTGCCCACCAGCTTAAGAACTTCACATCTGAACTCAGAGAGCCAAGATGAGCACTTGGCCAGGGGTTTGCACCAAGGACAGGCACAACTCAGAGCCAACACTGACCATACACCTTGTCTGACCTTTGTGGCACTCTGCAGCAAGCACTCCATAGCAGAAAGTACAATTTAATGCTTTTATTTTATGCTGTGATAGTCCAGAACATCCCTGTGCCATTTCTAGCAGCACCTGAATGGTTCTGAACATCCAGCCAAAAACTGCATTCAAATACCAAGCACAGGCTGATCCAGTGGGGAGGCACTTGGGGCAATGTTCTGACATTACAATTTATTTCCAGGACATGTAATATGCACCAGTTTTGTAATTTATTAAACTATCAGCTACGAGATTTGCACATTCAGAAAAAACCAACATATCATGCAAGCTTGTGTATGATTTTCCCCCAGGTTTTTTCATCAAAATAAAATCTAATTTACCTTTTTTCTGGCATTAGCAAATAATTTGGGGGAGAAAAACAAAGTGACCACTGCATACCAATAAAGCCATGTTCAACTCCAACATGAAAGCTGCTGTTTTACACCAAATTGTGGACCTGTGATAAACAAGTAAAACCAAAATTCCTGTGCTGAACAGCACAGCAACTGATGGAATACCATCAAATGGGAGGAAATCTCCATGTGCAAGTCAGCTCATCCTCTTTCACTCTGTGGGTTTGGATAAGCAGTGTTTAGGAAAAAGGAAACCATTTAGCTCATCTGATTTGCATATCCTAATGTAGTGATCCTTTAGAATTCAGTCAAACTTAGCATGTTGAAAAAACCCAGTGTAAACAAGGCAAACTGAGCTTCAGTGCATGCTCAATTACAGGGGAAACCTCAGCTGCACCAACAGCACCCAGAATATGTGAGCTGTAACAGTAACAGTTAAGCAATCTATTTTCATGCACTAGATTCATGTATTTTCATTAAAAAAACCCCCAAATCAATTAATTTAGCACTGGATTAATAAGAAATGAGAATGCTGGGCTATAACCATGACCTTGTGTTTTCATTATTTCTGAATGAGGTTTTCTCAAGGGAACTTTCCCAACCTCTTCCTAAGAGGCTGATGCATGGAACAGCTCTGATGAATTCAAGATGTGCAGGGCATCCCAAGCACACCTTGGCCCCATGGCACAGCTCCAGAGGGACTTGTTCCTGCACAGCCCTCAGGAACAGCCTCAGGCCAGGCCCACCTCTCACCACTGGGAACCTGAGTCCAAATCCTGATCTAAGCACTCATCTCTCCCTGAGTCACTGGGGAATGGTGGGAACACCTTCAGAGGGCCAGGATTTGCTCTTTTTTGGAAGCAAAGATGCTGGAGACACAGATCAGCTCACAGATCAGACCCCAATTCCCATTTACAGCTACCTGCTCCTCATCCCACAGCCTGGCACCTTATCCTTGGCTTCCCTGGCCCTGCTCTGGGCTATCTGCAGCAGCCAAGACTTTCTGGTTGTTCAGTGCTTTGGGATGAGCTTTTTTTGCCATCCCTGTTGCAAGCCACCAAAGCTCAAACCAATCCTATTTGGTTTGTCTCGTGGGTACAGGATAGATCTTTTCCCTACAAAGGCCTGGCAGCACAGACTGCCACAGAAGCTTCTCTGCTGTCTGCCTGTGTTTATCTCCTTTTTGTTTGAAGGAGGAAAAGCAATAACCTGGAGAAGAGTCTGCAGTTTGCACAGGAGGTGCTGCAAGGTGACTGTTGCACTGTGACAGACAGCTCTGGATGTATAAGAAACTCACACACTGCTTTTCTGACAGATCAAATCCCAGCCCCCAACAAATCCCTGCTCCAAGTCTAACTCACTTCAGAGCAGTTCCTGAGCTCACAGCAGCATCCTGGCTCTTTCCTGCCTCTCCCTCTCCTCATTTCTTACAGGTACATCCCAACCTCTTCATTGCACACACCTGCTGTCATGTCTGTCACATTGCACATCAGCTTCTTCATCACCCACTCTTGTAATTCCCTGGTTCCACTGGGCAGCATTCTTCATTTTCACCTTCATTTCCTTATTTTTCACCTCTCTGATTACTCCTGTCTCAGTCCAGACACTTTCTAGAAAGCCTCAAGTGGGTCCATTGCCTGTATCTTCCTTGCAGCATCTCCCAAGATCCCTGATTTCCCTCAGTAAAATCTAAATAGGGAATAAGTGCAGGGTGTTTAGAGAGAAAGAAATTCAGATTTCAGTTTCTCCACTGAGGAAGAGCAGCATCCCCTGCTTGACTGCTCTGCAGGGCCTCCAGGATGGCTGCACAGAACTTCAACCCTGCTCCTCACACAGCACAGATGTGAGAACTCAGGAAAGGAAAGGCTGTTTGGAGCTGGGAGAAGAACTGGGAGAAGGAGAGTTGGGAGAAGGAGAGCTGGGAGGAGAGCTGGGAGAAGGAAGGAGAGCTGGGAAAAGGAAGGAGAGCTGGGAGAAGGAGGGCTGGGAGAAGGAGAAGGGGAGATGGGAGAAGGAGAAGGGGAGATGGGACAAGGAAGGAGGGTTGGGAGGAGGAGAGCTGGGAGTAGGAGAGCTAAGAGGAGAACTGAGAGAAGGAGAGCTTGGAGAAGGAAAACTGAGAATAGGAAAGCTGGGAGAAGGAGAGCTGAGAGAAGAGGAGCTGGGAGAAGGAGAGCTGGGAGAAGGAGAAGGAGAGCTGGGAGAAGGAGAAGGGGAGATGGGAGAAGGAGAAGGGGAGATGGGAGAAGGAAGGAGAGTTGGGAGGAGCAGAGCTGGGAGTAGGAGAACTGGGAGTAGGAGAGCTAAGAGGAGAACTGAGAGAAGGAGAGCTGGGAGAAGGAGAACTGAGAATAGAAAAGCTGGGAGAAGGAGAGCTGAGAGAAGAGGAGCTGGGAGAAGGAGAGCTGGGAGAAGGAAGGAGAGCTGAGAGAAGGAGAAGGGGAGATAGGAGAAGGAGAACTGAGAATAGAAAAGCTGGGAGAAAGACAACTGAGAATAGGAAAACTGGGAGTAGGAGAGCTGAGACAAGAGGAGCTGGGAGAAGGAGAACTGGGAGTAGGAAAGCTGGGAAAAGGAAAGCTGGGAGAAGGAAGGAGAGCCAGGCTCTGAGGGTGCAGGGATCACACTCCTGCCCAGCTGCTCCACAGGGCTCTGAGTGGCTGCTGGAGCTGTGTTAGGGCCCAGCTCTGGGAGCTGAGTATTTTTAGCTCCAGCTGCACTCACGTCACGGGGCTGGGATCAGCCAGGCTGAGGCATGAATGGTGTCTCAGCACTCACCACCTGGTGGGTGGGCTCAGGCTGGGCATGAATGACTGATCCCAGCAGATCCCAGCAGGGAGAACAGCTCACTCCAAGGAGCCAGCAGTGCTCCAGAGCTGCTCCCTGTGCACAAACCCAGCCTCTCCTCAGGTTTGGTGAGGAGCTGCTGGGAGCTGCAGAGTTTTGTGCAGCTCTGCCACGAGTGCATTGCAAACCTGCAAAGACACCACAACCACTGATAGCTCAAACTGAGAGCTTTATGGTGGTTACACATCTCCTGCAGGAGAGTCTTTGGAACAGGAACCAGCCTTCCTCCACAAGGATCAAGTTCCTAAAGATTTTACATGCAGACTTGCTCTTTCTGGAAGAATGGATAGTCTTAAGCCTGTTTTCACTGGATTTAAACAATCAAAATTGTGAATCTTGAAAAATATCACCCTACTGAGGCACATGGCCAGGCACACACCCTTGCTCTGGTGGACTCAGCTCCTGCCAGATTTCACCCAGCCTATTCTGCCTCTGCCCTAGTGCCTCACTTGCCATGCTGTGAGAATGCTGAAATTCCAGCACTCCATGGGTTTTGGATTTGGCTGATCCTTGTGCAAGCAAGGCTTGGTGCTCTTAGGATGGTCTGAGCTAGAGGAGGTAAGTGCCTGTAGGAAATCAAGGTGAGCAGGCTGAGTCAGGGCTGCATTGGTTAAAAACAAAATAGAAAATATAGAAAAAATACAGGGGGCTCAGGCAAGCACACAAGATTTCCCTGGTTTTCCCTCCTGCAAGCTCTTGGCCTGCTCCATGCTCAAGCCCAGGTGGTCAAGCAGGAGTTGAAGAGAGAGGAGGTGAGGGCAGCAGAAACACAGAAACAGAAGCCTCAGTGGCTGGAAGTGTTTGGAATCTGTTTATGAGGTGAGACCCACTGTCTGCCAAAGGGGCTGGCAGGTCCTGGCAGGTCCTGCACTCCCCAAGCACCCCAAGGGATGGGCTGTGCCCTGGAGAGGCTCTGCAGCCACGTTCCTGCCTGGGAAAGGCTGCAGATCCCCCTGAGAGGAACTGCCTGGTGCTCCCTGCTCTCCCTGACTGCTGGAAACTTGTTCTGAGCATCCCAGGCCTGGCTGAGCAGTCTGGCCCTGAGCTGCCAAACCCTTTTGCAATGGGGACCATTCTGTCACTCCAATTCCATAATATCTTCTTCCAGAGGGAGGAGGGTGAGGCCAGGCTGCAGGATTGCCAATCTTCCCAGCCACATCCTTTTCCAGGCAGCACCTCAACACCAAAATGAGCAGCTTCCAGGGCTCTTTATCTTTAATCAGTGTTTCTGAGTGGAGATAAAGAGCCCTGGATGCAGCCAGGGCATGGCCAGGGCAGAAGGCAGCAGCAGCTCTGCAGTGCAGGGGGAGAGGCAATGCCAAGCTCAGTCAGGAGCAGAGGGAGGACTGGGGGAGGCACAGAGGTTGTTCTCATTTCAAACCCCACAGTGAAATCAAGTCATAAGGTCCAACAGCTGCTATTTTCCCCCTCCTCTTGCGTGCTCCAGCTTTTATATTCCAAAATAGTAATAATTATGAGTACAAAGAGAGCCATGGTTTCTGTCTGCTATTGAAGCACGAGGGTGTTCATTGTGTAATAGCAGGCATGAGAGAATAAAAAGGTTACAGGGTTGGTAATCAATAGGGACACTTCTTTCAGCTGTGAAACAGAGCAGCTTTTGGTAGAATCACTTGGCTCCTGTCCAGAACCTCCAGAACAGGAGCAGAGCTGCTGAGCTGGCCCCATTCCACTCCTTTACACTCCCTTATCCTTCAGAGTAGTAAGGTCACACGTACAAGATGCTCACAGAGGAAACTCTGCAGCCAAACAAACTGAACAGGACCAAACAGGATGAAAATTCATCAATATCTCAGCTAACACCAGCACACCCTTCCCACATGGCCTGTCCTCCTCAAACACCCAACACCCTGCAGTGTCTGTAGGGTTAAATCTTTCATAACAGAAAAGAAGAAAGAAGCTGCCAAAAGGTGAAGTGAGTGGCCCAGGGTGATGCAGCAGGGCTGGAACACTTTGATCACAACTCACAGCAGCAGGACAGGGTTGCTGAACAGCCCCAACACCATATTCAGCTCCATTTAAAGAGCAGCTTTGCAGGGATGCAAAGTATAAAAGGGAAAACAAGAATACAAGGTCCAGAATGAAAGGAAGAAACAGACTGGTCAAATCAAAGATTTTTAGATGTGCTTTTATGGGGACCCAGCTAAAGTTTTTGACTGAAACAAGCCCTAGGATCCCAGGCTGTGCTATTCAAAAGTGCAATACTTACATCTTCATCAGCCATCAGGTTATTTTACTAAGGTGATATTAATAAGGTGATTTTTAATGACAATAAAAAAGTGCTCTCAGCATGGCAGAATGAAGCTACTCACCAGCATTCAGGTGACAGTCTTTAATCTGGAACTGAAGCTCATTTTCATTTGGAATATCCTTCCATGTTGCAAGGAAGACCTGGCGCTCTAGAAACAAAAAAATCCCCTCAGCACTGTGGGAGCCTCACAGGACCCCAGCATTAATTAACACACCACAGAATATTCCAAAGTAGACACACTAAAGGGCTTTTGGGAACTTTTTGCCCTGCTGGGAACAGATTTATTCCTGGATTTACCTCTGTCTCTTTGTAAAAGCAGCAAAGCTTTGATGGATTTTGGCTTCCCCCAAAAGAGGAATAGTCTTTGCCATATGAGCTGTTTACAAGCCAAGAATATGCAGGATTTGACAAGAAGGAAGGAGATCCACACATTTAGGATTATGTTCATGGAAGCTGCTTTTCTAGCAACTTCCAGCCAGTTCAAATAAAACTTTAATAATAAAGGTGACTAGGAATACAAAAATTCCAGTGAAAATGGTGACTAGGAATAAAAATAAAGTGTGCAAAACTTATTTGTGACAGCTGATTCCTGCATGATTACAGCTGATTACAGCCACTTGCAAGGTGACATGTGATGTCATTCCTGAACCCAGTGATGCAGTTTGGGAATACAATAAAGGTGACTAAGAATACAAAAATTCCAGTGAAAATGGTGTGAGGGCAAATCCTCGACCCATTCAAGTGAATCAAACCATCAAAAACCCCCAAAACTACAACAAATCCAATCCAAATACCAAAAAAAAAATTCAGCTTCAAAGAAAACAGATCCACCTGGCTGAGAGAATGAGAGGAGGGGATTTGGGTTCTGCAGCTGGAGGACAATGGGGACAGGACAGCAGGGACAACCAGACCAGACCTGCTGAGATGTAGTGGCTTGAAGGTCAAGGCACAGGTGAAACAGAGCCAGGAGGCACCTGCAGGTCCAGCTGAGCACAGCCTGGGTGCAGGAGGCTCAGCACACACCCCAAAGCACTCACCCATTTTGCCATCCTCCACGAAAAGCACGTTGAGAGGGATTAGGCAGCTGAAGTAAAAGACATCAATGTTGTTTTTCACAGCCACCTGTCACAGAAAAAACAGGGAGGTTAAGGAGTCTCTCCCAGCTGGAAAAGCAGAGGGATCACACACAGTCTCATCACCCTGGAGTGTTCTCTCTGAGCAGGGGCCAGCTCTGAATGGGATGGTACTGAGCTCCTGGGCAGTTTCAGAAAGGACCAGTCCCCTGCTCTATTTTCACTGAAAGCTGCCCAAACTTCTCCTGTGAACCTTTCATTGTGCTGCTCCAGAGCCAGCTCCCCTCAGGGGCTCACAGCAGCATCCTGGCTCTTTCCTGCTCTTGTTCAGGCTCTCCCTCTCCTTATTTCTTTCAGGTACATCCCAACCTTTTGGCTGCACATACTTGCTGTCATGTCTATCACATTCCACATCAGCTTCTTCATCACCCACTCTTGTAATTCCCCAGCTCCAAACCCCTGAGCAGTATTCTTCATTTTCACCTTCATTTCCTTATTTTTCACCTCTTTGATTACTCCTGTCTCAGTCCAGACACTTTCTAGAAAGCCTCAAGTGGGTCCATTGCCTGCATCTTCCTTGCAGCATCTCCCAAGATTCCTGCCTTTCCCTCAGAAAAATCTAAATAGGGAATATGTGCTGGGTATTGATTCCTGGAAGAAGAAAGGCCTGCTAGAGAGCAATCAGGTAAAAAAAAAAAAAAAACACATCACTTGACAAAAGACTTAATTCTCAGTGTCATTAAACTCCACCAGCCAGGGAGTTTGCCCTTATCTGCTTTGCCTTTATCACACACACTTGCCATGTTTCCCACTAATCTCTGCTAACAGCTTTCCCCAGGCTGAGAGCTGCTGGGACAGGCAGGAACAAATGGGAGGTCTGAGAGGTGCAGTGTCACAACACAGCTCAGGGAAAGGCACCTCTGGGCTTTATTGGGAGGTCTGAGAGGTGCAGTGTCACAGCACAGCTCAGGAAAAGGCACCTCTGGGCTTTATTGGGAGGTCTGAGAGGTGCAGTGTCACAGCACAGCTCAGGGAAAGGCACCTCTGGGCTTTATTTCCATGCCTCTCATGCTCTCCCCACGTCAGCCCACACAGTTGGAGCCTGTCATGGGAGCACAGCTCAGCAGACACCTGCCTTTGCTGCAAGGAAGGAATCCTAAGCCTTGTAAAAAAGACTCAGAATTGAGGTTGTGTGGGGAATTTCAGGAGCCATTTGATCTCCCACTTTGTTTGAAAACCCCCAGAGGGAGTTCTCCAATTTGTCACCCTGAAACACAAACCAGACCATGCTAAATGCTCAGCCAAAGGAATAAATTTGCTGCTACAAAGATTTATGGCAAGACAAACTTCAGTGACATTAATAATTACATATATTGATGTCCTACTGGGAAAATCTATTGTCCTACAGGGGCAAGTGGAGAAGGACACCCACAAATTTTGATAAAAACCAGCTGTGGATAGACAAGGAAGGGGAATAAAGCAGTCAGCTGGTCAGACATGCATGCAAGCCAGAGACAAGTGGAAGGAGATCAAGTTCCCAAACAAACTCTTCTGGCAATTGTGAGGTCCCAGAATGAAGCCGAACTGCAGAAAGGTAAATGTGACAATCTGTGGTGTTTCTACTTTTCAGCCATCACTAAAGGTAGCAGCTTATACTTAATTCCCCCAGTGCAAACCAGCTTAAGAAGGGATTAGTCTAAAGCCCACTAAAACCACACAAATGATGGTGCAACTGAGGAAAAACCTGGGATTGGTTCCCTGTAACAGGGACTTGTTCCATGCTCTGATTGCTGGCGTCATGCTCACGAGTTGGAGTGTTCAGTGTTTGAACCACAGGGGTAAAAGCAGATTGGTGGGTGGACTTCAGTGATTCACCACTGCAAAATATGATGGAACACATTGGGTGAGGAGCCAAAAATGCACTTCAGAGTCTGGGAGGGGAGAGCTGGGGGAGGGACAGCAGTGCAGCCATTCCAGATGCTGTGCTTGGATATAAGTCATGGAGATGAGCCAGGAGAGGGTAAATTTAGGCTAAATGTCTGGGAAAACCAACAGTGAGAATTATTAAGCAGCACTAAATTCCTCTGAGGATAAAAGAAGCTCCAATGCTTGGACTTACAGTTAAAATCAGCCTTGACAATGCTCTCAATGAGAGGAACTGTAGGAAAACAACAAAGCATAGCAGGGACTACACTGCACGACCCAAGATCTTTTCCAAGTCTGATTTAATGATTAATTGCCTTGCCTAAGAACAACAGAGATTACTTAGCTTTTGTAGCTAATTGTTGTTGCCATACAACAGCAGTTTCTTACAAGAGGGGCTGGGAAGCAGCTCCCTCTCTCCAGTCACGGTTCTAGAGGCACACTCCAAATTAATATGCCAGCCCTGTCCCTGCAGTTATAAGGATGCTATAAAAAGGTATCTGCTGACCTGCTTCTCAACTCTGCAGAAACACACTGAGTAAGCTGCTTTGGCTATCTCTGGAGAGCTACCCAATTAAGATGCTCTGAAGTGCAATTTCTTCCCAGTAAAGAAAAATCAAGCCACATGGAAGCCTTCCTCCCAAACTGCATCACTGGGCTCAGGAATGACATCACATGTCACCTTGCAAGCAGCTGCAATCATGCAGGAATCAGCTGTCACAAGTAACTTTTGCACACAGGGTGGAAAAGGCTCTCCTGAACCCACAGCACTGGGACATGACTGGGGAGCTCCTCAAAATGAGCTTCTGTTGTTCACCACCACACACTTGCCCCAAACTGGGCTACACAAGATCTGGGCCATCAAAAGACACCAAGATGGGGAAGCTCACACCAAGAAGAGCCCCCCTGAGTTGGTAACAGCTACCCAAGGTCATGCTCCACATCAGGAGCATCCAGTGCCACCTGACAGGCTACAAAAGCAGATCCACAGCAGCACCTGCAAGAAGCTGAGCAGGTAATAACAGTGACTTTCAAAAAAAATCCAGTGCTCCTCAGGTGGGAATATTGTCCTGAGACAGGCACTGACATCTGATGTGACAGCAGGAGCTGAGAAGCCTCTCCAGGTTTGACATGCCTGTAAAGGAACCTCTGCTTGCATTCAACAAATCCTCCAGTCCAGACTAACTTTGCTCATGGCTCTGCTTTAACCTGCTGACCTGGACATGACCTATTAAATCTCTAGCTAGACCTTTAGCTTCAGACATTTCAGAGTTGAAACAGAAGCATTTTTAATAAAAATGGCTTTCCATTTGTGATCTTTTAGAGAGGGAAAAAAAAATATTAGTACCTTGTGAATTAAGTCAAGCAGCCAACAAAGCTCTGAGGGATAGAAGTCAAAAGGTGGCAGATTTTCATGTGATGCTTGACTGTTGAAAAGGTGTGAGCTCACTAAAAATTGGCTCAGGGTTACAAATCACTTATGTCTTGTTCATGATCTGACTAGAGGAAGCAGCACCTCTAGAAATAACCCCTGGAATGTATTTGTTCACCTTCCAGCATGAGCACCCTTCTGAAGAGCTTTTTTGCAGTCCAGCCCTCTGATAGCCCAAACATGGTATTTTGGGGAAGAAGTGCCTCATAGGAACAATGTCAAGTTATTTTCTTCAATACTGTAGGTTTCTGATGCTTCAAATCTCAGACTTGAGCAACAGAACTGACTTTCAAAGTCAAGTCTGAAAGCAACACAGATGCTTTCCATCAGCAGCAAGTACACAACATACCCACTTGGAATCCCATTAGCACCTACACTAAATTAAGGATTTTCTTAAGTTGGGTTTTGCTTTAGAGCCTGGTAACAGCCAAACTGTTAAGGCAAGAACAAATCTCCTCTGCAGAGCCTTTTTTTACCTCACCAGGTCATGGCCTGCTCTGTGACTGCTCTGCCCCCAGGGAATGCTGCTCCTCCACTTCATTTTGTGTGACAGGAAGGGTGTGATGGTGTTCACAGGGGTCTGAGGATGAGGGAAGAGAGGAGGATCTGACTCCATGTTTCAGAAGGCTTGATTTATTATTTTATGATATATATTATATTAAAACTATATTAAGAGAATAGAAGAAAGGATTTCATCAGAAGGCTAGCTAAGAATAGAAAAAGAAAAATGGTAACAAAAGCTTGTGTCTTGGACAAAGAATCTAAGCTAGCTGACTGTGACCGGCCATTAACTAAAAACAACCACATGAGACCAATCAGATCCACCTGTTGCATTCCACAGCAGCAGATAACCATTGGTTACATTTTGTTCCTGAGGCCTCTCAGCTTCTCAGGAGAAAAAATCCTAAGGAAAGGATTTTTCATAAAAGATGTCAATGACAGGAAGGGCTCTCAGGATGCCAGGGGTGCCTGCAGCCCCTGCCAGCCACAGGGTTGTGCTTCTTCTGTCTGTGCTCTCCCCACAGGGCTGAGCCTGGAGCTGTGCAGGCACAGCAAGAGTTACATCAATGGGCAGGGAACACAGAGTTACTGGGAGGGTTGTGCTCTCCTGTGCCTTGCTGCACTTCAAGTTCAAAATGTACAATTTATAAATGTGCTGTGCCATGTGGCAGACGTGCTCTTAACCTCCAAACCAACAGCTTTCCACAGCTGAGTGAGGAACTGGCCACAGATGCCAAGCTGTGATCCAAGTCCTTAATTCAGAGTGTTCCCAGGAGGGTTCTTTGCTGAAATAAGACTCTCACAAGCAAAGAATGTTGAAGAATAACCCAGGCAACAAACCCAAGCAGCATCTTTCCCATCCAGCTAGCCACAGGTGTTGTGTGGTGGCTGGTCAGGGATTGTGACACCACTCACACACGGGCAGATATTGTGTCATTTATCAAGCAGGCTCTGGAGAGTGAACATCTGTTGGCTGGAATTGCTTCTCACAACGATTCCCACAGAGAGCTGGATGTGTGAAATCTGTCTGCAAGTTCTGAGTGTTGTGTTTGTGACCTGAGCTCCATTAACAGCTCTGATGAATGAGAGCCCCAGCAGTTCTGCACTGCCAGACGCGGGAGCGTGGAGGAGCACAGGTGATGAGTTACAGCAGGAAGGATGAGAATCATCCACTGCATCAGCAACACTGATATTTCCTCACTGAAGAAGCTGCACCTTCCTCCTCTGTCTCTACAAAAAGGTTTTGCCAAACTCATTTCAAGCAACAAAAGTATCCTGCACCTCACACACACTTCACAGACTTCTGTGTTTCCAAGTGTCCCTCCTCAGGGAGAAATGCAGCTGGCAGACCTTTCCTTTCCACACTCAGATAATTTTACTGAATTAAATAAAAAAAGCAGTTTGAAACATTCCAGATCATCCACTGCATTAGCAACACTGATATTTCCTCAGTGAAGAAGCTGCACCTTCCTCCTCTGTCTCTACAAAAAGGTTTTGCCAAATTCATTTCAAGCAACAAAAGTATCCTGCACCTCACACACACTTCACAGACTTCTGTGTTTCCAAGTGTCCCTCCTCAGGGAGAAATGCAGCTGGCAGACCTTTCCTTTCCACACTCAGATAATTTTACTGAATTAAATAAAAAAAGCAGTTTGAAACATTCCAGATCATCCACTGCATTAGCAACACTGATATTTCCTCAGTGAAGAAGCTGCACCTTCCTCCTCTGTCTCTATAAAAAGGTTTTGCCAAATTCATTTCAAGCAACAAAAGTATCTTGCACCTCACACACACTTCACAGACTTCTGTGTTTCCAAGTGTCCCTCCTCAGGGAGAAATGCAGCTGGCAGACCTTCCCCTTTCTACACTCAGGTAATTTTACTGAATTGAATAAAAAAAGCAGTTTGAAACATTCCAGATCATCCACTGCATTAGCAACACTGATATTTCCTCAGTGAAGAAGCTGCACCTTACTCCTCTGTCTCTATAAAGAGATTTTGCCAAAGTGTCCTGCACCTCACACTGCCCAGGAGCATGTCTGTGTTTCCAAGTGCCCCTCCTCAGGGAGAAATGCAGCTGGCAGACCTTTCCCTTTCCACACTCAGATAATTTTACTGAATTAGATAAAAAAAGCAGTTTGAAACACTCCAGCTTTTTCCAGCTGCATGCTCTGTAGCTGCAGCAAGCAGGGCTGGCAGCTGACAGCAGGATGTGACACACTGAGGGTGCATTCTGAGTGTGGATCCCAGGAGAGTGGCTCCAGCCTCAGGCAGACTTGCTGCTGCTCCAGGAGTGCCTACAGCTCATTTTCACCTGCACTGTCTCCTGCAAGGGGCTATAATCTCACAGAAGAGATGATCACATTTGTGCCATGACAGGCCAAGCCTGAGCTCAAACTCTGGCTGCAGGTTGGCTCCACTTCACCCATTTCCAGGATCAGGGGAGCAATTCTTGTGTGCTCCAATGGGTATTCCAATTTCACAGCATTTCCCAGCTGTTAAAAAGCCAATTATTAGGAACAGTGGTTCTCTTTAGCACAGAAAGGCTCTCAGCCCAGGCATTTTCTAATTCCAAATTTGACTTGAAGAACTATCTGGAAAGACTTAATATTCCCACCAGTGCAAATGCCTGTTTTAGGAGGGAATAGCTGAAGGTCTCACACATGTGGTGCCAAAGAAACCTCACCCAGCTGGCATGGCCCTGGCAGCTCACATGTCACCAGCAGTGTCACCACTGCTTTGGTTGTGAAAAGGCAACACTGCAGGAGCCAGGGAGACCTGAACAACTCCCAGAGGTGTCTCCATGGCTATCAAACACCCAGGAAGGTCAACACAGCCTCTCACAGACCTTTTGGCAAGGGTTTGTTGTTATTTCTTGGTGCCATAAGCAGCAGGCAGCACCAAAAATGCTGACAAGGCACTGGAAAGGTGTCCCCCACCAAAATTAGAAGCACACAAATACCCAAGTCAGATTTTCTGACTTAGACACACTCCAAAGGCAGCTTTTTAATCTGGCAGAAATTAAAAAGATGAAGCAGAGAGCAGGGATTGGGGTTTGTTCAGCCCTACAGTGCTGTGTCCAGCCCAGTTTTACCCTTTGGATAAATCTCTGCTTGACTGGGGGTTAAAGCTGAGCCAACAAGTCATGAAAATGATCATGATTATTTTGGGATGCAGGGGAGAAGCCTGGCATTCAGTATCACAAGATGCAAGGTGACTAGCAAACACAAGACTCTTCAGCTATATTTTACCTAAGTAAACCTCTGAAAATATTTCAGCCCTCTTCATCTTCTTGCAAAGATGTCTTTTTTGTTACCTTGTCAAATATTTTAGTTTCTCTCCATGATTACAAATGTCAAGATTAAGTGAGCTGTGTTGGGTGAAAGATTAGAAATGGTAATAAAAATAACCTGAACAAGACATGAATTCATTACTTCTGAAATAGTTGCCTAAGGAATGTACAACTAGTCTTTGAAGTGTATAATTAACATGACAAAAAGTTGAAAGCTATCAGTTTGGTTACTTCAGGACTTATTTTTCTTGTTACTAAAAACAAAAATCTCCCACCAGAACAGGAGATGAACATAAGGTCCTCAGGTTCAAACCAGCCCTACATCTGCTTCAATGTTCCCTAGCTTAGGAAAAAAAAAAACCACATTAAGTAAATTCAACCTGATGAGTGTTTTGGTTCTTCAATGAATACAGGAACATTTGAATTCTCTACTCCTATATTATGCTATAAATTGTTCCCTAAGTAGGTCACCAAGGCGATTTCTGAACGTTTCAAGACAAATCCTCTCTACATGAACCCACAAACAAAACCAGAGCCTTGGCTGCCAGGGCATTGATAGATCTCCATCAAGCCCACTGCTGTCAAAAAAGTAAGGGGAGTGCTCTTTTTAACTTGGCATCTGCTATCATGATTCAACTCTTTGCAGAGAAATATACTATTACTCCATATGGCAGCTTCCCCAATTGTAAAAGGGCAGCCAACTTCTATGGCAATGAGAGCCTTAGCAAATTAACAACTGAGTCTGGCACTAATGAATGCTCCACTGTCTCAATAGAAGGTAGCTGGAGGTTTCCTCACATGTTTTCTCTGAGCTTTGTTCTAGCAGGAGATGCTACAAGAAACAAACTGTGTTCCAAGCCCTTCAGAGATTTAATAACCCAAATACTTCACTTCCCTCCTGATCAAAGGAAGGGAAGTGATTTGAGAGTGCCTTGCTGAGAGTCCCCAGTGCTGTGGAGGCTGCCTGGGACTGTCACCTCCACACTCCCCTCAGAGCAGGAGCCACATTTTACCACAGCTGACCCAAATGCCACCTCAGCTTCATGACCTGGTTGCAGAGGGAATCCAGCTCTTCCAGGGGCTGGAAGGGCTCGAGAGGGTGGAAGGCAGGCCATGGAATTCATTCACTGTCTGTGCTCCTCCACTGCATGACTCTGCTTGGAGCCCGAGTGTGGGACTGCTCCTTTGAGCGCCAGAGGAGCTATTTCAAGCTGTTAGCCCCAAGACTCATCAATAAGTCATAAGATCCAGAATGGAAGTCAAAAGAAAGGGGAAAAAACAGTAGCTGAGGCAGAATAAATAGTAACTTCCATTGCATCCTCTTAAACTAAAAAGAGAATGAGCTGTTCACAATATTCCTCTCCATGGGCTGCTACACTGCAGGAATCCAACCCAGTTCCACCTCCTGGAGACCTGAGGTGAGAGGGGCAGCTGCAGTGCAAGGTAACTCCATTTTGGGATACTGGGAAAATCATCCTAGAGGACCCAGAGGTTATAAATATAAAAGTATTTATCTCCAGAGCAGAAGCAGGAGCTGCTGACCTCCACTCCACAGCATGGCAGCAGTGGGAAGGAGCCTCCTGATGATTTCCAGACCACTGGAGACAGTCTCTGGTCCAAAGCAGAGGAGGAACATCTCCCTGGATCTGTCCTGTCTTTATCAGATTGACAGCCCAATGTGATAAAGAGGCTCCCCCAGGGAGTGTTGTCCCTGCTATGCACCAACACCCTCATTAATGAAACATTAGCTGCTCACATCATTTCTCCTCTGCTGCTCCTGGAACACACACTTTGCCTTGAATTAAGCTGTCTGGGACAGGGATGTGCCTTTGTGAAACACCCTGGAATTTAAGAGCACTAGAGAAATATTAATCATTCAGCAGTTGCCATCTTCCCTACAATTCCTTTAATTGCCTCAATTCTTACTGACAGCTCTCTCTGCCTGCTCCACCACAGGCACTTCCTCTGTTCAGACCTGCTCCACTTCTTAAGTCCAGCCAAACCTCATGCCCAGTTTACAGAGCAGTGTTACTACAACAAAGCTCTTAATCTACACAGATGCAAGCAGTTTTTGAAAAGTCATAAAATTCAACAAGTTTCCATTTCAGTTTTTCTGGGAGAAGCTTGGAAAAGGAAGAGGACTAAGTTTTGGCCAGACTCAAGGCCCAAATCCATGAGGTATCACTGTTTACATGTGGTATTGTGTGATTAGAGTTTTACCTCATTGTTTTGGGCACTTCCTGAACTCCCCCCTGCCCAGAATGAGACAATCCTCACCTGGAGGTTGTTCAGAGGCTCCATCTTCATGACTGGTCCCAGAGTGTTGAGGGGCAGGGAGACATCAATACTTTGGTTTGGCATCAGAGGTGTGTGAATGGCCAGGGGGGTGCTTGGGATGACTCCAAAGCTGGGCAAGAGAAAAACAGAGGTGATGAGAGCAGCCCTGCATTGTCCAAAGTATGTCTAAAATATAATGTTTCTTTTTTCAAGCACCACCTGCCTCATCCTCCCACTACTCCTGAGCTGCCCCTGCTGCTGCTCCAGGGAGGGAACACAGCTCAAATGAGCAGACAAAGTAGGACAAAGCATGGGAACTCACTTATTTGATGACAAATTCAGCGTCCTGCCCCAGGGCCCAGCTCCTGGGAGCTCTTCCATCACCCACAGGGCACTGGTCTGTGAGCTGAGCAAGGAATGACCTGGACTCAGAGCCAGGTGCTGTTCCTCTGCCCCTGAGCTCCAGAGCACTGCAGGCAGGGTGCAGCACACACTGCATGGCTGCTGCAGTGGCACAGGGAGCTGGACAGGCAGCCAAGGAGGAACATGTGCCTTGGAACAGCACAGCAGAACAAATGAATCAACACATGCAGCTGCCTGGTCCTGAATGACAGCACCTGGCCCAGCTGCCTGCTTGGAGGCTCCTTCACTGGGGATGTGTCCCAGCAATGTTTACTTGCCTGTTCAGTCCAAGGAACATTGAATTCCACACCTCTGCAGAGCATGGAGAAGAGGGAAAACATCCTACATTGAACACAGCACTCCTGTACTACAGACCAGCTGCTTTCCAAAAGCAGATGGAAGCCCTGGTGTTTTGGTGTCCACTCATAAATGCATTTCTCTTTAGCAGAATTCACCTTAGCTCAGAGGGCTCAGGGGGTTTGCAGGATGGATAGGTGTGTGTTTTTATTTTATTCACTAAAAGCCTGATGCTGTCTCTGCACAGTCAGCCACATTTATCAGGTTTGTCATTCTTTCAGAAACCAATAAATGCCCCATTCTTGGTTCTCCTTAGTTTTCAGCTCTAGGAAGCTGAAATAGGAATATTCCTAGCAAGGGCTTAGCCACATGATTTGCCTTCTGCAGCCATTTCACCTTGGAGGACACAAACCCTCCTGTTTTCCCCAGGACTCAGAGGGGAACCAAACTTGCAGTTGGTTACTAAGGGGCTGTGATATTACAGCACACCAGAGCTTTAGCTTTCTTTTATTTTTATTTAATGCTTTATCCCAAGACTGCAGTGAATACCATTAGCAGCAGCAGGAAAGGAGGGAAAAGCAATAGAAACTTCCCAATCACAAATCTTAATATTTACACTTAAAGAACCAGCCTTCTGCATCTCTTTCTAATGCAGCAGGCATAGTGGAAAGCATTGACATTTGTAAAAGAGTAAATAAATATTTGTAGGTTGTATATGGAGCTTGTGCTGCAAGATGAAAAACTGCTGGTTTATTGTACAATATTTAAACTTTCTACATCCTCAAAGCAGGTGTGGCTAAAATATAGCTTGATGTACAGGGGGGAAAAAAAGAAAAAAATCACAAAATGCCTTTTGTTCCAGGTTAATTTGCATGAAATATTCATATACAGCAGCTTAGCAAAACTCTCCAGAAAATATGGCAGTCCAGGGAGAACATTTACTAAGACTTATTTAGCATAATGACTTTTCTAAGTAAATCTTATTCGTCCCAAGAAATCCTGAATTTGCAGCAGTGAGATTAAAGAGATGGTTTCAGTGCATCTTCAGCAGAGAGAAGCCTTTTCCAGTGAAGTGATATTAAGGAATATAGAGAACATGTCAGTCACAAGATACTCTTTGCAGTCTTGATAAGAAGTAGCCTGGTCCTTGCTGAAGATAACACACAGCAAACCACAGGATAAGCTCTCTGGAAAGGGTATTTGTGGGAAGACACTGTGGCTGTGCTGCCATGTCATGTCCTTTGGCTGAGATGGTTTTCCAAGAACAATCTGAATTCCATCATCCAAGCTCTGAACTTTCAAGTGGCTGCTGCTTCTGACAGAGTTGTTCTGCTGCCTATTACAGGGAGAACATGTGCCACAGGCTCCCAACTTGCAGCTCCTCCAGTGACAAGCAGCTTTATTAAAGAGCCCTGTGCTTCCAGACAGTCTGAGGAGCAGCAGAGCAATTAAATCAGGAGGCAGAGGCATCATGGGTTGATACTTGTGCAGCTCAGATCCTGCCTCTCTGTGCTCTTGCTTTGCCCAGGGCATTGACTGGCTATAAACTCACCAAGCTGCCTAACAACTCATGAGGCTGCTGGAAAACTCCACTGAGGTGAAATGGGGCAGATGCTGTTTCAGAGCTGGGAGAAGGATGGCACTGTCTGCTGCCTGTTTCCTCTCAGATTCATCAGTCTGTGTTTTCAGCCCTTTCATGCAATTTTGGTGTGATGGAGAGGTCAGGCTGTATCATCCCAGCTATTTCCATGACTGCATTACACACCTAAGCACAAGCCCTCCTTAAATTTAGCAGTGGAGGCACAAACTCCTTTCACAGGAGCACTCAGTCTGTTGAACACAGAGCACTGCTAATTATTTCTTACCTGTTCTTATTGAACTGAATGGCAAAGTCAGTCATGTGCTGCAAAGCCTTATTGGTAAAGTTCATCTCCATGTAGATGTGTCCCTGCCTGTGGCTGAATGTGCCTGAGATCTCCAATCCTTTAGCTTTCACTGCAGGCAGCCAAACCTTGAACACAAGAGATGTCATTCAGCATGAGCAGCTTGGCTGAAGATAACAAACAAGCAGAGTTTTCCAACAGAGCTCAGAAATCCCCCTGGACTGGCACACTGAGCCCACAAAGGCTAAAGAAACACTGCAGGGAAGATGGGACAGGGGGTGTTGAAAGGATGGAGCTCACCACTGAGGAATAAACCTGCAGCTCCTAATCCATATTTGTTCACAGCACCCATGGGAGAAATCAAATTACAACAGCATTGGTGTGCACAAGAGCAGGGACAGCTTGTGTCCATCACAGCAGGATGAGACTCACCCAGTCTGGGCTGGACTTCTCTGAGGGCTGGTTGGGCTATCAGAGGCAGGACAACTAAAGTTTGAACCAAATAAAATCACAGGGCTGATACTATTATCTGTTGGGTTCTGGATTCCCAAATCACCTCTGTGGGAAAAACCCAGACCCAGATCTGAGTGGTGCAAAATGAGGCAGTACTTGCTCAAAATTACTGTGGGTTGTTTTTTTTTCTTTAATATAAGGTACAATAATTGCAAGGACCAAAATCTTTGAGTACTGTTTGCAGTACCTTGAGATCATCTGTTTCAGAGGATGGTTTAAAATTATCCCATGGAGTGCTAATTGAGTGCTAATTTCTGTTTATTCCCTTTCAGGAGCCTGAGCTCCCTGTGGCTGCTCCATAGCCAGTTTCCAGAACCATGTTCTGTGCCTCATGATCCCTCCCAACTCCATGCTTCAGCCAAAGCCTCTGTGATCTCTGTCACTGACAGAACATTTCTCTGCATTCCACTGCAGCACCATCATCCCAACCACATGATTTTATCTCCACTGTCACGTTGGATTCCTCCAAATAAACAAACAAACCTGCTGGGAAAGTTGTTGCAAATTCTGTCTTGCCCTCAGTTTTCTAGGGAAGCTTGTTAAGAAGCAGGTCTGCAGGAAAGCTACTCTGACACAGCTGAAAGTCTGGGATTTATCTAAGCTATTCTTTAGAGAAATGCTGTCACAAGTAAAATGAGGGAACTGCTAAAATGCCAGGAAGTCTGTAACTAATAACTAACATTCCATCATGTGGTTACTCTACTTGGGAAAAGCCCAGGGCACCCCTAATGGGACTGAGTTGAAGTTTTAGCACCAGAAACTCACAATAAATGGGCCAAGTGAGCCATGTCACATTTGCAGCTCAAGGGGAGGCAAGAAACTGGGGATGGTTGTTTTTCCTTACGTACAGACTTGGGAGCCACATATCCTCCAGGAGCCATCCCCATGCCAGATGAGAGCTCAAAGAGATCGTTGAGTCCACTGACCACTGCTGGGGTGGGAGAAGGGGCAAAGGTGGCTGGCACAGAGGAGGGAATGTAGGTCTGTCCCACCTGGAGGAGTCAAAAAGAACAGGCACTCATTAACATCACGTGTTAGCACTGCTTATTAAATAAACCATGAACTCGGGCAATATCCTAAATATTTTAAAGCCACTTGCAGCTTCCCCAGTGATTTATCAATAGTGCTAAATTATGCATTTGAATTCCAAAGCTCTTGGCAGCTAATCCCTACACTCGGCTGTCACCTCAACCAAGCTTCCACATCATTTTTTATAGCTCCAGTTATCTATTCCCACTGTAGAGGAATCTTTCTTCTCCATATCTCATTCTCAGAAGACAAGATGCTTTGTGGATCTACCCTACATAAACCCAGGGAGAAGAGCAAATTGCTTCAAACCTTCCCCCAACTACGTCAGTCTTCAGGAATCTGCAAGATTTTGCATATCCAGAGATAGAAGGGAGTCATGACCGTGTTGTGTACTCCCACCCAAAGCCAGAGCTCTGCATGCTCAGCACTCGGGCCCTAAAGGTTCATTACATGAAGCAGAGCCTGCTACAGGACAACCTTCCTGCAAAAAGGGTAATCATTCCCTTCCAGGACCTAAATGAGGCCATCAAAGCTGGAATATTAACCTTTAGGTGCCCAGCTTCAGATGGGACAGTCACACTCAAGTTACACTCCCAAATTTTCTTCCTGTGCTTGAGAATAGGATTCCCCAGGCAGCAGTCCAGAATCAGGCAGTGACCAGGACAGAAGTGCCTGGTGGGTTTTTGGTGGCCCAGGAGGGCAGAGACCTGGCTGTGTGGGTATGATCACCATGGGGAAGCACCTCCCATGTCCTGCTGTGGGCTGCCTGGCTGTACAGGTGCTCTGTGCCACCAGCTCTCCTCTGCCCTCGTGCTGAAGGAAGGAAGGAACGCCAGATTGGCAGGGAAAGGACAGAGAACGACTGCAGCCATAACAAGGGTCTCTGCAAAGCCCTCCCTCCAGAACTGAGCTTGCTTTCCTCACTGAACTACTGGATCCAGAGTCCTGGGAAGAGGAACTGGAGCTTTCCAGGGGACACCACTTCTGGCTGTGGGTTGGAAGCACACTCCCTCCTGCCCACTGCATCTCCAAGCATTGTTCCATTCTCTTTCCATGCTCTTCTGGAAGAAGCTGCCATGAGCTTGAAGCCAAGGCTGCTTTGAGAGTAACTTAAAACTCTCCCATGTCCTGGCAAGAGCTGTAGGCAGGAGGACACCCCCAAAGCACAGGCACAGAGGAGGTGGCAGCACTGACCACACAGAGTAGGAAAACTCAGACCACTGACCCTGATGTCCAAAAATCCTACATGGAGTTTGGGAGGAGAAATCACTGAGGTCAGGAAAGGCTGTGGTGACACTGGGTTAGGGTTACAGACCAGGCTTTGTGAGCAGGGATAAACATCCTTGGCCTTTCAGCTGCTAAAGCAGTTGCACAAGGATGAGGGTTAATGCTGCTGCTCCAACTAAAAGCTCTGAGGAAGAAGAGCTAAGCAGAGAGAGTGAACAGCTCTGGCCCTGGCTGCTCTCAGGAAAGCCCAGCTGGACTCAAATCAACATAGGTGGGGACTTGTATGTTTCAGTTGTATTTCTCCATTTTCAAACATCTTCAGGGCTTTAAAAAGCATCTTCCAGCACGCAGTGGGTGAGCTTACACTGAAAAACCCCTGAGCTTTGAGCAGCTTTGGAAATTGGGGAAAAAAATGGAATGGCACTTACTGCCGGGCTTCCTCCAATGCCCCCGCCAAGGTCACTGCCAAGCTGAAAGAGAGAAGGAGAGAGAGGAGAGGGAGAGGAGATCATTTCAGCCAAGTGTCAGACAGCCAGCATGGATCACTCCTGCACAGGACAGATGGAAATGCAGTGCTGGGAAAGCTCAGGGAACAGAGGGGCTGCTTGCTGCTGTGTGAGCAGAGTTACTAGAGAATGCTGCTATGTGAGCAGAGTTACCTGCATTTGCAGAAGTTACTTCACCTGGCTTACTCCAGCCCTGGGCTTGGGCTCTTCAGCAAAGCCTGGAGTCTGGCAAGGAGCTCCCAGAGGTCCTGCCTGCTCTGCTTGCTGAAAAGTTTTGGTTTGAGGACAACTACCCCATGCCCTCACTGTGGTTAATAAGAATAAAAATCCATCCCTTCTTGTGCCTGTTGTCTGCACCAAAACCTCCCTTCTCCACGTTTCATGCATTGGTGCTTTCCCCTCAGCCCTGCTGCTGCCAGCAGGACCCAAGCAGATCCACAAAGCCCAGTGGGGTAACTGTGAAATGGCATAAAAATAAAACTGACAGGAAGGCTCACTTCCTGAAAGCTTCAGTTTTCTAGGGAACAGCCAGGAGCCACGGGCAAACACAATGCACCTTGGCTGTGCTCCTCAGACAGCAGCTCCTTTCAGCAATGAGGAGGAAAGAGAAAGGGATCTGTGCTGCCTCTGACAACAGCTCAGAGAAGGGGGCTTTGAAGATGCTCCCCTCCCTCAGACAGGGAAAAAACAGCTTCATCATCTATAGCAAAGAGACCTCACAGTGCACCAGGCTATTTTAGTTCCAATTTCTGCCAAGATGCACAGTCACATCTGAAGTGACCCAAACAGCTCTCCAGAAACACTAAATCCTCTCTGGGGCTCTTCTGCAGCCCACCTAGAAGCTCTCCCCTCACAAGTTCCTTTTACAAAACACCCAGACCACATTTCCAGCGATAAAGTCCATTTTTCAAACCTCCACATCACCCTGCATGCTCAGGAGAATTCAGAGATCAGGACAGCTCCAAGGCTTGGCTACAAACACTGTTTGCAAGTGCAACACCACCCCTGTGAACATTTAAAATGCACTTAACAGATAACCAGGAGGAAACAAGCACAGATCTGCAGAGGTTAATTCACTGCAGAGACATCTCCAGCTTATCTGTGTCCCAGGCTTTCCTTCTGAAGACCAGGGTAATTATTTTTTTGCCTAGAACAGGGGTTTTTTGGGGTCACATTCAGACAAGGAACATGACCTGACAACATCCACAGGGGATGATGCAGGGGTGAGGTAAGAGCCAGCCCCATTAGGAAAAGGCTGGGCTGCCAGACCAGAACATCACAGCTCACCAGAGATGGTTTCACTCTTCCATTTGATTAGGGTTTGAGGAGTTAGTTTGGAGTTAGTTTGCTTTTAAACAAGCATGTGACAAACTGGGTCAACAAAGGCTCTGGATATGTTGTTCAAATAAGTGCTGGTGTGTCAGAATATTGAACAAATGCACTCTATAGCTGAAGCAAAAGCTCCCAGGATTGTCCATGCTTAGAGCCAAAAAGGCTCTGACCTTTTCCCTCTGCACAAAAAACTTGGAAATTAACTTTGCTCTGATCCCCTCCAGCCTGTTCCCTGAGACATCTCACAGCAAATGTGTTTTATGCTGGTCAAGAGACACCATAAAGCTTCATACCTCTCTCCATCAGAGCACAGATAAAAAGGATAAATTGCCCTGAGAAGAGCAGCAAAGGTGTAAGACAGTGACTTACCAGAAGATAACTAGCCTCCATAAAACCTGTAAAATGTGACAAATCCCTGTGCTTCCCTGGATCTCTCTCCTATTCCCAGGCACCTCTCCCTCCCCTGGTCCTCACAGGAGCAACATTAACCACTCCAAGTGGGTGTTAGGAAAGAACAAATCACACACAATTTGCTTTTTGTTAAGAGGCCTTAAGAGCTTTTTTTCCTGTGTGGGACTCAGTTTATCCCTACTTGAGGCCGTGGTAGAAGCTGAGGAGATTCCTCATCTTTTTCAACCACCTCTCTCCACACAGCAGCCCAGGCTCTGGCTGTCCAGTTTTGCTTAGCTGACTTAAGAAATAACAGATAAAAGTGAGTGATTCCAAAGTCAAAAGAAGGCTCAGTCAGAGACCAAAGGAAGCCAGCCAGAGGATGCAAATCCAATTAATATTGAGCTTATAAAATAAGGCTTATTACACTGTCAAGTCTCCCCCACTGAAACAGTCTGACAGAGCAGAGTTTAGTTCTATTGACTGCTCTCTAATCCAAGCCATGGTTTAGATTAATATATTACATCATTTACATCTTGTTACCAGCTCACTGAGGAGTAATAAATGCAACTATTACACCTCATCCCTATTCATAGTCTTGCATGCAGATGAACTTCAAGCTTTATATTGACAGGCAGCGAAGTCTGGGGGAAAAGAAAGAATCCAGTTCATTCCCAGGTATTATTGTATGCACACAGGATTTCTGGTTCTGTTGTCTGCAGCAGCAGAAAGGCTGGTTTATCAAGCAGCAAGCATTTTACAAAGGGTATTATGGAAATGACTGAATAATTCTGCATAATCAAGCCAGATGTTAACTATTCTACCATTTCCTACTACACTCATCAGAAGGAGCTGCAGGGTAGGAACCCAACCTCGAAGCAGCTCCTGCACTGATGGTGGCTGCAAGGGACAGGGAATGACATATTGGGGTTCTTTGAGCTATCCACAAGTCTTCCATTTTCCCTAAATGTCAGGCCTTGGGGGGGAAAGTAGAATGTGGATTTATTGCTTTAGTTAAGACTCCAGTTCTCATAAAAAGGAGAGAAAAGCCCTGACTGGCTCAGAGAATTTACCAGAAGCCCCTGTGTGTTTTCAGATTGGACCCAACATCTCTTTTCCAAGGCAGGAAGCTCTGAGCTGCTGCAGCCCCTCTTTAGTGGCTGGAGGGCTCTGCAGAGCACAGCCTGAGCCTCTCCTGGCTCCTGAGCTCGGGCCCAAGCACTGCAGATGTGCTCCAGAGCTGCAGAGCCAGAGCCAAGGAGCTGCAGCTCCTCCAGGTCCCTACAGGCAGAGCTGGCTCTGCTCTGACTGAAGAGAGAAGTGACAGCATTTCTACTGCACCAGAAGTTACAGGGAGAAGTTAATAAAGAACTGATCAATTCCACATCAGATCCAGGCTGCACTTCCCACTGCAGCAGCACAAAGTCTCTTTTTCTCTGTTTTTCTTGCCTGTCACCCTCCCATGGCACCGATGCTTTCCCCTTTCAGGAACTGCAGGTCTGGTTTTCCTCCTGTGGGATGCCCAAATCGTAACTTTATTCCAAACTCAGAGTGATGGAAGAGGCTGTAACAGTGGTGTGTGTGAGTAAGAGGGAAGGAGGAAGACAGAGAGAACAGGAACCAATTACCCACGGAGTGTCCTCTCCCATCTGGAGTGACAGGCAGAGTGCAGAAGGAAAGAAATAGAGATTAGTCAGGCATTGCTGCTGAAGCAATTCCCCAGGACTGGCAGCTCTGGTTAACCATTTCCATTTGTCTCATGGGCAGACAGACACTCCTGCCAGGAGGACAACCTGGATCTGCCTTACAGGAGAGTCAGGACCAGCCCCACACAGGAGAGGACCATGTTAATACAGCTGCCAGCCCCACTTACTGTGAAGGTGGGTGGACAAGGGCTGGCTCTTGATGGTCCAAAGGAGTTCATGGCACTGCAAACCCCTAATTCTGATCCTAAAGTTGGCAGCTTGGAGAGCACAAAGCCTCTGCTTCAGGATGAAGAGCTGCCAGCTTCAGGAGATGAGCAGAGGATGGACAGGGAGTGTCAGCCCCCTGAGGCATCAAAGTTCTTCCAAGAGGAATTCTCTTTATTCCCTCCAAACTTATCCTGCCACAACAGCACCCAAGCAGCCACATGGGTTGAAAGAAGAGGCTGTATCAATAAAAGCAGTGCCAGCACCTTTTCCCAAACTGTATCAGCACCTTCACTTTGCACAAGTTGGCTCGGCCGGTGCCGCAGCTGCTCTGCAGTTGGAGGCTCTGCCCTGCAATTCCAGCCCTGTGGAAGCAGTTATGCTGACTTATGAAGTGTAGCAGTGCTGGAGTTACTGCATTAGGAGGGTTTATTTGCATCTTAAGAGCAGCTTGTAATGAAGTGACTCTGCTGAAGTGTTCATGTGATCCTGAGGGGCTACAATCACTTCTGCAAAATGACGTGAGGCTTTTGGAGCACCGAAAAATAACAGAGAGGGTGGAGCCAGGGACAAAAGCTTCAACAACCACTGCTCAGCAACTGCCTTGCCTTGTGCCCACAGCATCATCAGGGCTTCCAGGGCAGCTGTGCATTTCCTGGAACACAATTCATGGCTTAACAGGGGACAACTGCCTTCTAGCTGCCTCACACCACAAGGCAGGAGTCAAGCAGCAGCTCAAGGTGCTGCCTGCACTCAGTAAGAGAGCAGCAAGGAACACAAAGCTTTTAAATGGGGTGAGGTGCTGAGAGCAGGGCTGCTGGCAGCCCCCTTGGGGCAGGCTAACCCTGTGACAGAGCCCTGAGCTGCAGGACTGACCATGCCTGGGCTGCAGGGAGCTCACTGCAGACACACTGTGGCTCACACAGAGGCAGCTCAGAGCCTTGCTTGCTGCTGGTTTGTGCCTGTTTGCACACCAAGCCAGGATGGCAGAGCTCTCCAAACCAGGGACAGCTGTGTCAAAGCTGCTGGAGGACAGGTCACACTGCCAATACCACAGTCACCAGTTCCACTGCACTTGCTGCTAATGCTTTGTCCTGCTGAGAGATTTCCATCAGCAACCAAAACTGAATCCTATCCATTTTCATTCTCCAAAGTGTAAAAAACACAGCTGCTCACAAAGCTCTAGCAGTCCTATGACTGCTACAGCAGCTTTGAATCAGATATGAATGAGTGACCCACCAAAATAGCTCCTTTTCCACACCAGCCCTGCCCCAGCAATGGATTTGTGTCCTTTGTCAGAAATCTTAACAGATTCCTTTATAGCTCATCAAACCTGCACAGCCCAGATGAAAGGAGTCACTCAGCTCCTTGTCAAAGGCTGGAGGAGCACTCTGGGGAAGGATCATCACATCCACTGCATAAATGGATGTTGGGGCTGACTTGGCACAGCCACTCTCACACTCTAGTGCCAGGAAAAGGTAAATGAAGCAACTTTCCTAAGATTCTACCTAGCAAATCACTTGCCGAGCCAGGAGAGGAATGTGGCACCCTAGGGCAGACTGAAGGTCACTTTGGGGCTTTTTTATAAAACATTGCTGAGTCCCTAACCAACTCCAACACTCCAGGGTGTTGTCCATTGAGGCCAGACTTTGAATTCTCCACTTGAAAGCAGCCAGACAGGGAGGGACAGCAGCAGCCCCTGCTCACAGCCCTGTGGATGAGGCAGGCACTTCAGACTGCTGGAATTGGGGTTTCCTCCCAGGCCTGTGGTGCCTGGAGCTCAGGGTGAGCTGGTGCTCAGCTCCATCCCACTGCAGTGATGGGATACAACCCTAAATTATATGGAACAGACCTTTGGGGTCTTGGGTCAGACCCCCCTAAATCCATCCAGATTACACAGAGGGGCACAGCCCCACCTGTGACAGCCCAAACCACTCCAGGTATTACAGAAAACTGTGGATATTCAGTGTTTATCAAACAGCTTTTCAGTTTAGGACATAAATCAACCTGACCAGCTGCCAGTCTCGAATCAATAATATTCTTGTAGATGAGTGGCTAGAGCATTAAATAAAACCCTTACATAACAGACAATCCAAGCCTGTCCATTCCTGCAGATTTACTGCTCTGCCCTGGGGTTTCAAGCCAGCCTTCCTGGCTGCTGGCCACAGTGCCCTGCTCCCACACAATGCAGGGGCTCCCAGGAAGCACACTGAGCTCTCAGGCTCTGTGGATTTGCACAACAAATGAACACACAGAAAGGTTTAAAGGTAAAAATGTCATGTCAGCACAGACAGACATCCTGCAAAGCACTGCACCATTGCACAAGAGTTGGGTTAGTGACTGTAACCTGCATGAAATTCAGCCACTTGAGGGAAACCAGCATCAAACTCCAGCTCTTGGGATGAACAGCTCTGCACCCAGCAATCTGCCCTCCCACATGTTTTATTTCTCCCCCACTAGTGACTGCTATGGCCACTTTACACTGTGGAGCTGGAGATTCCAAGTAGTTTTGTAAAGTGGGGTTAGTCACCATTTTATAGAAAAAGAAAATTGAGCAGAGAAGAACAAGATCTGCCCATGGTGGCAAACAAGGGCACAACCTGTTGCCTAGAAAAAAGCTCTCCAGAAGTCCTACAGCAAGTCTGCTCTGCTTATAAGCAATTCTCTTGTATCAAAGGCTCTTTTTTCTCCTCTTTTTAATTGTTAACACATGCTCAGCATCTGTGCATGCATGTTACATTTAATGCCAATTACAGAACTCACTGTGGAGATAAAATAAGATTTACTCACTAAAGAAATTAACCTTGCAAGCAGCTGGAGTCTCACTTGTCATGGGCATAAATATCTGGCAGTGCTGAGGCCAATTCAAATAAACAATATTAATTTGGTGTTTGTGCAGTTTTATACCATTCAGTCTCTACTGAAATGCCTGGATGAAAAATAAAAGCCCACAGTTTAAGGAATGGAAACAGAATGGCATTTTGCTAAGTTAATGCTGCTGTTGGTCTTTCTGGGTCAGTCCCATTGGGATTTTCACTACAAGAACATCCCTCTGATGAGATGAGGGGGCAGAAGAGGGGACCAGCAGATGACACTGAGTGGGTGTGACAAAGTGGCTGAGATCCTACCAGCAGCCTCTTGCAGACCTCCAGCTGCCTTTGAGGCACTCACAGGACTGAGGCAATGTCACCATCACAGCGTGTGTCAGTCTGCCCAACAAAGCAGGGCAAGAAATGCATTAAAAAAACCTTAAGGAGTAACAAAAAGGCAAATTACAAAGCAGAACAATTCAGGTATTGCTGCCCCCCCAGGTGTTTTTGATCCCTGGATAAAAGTGAAGATCTCAGCCCTTCTTCAAGGAGCTCACTGGGATGTGTCTCACCTCCTTCCCACCCACAGAAATCAGGCCTGTGGGATCTGCAGTTTGAGGCTGATTTTGGCATGGCACAAATGTGGTTTAATATTAGCCTGAGATCCAAATGCCAATCCTCTTGGCAAGCCCTGCAGCCCAGGGCACTTCCCAGCAATTTGGGTAATACCAGGTTAGGGTTAACCCAGCTTGAGACTTGTTAAACACATGCCCACAGCAACAAACAAACACACACACAGCTCACATTCACTCACTAATTAAGCTTATTATCCGAGGCTCATTTAGGTTACAAAAGACCTCCACAGCATTCCACCAGCACTGCCAAGGCCACCACTAAACCATGTCCCCAAGTGCCACATCTACACGGTTTTTAAGAGACCCCAGCACTGCCCTAGTGCCCATTCCTGGGCTTGAAAACCCTTTTGGTGAAGACAGATTTCCCAATATTCAATTTAAACCTCCCTTGGCACAAGTGGAGACCATTCCTTCTCATCCTGTCACTTGTTACCTGAGAAAAGAGACTGACCAAAGGAAGACAAAGCTGGAGCTTTGATACAACAGCCCTCCAATAGACAGCATCCACCTTCAAAAACCACATCAAGATTCAGATTTCTTTTTAGTGCTTCCCCATCTACTCAGCTGAGAGAGCAATGGCCATGCAGCCCCAGGCACAGCTACTCCCCATCCAGACAGGATCATTTTGTCAGATCACACTCCATAACCCCACGGATGTGCTTAAGGCTTGAGAAAAGTATTAAGTAAAAGCCTGCTACCATTTCAACTAACAGCTCCTCTGTCAGAGCAGGTCACTAAATTAAGCCCATTAACACCAGCTGTGAGACAGCTCTTCTCCCAAAACCAAGTTTTACTTCTACCATGTCCATTTATTTGTGTGACACTAATGAGGAACAAAGGGTTACTGTGAGAGGCCTGGAAGGCAGCAGAGAGGAATTTATGTGCAAACCATGCTGTGGTACCCCAGGCAGCAGCACCTTCAGCAATGCCTTCATTCCTGAACTGCCAGGGCCAGGTTTTCAGAGGCAGTGCAGGGAAAGGCTGCAGAGCTCACTGCTCTGCTCTCTCTGCCTGCTTTCCCAGCAAGTCCAGCTTGACCACTGTGCTAATCCCCAGTAAGAGCAGTGCCCCTGCCAGCCAAGCACCTGTGGTTACAGAGGGCAGAGCCCACAGCACCTCTGCCCTCTGTGAGGGCCAGTGCCATTAAGGGTTAAATTGTTTCCACCTCGTTAGGCCTTGAAGCACTGGAGCTGGAAATGTGTTTAACGTTTACTTTAGAAAGCTTATGGTGATTTAAAAAAACAAAATTTGACTAATAAGGATTTGTTGAATTGAGGATTGGTTCATCCAGCTGCCTCCTACCTCTGTTATTCAGAGCTTGACTCAGGCAGAGATAACCCAGCCCAACCCATCACAAACCAAACCTCAAGCAACCCAAACCCACTCCACGTCTGAGAAACACCCAACTATGTCCCCTGGGGCAGTCTTACTTGATTTACATGGTGCAAATACACCTAGGAGAGCTTCTTTCCCCTGTGGGGAAGCCAGCAGGGAGCTGGGCATGTGCTGTGACCCTCAGAGCCAGCACTCTTCACTGCCTCAAAGCACAGCACAGCCCTCTGCTGCTCCCTGCTCTGTGATTTTCTCCCTCCCCAGAGCAGAGGGGAGCTGGGATTGCTCCACTGCAGCCTGACCCTGTTAGTGCCAGGGCAGGTGTCTGGTGAGCAGCTCTGGCACAGGGAGGAGTCCCCAGAGAGCTCCCTCTTGACCCCACTGCAATTAAAATGTCACTGATATTAAACCAGGGCATGCTCTGGAGAATACACAAATGGGAAGACACAGGGTTACAGCCTGAGAGCTTTAGCACTGAAATTCAGGAGGGCTGGGAACTGGGTGGAATAAATGGCTTCTTGAAAAGGAGCCTGATTCAAATAGAAAGCAGTGAAACACTTTCACATCCTTAAAGCAACTTTCTGGTTTTCTTCCACATACAGAAAAAGCACAAAACAAATAGATCCACTGACCATGGGGATTCTACAGCATGCAGCAACATTCATTGTAGAGCAGGAAAAAGCCTGCTGAAAGTTGGTACAATAACTCTGGTTAAATCCTCCTGGAGAGTTTCAGGACTCAGCACTGGGAGTTTGGCTCACTGAGCATTAAAAGCACAAATGATCAAGGCTTTGCAGAGATAAGCACAGCTCCAGTTATCTCCCATCAGCTAAAGAGGATGTGCTGCTTACCAAGCTGTCCAGCCCTCCTCCCAGGAGGTCCACAGCACCCATCTGCATGGTGGTCACTTGGGGCACGTTCACAGGAGGCCCCAGGTCCAGGTTGAGGAGGTCCCCCAGGAGGTCACCCTGGGATGGGATGACCTGTGGCTGCTCCAGGTTTGTGGTGGTGGTGGTGCCCACGGGGCTGTCACCAGCATCAGTGCTGTGGGGGGAGAACAAGAAGCAGAAAAGACAAATATCAGTCACCTCTGGTCTCCAGTTCAGGATCTCAGCATGGGGAAACATAGCAGGAGGTGGCTCTTGCTGAAGCCAGGGAAAAGGTGGTGCCAGGAGCTGTCCTGCACCAGGCAGGGCTATGGCACCTGGCTCTTCACCACTCTGAGCACAAAGGTTTTCCCTGCCTTGGATGTGGTTTTCAGCCCAGCAAAGGGAATCTTGCAAGGGGTGAATTCTACCCACCCTTGTGGACAGTTTTTTATTGAGACATAGTTGATGAGAAAAGAGACGTGAGAAAATACATCTGAGAAAGCAACAGCTGCCTAATTCAAGGACATGGTTTCTTTGAGCAAGAAGTTGTTTAAGAAAATATGTGATAACAGGAGGTAAAAAAGAAGCCACAAACATCTTGAGAAAGGTGGGACTGACTTTTTATAGCTGACCAATAGTGAGCTCTAGTTTTGCAGTATGTATGAGCCTTATTACTGTGATTATAAAAGTGTGCCTGTTAATCAATAAATCTGAGACTTGTCGGTCATCAGAGGGTGAGCAGGTCTCCCGTCTACCTCGTCACACCCTGAGAATCAGACTCACTCCAAAACAAAGAGCTATGGGTACCACATGGGCTACAGAACTGAAAATAAGCATTTCCTACCTCAGAATAAACCTAAAGAGATGATTTACAGCCCATTGGGTCTGAGAATGACATGCAAACACAGGGAAAAATAAATAATCCAGATTTTCTCAGAGATCTAACACTGATAAAACCCTAGAGCCCTTACTCTAACGAGTGCAAACTCCAACACTTCCCTCAGATCCAGATTAATCACCTTCTCCTGACCAGCAGCAAGGTCCATCAGTCTTTCTTAATTGAAAAACCCAATCTAAAATTGATTCCTCCCTTCTATCAATAATTTCCTTTCCTCTGAGTTAGCAGGTATGCTAATTACTAGTCTAGAAACACTCATTATACAGCTTCCAAAATTTATCATCATATGCAGTCTGGCTACCTTTTATATCTTTTATATCCACTTGTCACTGAATTTGATAACAAGGAGAAGGTAAAAAATAACTGGAGAACTCACTACAATGTATTTATTCCTTAAATCCAGAGATGCTCATATTTTAGATAATTAAAATTTTATATCCTGTTTCCAGCAGGAGCTGATAAAATGATTTTTAGCTCACGTTACTGCAGCCAGCAGTGAGTGCCCACAGTTGCTGTGGGAATTAGTGTCCTGACAAGGTGTTTAACTCTGGGGCTGTTCTGCAAGCACTGCAGCTTCTGATTCTGAGTAGCCAAAATTCTCTTATCCTCATTCAGCTGTTGAGGGGAAAGACTCAGTGACAGAGTATAAGCTGCTCCCAAAGCCAGTGCCAGGAGGAAAAGATGGAGCACAAGGAGTGCAGAGTGATTTAGTTACCAGGCAGCAGCAGGAAGGCTTTGAAATCTTCTTTGCATTAAAAGCTTTAGAGCCCCAATAGCACTAATATTAGCTGTCCTTTCTGCTGCTGCCTTCAGCAGGGAGAGTGCTGAGTGAGCTCAAGTGCTCACTGAAGCATTCCTGAGGAGAGGTGCTGACTGTGATCCACTCCCACCCCCAGGCTGGGAACAGGAACAGCCTCTCTGGGAGAGGCACATCACAAACCACTCTGCTCCTTCCCAGGATATAATCCCTCCAACACTCCACCCCTTCAACACTTACTCATCCTTCTCCTGATGGAGACACAGAAGTCCCTCCATGTCTTGTGTAACTGCTGCTGCCCCAAAGCCCAACAAGAAATGAGGAAAGGACAAAGCTCAGTTGGTTTGTTTGAAAAAAGCAACACCCCAGACTTGCATTTGTAAAGAATCTCTTTGAAGAGATTCCTATAAACAACTTTGCAATTTCTTAGAAAGAAAAGAAATTCATGTGGGTTAAAAAGGGCAAAAAGACTTGATACAAGCTTTTCCCCTTTAAAGTTTTGGGTTTGGCCATGGGAATTGGAGATTTGGCCCTGTGAGTTCAGCCTCCAGCAGTTTCCAGATGTTGCAGTCACAAGGGATGCACAGCCTGAACCAGAACCAAAAATTTTCTGCAGCCACCTGTGAGACAGGGAAATAGAGACTCCTGCCCAAGTCTAATCAGACTTGCTTCTCCCAGGAGCCCTGTGAACATCTTCCCAAATTTCCCAGCTGAATTATGGCTGAGCAGGGGTGGTGGGAGCCACCACAGGAGGAAACACTGCCAAGCCATCAGATTTCTCCCCACCCTCAGGATACATCTGCAGCTCTGTGACACTTGGGCTTGCTGGAGAGAGGCAGGAACATTTCACCATCTGTGAGCTGTTCAATGGGTCTTCCCATCAGCTGAGAGCTGCAAGAAACCTGCCCTACAGTGCTCTGAATGGAAAATGAATGAATCAAAATGCCATGTAGGGTGTTCTGCCAAGCAGAACCCCTCCTGGGTTTATACCCAAAGAAGCACCACTGAAGGCAGTGCTGTCCTGACCCTCTTAAACCACATTCACTGTGGACATCTCCCCATTCCCACCAGTCTCTACACAAGGATCAGCCACCAGAATGGTCACTGGAGGGCTGGAGTTGTACAGAAAATCACTTCACTCACTGTTTGGAATTCTCTTTCACTGAGCACCTTTAACTTGCCTTAAACTGATGCAGAAAACCCCAATATTGGGGCCTCCTGAGGTGAGCTCCCAGCAGAGAAGCCTGCTGTGGCATTAACTAACCCCACTCATTTTTAAATTTATCACTGCATCAGCATGATCAGCGTGCAGCACGCTCTGCTGAGCATCCCTCAGACCTTCCCCCAGCTTGCACTGCTGACTGAGGCCTGGGGGTTTGTTTTTTGAGGCTTTTTGAAGCAATGGCTCTGCCAAAATCAGAAAATACTTAAGGTCAGCAGACTGAGCATGAGCAATGAGAGTCCAGCACAGAGACACTACACACAAGAAGATAATAAACTGCTCCTACAAAAAGCTGAACTCTCCCAGCTAAATCCCCTAAAATGGTATTTGTTGTAGTGAACTGGAACAGGAAGGCTGTTAACACCAAAAATCAGCTCATTCTGAGACAAATCTTTGATTAGGAGAGGTAAGAAAGTGGCCACTGCTTTTCCTCCCCAACTGGTACATCTGTACTTGCTGATTCTAGGTCAGAGCAGCCAGACTTGATTTCATAGGCAGGGAGAAAACAACTCAGCTTCTCAAAGCCAGCCACCACAGAAATAGCTTCAGTTGCTAAGAATAGCAGAGAAGTGGTGTCAGAAAATAGAAAAGAAGCAGCATCGCACACTGATTTATCAGTGCAACAGCAAAAAATAGCACTCCAAATGTCACTTTGGGAATATTATTAAGAGGTAAGCCTGGCTACTCTGCCTCTTGCTGCAAAATACACTCATTTTTTGTAATTAATACCATTAGTGCAAATAGCAAACTGTTCACCTGAATGAGGGACCATGGGAACAGGCCCAGCAGCACCATGGGACTGAGGCACTGAGGTTCTGCCTGCTCTTGCAGAACTAACCTGCTGCCAGAACTGTGATCCCAGGGAGGCACTGAAGCACCAGGCAGTGAGCCAAAGCATTTCCTCCACCTCACAAAGGTCAGACAGACCATGTCAGTCTACCCATCTTTTTTTGAGCCCTAACAGGTTTAGGTGGCTTTTGCACTTTCCTTGCTTTACAGGCTCCAAGTGAGAAAGGGAATTTTATCAATCCTGCTTCATTTCATGTTGCAGCAGTGAAAGACCCCAGTAATTCCTGTTCCAGGAAAGTGGTGCTGCATTCCAAGAGACAGGTTCATAAAGCTGAGCTGCTGCTGAAGCAAAGCTCCTACAAAATCTTCTCCTGAAAGATGCCTGCTCTCACTCTAGTCCTCCTTGCATCAGTCATCCAAAGCTTCTGCTTTTCTACTCAAATTCATGTCAGAGCTCTTTTAATTAATGTCTTCTCAAAAAACATCCCAGCTTCTCCTCACACAGGAACTTTGATACTTCCTGTGTCTTCTACACCAGGAACTTGGCCACTCCATAGCCAGGATTACATTCTGCAATGAAACAGCCCCTTGAACGACCTGCAAACTATCAACAAAACCCCTCTAGGATCTCCTAAAAGATCTTGGCATCTTTTGGACTGTTTGCTAGAAAGAAACAAGCTGGCCCTGATCCCCAGGGCTGCCTGAGCTCACCTGCCATGGTGGATGGGCAGGTGCTTGCGGTGGATGCCGTGGCTGCCCTCCACGAAAGCGTTGGGTGGTTTGTGGTACACAGAAGCCAGAGACCCAATGTGGCAGATCAGCTCATCCAGCAGGGTTGGCTCAATCAGATCAGTCTCCTCAGAAATCAGGGGCTTTTCTGAGAGCACCACTTCCTTGGCAGTCACTGGATCCGTGGAAAGAAGGCGCCAGTAGATGTAGCCACGATCCCGCAGGTCTGGGTTGTCAGAATCCTGAGACAGAGCAATGCATCACTCACAGGTCTCAAATCAACTCATGCCTGTAATCACTTCATTCTTCTGGATTAAAAATCCCCAACCAGCCAGCAGCCACAGCCACCAATTTCAACATGATGTTACAAACTGCTTGTTGAGATGAACATCTTAAAATTAAAAATGAGAACCAAAGCGTTAATGCCTGGCTTCCTGCTCAGCTGGTCAGGGAGGAGAAATCCCAGGATTTACACCCCACAATTGCCCCAAACCACAGAGTTCCCAACTGCTTTCCAAACTTTCCTGGCACTAAGTATTAGGAGAAATCCAGAGAAGAGAACATGAGTGACAATGACTGGTGCACACTAAGCAGACATACAGCACTGCATAATGATCCAAGATTCCTGGAAACATGACTTACCCAAGGCACTGCTGGACAAAAAAGATGCTGCAGAACCACATCTTAATAAGCCATATTCTTTACAGCAAAAGAGATCTTAATTTATCCTGCCTTTTAGTTATCTAATGAAGTATGGAGAGATGCTAATGATACACACTTAGGGTACTTCATCAGTTCTCCAGCTGTCAATAATACCCCTGTTTTATTGCAGATACTTTTGCCTCTGCATGAAGTGCTAATTATTTCTCTCCTCTTTGAGCAGCTCTGCCCAGAGCAGCAAAGTGAGTGGGGATGGGTTGGTGATCATGTTCTAGGGAGAGGGAGGTGCTGTGGTTTTATGTTGTAGTGAACTGTTCATGGAAACAAGAGCTCAGGTTTTTAATCTTCATATCAACAGAAATGTTAGAGGTTTTTTCCCCCTGATAAAATTCCAGCAAAATATTGTACACCTCACTAGCCTTTCCTTGGCATTTCTTTTTCTCTTCTGTGCACTCATTGCTGCCCTGTTAGAATCTACATCTGCCATCTGCCTCAAGACATTCTCAAAACTCTTCTTGGAATGAGACTGAGCTCAGCTCATTTTGCTTGTAAGGACCTAAATTAATCTCTCTGTTGTCTCACACATTATCTCTGCAGAGCTGGTTTTGTTTGATGGTAGAATTGTGGACTCTTTACACTTTAACAATCCCTCCCAGACTGTGCACTCAGGATCAGGCAGGGTTTCTGCAAGGGCACACATGAAAGGCTACACTCTCCTACTTGCAGGCACCTACAGATTCAAGGCTGACTGTTTCTTCTCACAGCCAAAAAAACATATTGGAAACTGGTAAACCTACTGCAAAAAGAGGCTCAAATCTCTCCCAGTTTCTCTCCCAGTTCTGCTCTCTCTGGGGCCTGCATGCACACCTGTGGAGCAACACAATGAACCCTGGCTATTGCATCAGCAGTGGGGATGCAGAGGTCTGAGACCTCAGTTCCTGTGTTTCTGCCAGCCCCAGCTGCTCCACTGCTATTTTTACCAGAGCTGGCTGGATGGAGCTGGCTCCTGCTACAGTCACACCTGCAGTCTGCTGTGCAGACAAGCCCTGAGACACTCAAAGTGCAACAATACCTAAGCTGGGGAAAGAAACACACATGTAATTATTCTCCCACTCAAGTGAAAAACACCATCTCTACCTAGAAATCAGACCTTGAAGCATAAGGTTTTTCAGTGTTTTACAGCCAGTTATCCTACATTGACTTATTATTCATATAAAATACAAAAAGCCAGACTGAATCAACATTGGTGACAAACAGAGAAACAAACCCAGACGCCTGTTATATTCTGAGGGTGCCATTAAATGTTTTGTGAGTCAGCACAGTGGGTTTTAGCACTTAGTACCTTTCTTCTGTTGGCTCAGGAAAATGATACAGCATGCCCTTGGCCCACTCCTTTCTGAAGAGCAGCTCAGATCCTGCCTAACAGCAGGTTTTGAAGCAAGAAAAGCAGGTCATGGGTTTGTTGCTGCTGACCAATGCAACTCCCCAAAGGAATGAATAAAAGTTTTAAGTGCAGCAAATCCACAGCAATGATTTCTTGCAGCAAAGAGGATCAAAAAGGGCAGCTGATGATTGACTCCAGGTTTTCTGCTCAGAAACAATCACAGCCCATTCAGCTGGCAGACTATTTTTATCACTTGACACAGCAGGTCTGGAGAGGAGTTGGTTTTTTTGGGCACTTTATCCCAATCATTGGAGCCAAGGAGTGCAGGAAGATCAGCTGAGCTCTTACCCACCCCTGGCACCAGGACATCACCTCTGTCCTCTGGAGCTACAGCAGTTGTGTCTGCCAGCTCAAGCCCAGCCTTGCCTGCAGTGATCTGAGCTCATAACTCAGCATCTCATGCATAATGAATCCATGATCTTAACCCACTGCTACAGCCTCCAGCAAAGCTGCCACATTGGCTGACAGCATCCAAGTACAAAGGCAAAAACCCCAAAATTCAGTTCTTTCTTTTTCACAGCACTGCTTAAAGTTTGCTGTTCCCAGAATAAAGTCTTTGCCAGGATCTTTGTTATAGCTCCAGATGTTTCACTGCAAGCCACTTCAAGGAGAAAGAATTTTGGTTTCTTGATAATTCTACACTGTCCCTAACTTTGCATTTAGTGAGTGAATGGTGAAGGAATTCAGATAAAGCAAGAGCTAAGAAGGAGAAAGCAGATTCCAGATGGTAACAGGCACAGAGCAGCTTTTAAACAGAGTCTATTTGGGGAGAGAAGGGAACACCCTTGAAAATGATCTACTGCAAAACTGCCTGGCCTGGCAGCTGGGGGACATCACACAGCAGGCCAGCACAGTGTCTGCAGGGCTCTGGGTCACTGGGTACCCTGGCTTACCTGTGTGGCCAGGCTGAGGACCTGCTGGACCAGCTCCTGTGTCTCAGAAGGCTTTTTCAAGAACAGCTTCACTATTGCAGTCAGGAGGGTGAGCTGCACCTAAGAGAGAGGGGCACAGGAGAGATTAGAAATTCCTTTACTGATATTAAACATGGCTTCAGTTTCCTCACAGCATGACACTGCTCCTTGCCAGTGAAACCCAGTATAATGAGATTGAAACCCTTGCCTGCTGCAAAACACTTTCACAGAGAAGTCCCTGAGCAGCAGGCTGGGGTTTGTGTCATACCCCAGTACAGCCATTCCCCCAAGAAATAATGCAACCTTTGGAACCCCCTCTTGTGCTTCCAAGATGGGAATTTTTGGAGACACAGACAACAAAGAAAAACTGCAGATTCTCAAGAGTTTTATGTTAGCCCAATATTGAAGCTTTTATTGACAGATATTGTCTGCCCACTGCAATAACATTTACTGTCCCTCCCATAAACAAACTGCAGATAAAACATTGCAACTTTACCTGAGTGCTTTCATCATGGAAACCCTCCAGGAAACTCTCCAGCAGCTCATCTGCATTGTCAATTCTTTCAGCATATTCACCCACAATCCAGATCATGGCAGCTCTGGCATCTGGCTCATCCAGGGAATCCAGGTTCTCACACAGAGTGGCAATGATGCTCTCATACCTGGTTTGTCAGAGTACAGGTGGATTACTGGGGTGAACTGGACTTGTTTCACTCCATTTCTGCCCACATCATTCTGCAGAGAGTCCTGCACTCACGTCATGTTTTGTGTTTCTATACAACAAGCAGCATTTTCATTCAACTGTTTTTTTTCCTCCCAAAGCTGAGCACTGAGATCTCACAGAGTCTCTGCAGTTTAATCCATCAGCAAGACCACCCAGATGTGGAGTTCAAGATAAAGCTGCCTTCTGTTCTGTTTGCTAATGGGAATATTTGATCCAACAGTTCAAACCATGAGTCTGAATCAGATCCTGCAGCCTTGCTGGAGGCTCCAGCCTGGCAACTCTAAACTGGGTACTGCACTCCCCCCAAGGCTTTACTGTAAACCAGACAATATCCCACAATAATTTAGCTTCCCCTATTCCCATGTGTGGGTATCCCCACAAGCAGGGAATTTCTGAGGCAGACAGCAGAAATTTCCAGGGAAGCCTGCAGGTGTTCCATATTATTTTTTAGGTGATCATGAAGCCTCTGCTGAAAAAACATTGCTGCAGTTTTGTGGCTGAGGAGACAAAATCTTACTGCAGAACCAAGAGAAGCTGAGTTCTGCCCAAGCCAGAGGGAACACTTGGTAGGAAAAGCCAGCAGTGCTTTGTTAAGCACAGCCTGACTGGATCTCAGACCATGGAGCCATGAACTTTCACAGCCCAGTGAGGACACTTGTACACTTCATGGATTTCTAGAGGGGATTAAAACCAGAACAGCCTGATGCTGTAAACCTGGCCAGATTTTCCTTCTGGCATCCTCTAAAAGAACCAATCCAGCCTTCAGCATGGAGCGGTGGGGAAGGAAAACTTTTCAATTCAAACTCACAACAAGCCAGGCTGACACCTCATCCAGAGCCTCCTACCAAACCAGGAGTGGGATCACTGCTTCCACCTTTGCTTCAGAGCCCTGCTGAACTGAGCCCTGCTCTGTTCTGATGATGGCAGCCAAGAGCTTCCAGAAAACCCTGAGGTCTCCACCTACTTGTTGGGGTACTTGCGGAAGATGTCCCTGATGACCACGATGGCCTCCTGCACCACGTAGTTCACCTTGGTCTGGATGAGGTCCAGCAGGGTGCTCACACAGCGCTCTGCAGATTGCTGGAGACAGCAGAAAAACACAATTTAAAAAGCTGAAGAAACACTCCAGCTCCCACAGCACTCACTGAGGAATGTGGTATGTGTGTGAGTAAAGGCCCAGAGGACAAGAGCTACAAACTCTGCCCAGAAATGAACTACAGGGGGACAAAAGGTTGCTACAGTGGGGACACCAGCTGGCTCCAGCTCCTCTAGAAAGTAAGAGGAGCAACTGTGCCAGCAGAAAGTTGGGTCACCACACAAGAGAGCTTGGGAACATCACCTACACTGCTCTTTGTACCACCCTGGGGCTGCTACAGGCCACTGAATGAGCTCTCTGATTCCCATGCCAGGCAATCAGAGCTGGGAAAGTTCTGATAAGGATTGCAGGAAAGCTTCTAGCAAAGCCAGAAGGCAGAGAAAACAGTGCTGTCAAAACCAGCAGCAAAAAGCAGCAACAGGTTCAGTATTTTTGGGGTGAGGTTGCTAACAACATGTGAAATGCACAGCTAAAAATAGAAATTTAGCTGCTCCTAATGCAGCTTTCAATTAATTAGATCAATTCACAGGCACTGCAAGATAACAAGGACTGGACACTGTCATGCTCCAGGAACCAGGAGTGGAGATACAGGCAGATAATTCAGGGAGGTCTATTCCCAAACAGCACAGAGAGACAGGACATCACAGGAGCAACCAACTCCAGCAGCAGAGCCTCAAATAAGGGCAGTGATTTGGTTATTAGCAGAGCACACATGAAGCCTCATTACACAGCTGGTGATTAATGTGAGAAGCAGACTGCTCCCAACACTGCCTTCAGAACACTCATAAAGGATTCAGGCTGGAGACAAACACTGTGGGGCACAAACAACAGCAATGTAGGTGGATTTTTCAATTCCAGTGAGTTAACAGCTCCCTCAACTTACAGAGCACTTAAAGGCTGGGCAGGAGGAGGAGGAGTGAAATGGCATTTTAGTCACAGGAATCAGCTCTTTGAGAATGGGCAAAAATCTCAAGGACAAACCAGAAGAATTTGGGTCAGGGACTAAAACCTTCTGGCAGCTTCCTGCCCTCCTGGGTACCTCACACAGGGCCTGTCAGCACAAACAGGCTGACATGAGGACCAGCCAAGGCAGCATCAACACAAACCAGCACTTGCTCTGTCTTTGCAAACTGGCAGTAAGTCATAAAACTCTCCCCTGAAATTCACACCAAACAGAAGAAAAATCCAATACAATTGGTGTCAGAGAGGCATCACATAAAAATGGGTGATTGCTGTAATATTCTTTTATGATACCTCTCCCTCCTTAGCTCAGCTTTATGGGTACTGTGGCACTACAGGGACACTGAATGGCAACCTGAACATGTCCTGCTCTGATCCCTCTGCTCCAGAAGGGATTTGGGGCTGTCACCTGGAAGACACTTCCACTTCATGGGAACTGACCATGGACCTGGCTCCACACACTGACCTGGCTCACAGTGGGAGCCCTGCTCAAAGCCCTTGCAAGAGAGATGCTTCAGAGCTTCAAATTTCACCTCCTTATCTCAGTGACTTTCATCTGATATTTTACCAAGTGACCTGATGGGGTAAATCTGTGTGACATCCATTCTACAGAATCTACAGCACCAGTCACTGCAGCCCTGTCAGAGTCTACAACTAACAGAGCTTTAGGAGTTGTACAATTCAAGGAAAAGCAAATTAAGGTTTAGTTTTTTTTTTCTTTAGATGCTTTGAAGTGTAATTTTTTCCAGGAAAAGCACAACATCCACTTTGAAATACACAGCAATGATTTTTAGCCAAAGAGTCCCTTGGAAAGTGAGCAGTGGTGGGCACATGCCCAATAGAACAGTCTCTCTAACAAAAATCATCTCAGCTCACCCCATCCCTTGTAAACACACTGCTTTTTGAAGGTGGACATCCTTGGGGACAGCAGAGCTCTGCAGACTGATGAAAGAGTGCCCAACTCAAACAGCTTTTAAGTTGGAGTGAGGAAGGACAAGCAACCAATGTCAAAATTGCTTTGTTTTTCTGCAGAAACCAAATGAAAGCCCACAAGATTATTGAAGTAGCACACATCACACTCAGCCATAAGCCTCAATGATTTCTAAGAATCAGGCTGCTGGCAGAATCTCTTGGAAACGAGACAAATATCCCTGTAAGATGGCTCCTTCTGCTTCTCCTTTGCTCCAGAGGAACCCCTGTCTTTACTGCATCCACTTCATTTCCTTTTCCCACAGGAGTGGTGCTTGTTTTCCTAAAAACCAAAGCATGGAATGATGGTTTCTTGTGATGTTGCCACTGGAGCAAACCAATTCACAAGGCAGGCAAGTGTAGTTACACCAGAGTTTGCTGTAGATAAACCCAAGCTAACTCTGAGCTCAGCTAGCAATAATCCAGCAATATCCATGCAAAATGTTCTGACATTTCCCAAAACAATGTGACTGCTCAAGCCTGGGCAAAATCTTACTACTCAGTGTGGGTGTTGGTTCCATATCCCAAACCAGCACCAGGAGCAAAGGGAACACCACATTTGCTTTGTGGTGCACCTCTCAGCAGACAGATTTCTTTTGTCTCACTCTCCCAGGAGTGACAATTAGACAAAAGATAGGATCCCTAAAGGCAGAGCTGAGGTGCTCAGTGAATCCTCATTCATCAACAGCTCCCACTGGCTGTGTCCTCTGTCAAAAATCAGATTTCTGAGCTTTGGGAACTTGGACACTGATGGCTGTGAGGATGCTCTCCCATTAGTCATAATTCACAGTGTAAACAGCCTCTAGTAAACACAGATGCACTGGGGACAGGGATTAACCTAGGGATGAGGAAAAACTGTCATGAGTTGTTCTATGTATCTCTTTAAATCTGGTTCTTGTCAGAGCAGGAAACAGATCTCACCCTTAGCAGCAGCAGTGCCAAAAATCAAGGTTAAAATGGCTAATGGAGAGGCACAATTACAATTAGAGGGTCACTAGGGCATTATTATTAGTCATTTGCTTATCAAATATGAGTGTTGTGGTATCAGAGATGGGGATAAATGTGGGGGATGAGGATAGGAAAGAGTAAAAACATCTAAAACCACCTTGATGCTGCAGGAATACAACACCATCCCTGCAACTAGGACAGGCAAAGGGCCAAATCCTAGTGAGAAAGTCCCTGCTGAGAACTAAAACAAATTCCCACCCTGCCAGCACAGCACTGCTACAAAAAGCACTGTCACCAGCTCCTTTTAAACTTCTCTGCAGCCCTTCTCCATGCTCAGGGGGGTTTTCTACTCTCACTGCTGTGGCTCCTGCCTGGATGCAGCATGGAAGGAGTGCTCTGGTATTTTGAAGTGCAGACATAAAACAGAAGCAGCAGCCCCTGCTCCATAAGGCCATGCTTCAAAGAAAGCCCCTGGCAGTGACAAACCTTTGAGAGCTGAAGGGAGGAAGAGAGAGCTGCACAAAGGGGCAGCTGATTCTCTCCAGAGGACAGAAGTTGGTGTCCTCTGTGCACAGGCTTGCAGCAGTTTAGCTGAAACAAGAGAACCCTGTGCACTGACACCACACTAAGCCAGGCATGATTAGGTTATTATTTAAATCTGCTGTCAGGCAATGCTCATGGGAACACACTTGAGCAAAAGCTAAATGAGCTCAGCTGAAATTAGAGCACTTTATGTGACATTTTGCACTCAGTCATCAGTTAACTGAAAAGTACCAACACCACAGCACAAATCTTCCCCCTCTTCACAGGATTTCTGAGCTCCTGACAGGCATTTCAGATTCACTTACAGTGAAATTAACAGACACACCACTAAAAAACCAATATTCTATTATGAGCACTTAGGTGGATGTTCCACTGGCAGAGGACATTTCAGACTTGTTTTGGAAAACTGCAGAGGTTCCTGGGAACTTGTTTGCATAAGCACTGAGGTAAAAGAGAGCACACTCCAAATGAAGTTTACAAGTTATAGGGATGGATTTATGTAAGCAGAGTCATTCTATTTGTATAAATTGCATTTAAGTGCCCCAAATCTCTGCAGTTCTCTGTGTTCTGTTCTTCTGAAATGGAGGGAGGGGATGACACAAAATGCTTCATAATACTGAATTTCTCTATACAATATCTTCTTCTTCTCCCTTCAAAAGGTCAGACCACAGCTGTTAAAGGATTTGGATGGATAAGTGGTCATTGTTCCACTAAAGCAAATACAGTAAAATATTCCATCAAGGATGAATGACCTGCCTTGCTCTGCCTGCAAGATGAGAGGAGCACCCACACTCCCATGACATCCTCACAGCTCACACCCTGCTCAGCGCTGCTCAGCCCATAACCAGGATGCATCCAGGCCACTTGAGGGCCACCACTGAAATTGCAGCACCATGGAAACGAGGTGGCAAAGCCCAGCATTGTTTCTGAAGACAGGGAACCACAGAGAAGCCCCAGGGTGAGATACTTGCCTCCACCTTGATGGCACAGCGGCCGATGGCGCGCACGGCCTTGCGCACGAAGTCCACGTCCACCTCGGTGGCGTATTCCTTCAGCTCTGCCAGGACCTGTGGGGACACAGCACAGCACTGTCAGCCCCTGGGGACACTCAGAGAACAGCCCACCCTCACAGGAGATGCTGCTTGGGCACCAGAAGATGAGTAGGATATCCTTTCACAGCTACCACACACATCCAGCCACAGGTTTGGTTACAGCGGTGGCTAATCCAAACTGGGGTGGGTTACACATGGTGTAGGCTGCACAAAGTCAAAAGGTGGCCTGGTCTTGATTATTTTCAATCCTTCTGAACAAGAGCTGAAGAAAAATCAGCCCAAACTTCAAGGTTTCTATTCCTTCCTGCACTGAAAAGATATTTGCTGCATGCAAAGCCCTCAGCAAAAACCATTTTTGATCCCTCCTTTTCTGTGCTGAGATGAACCTTTGGATCCCTGGTGAATCCAAACAGAAGATGCAGAGGAGATCTGAGGACACTCTGGAACATCTACACACAGATTAATAACAGCATGAAGATACTTCCCCTTGTAAAACTAAGATTTATTGTTTTGTCTCAGTGTTTTGCTAATGGAAACCGATGAAGGGCTAAACCCAGGATCTGCTGGGATCTTACAGACCTTTAACTAAAAAGCTTTGTCTTAAATTACTTAGCTTACAAAAAATTATTTCAAGAAAAGACCATATGTAATTTATATTCCCTCAAAAGCTCAATTTATTTCAGTTTCTCATGCCAAACATGACATCAGGGATTTAATCGTGATGTCACAAATAGATGGTGAGGGAGAGGGGAGCAGCACAAAGCCAGACAGTCCTTTGAAAAATCTCTCATCCAAGCAAATTGTTCAGAAGAATGACAAGATAAAGAGGCCATGAAGGGCCAGACTGCAGACAGATAAATCTGCAAGGAGGAGACAGGACATCTGTGTTTTGAAGTTTTATTATTTCCTTGGATGATCTTTATTGCACAGCACTTGGAGCACCTGCCTTTAGCAGCTGATGCTTTCCAAACATTGCCCAAGGCCTGGGCTGGAACCATCCTGGTGCCCTGGTCCAGGATGGGCACAGGGATGGAGAATCTCCCCCAGAAGCACAGCAGGATGTGGGTGGAAGCTGCTCCCAGGTCTCATTCCTGCTAAAGCTTGTGTTGTTTTATGAATGCCTCCTCAGAAGCTGGAGAGATTCATTCATTAGTCTGCAGATCTCAGACTGCCCTCCAGACACCACTGGCTTTCATGCAAACAGCCCATATTATTGGAACATTATAAATTCAAATTGGTGTGGAGCCTACTAACAGTAAAGAGAAAATTCTGAATATGTTCACATAGAAACTGATTTTTAAAATATTTTCCATGCCCCTAGCACAAAAGGAGCATGAATTACCTTGCTCAGTTCCAAAAACCATCAGGAGAGAGCTGAAGGAGCTGCTTCAAAATGTCACATGAAATAAAATTGTTCTGTGACAATTAGGATAGGACAATAATAGCACTAACCAGAGGCATGAATCATTCTGCATTAGTGTTAGGCCTCATGGCCAAGGGTGCACTTCCTCCAAGGAAGGGATCTGCATTAAACCAACATCAAATACAAGAAGAATCTACACTGTAAAGTGAATCTCAATTCAGTTCAGCTTCAGCTTTGTGCTATTCCCATTCTGGAAGCAAGTTAGGCAAAAGCAGGATTTTTTTAGCTCTGAAGAGTGCCTGTGCAAGCGTTATAACAATTTCACTAACTTGAAATTCACACCTCAATAATGTTTGGCCTTTCTGAATGCCTCCCTTACAGGCACACCCCTCTCACTTGAAACAAGGCTCTCATTCCAACCTCAGCACTGGCAGTGACTCATTTGACAGGATCCATGAGTTCTCCTCCTGGAATTGTCATCAGTGAAACAAGATCCACCTCACGGTCACGACGCATCCGTGCCACGCTATTAACATTTAAATTCTGGGGGAAACTCCACCACCTCCCATTAGAGAACTCACAGAGCACTCCACCAGGCACAGTGATGCCTAAAAGTGATGCTGACTGCAGGGGTAGCTGCAAACACCCTCACACAAGGAGCAGGGCAGGGTTTTCCCCTCCCAGAGCACAGCAGGAGTGCCCCAGCTGACCTGGGCAATGTTTGCTTGGGAGGCCAGGCGGATCATGATGTCCAGTTTCTCCAGTTTGACATAGATGGGGTCGTTGTACTTCACAAAGAACACTTTGATCTCCTGCTTCAGGATTTCAGGCCTGCAGGGAACATAATGTTGTCACTCAAGAGTGGTAAAAAAGCCAAATTGTTTTAATGACAGGCATCTTTTCTTTAGAAATCTCCCCAAATATCCGCTGAGAAACAGAATGGTGCCATTTTGCCCTGGTTGACCAGGGAGGTCATGGGCTCTCCATCCCTGGAAGTGTTCAAGACCAGGCTGGACATGGCTCTCAGTAATCTGGAATGTGAAACATGCAGAGGAAGATGGAACTGGATGATCTTTAAGGTCCCTTTCAAGCCAAACCATTCTCTGACTCTGATTTTATGCCTAGGATGTGCAAACACCAATTCAAAGAAAGAAGTCTGGTCAAAAAGATTATTTAGATACAAAAATGCATAATTCAAGTCTTTCTACAGCCACATCTCTGCTTCCTCTATCTGAGTTGCTGAACCAACCACGACAGGCAGTGAACAACAATATTGTCAGTGAAAGAAGAGCATCCTTATCTTAATGCAAAACCTACAAATTCATTTCCACTTTCACTTCAAGATGCCAGTGCACAGCAACTCTGCCCTTATATAATCACAAAGAGCTATCCAAGCTATCTCACCTTTCCAGCAAGGATCAGCAGCAATAAAACATGAACATGGGAACAAAGTGGTGGGAAAAACTCCAACTCACTGTGCACCAGGATGTCACCAGCCTGGTGTTTGTGTGCTGAGCAGAGTAACACAGGCACAGTGAGATCCTGCAGGTCACTGGGAGCTGTTCCTGTTTGCCATTTTGATTTATAGAGGCCAATTCTGAGTGCTCATAAAGAGAAGAGAGGCAGGTAAAGAAATCCTGCATGAAACTGGTATCACAAGCATGCTGTAAAGGAAATCAGTTCAGGCTACCAGAGTCATGGGACTGTTTAACCTGGCTCTCAAGGGACCTGAGCCTGGATTAAAAGAAATTCTGTGCATGTGACAATATCTGGAGATCTGAGATGGCCTTCGAACACACAGGAATTAAACCCCCTGAGCCTTTACCTCTTCTGCACAATCAAGTTGATGTTCCTCAGGGCAACATACTGAACTTCAGGCTCTCCAGAGAGCAGGGTCACCAGAGGAGGGGCAAGTTTCTTCAGCAGCATGTTGTAATAGTCAGAGTCCTTGGGAAGGAGCTCCAGGAACTTCATCAGGACCTTCACTGCTGACAGCACCACTGCTGAGTTGGCATGAGACAGCCGGGGGGTGACCCGCTCACAGATGCTGGGGACAGAGGCACAAAAAAGGTTTAATATGGATTTCAGGGTGTCAGATATTTCAAATCTGAATTTAGGAGATGGCCCATAGCTTCTCAGACACTGCTTGGATTTGGTTTTGTTCACAATGAATGGGCAAAGTCCTGTTTTCCTGAATGCAGCAGGAAACAAACAGGACTTCTCTGACAGCTTCAAGTTTCTCTCCTGCCACAGTCAGCTCAGGAACAATTCCACACTCCCTGCTTTTTCCTGGTGGTATCTTCTATTTGTGTGATCTCGTCTGTCACTTACAAACATAACTTTAACAAAAACAGCTACTGGAAAAACACTTTAGCCTCCATAGAACCATTCAGAAGTGATACACGCTTCTGGCTTGCTTAGGGGGTTGCTGTCATTTCAACAGAAAAAGATTTCTATTCCTCTGAATACACAAGAAAAGAGTGACCTAAATATCCTCCCAAATCCCACTTGCCATAATGGATCCTGTAATCAAACTCCATCCTAAACAGCCCATCCCAAAAAGAAAGGAAGTTTGGGTTCATATGGTCTTTCTTAAAGCATCTGTCAAGTTTCTTCCCACTCCCTCCTGCACGTTGCTAACCCAGAACAAACTCATTCCCATCTGTGCCTCCTGAAGTTTCCTTCCCTGCAAGATTTGCTTTCAGCCATGCTGGAAGGGAAGCAGCACAGCTCAGTGAAGAGCAGAGAAATCCAAATCAGGTTTGGGGCACCCTCAGCTGCCTCTGCCCAAGGTCACCTGCATGTCCCAGCTGCTTCCCCTCTCTGTGCCTCAGTTTCCCCATGCACAGGGGAGAGACACTTTGCTGGAAAGGAGGGTGGCTTTCCCAGTGCTGTCTGACTCCTGGAAATCAACTCCACACAAAGCAGCAAAAGGATAAATCACTCTTCAGAGGAACTGGGACATGTTCACAGGTGCTCAGAGCAGTGGTTCCCCTGACAGAGCTGGGATAACACCAGCCTCACACCCTGGAGAGCTCTGCAGGTTTCTAGCACTCATTAAGAGCTGTTTCTGGCACAGAAACAGAACACAAAGGGGGGAAAAAAAAACCCAGCAAGACTACTGGGAGGCTTCTTAGAAACAGTGCATCAAAAAAAAGAGTCAATGAAGAAACCCATCAAATTCCAACTGGTCTGGCCAGGATTTTGTATGTGGGCTTGTGATCCTTCCTCCCCCTCCATCCCCACATCAGCTGCATTAAATACATCATCTCAGAGTCTCCCTCTTCCAAGTTACTTTTCTGGCTGAATCCTTATCTTCTTGGGAACACAATCTGGCTTTTTGTGATTCTGGAGACAGATGAGGAAGAGGCTTGAAGTGCACAAACTAACAGCCCACTACCCAAACCCTAAAGTCTTTCTATTTAGGTTTAGTCATTGCAGTTAAAGGTAAAAGCACAAAGGTGAATTTAGAACAGTGAGAAAGATAATTTCTTACCTTTATTTTTACTTTTATCATATCACAGACTAGTTTTCAGTTGGAAAATATTCTAGACCTGCAGTACTTTGGAAACCCAGAAACCTATAAAGGCTTCTTGCCTCTCAAAGCAGGAAAACCAAATAGGAAAGCTCTGCTTTAAAGCAGAAAATGCTCCAAACAGTGCTTCCACTGTCACAGGTTTGGTCTTGGGCTGATCCCTTCTTAGTAGTGCCAGTGCCCACAAGAACCAGCCTTTTAAACAGAAAATAAAAAAAGATAAACAGAGAAAATGGCTGTGCAGAGGGAAGGAGCAGGTTTCCAGCATCAGCCCCAGCTACCAAAAGCAGCTTTGCTTTTAAATCTAGTTTATCAAGTCTTATTTGTGCTACCACAGTGCCCTGTTAGCAGAAGTCCTCCCCCAAGTGCCACCAAAAGCCACCGCACCTCTGAGCTTCCCGGTCATCCTTGGGGTTGTAGTTGGACAGACAGTCCAGGATGAAGATCTGCCCCCACTCTGTGCACTCATTTAAGGCTGTCAGCAGCTTGTTGATGTTCTGAGGGTTCAGATCCAGCAGGTTGCTGTTGGGGTGGGACTCGCTGATCTCTGACAGGGCGGCCACGGCGTTCGCTACCACCTGAGGGGAGAAGAGCTCCTGGTTAGCAGAGCAGGAGGGGCTGGGCAGGGATGGAGCCAGGGCTGGGGACACACAGGGGACAAACTGGAGCTGCCACAGCAGTTAGCTGAGTGTCACCCTGGTTTTTTAAGATTCTCAAAGCCTTCTGATGTTAACATTCTTCTAAGGAACTTTATCACGCACTTTCTTGTAAATAACTTATTGTTCACATTCCTTTGATGGAGGAGGAGAGAATTGATGGACTGTTGTTGTAGCCAGTGTCATTGGAGAGGTGTCACTGTCACCCTCCAATCCTCTGTCACCTTTGTACAACTATAAATATAAGAGTCAGAAAATAAACCTTCCCTTTTTTCCTTCACCTTGAAAGAGGTGTGTGCTCGTGTTCCTTTGTGTCTGATAGTGACAAGCTGAGCCTTCTGGGATGCAGCACAACCTGCAGAGCCCAAAGCTTCACCAGGAGGAACAGGAACCCAGGACAAGGACATCACAAGTGACTTTGTGGCATCCATAGCAGCACCCTGCAGGCTCCACACCCTCCCCAGTTCCAGGGGATGCTCAGCTTTGCAGTCAGGGTGCCCAAACCTCCAGCTGCCCTATTTGTTCAGGAATGTGTGCCTCTTGCCCATTTTCCCCATGGCACATGGCTTAGCAGTGATCCAGAAATGAGCTGGCAGGTGCCTGGCAGCCTCCAGCTCTGCAGCAGCACTGGCAGGTCACACAGTTTGAGAGCAAATAAACCATTTCTCTAAAATGGGCAACTCCTGCTAAATTTTTAATAAGCCATATTTCAATTTTCAGTCCCCAGAACATCCTTTTGCTTTTATGGAACCATGGTAAAGCAAGCATTCCAGCACAACTCATCCCTGAAAATATTCCTGCTGCATTTAGGACTATATAAGGTCTTCTCTTTTCTAAGCACAGAGAGGAGGTCCAGGGTCCAGATTGACACAAACAGAAGTGGGAGTGCAGCATAAATTTCTAATTCCATACTCAAATTCAACAGTTATTCCAACAGACTCCATGGGAAGATTTTTTTTAAATAGAACTGCAGAATATAGAGACAAAATAGAAAATTTGCAGATGAGACTTAAGTCTTATTTGTTTAACTAACATGAAAAGGGATTTAAGATGAGTTTGACACAGAAAACTGAAATCCCCCATGAAAAGGTACTTTCAGGACATTTTACAATGTACATCATGTCCAGCCCAACTCCCAGCAAATATCTGCACAAATGAAGATTTATAGTGTTATTTTCTATGAGATTAAGGCAAAGAAACATCTTATCTAAAATCATCTGATTGTCTGGATGGCTAAAGATGCTTTTGATGCAGTACAATGAAAACAAGAACAGCACAACCAGAACTTTCCCTGCTTTGTTCCCATCCCTGCTTGTCATTAAACCAATATATTCCAAAGTCATTGCACAGGCACAGTAATGTTGATTGTTCTGCATTTCACACCTAGAGGTCAGAGATAGGATTCTGATCCAAGATTTTATGAATTTCATTAGTTGAATGAGCCTTCTGTCACCAAAATCATTAGCAATCAGTGCTGCTGTCTTCTTGTACTGTTTTAATGAGGAACTTATTAAGATAGGCTGCTTATCCTCCTCATTATTTAATTTGCCTAATTTCTGAATGGTTAATGTGACACAGCATAAAACTGAAGTAAAAGATTTTTATTATCATTGTATTTTTGAAGTTACCAGTGAAGACAAATCACAAAAGCCACTGAAAAATTCAAAACCCTTATGAAAGAGTACTTATAAAATGACAGTATTTTGGAGAAAAAATTTTGAATTGACAAAAAAAATTACACAGTCAAAGCATCAGAGAAAGGGACCTATCAGTCATACAGAGGGACAGGAGCTCTGGAAATTGCACTCACACTGCCAGGCACTTTATTGCAGTAATTGCTAAATTAGTAACTAATAGAGAGTTTTAGAATAGAACTGAGATTGCAGAACTCCAAAATCATTGAATCCAACCATTAACCCAGCACTGCCAAGCCCACCACTGAATCATGTCCCCAGGTGCCATATTCAGATGTTTTTGGGCAGTTCCAGTATATCCTAAACCCTGTGCTTCTATTTCCTTCCTTGCTCCATGGAGTCTCTCCCTGTGTTTGCCATGGATGCACAGAAATGCTGCTCCCAAGGGTGGAGAGCAGCAGTTCCAACCCAGAGACCAAACTGAGAATGAGATTTTGCTCTCAGCATCTTTTTGAGTCCCTTTCAGCAGAAATGCAAGTGCCCAGCTCAGAGCTGAGGATGGGACAGCAGGTGACAATCCACTCACAATTCCATTGAAAGCATCCATGAGGAAGGGGCAGAAGGGTTTAGGGACATGGGCTGTGATCTCCTTGAGTGTCAGAAAAAGGGCTGGGAGGGGTTCTGGTGGCAGCTCAGTCCTGCCAGAGGAGCTGGGATCTACAATCCACAGCCCACAATTAAAGCTGGTCCTCACCTCCCACCTCAGCACCAGTGACAAGGAGATAACAGAAACAAAGGGGATAAAGGAGAGGGTGGGGAATAAATGCAAACTTTAAACAATATTTATTAAAAAAAGGACTTGCTGGCTATTTGCACTGAACATATTGATGTGTTCTGGTGTTGTGCTATGCCAACAAAAACAATCAGCATCTTCAAGGCTTTTCACACAGCCCCAGCACAGCTGAAAGGCAAACAGCTCTCAGGAAGCAGTCCAACACAAACCCTGTCTGGAGCACATGGCCTCACCTCTTCCCTGGCACTGCCACTGCCTCAGGCAGCAACAGGAACACAACTCCAGCACACAGCTCTGCCCTGCCCACTGCTCCCACCAAGCCAGAGCTCAGGTCAAGGACTGAAGCATCCCCCACAAAGAGTTCTGGCAAAAATCCATAAAGAACCACTCAGTACCAATTCTGGTGTTCCATCACCTGCTAATCCACTGGGTGCTTTGGCACTCATGGAAGTGCCACTGGAAATATTTAGAAAGATGGTTTTTGGGCAAAAAAAAAAATTCAAAAAATTTGCAACATCAAAGCTGAACCTTAAGTCTTCAGCTGGGTTAACACTTCTTCCTTAACACAGCAACACAACATCAGGAAGCCCAACTACATTAAACAGCAAGAACAAAGTAATCAGTTGCAAGAAGTTAATAAAAAATTATGGAATTGCTGGGGGACATAAAAGTAAGATAAAGTTTTACAAATGGTATAGGACCAAGGAACTAGACAAGTTTCACAGGCTGATTGCAAAAACCCCTAAGTTTCTTTAGCAAACAAAGTGTTCTTTCCTTTCAAAACATGCCCCATGTTTATTTTGATGAGAAACCAACCACTTGTGTACTTTATCCCATAGACTGGAAGAAGCAGACTTAAAGTACATAAAACTAACAGCTGGTGTAGTCTTGAGTTCTCAAAAATAATAAAAACCAGAAGTCAACAGTAGCCACAGATATGTAAGCATAAACAGCTAATGAACAGAAAAAGCTTTCAAAATTCCAAGTTAACTCCACTGGAAAATGCCTCATTTAACTCACAATTAAGAATACCAACTTTAAGCTAAGAGCTACCAAATTATGATCTGCTTAAAAATCCCCCAGAAAATAAAAATGCAGAGCAGATTGAAGAATTAATAATAATTAATAACAATAACAGGTCCCTGGCTTGCTGATGTAAATCAGTTTACCCTGGGTACACAATGACATTATTCAAATGCAGCCACAGCAACATCCCCTTGGAGCATGGATGAGCTGAATGATAATAAACCTCCTTTTGGCTGGAGGAATTTTGTCAAATTTAGAGGATTTTATTGAAGGAAATTTACTGGAATTTATTGACAAATTTGGAGGAATTTATTGAAAAATTTGGAGGAATTTATTGAAAATTTTGGAGGAATTTATTGGAATTACCCAATATATTTAGGATCTTGGAGAAGCGTGATTGGGATGAGGATAATCAAAATCTCCCAGGCTCTTATTAAAAAATAAAATAAAATAAAACAAGAAACCAAGCCCAAACCTCTACACTTAAATCTACATCACAGCTTTAAGAAGAACCCAACAGTTTGAAATCCACCTCCAGACAAACTCCCTCTGCAGCCAGGCAGACCAGACCTGACCTCGAGGGAAGCTGCAGAGGTAGGAGCACTGTGATTTCCAAGTGATTCCTTCTGGCAGCTCAAACCTTCAGCTCACAGCAAATGGCATCAAACAGCACCAGGGAGGGAAGGGGGTGGCTGGAAACCTGCACGTCTGCCTGGCAGCCCACACAGAAAAGCTTTGCAGGGGCTGGGGGGACAGGAGGGAAGCTCGGCACATCCAGAACGCCAACCAGTCCAAGCAATCAGATTATTTCCCTAGCATCCCAAGCTAATTGGAAATTAAACCAAGTGTGTAATGGAGCTAATGAAATACAATGTTCTGCTGCTTGAAACAGGAACCTCTGGCTCGCCATGCAGCTAAAGTGAGGTGGAAATGAAGAGAAGGAGGAAAAATGAAGGGGTTGAGGGAAGGCTGAGGGAAGGCAGCGCTCCCTCCACAGCTGGAGGGTCCTGCCCTCAAGGGAGCCAGGCTGCAGGAGATGATTGTGAGGTGCTGACATTTCAGAGAGCACTCTGGGCTGGCAGGGTACATCTGTGCCATCAAGCACAGGCTCCCAGCTGGGAGATTCAGAGCAGCCATGGATGGGTGTCTCACAGGGCCACTCGTTTTTATGAGCATGCTGCGTGCCCAGAATGTCTCTACCAGGTGCTCTCCAGAGAACAAGACCCCTCATCCTGTTCACATCATCACTTTTATCTCCAAGCCCTCCTTACTTTGCTTCCCTAGAAACAGGAACTATTCCCTAGCCCAGGAACCATTAACGTTTCTCATTTTACAACAGTAATTCTTCTCTGTGAGGGTGGTGAAGCCCTGAGGTTGCCCAGAGAAGCTGAGGCTGCCCCATCCCTGGAAGTTCTGAATGGGACTTGGAGCAATATGGGATAGTGGAAGGTGTCCCTGACCATGGCAGGGGATGGAAAAAATTGAGAATTAAGGTTTCTCCCAACCCAAACCCTTCTGTGATTCAATAATGCTACAAAATGGTTCAACGCTGCAAGTCAGAGAGCCCTCATGAGCCTCTCACACTGTCAATGCTTGTTTATATGTATAGATATAAAATAAAGCTCTGGGAGACTCACACACTCCCAGCTCCTGATCACATCCCAAAAACTGCCTGGGTGGGGGAAGACCTCCTGGCTTGCTTTTTGCAAGTGGGCTGAATTTTTATGCAAGGGAAGTTAAGCGTTATACATCCCACGGTGTGCTTGCCCTAACTGGGTTTTTTTTTCCCTGCACTTCCCAGCAGAAAAATGACACTTTGTGACAGACTGGAACATCACTCCTGCTCTCATATCCTTGCAAAAATCAGGATGTGTGAGCTGTAAGGCAGGAAAACAAGCTTCCCCCAGCTGTTGAAACTCTTGTGGTAGGTGGGCAAGAAGCTGCTCCATCACAAGGGGCTTCTTGGCACAGCTGAGCCCTCAGTGCAGGAAATAACTCCATACAAGGACACAGAGGGTCTGCAGCTCCCTGCTCCCCTTCCAGAAATCACTGTGGTGTGATCCCAGTCTGGATCAGGCACCTACCAGGCAGATCAGAAAGGTTTTGTTTTATTTTTTGCAGTTTTCCTTGCAGAGGTTCTCGCTGGCACCATCCAGTGGCAAATGGGCTGTCTCTGATCTGAGCTGAGAAAAAAGGACCAGCTAAGCACCAAATTCCTTACAGAGCCCTAAAAAGGGGGTGCAGAGTTCCAAAAGATCACAACCACAACATTATCTGACAAATGGTACTTGCCAATAGCTAGAAGTGTCTGTTCCAATGGAAAATAACATGTAGACACATGTCAAGAAAATTCCCAGCAAACTGACTGATGTTAGAGATCCTGGAATGATTTGTTCAGCAAGATTAATATTTTGGAAATTAGGCACATACTGGAGGCTGTAATTGGAAGGAGACAAGTCTCTGATAGATGAATTTGTCAATTAAGCTTTATAAATGATGGATCTGGGAAGACAAACTCTGGAGCCATGGAAATTCACAAATTACCAAACTCCTCACCTCTCTGCCAGTACTGAAAACAAGGGGGGGAAAAAAAAATCACATCTTTGAGGGAAGATGCTCAAGAGCTGCATCCTTCATACCACAAACCCACCAAACAAAAACCCAAGTCCCACATGCATGCCTGAAATTCCCTCAGACCTCTTTAGGATGAAAACACCTGCTCAGTAAGTGAGATTCCCCTGCAGGAGCTCATTCCAAAGCCAAAGCTGGTTTCAGCTGCACAACAAGAGGGTCACAGTGGGAAACCAGAAGCTGTGCCACCATCACAGGTGGCAGCTCTCCCTTTCTCCCTGCTTTAAGTCTTTGCTGTGCCTGCTGCCACACACACAGCTGGTTTCTGCAGTGCCAGGCAATCCCCCACATTTCCTCTCTCTGGCATCTCACCACACATGAACACAGCCCCTGCTCAGACAGGCTCCTCCACAGCTTCTCCCCATCTCTCTCCCAGCTTGTTGCTGCATTTGGCTGCACAGTTTACCAAAAGTGTTGCTTTTCCTTCTGGACAGCCTCATGGAAACAGCACAAGCATCCATTAGAGAGCTCCACAGTGCCACCACCACCACTCCTCAACAGCCCCAAGCAATGTTCTCATTCACTGCAACATATCCATCACTGGGTAAAAGAAATTCCACCCACAAATGCCATCAAGTGTCTCCCAGAAGGAAATATTATCTCTACTTGCAGCACAAACATTATAAAAAACCCCCAAACCACACACAGGACCAATTCAGACATGGTTGGAGGACTTCAAGATCCAGCCTGCATCTGCAGTGCTTGGTTTGAAAAGAAGAGGGGTATTTTTTTTGCCCACAGGACAGAAAGGGAATCCTGGAGCAGCCCCAGGTTGATGAGACACTGCAGAGCTCCCAGCAATATTCAGCTCCACGCTGGGATGTGGATTTTCAAGTCCTTACAACCTTCATGAGCAGGAATCATGAATTCATCCAGCAGTGACAGCTCACTCCTCCCACCAGAAGAAAACACCAGCTGCAAAGGGAAAACACAGGGCTGGAGAGTCCCCATGAGGAGCAAGTGACCTCCTGTGCCCAGGGAGAAGGTGCTGCTCCACTCCCTGCTGGATAACACAATTCCCACATCCTCACTGCCTCCCACAAAGTCCTTTTGGGACTCAGGGGAATCACCAGTTTCTCACCAAGGGGTTCTTTTCTCAGCTTTAATAGAAAGAGAAGGATAAAATTCCTGCAGAGGACAGGCCCAGGAGGCAAAAGCTCCTTTTGTTTCTAAACAGGCTCATTCCTCAAGACATCAGCTCAGAGACATTCTGCTTGCTAGCTGGTAGGAAAAATAAAAGGAAGATCATCTTCCTCCATAGGGTCATCCAGGAAAATCCCACACACCCACTGAAGTTCTGGCAGGGAAGGAACCCACATCCCTTGCAGGCACAGCAGGAGAACACTCTGATTTATCTCTACTGGTTTTTAGTCTCATCTGTGAGCTGGAAACTCAACACTGCTGGAGGGAATCTGGATTAGATCAAACTGGACCTCACCACCTCAGATCTCAGATTCCCTTCTTGGTGGTAAAGGTAAAAAACCTCCCAGCTACAAGAGAGTTTAATTATACTCCACAAACTTGGTGCATTTACTAATCAGTTAGGTGATCTCAGCTTACTCTGTGCTGAGTCCCAAGAATGTTTCTCACAATAAATTGTGATGTAGAGGGTGTAAAACACAGCACAAAAAAAATCTGTATAGTCCACAAAAACATAGAACAGCCACATCTGAAAAACCTTGGATCCAGCATGAGGAAGGAGAAATGCTACAGGAAGGAATTAAAAACTGAATAGGAAAAACCTAGAAAATAGCAGGGAGAAGGTGACATCAGTTAACTTAAGCCATGTAGATAACAGAGACTGGCAGGGAATCTATTGCATGGGTTAAAAGTTACTTTAGAAGGTCAAGGATTGAAAATATTTGGAGAGAAAGGTTGTTCCATTCAAATGTTAAAAGACCAGTAAGGTTTTAGATGGATTTCCTCTCGTGTTTTTCTGCTAATATTTACATTCCTGAAGAAAACCAAGTGCAGGGATAAAAAAAGAGCCAGGAGAGAAGTAGTTACAAAATAAAGTGTCTAAAGACAGTCAGCTTTGGTTCTGCTTTCAGCTGCTGCCATCTCGTGGTCTGCTCTCCCTCTCCTGGGCTCAGCACTTCCAAAGCTCCAAGGAGGAGCAGTCATTGCAAGGCCAGAAAAAAATAACAAAAGGAGATTTTTCCATGACTTCAGAGAAGCTCTGGCCACCAGCAGGTGTGAAACACTCCCACCTCTCTCCCCTCACTGTGCCCTATTGCTGGCTGTGAATGGTGTTCTGCAGTAACAGTGCACAAAAATCTCATTTTGGAAGCACATTTTTGTTAGAACATGAGGATTATGGGGGAAGAGGCTTCTGAGTTGCATTTTACCCAGGTTACCAGTAAGAGAGGTGTTGAGGGCTGAGCAGCCAGGCAGCCAGGCCCCAGCTTTATATTCCTCCAGTCCTGCTCCTGCTGAGCTTCATGTGCAGAAATGCAGGGTGAAAAAACAAGGATTTGTCTTAAGACAACTCTGGGAAGAAATGAGGGCCCCCCCTCTGTGGAAGGATCCTCTTCAGCAGGATCCCAACTGACAAAGGGCAGCCACAGATGTCAGAGCCATCTGGAAAATGAGATTAAAGACTTCTCCACAATCAAACTTGTGCAGGGCAACTGAGCCCTGCCCTTGTAAAGGGTTTTGGGTCATGGCCTGCACAACACAACTCAGAGAACTCTGCTGTCATGGCAAAAGCCACCAGATACATCCCTATCAATATATCTGCAATTAGAAGTTTGAATTAATTCACCCAGTGGCTGCACCTGCACAGAAAATCACCTCATGTGAACTAAGGCAACATCCTGACAACAAAAAAAAATACAGATAAAAGGGAAAGAACCCTGGCTGTGCACCTACAGCACCTCAATGCCCTGACATCCCCAAAAGCTGCTGCTTTATTAACTCAGAATAATGCCATTAATCCAAAAATACAAGGAAAAAAAAAGAACAAACCCAAAATGTTTCTGAGAAGGTCACCTCCAACTTACACATCCTTATGATGAAGGTGATCTGAGCCCAGAGAAATATGCACCCTGATCCCTGCACAATTATGAGGCAATTAGTGAACCACAGATGGAGATGTTCCTCTACCAACACCCAGCTCAAATGCTGAGAGCTTGCTCATGTGCTAGAGGCAACCAATTACAAAGCCATAATAAAACCTTTCTTGAAGACTCTTTTTCAGCTGCAGCCTTTTTTAGCTCCTGCTCAAAATCCTCATTTCTCAGAAGAGAGAACAAGTGTGGATTTCCCATCTCAAAAATTCTGCTTCATTAAGTAGCTAATGTTGCCCATTTCCACAAGCCATCAAAAGAGGAGAAACATTTATAATATAAATATGAATGAGCTTGGCTAACAGGTTGCAATGACTGAGATGCACCATTTACAGAGGAATAGGCCATCAGAAAAGATCCATCTGTATCCATTCCTTCCAGCAATCTTTTCTTTTTGATAGCCAATACTGATACACACATTTTACTTAAAAAGACCTTCCAGGCAGGACTGCATTCCAAGGAAAAATACCTTAGTAAATATCAACTTGCACACAAATATCACTTATTTGGCAAACACAATTCAAGGTCATCAGGAAGTTTCAAATGGAGAAAGCAATGAGGTGGCTGGTTTGACCAGGAAGATGAACCTTAATTAGGGGGGGATAATTCCTGTACTTTTGAGGGAGCCACTGTGCCACAAAGGAAGGAATTTCAAAGAGGATCAACTTAACTAAAAGGTTAGTTAATCTAACTACTAAAATTTCTTTCTTTCTTCTAAAATTTCTTTTCCTTTTCTACTAAAATTGTAACCAGAATAAATGTTGTATTAAATCAGCAGCTCTAAGAGCATCAAGCCTTTGATAAAATCTCTCCCCATGCACCCTTAAAAGAAAAAATATTATGCCCCATCTACAGTAAAACCTGGGAAATAGAACAGCAGCTACAGAATCCTCTCCAAGCCTGCAGATCTGAAAACACACCCCAGGCCTCTCCTTCATCACCACCACTCCTCCAAGTGCATTTTCCTGCTGTGAATCCTCAGTTTTGGAAAGAGGCAGGTACTGTGACCCTGCACAGCTCCAGGAGAGCTGCCCCAGCCCACCCTCATTACCACCAGGAGCTCAGGAGTTTTCCTGATGTTTTATTAAGAAGCCCTGTGCTACTTTTGGAGGTTTATTTAGCAAATGGAACACACACTGCCCTTTGGTATTTCTTCTCACCATTCATTTGAGTCTATGTTAAGTTAATACATTTTTAAAATACATATCTGTGCTTTCCTGTAAACCAGTGGCTCATTTACCAAACCACTGAGATCAACAAGCACAAAGGGCAAGCAAAACCTTGTTATTTCTCCTGAAGTAGCACATCTTTTCAGCCAGAGCTCTTCACCTCATCTCCATGTGGCTGCAATCAGAACAAAATCAGAGCTGGAACCAAGGCTGGGAGAAGAGGAGGTTCTGTCCCTGACCTCCTCTGCTGCCTGGGAGCTGCTGAACACCAGGGCCAGCATTGAAGTGGAGCTGAAGGAGCCCAAGCAAGTCCCTTCAGAGGCTGCAAGGCACCCCCTCCACATTGAACTGCAACAGCAGCCTCAGAGCTGCCTAGACAAGAAAAGCACCTTCAAGTAGTCATCAATATTCACACAGAAGCCTGGCATAAGAAAAACAAAAATCAGGGAGGCAGATAAAAAGAACAACTTGTAAAAGAGCTGGATATCAGAGAAAGAGGTGTCTGCATCTCCTGAGAGACACCACCACTCACACTGCTGCCTGTGACAGTCAGACACCTCGAGTTTTACTGTCTCTACAGAGTCTTACAAAGAGCAATCAGCAGCCTTCACTCTCCTGCTAAAGGGGATGGCACCTTATCACCTGCACTTGGTTTATCTCAGGTGCCTAAAAACTACAGCAGAACAGAAATTCTGTGGTTTGACTTATGCACCACAGAAAGAGCTGTTAAACCTGCCCTAATAATGTGAGATTATTTCTTTAACCAGAGTCCATTCTCTAAAAGAGCTAAAGAAGTAGCAGTCACATTCTTAAACTCTGAGTTAACTTCTGCAGCTCAGTTTTTCTTCCCTGCTAAGGGTCAGGCTGATATTGGCATTCTCCCTGGATTCCAGCAGGAAACAGTATTCAATGAAAGGATGATGAAGTGGGACACTTCAGCTCCTTGGCCACCACCTTTTAGTCACAAAATAATAGCAGGAGACACCTGGCTTGGAAGTGGACCCTTCATCAAGCATAATTAAATGCTGATTTAGTAGGTAATTTACTCATGTGAAATTCCTGGTCATGATCTCCACCTCTCCTCTGACAACTCATTTAACTTTATTAAAAACATTAGCATTGATTTTCTCCACTCATTACAAGCCAGTGGGTTTATCTGCATTAGCAAATTAATTCATCCAAACTCTTATTCCAAGAAGAGCCAAAGCCTGCAGGAAAGCAAGAGCTACAAGCTGTCACCAAGGCAGCAGCATCACATATTTCTTGCTCTTCTGACTCACTTGGCCAAGAAGCTAAAACAGGCAAAAGCCCAAACTGATCAAACAACAGAAGATACTCCCTGTTTTCTGAGGCAGTAAGTGTTCCCTAACCAAAATCACCCCAGAACCTTTCACATCTGTGATTTCCAAACAACACAAACTCAAGCATGTGGCATTCACATTCTCTGAACATGATTCTTTCACCCAGGGTTTTTCTCCTGGGGAGCTGAAAGACAGTGAGAGAAGCCTCAGAGTAAAGGAAAACAATTCTTATTTCCTTTGCTTCCCCTGTGTTGTGCTCATGTGGAATGTGGAGATTGTTTACCCACAGGTGATTGTTCCATTGGATTCTGGTGTCAGTTGTTTTCACTCTTTGGCCAATCCGGGCCAAGCTGCGTTGGGACTCTGGAGAGAGTCAGGAGTTTTCATTATTATCTTTTTAGCATTCAGTAAATATCTTTTCTGTATTCTTTAGTATAGTATAGTATTCTTAACTATAATATAGTATAACAAAGTAATAAATTAGCCTTCTGACAACACAGGAACCAGATGCAAAGCTCTTCTGTACCACGGGAATTTACAATAAAGCACCATGCTGGGAACACCTTACCATGGGATTGGAGTCTGCAATCAGATCCCTCAGGGAATCCAGGAACCCTTGGTCCTCCACCATCTGGGCATTGATGTCGTGGAGCTTGGCCACACACACAGCTGCAGTTTTCCTCACGTAGGGGTCCTCATCCTTCAGGCACTTGCGCAGGGGCTCGCACAGGTACTCGGTGATTTTGTCCACGCGGATGCAGCCCATGGTGCGCACGGCCAGGGCACGGATCAGGGGGTTTGGGTCCTCACAGTCCTGCACCACAACACAAACACAGCTGCAAAAACCAGACTGAAACCAGACTGCTCTTGTTTAAGCAGCATCTCTCTGATTGCATGCTAAGTGTTGGAACCCAGGAAATTCCTCTGACTGCCCTGGAGAACTCGAGACCCTGCCAAAGGGTCAGAGACCTTGGCACAGAGACCACAGCCCCTGAGCCTTTGATTTAGCCTTGGAAAAAAACAATTATCAACCTTTATATGAAGAAATACAAGTCAAGAAAGTTTAAGTAGAGTAACAGTTAGTTTGTCATGGGGTGGAAAATAGATTTTTGAGGTTTTTAGAATGGGGACTTAGGGTCCCAAGATGGAGGAATTTGGGTGTGCCTTGTCCTTTTTCCTTGTTCTTCCTAGCCTCCATCTTCTAGGTGATGCTGGCATTTTTAGATTGGTTTAGAGTAGAAGCTCACTGTCTAACATAGGTAATAGGTACTGAGAAGTTATTGTAAATATTGTACATGTAGTTTTTAGTATAAAAGATAACACCAGTGTGCCTCAACCCAGCCTGCCAGACAGACCTTTGGCTGGTCGGAGAAAGAATTTATAGATAAGAAACAATAAACAACCTTGAGAACAAGAACAGAAGAGTTCTGACTCCTTCTTTGCCAGGCTGGGAAAAAGAGACTTTCTAACATATCTCAGAGTCACTCTGACCAGCAGAGATTCTGAGAGCTAAGAGCCAGGCAATTGTTTCAGATCAGGGATAAGAGGGTGCTTGCTGCTTCACAGAAATATTTTACTCTGTCTCGAGATGTTTCCTGTCACTTCATTCTCCCAGCAAAGCTGCTTTCAACATGATCCAACAGCTAAGCTGGAGAGGCAGCTCTCAGCACCCAAAATCTCACAACAGACAAAGTAATTTACTGACTTCCAACCTTCCTGGTTTCAAGGAGCAAGAAATAAAATGGGGGAAATCAACAACTAAGAACAATGCAACAGTCATCAAGGCCTACTTCTTAAAGGCCAAACACAAACATCCTTTAAGTTACAACACATGGAGCACTAAGCAAAGGCTACTCTAGAGATGCTTTTCTAAAGACAAAAAAGAGGAATACAACATTTCCTATTCCAAGCCTACATAATTTTCCATGCATCCAATCCATCTACATCTCTGAGCTCCACCAAAATCAGCCTGTAAAAGGATGGCTACAGCATGACCTACAAAAGCATTTACCTTGCACTGTTCAAACTTCCTGCAGCTGAAAAACTAATTTAAAGTCTGCAAGAGAAGTGACACATCCTACCAGTGCACTCCCCACCTTGAACTGGGAAGGGCTGAGTTAGTGCAGACCAGTGTCAACACCTGCTCTTCACTAACATCTGTCCCTCAAGCTGCCAAAAGGGACACCAGGCTTTCCTTGCAGGGTGTGAGATGGAAAATATCATTTTGTTAGTCCATTCTAACAGAATGGCACTTTAAAGACAGACAATATTCCTTCCAGAGAGGAAAACAGAGACATCCTCTCTGGCCAGAAGAGCAGATCTCTGAGCTTAGGTCTTCTCACCTCCTTCTGCCTCAAGAATCACAAAAGAAACCTGGGACTCAATCCCATTCCCCAGTGTCTCATATTTTATAAAACTACAAGGAGTCTCAAACTTCTTCTAAGTGCTGGGTTTTATCATGCACAACATGAGACTGGAATAACATTTCCTAGATAAGGAGAGGCAACCTGACAGGAGAACTAAAGGCATCCCAGCAATCAGGCTGTTGTTTTTCCAGTGAGCTGTCTCTCAGTTTCACCAGAGATAAAGGTTTTCCACACAGAGCACAGTTGGAAGATTCAAACAGGAAGTTTGATATTCATGTCTCAGATACTGCAAAGGCTGGAAGATGAAACAGATAAAATCTGTTTTCCAGCACCAGAAGTTGGTAAAACAACAGAAGCAGCTTTCCCTGGAGCAGGCTCTCTCACAGCCACTCACAGGGCTGCTGAAGTCATCTCCTCTGTGCTAACCAGAAGGAACAACTGAGAAAGGACCCAGATCTGGTGGATTCAGCACCCTCCTCTATGAGCCCAGCCCCAAAGCAGAGATAAAGCTGCCAAAGGACAAAGATGTGCTGGCAGGCACTGTGCAGGACCCTTTCCTGATGTGCCAGGGGAGCAGGTTACCTTCACAAAGCTGTTGACAGCCATGATGGCCATGTCTGGCTGGCTTTTGGCATAGTTCATCAGGTACAGGTAGACCAGCTTCTTCAGCTCCAGGTTGTCAGTCTGCATGCAGTTGACAACATCAGGGAACAGAGAGCTGCATACACAACACAAGGATGGGATCAGAGAAATGTTTAGGTTAGGAAATGCCAGCAGTTCCCCCAGCACTACCACAACCAAGCCCTCAAGTGCCACATTTAAACATCATCTAAAACTCTCCCAGGGATGGTGACTGCACCCCTGCCTGTTTCAACCCCATCTGAACCTCCCTGGCACAACTGGAGGTTATTTCCTCTCATCCTGTAAGTTCTCACCTGGGAGAAGGGACTGCCCCAGCTGCATCCTGCTGGTAGGGAGTTCAGAGTGAGAATACCCTCCTTGAGCCTCCTTTTCTCCAGACTGAGCCCCCCCAGCTGCTCCTCATCAGACCTGTGCTCCAGCCATCTCCTCCTCTGGACATGCTCCAGCTCCCCAATGTCCTTCTTGTCATGAGGGGCCCCAAACTGACCCCAGGATCTGAGGAGTGGCCTCAGCAGTGCCCAGCACAGAGGGACAATCACTGCCCTGCTCCTGCTGCCCACACTGTTCCTGATACAGGCAGGTGCCATTGGCTCTCTTGGCACACAGCAGCTCATGTTCAGCCACATCTGACCAGCACTCCTGGTCCTTTTCCATCCTTCCAGCAGCTCTTCCTCATTCCTGGAGTGTTCCATGGGTTGTTGTGACCTGACCCCATATCACTGAGCCTCACACCTCTGGCCTTCAGCCTGCCCAGATCCCCCTGCAGAGCATTCCTGCCCTCCAGCACATCCACACTCCCACCCACAAAATAAAAACCAGAGGTTGCATGGCATGCAAAGAGGATAGTAACAACATCAAGGAAGCCAGAAAAACAGGAGCTCCACTTTAAGAACCCTGCTGTTTAATGAAAGGTCACTTTCCCTCTCAAAGCAGTTTGCAATGCTTTTATAATAATAATAATTTAATCTCCTCTACAGCTTTAACATAGGAGGAGGTGAAAACTAATGCCATTTCCTAAATGTGTTTTAACTGGGGAGTTCACCAAACAAGAAAATTCTACCATGCCAGGCCTGGAAATGAACCCACAAGAGGAAAAACATTGCTTTAAAATGTTTTGGTCATGCAGGACACTTATGAAGAACCTGCCAAATTCCAGACTAGCAAAGTCCAGAGTGATTAGAGGCTTAGACACTGACAAGCTGGGTTTCACTCAAATGTCAAGCAGCCATGTGTAAACAGCACTGCAGAATAACACAGGAAGTTACACAAAGATTCTGCAGCTCCCAGGTTTGCTGTGGGGATCTGAAGGTGATGGGTAAATGCTGCTGGCAGAAAAGATTAGGGTTTTTTTTTTCCCTTTCAGTTTATATGTTCCTTCATTCTGTGATGAAGTCATGATGCTGAATTTGCAAGCTTATATTGATTTCCGTGGCAACAGACCAGGCTGCTGTGAATTCAGAATTACTGACTGAATTCAGAATTACTGATTCTCTGCTGGGCTCCAGGAGCAGGAGGGAGAAAGGCAGAAAGCATTCATCCCAACAGGTTTTTCTGCTTCTCTCAGAAAACAATACTGGGGACAGTAAATGCCAGTGTCCCTCAGCTGCAATTTTAACATCAGCCATTTTAAAATGCAGCTTTAATTTATGCTGTGCCAGATAAGGCTAAGAAAAACTTGGAATTATCTTTGTAACATTAAAGCCAAGGACAGCAAGCAGCAAGGAAACATCACCTAAAGTGCCATACAAAATGGCTGAATCTGGGTATGCTTTAAATAAAAAGGGCTCCTGGCAGTGAGATAAACCCACACTGAAAACAGTTGTTTCTCTTGCTTTCAGTGACAGCAAGGAGTTTGAAACACCTGTGACTGAGGCACAGCACAAGCAGGGACGCAGCCATCCTCAGCTGCTCCAGGGACATGTGTCACCACAGCTGAGTCCCAGGACAGCCTGAGCTGCCACAGGTACAAACTGCCTTTACCTGACATCCTTCCCCACAGTCATGGCTGCAATAACCTTCTTTACAGCTTCTTTCCTCTTCTCTTTCTTTTCATTGTTGAGTTCAGCCTTCAGTTCAAAAATCTCTCCTGGTAGAAGGAAAAAAAACCAAACAGATTAAATCTCTCAGGAGAAGAAAAGGGCTTTGTTTTAAGGGTAATTCAAGAGTGAATTTTTGCTTTCTTGGCCTTTTATGGGAATCATAAAACTGCTCCAGCTGCACTTGGAAGCTGTCAGACCTTGTGCAGAACATGGTTCACTGAGAAGCAAAGCTGCACCACTCAAGGGACTGATATGACTCCACCTTGCAGAGGAAAATGCCACAAACAAGAAGCACACTGCGTGTGGCAGCTCTCCCACCTCCAGGACACCAAATCACATCCCTGGAGCATCTGTTTCTCTCAGGCAACCATTACATAACCAGCATGAAAAGATACTTGGAGATGCCAGATTCGTGCCTGTAAGAAACAAACTAAGCTAGGAATTCTGCCCAGACTTTTTTAAGTTTTGCTCATCATTGAAAGCTTCCTCAGAAAGCTGGAGTGGAGCCCAAATGCTCTGGTTCCTGAAACAGGACAGCATGTGTTTAGTCCAGTGGAAAAAAGCTAAAGAGACAGAGCTACCAATAATAAAAGCTGCATGAAACACAGTCTGGATTCCAAGGCTCCCAAAGCAGCATTAATTCCTCCAGATATGGCTGTGTGGAAAGCCAGTTCAGGCTGGGTCACCAAAGTGGCAATCAAGTTATAAAATAAAACAACATGTGCAAAAAGGCTGTTTATCAGGCCTGCTCCAGGCAGAGCCAGTGGTATGAGACTGATAATGCTCCCAACAGACAGACAGACAGACAGACAGCTTTCCTCAGGAAGGACAGCCAGCAGCATTCCCACTGGGAGACAGCCTGAGCATATGATAAAATATCCAAACATCCCTGACAAGTTCTAGCACCAACTTTCCATTCCTACACTCGCTCAGAGCAGCAGCACTAATTAAAATCTGACACAGAGAGACTGCCAGGGACTCCAAAAAAGAAGAGAAGCTGCTGCAGTGCAGAGACCACTCGTCATCCCTCCTGCCTGAGGAAGAGCCTGGCATTACTCACCCAGAGCTCCTGCCCTGGAGCAGAGCTGAGACAGCTCCAGCTCCCACCCAGCCCAGACTGGCTCCCTGCAGCCAGCCCACAAAAACCTGCCTTCAGCTCTCAACTTCCAGAGCTGCTCCTCTGAAAGATGTCAACTGCATTAGGTTCATTTATGAGCTCATTGTGAAGCTTAATGACACATAAATACATCAACAGTGTGGGTTTTTGCACTGGCAGGCATTCACAGGGAGCACTCAGCCATTTTGCAAAGGAGAGGTTAATGCAAACCATTTTCCACATCTGCTGGAGAATGATCAGGCTTAAATTGCACTCAGCAACAGTGTTTTGTTCAAAAACAGGTTAGAAAATCTGCCTGGGACAGTTTCAGGAGAACAAGCCCTGCCCTGAAGCAGCTGAATGAGTAAAGTGATCCCAAAAAGCCTTTCCAGGATTCCCATTTTTAAGGGCAGCAGCTTGTCCTGAGGTCAGGTAACCACCCCACCTGCAGTAAAGGCAGAGGAAACTCAATCAGTGCACACCTGCAGCTTTGGAGAAAATGGCAGCAGGAAAACCCATAATGTTTGCTTGATGTATATATCCAAAATATTAAATTCCTCACATCAGCTTAATCCTGTGATGCCCAAATTAACACCCATCCCTAGTCTGGCACTTGTTGGCCCATAACCAGAACTTTGTCTCTGGCCAGATCTGCACTCAACTCCCATTGCTTTGCTTTCTGATCCTTGAAAGAGCAGCAATTTGGGTCATTTTGTGAATCACAAAAACGTGTAATACCCCAGTTTTGTCTTTTGTCACCATGTGACCTACTTTGGAAGTTTCTCCCTGGATGATTAAGAAGAGAAACAGGGACAGAGCTACCAGAAAAGCACAAGTTCTCCTGCATGCAGTTAAAAAAGCTGTGTAAAAATAACCACCCACCACCTCCAATCCACTGCACCAGCTCAGCACCAACCTTTTTTATTGGTCGTGAAGTATTTGGAGTCCGTCATGGTTCCAGTTCCTTAAAACACCTGAGAATATGAGGAATAAAAAAAGAACAAGTCAGCTCCAAATGCAGTTTGGTGACAACAGCCAGTTTGTGAGGCAGGAACTCGAGCAAGGATGGTTGGTGAGTGAAGGAGGAAGCAAAAGCTTCACATCCACAGGCACGAGTTCCCCAATCTTCATCCTGCACCTGCTGCTGGTTGTACTTGGCAAAGGCAGGGATTTAAATGGCTTGGTAAAAACACAACAGTGGAGCTCAGCCCAGCTCCCTAAATTCTCAGTCTCAGCAGGCAAAAGGTATTTTTTGAACTCCTTCTAACCAGCAGATGCTGGTGTGCTGTGCAGCTTTCCTGGGTACACAGATTCATTTTCCAAGGGAAAGCACATCCAGTGTCTTGCCTGGCAGGGAGAAGTCCATGTTTCAGACAAAGGAAACTGTCATCTCATCTCCCCCTAACGATATCTGCCTGTGCTGCATCTGATGGAAGGCACAATTAACCCCACTTGCAACACCCACCCCCAGGCCTTTCATTCCTTTCCCTCCTTTTGTTCCCAGCAGATGCAAAACAGTGTTTTGTTTTTTTTTTAAAGAGAAACCATTACTTTTCAGTTTTCTCAAGCTTGAAATTGAAATATTTCTCTGTCAAGATCTGACATCCCACCTCTGAGATACACACACAGAGCTCATTATTTCTTTTTTCTTTTCTTTTTTTTTTTTTTTTTTGTGGACAGGATGGAAAAATGCTGTTGGAGCAGCAAATGCTCAGCAGAGCCACAAGAGTGGTCTCACCAGTACTTCTCTTGCTCCACAGAACTAAATTAATGCCTTGGAATACAGGGATTGCCCAAACATATGTGGATATCCATCATTTTATTTTTACAATTGCTAGCTCTGTGACAAATATGAAACAATTTTCAAAACAAGCAGAGGAGTGGGCACTTGTACTGCTTTTGATGAAAGTCTGTATCAATGCTAGGAACTATGACCCTAAAACCATCTCAAAAAGGATTTTATCGTTTCTTTCCTCCTTTTTCTATCGTTTTGGCCCCAATTCCCCTTTTCTCACACATCCTTCCATGACCTTAAAGGCTGCCAGCAAAGCAGTAAATCATCTGTTCCCTAAATGCTGCCTGTCTTGCCTCTAAACCCTGCAGGTCTTGCTGGCTCAGCAGCAGCAGGACCAGCACAGCTTTGAACTCCAGGGCTGCCCAGCAGTGCAAGCAAACTGTTCTTCCTTAACCCTTTCCTCCCTCATCCCTCCACCAACCCCAATGCCATCACCTTTCCACGTTCCCCCATCCACCTGGATCAGCTGAACACCCCAGCAGTTCAATTCCCAGCCCCAATTTCCACCCTTTTTTTCCATGGGATAATCCTGTCCAGCTGCCAAACATCTGGATGAGGATCAACCTGTTGCTTTTCCCAGTTTCCTGGAGCTGCTGCCTGCTCTGTTTCCACCTCATCCAATTAGGCTGAATGACTGGGTTTGCTTTGATTTCTCTCCTTTTCTGCTCCTGCCAAGCCTGGAGACAGCTCTGGAAACACATTCCTCGTGCAGAGGTGGTTTTAACCTCCTTCCAAAACAGAGGCTGGCTTGGGAAAGCCACAATGAGTGCAATTTTCCCAGCAAAAAAAAATCTCACAGCCCCTCCCTGAAAGCAGAGGCCTCTGTGGAGCTTGTTTTGTAATTAAAATCAGAGTCTGTGTTCAGCTGCAACATTATTGCTGACAGAGTCCTTCGGGTTTGAGCTCAGCTTAAAAGGAAGACTTAAAATGTTTTTCTCTGCCAGAGAATTTGGCACAGTGCCATGCAAAAAGCACCGAACGTGGCCTCGATGTTCTTTGTTTGCATTATGTGGGGATTTGTCATCCAGGGTCACATCTCAGCTGAGCTACTCTAATACAGCTTTAACTGGGGCCAGAGCAGCAGATTAGAGAGAAAATGGAAGGGGGGGAGGAAAAAACCCAACCCAAACACCATAAACATCAGCCCAGTTGAATAAAGCTACACACAGGGAGGAAGGAACCCTGCTGCATTTCAGAGATGGTCACTAAACCCCAAGGGCAGCACATTATGTTGTTTTTCTCCTTTCAGATATTGTTGTTTTTCTCCTTTCAGATACTTGGAAACATGAAAAATCCTAGAAACACTCAGACAGGGCCAAGCACAGCTCATGCCTCCTGTGATGGAGGTAAATGAGAGCTGCCTTAGGTGAACAACCAACCTGCCCTACTCCATGTGCAGCACAGGAAAATGCTCCTTTTCTCACCAGCACACAGATTGCTGCTTCATGTGTGTCAGAGCTTGCTTTGCACACTGTTCAGAGACAGCCTGCCAGCAGCACTGGGTATTATCTCATCACTAACAATCTCAGTGTGCTTTACAGCAAATGGAACCAGATATTTCAAACACAGAAAATGCCAGCTCCTTGTAAATGTAAAACCAAGGAGAGACAAGGTAAATTAGAGCATCATGAGCAGCCTTGTATTTTCAGGACAAAAATCTGGTTTAGACTGCCCCCTCCTCACTACTGGAAACAGGTAAGAGGTGCTCAAAGCTGACAGCAAAAGGCTCCTCCTGATCCATCCCCAGCAAATGATCAGAGATGAGAGGGAGGAATGGCTCCAGAAAGCTCCAGCAATGCTCAGTGCTACCAGCAGTGGCTGGACATTTCAATGTAGACTGAATCAAAGCAGGATAAGCCTCCCCAGCCCAAACCCACACAGAAAACCTGACCCTGTGTCTGAGCAACACCTGCTTGACCCCAGCCAGCCTGAGGCACTCCCCAGCACTGATCCCACACAGGAGGGGGGCAGGTTTAAGGGCCTTGGGATTAAGGCAAGCTCCTGGACATTGAAACCATCAATCCCTAAATCTCTCCAGTGATCCCTGGTTTAACTCCAGTGGAAGTGGTGCCACCCATTTTTCCTGGAAAGCCTCTCAAGGAGCTGTGTGACAGCCCAAGCATGGCCCAAGGCCACTGGAGAGCCAGGAAGATCAATGAACAATGCAATGTGGATGGCAGAGGGAGAGCTGTGCCTGCAGCCCTGAACTTGTGCTGGCACAAGGATTTTGTTTCCATCCTGGGGACAAACACCCCCATTCCCTGGAAGCCCCATCCCACACCTCCAGCAGGACTCCCAGTGCCCACCCACCCTCCAGACTGGCATCCAGTACCCCCCTCAAGCCCCCTGCCCACCAGCCCTTCCCCCTCAGCACCATTCCCCAGATCTCTCCCAGTATCCCCCAGTCACAGGAGCATTCCCCACAAATCCCAGTTCCCCATCCCAGCACTCCCAGTCCCTCTCAGCACCCAGCCCTTATCCCTGCCTGCTCCCACCAGTATCCCAGCACCTTGCCATGCTCATTCCCATCCCAGTCCAATCCTCCACCCCAGACCACTGCCTCCTTCCAGGACCCACCTACCCCACGCCTCTCACCCCTCCATCTCCTCCACAACCACCTGCCCAGTCCTCCCAGTGGCCTCTTCCAGTACATCACCAGAGCCACTCCCAGTGCCTCTCCCACCCCATTCCAGTTCCCCCTTCCAGTAGCCCTCACCTTCTCCCAGTAACCCCTCCCAATGCCCCTTCCCACCCTATCCCAGGTGTCCCTCCCAGTGCCCCTCATCTCCTCCCAGTAACCCCTCCCAGTGCCCCTCCCACCCTATCCCAGTTCCCCCTCCCAGTGCCCCTTCCCACCTACACCAGTCCCCCCACCCCTCGTATCCCCTCTTGACGCCCTCCCGTCATCCCCCAGCCCCTCCCTGAGCAGTTTCTCTCCCCTCCCTATCCCAGTTCCCCCCAGTTCCTCACACCTCCTCCCGCTATCCCCTCCCAGCACCCTCCCCACCCTAGGGCGGCACCCCAGCACTGCCCTCACCTCTCCCAGCGCCCCCTCAGCCCCTCCCAACTCCCCAGCAGTGCCCCTACCCGCCCTGTGGCAGTGCCCCGCCGCTGACCCTCACCGCTCCCGTCTCCCTCCCGCGCCCTCAGCCCCGGCCCCACTCACGGACCGGACTCACCGCTGCGGGGGCGGCGGCGGAACCGGAAGCGGAGGAGCCGGGCGGACTTGGATCAGCGAGATCGAACCCTCCCCACCCAGAGCGGCCGCGCCCCGCCACCATAGAGCGGCGGCAGCGGGCGGAGCGCCGGCGGCCCGCGCTTCCGGGGGGCGGGGCGGGGCAGAGGCGCCCCCTGGCGGCGGGGCGGTGTGGCGGTGTCATGGCGGAGGTGGGTGCTCACCTCACGGCCGCCCCGGCCGGCGAGGAGCGGCCGTCCGTGTTCGAGGCGGTGGCCCAGGACAGCCTGATGGCCGCCGTGAAACCCGCGCTGCAGCACCTGGTCAAGGTGAGGGTGAGGGTGAAGGGAGAGGACGGGGGGGCCGGTGTGTAACTCCGGCCGCACTCGCAGGCAGCGGGACAGTTGTGAGCCACCTGGCTTGTGTGAGAATTAGAGGCGTCGTTTATGGCTGCTGTGGTTTATAATTTAGCACTTTACTCCGATTTCAGCTCCTTCCCTGTGAGGAAGGGGAGGCCGTGGCCCAGAGGAGCCGTGGCTACCCCATCCCTGAGGGTGTTCTAATCCAAATTGGACGGGGCTTGGAGCATAGGGATAGTAAAAAGTGGCTGGCTGGCTCCTTCCAACCGAAATCACTCTGATTCCTCCTGTCTTTGTTTGCAACAGGTGCTTGCCGAGTCCAATCCTGCCCGGTACGGTTTCCTCTGGCGGTGGTTTGATGAGATTTACGTCCTTCTGGATTTGCTGCTCCAGCAGCACTACCTGGCCAGGTGCAGCGCCTCCTTCTCTGAGAACTTCTATAGCATGAAGAGGATCCCCATGGGAAACGGCAGACAGCAACCTCTGGCCACAGCTGGCCTGCCAAAGAGGCACCACTGGAAATCTCTGCTCCTGCTGGTTCTTGTTCCTTACCTGAAAGGAAAGCTGGAGAAACTGGTGTCCAGCCTGAGGGAAGAGGATGAGTACTCCATCCACCCTCCTTCATCATCCTGGAAGCGCTTCTACAGAGCCTTTCTAGCTGCTTACCCCTATGTGAACATGACCTGGGAGGGCTGGTTTCTTATCCAGCAGCTGTGCTACATCCTGGGCAAGGCTGAGCATCATTCCCCCATGCTGAAGCTGGCTGGTGTCCGCCTGGTCAGGCTGACTGCAGAGGATATCCAGGCCCTGGAGAAGAAATGGGTTGAAAGCACCTCAAGTCAAACACACAGGTATGGCAGAACCTGGCTCAGGTGTTGCTCTCCAGGGTGTTCCATGGGTGTGTAAATTTAGAGGTGATGCTGCAAGGTAAAAGTGCCTTGTTCTCCAAAAATTCAAGATGAAAGTTCACACTGACAGAATGTGCTCCAAAAGGGTGTATTGTGAGTGAAAATAAGGAAACCAGTAGCAGGGATTAGCTTGAAACGATTTTGTGGTAATTAAATTTCAGAGTTTGGGGGTGGTTTTGGGCATGCAAGCCTTTATTCTGTTCAGTCTTCCCCTGCACTTTTCCAGCAAAGGAGGTGCAGCAGTTGCAGCAATGTTGCTGAAAGGATTGAAAGTTATTTCTTTGATTTTCCTAAGCAGCAGCTGGTCATGGCCACACTGAATACCCTGTGAAATGGTGACCTGGAGTGAAACACTCTGTGCTCCAGGATCCTTTAATCCAAATTATTCTGATTTAGACTTCTGGAAAAAAAAAAAAAACAGGATTTGGATTTCCTTAAAATAAAAAAATAATCCGAAACATGCTAATAAGTGCAAACATGGGACACAGTGACCAGCTAATTTAGGATTAAGGAGTTGTATGAAGCAGTCACTCCCCAGATGCTTTTCCCCATGGTTTCTAGATGGATAAATGTGCAGTAGTAACCATCTTGGATCTTCCTTAAAATAAAAAAAGGATCTGAAACATCCTAATAAGTGCAAACATGGGACCAAGTTAGGATTAAGGAACTGTATGAGGCAGTCACTCCCCAGATGCTTTTCCCCATGGTTTCTAGATGGATAAATGTGCAGTAGTAACTATCTTGGATCTTCCTTAAAATAAAAATCTGAAACATCCTAATAAGTGCAAACATGGGACACAGTGACCAACTAATTTAGGATTAAGGAGCTGTATGAGGCAGTCACTCCCCAGATGCTTTTCCCCATGGTTTCTAGATGGATAAATGTGCAGCAGTAACCATCTTGGATCTTCCTTAAAATAAAGATCTGAAACATCCTAATAAGTGCAAACATGGGACCAAGTTAGGATTAAGGACAAGTATGAAGCAGTCACTCCCCAGATGCTTTTCCCCATGGTTTCTGGATGGATAAATGTGCATAGTAATCATCTCTCCCTGCTTCTCCCTGCTGCAGCTTTAGCTCACGAGTGCAGTCGGCTCTGAGGAGAGCTCTGGGTGCCGTTGCCTTCTCGCTGTCCACCGGCCTGTCCGTCAGCGTCTTCTTCCTCCAGTTCCTGGACTGGTGGTACTCCTCAGAAAACCAGGAGACCATCAAGTCCCTGACAGCCCTCCCCACGCCCCCACCCCCTGTGCACCTGGATCACGAGCCCAGCTCAGCTGTGCTGCCCAGCCTGAGGTCCGTGTGCCCCCTGTGCCGCAAGGTGCGCGTCAACGCCACGGCCCTGGCCACGTCCGGCTTCGTGTTCTGCTACCGCTGTGCCCACGGCTTTGTGAAGGCTCACCAGCGCTGCCCAGTCACGGGCTATGCCACAGAGCTGCAGCACCTGGTCAAACTCTACTCCCCTGAGAGCTGAAGGGCTCCCAGGAGCCTCCAGCAGCTCTTTGGATATCCCATGGAAGGCTTCAGACAGCCACAGCTCCTCGGTGAGCTCTGCAGCACTCGGTGGTTCATCAGCTTTGCTGCCTTTGCACGTTCTGGCAATGTTCTGCCCTTTGTTGATAAGCTGTTCAAACATCCAGGCAGTTGCAGTGGTATCACACAGCCCCAGCCTGTCAGCCAGCACAGAAATGCCTTAAAAGACCAGCTGAAAAGGAGGAAACATTGATTTGGATAAGAGGAATGCAGATGTGAAGATCAAAGACCAGCACTGGTGCTGCTGGAGGGCATGAGCCAATAAATTAAAGAGGTAGGGAAATTCTCCAGGCAGGTTTCTCTTCCCTGGGCAGCTTCCCAGGCCCTTGTGCTGCTCAGGGTGAGCTCTGGCTTTGTCAGAGGTGGAGACAGGCTTAAACCTCTGCTCTTCAGCCTCCAGCATTTTCAGGCTCTTCACTTTGGAATTGAGAACATCACCCTCCTAATTCTCATCAACGGTTCTAAATTAAAACTTTTGACTGTTTAAGGGAACAATATGGACAAGAGGAATGTGACATTTTCTGCACAAGAGAGAAAATGACAAACCAGATTAAAACAAACTCCCAACTGATGAGAATGGTTTATTGTAAAATAAGTCTTTGCACTAATTATTATCTGCTTTTATAAAGCAAAATTCTTTCTTGATTGAGAACCTAATTTAATTCTTTTGTGGTTATTGGAAAAACACTTTGCTCCTCTAGGGGCTCTATTTACATAAGAGAGACAAGACTCCTGCCCCACGTTTCCCTTTAGTGCTCAGGGTATCCCTACCATTGGAGAAGTCCCATTCCACCCCATAGAATCACAGAAATTCTAGGTTGGAAGAGACCTTTAAGATCATCGAGTCCAACCCATGTTCCAACACCCCAACTAGACCATGGCACCAAGTGCCACATCCAGTCTTTTTTTAAACTCTACGAGGGATGGTGACTCCACGACCTCCCTGGATAGATGATTCCAGTATTTGACCACTCTTTCTGTAAAATACTTCCTCCTTATTTCTAGCTTGCATCTCCCTTGGCGCAGCTTGAGACTGTGTCCTCTTGTTCTGTCGGTTGTTGCCCGGAGAAAGAGACTGACTCTAGGGAGCAGCAGTGCTCCAGATATCACAGTGACAGTGCTTAGAGAATACAAGAGCAAAGTTTCTGCACAAAGTCCAGACCCCACTCTGGTCTTTCCAGATTAAGAGATATCTCCTAACATTTAATCCACTGAACCAGACATCTCATTTTCCCTCCACTTTAGCTCTGCTTCACAAGATAAAAGTCTCCAATATCCTGTAAGAAAGAGAGTAAGGTTATTGAATAATGTGGGAAAATGCAGTAATTTGAATCTTCCCCAAACACCTAATAAATGAGATTTGTTCCTGATGTTTAATTATCTCTGTACACCTCCCTGACCCTTCTACCTGTGCCCCTGTGGAATAATAATAAAAACTGTCTCATTTCTCTCTTCTCCAGTAGCAGTGGGGTCCATGAAGATACTCCTCTTCCTTTAGAGAGCCAATAGGAACACACATGACATACTGGAAGACAAATCACATCAAAGAGTGAGATTTTCTGAGGTTCCAAATCACTTTTTACTTTTTGTGAATGTCCTGGTGACTCCAGTGCAACAGCTCATTTAAATAAACATTTGACTGATGATCCCTTTTCAGGATAGGTTTATTTCCTTTTTATCCTTCCTGTACTTTCCAAGTTACTCATCTGCTGCTCAGGGAGAAGCTGGGCAGGTGTTGAACACTCACCCCCAGCACTGCAGGGCTCTTGGGGAGGTTCATCCTCTCTCTAATGCAGGATTCACTAACACACAACAGTTATTTGATCCCACACTATTCCAGGGCCTCTCCAGCTCCTTCTCCCAGGATTAATGCCTCTTCCTCTCCCCAAAATGCCCACTGCCAGGCTCTGGCTGCTTTCCACTCCTGTCCCTGCCAAACTTGGGTTTGGGCACCTCCAGGACCTGCACAGAACCACCCATATCAAAGCCTCCCAGTTCTGAGCAGCTGTAATTATTTTTTTTACACAATAAATTGTCCTGCAAAGCTTAGCTGAGTGACAAGCATCAAACCCACCATTTGACAGGCTCAGCAGTTACCTGGCAGATTTTGTGTGTTCCTGGAGATGGCTGCAGAATACCAACTTGGATTTGACTCCTTTGAAACCTCTTGTCCTTATCAGCCAATTAATACTCATTTGTCAGGTTTCTTGCTCTAAAACTAAGCTACAAAACCAATTTGGGCTATAGAAAAATTCCCATTTATCTGCTTTTTAACTGTGTTCTTAAAACCATGATTGGCTAAGGATTGACAAGAGAAGTTTTTTCAGGGAGCACCAACTTTGGTCTTACATACTAATTTGTGATTTCTACAGAGTCATGTACCACATACACCCTCAGGATACTTTCGTGTTGCTCAATACAATTTCATCAACATTAACAGCAGCACTGGAGTTGTTCAGTATCCACTGCCAGGACTTGTCTTTGCAAGTCTTTAAAAAATTCTCTGGTGAACCTAAGGCACATTCACAGCTCATCAAGGCAGTGTTCAAAAAATTAGAGCATGAAGCAACTTTGAGTTTTTGCTATATCCTTAACAGAAACAAAGTAACTTCTCCTGTTAAGGGAAAACTCCTAAAACATACTCCTAGGTGTATATTCCCCATGGATGCTTCTTTCTTCACAGGAAGAGAGAAATCAATACAAAGATGTCATCAGGACCTGGAAAAGATAAAAAAATTAATTAGAGAATAGCATCATCTCTTTTCTTAGGTCCTCCCCTCAATGCCAAAGGGGTTGCACTTCATGGAGAGTATTCAAAAAATACTCTTGGCTCCCTGCTGGGAAGCAGTAAATGAGAATACAGCTGAATGAACTGCTAATGAGCTTCTACAGGACAGACAGCTCAGAGTCTGCACTGCACTAACACAGGAGACACAGTGGCAGAGGATCTGGAGTTTGTGATCCACGACACACACAGGAGATAAACCCACATCTTCCCCTCACTGCAAGCTCACACAATGCTACTGCAACAAGTATTTGGGTTATTTTTCAAATCAAGGTTTTTCCTGCCGTTAAACTGCTAAAAATTTTAATATTTTTTTTAGGGTGCATCAAAGTTTCAAGAACAGCAAAGCTGCTCCCTGCAGATGAGCTTAGCCTAAAGTAGCTCAGAGAGAAGATTAGGTGATCATGCCCTGGTCAGAGCAGAGACACGGAGTCTCTGCAATACCAGTTCAGACTATACTTCGCTCATCATTGCTTCTGGGCAAATCTATTTGCCTCCAACAAGGAGCTCGCTCCCAGGCCAGGGCCTGGGAGGTTTCCTCCTCCCAAGGAGGATGAAGCACATGGAGCAGGGGATGGAAGTGACATTCCTTCTACAGCCGAGCAAAAGATGGGGAAGGCAGGTCACAGACTGGAATTCCAAGGTCAGCAGAGCACTAACAGGCAAATTCAAGAGGAAAAACCGTGTCATACCTATAAATGCTGCTGCAGTCAGAGTCTCTCCAAGGCTCCAGAGGCCTGTTTCGATCCCTCCCTTCCCTCATGCCACATGTTTACACTCTCTTCCCATCTCCTTCCCTGTACCCTCCCCACCACGTCCCTGCAGCTCATCAGTCCCCAGTTCCACTGCCCGTGCCCATCCTCCATCCCCCGAGCTCGCAAATCTCAGTAAACCCCACATGTCCTACACCTCGGCCGGGTCGGGCTCCTCAACCAGCCCCCAGAGCCGATTTCGCGTCCCCTCACCCTCCGTGTCCCCATCCCCGCACCCTCCGAGCCCTCAGCTGCCCCACCGCGGTCCCGCATCCCCCGGTGCCCCATATCCGGTGTCCCATACCCGGTGTCCCGCGTCCCCGGCCCCCCTCACGCCGTTCCGCTCCCGCAGGCCCGGCCACACCGGGGCGGAGCCGCCCCCTTCGCCCCGCCCATCCGCTGATAACAACCAATCACAGCGCGCGGCTCTACCGGTGGGAGCCAATAGAAAGGCAATTTAGAGGAGCTGGGGGCGGTGCGAGCGTTTCCCGCCCTGAGGGAGCCTGAGGGGGGCTGAGGGAGCGGGCGGTCCCGGTTAGTGTAAAACGGGTTTTCCGTCCGCGTTTAGCGAAAAGAAATGCCAATAAATGGCTTTTACAGAAGTTATTTCATTTCCCCACTCAGCTTCAGCAACAGTCAGTTAGTAGAACGCAGTTGCTCCAAAGAGAGGCTTTAGCAGGAGAAGGGAAACTTTGCCCTTCAATACCAATGGCATTTTGTCTCGGTGTCAGAGATGCCGGTTAGGTAAACCTGTATAGAGATAATGGGAAGTACTTTGGAAAGCCAGATTCAAAAGCCCTAAAAATGGGTATCCAAAATTGAAGGCTGATAGAAAACAAACCATATTTCCCATCACAGAATGTGGCTCCCTCGATTTGGAAGAAGAGCCTGATATCCATCAGCTGTGGTTATAAAGCACCAGCGATTTAACTGAACATGATTACATTCACTGAATACAGCTGGAATCACCCCCCAAATAAACCTGCTTTTAGCTTATCAAACCTGTTATATTAAAATTTTCAATCTTTTCCAAATTCAGGACACTAGAGACCCTTTCGTTTGTTTTTTTTTTATTAACATCCAAGAAAAGACTATCTTCATGGTTCCTTTCATAACCCAAAACCTCAACATTTCATCATACTATGCCTGTTGTGAACATCACTAATATTTAGGATGATCAGAAATATTTTAATGTGTTTGAATTAATATTTAAATAATTATTGAGTAAGATTATATTTATTACATGTTTAGGGACTTTCCCCCAGGAACTAAAACAACAGTGTGATTTTTGTGTTGTCCACAGCCTGCATTAAGAATCTGTGCTTGAATGAAAATATTTATGTAATGAAGTTTAATGTGATGACCCACTGGTGGATTGCTTCTCAATCTGCTTTTTTCATAAATGAGATATTTTCAACATTCCCTGTGCCTTGTTGTGACACCTTTGTGATTCTGCTGCATTTGGGAGCACTGGGTGGTTTGCAAGGAGTGAAAATTCAACTTGTGTTACCAATTACTCCATTTTTTCCAGGTGTGATGCAAGACTTGCCTTAAATTCTCTGTTAGCTTAATAAAATCAGAACAGGAATTCCACATGGAACAAAGCAGTGAATTTATTAAGAGTTCGCCCACCATCCTCACACTTTGGCACACATCTGCCAATAAATGAACAAAAAAGCACACAGCTAAAATCCTATTTTCTGACTACAGAATAGAAGGCACTTAACCCTCCCTGTTCCACCTGCTGGGAATTCCAGAAGTACCAGGAGCTGGAGGTGGTGGCAGAACCAATTTCAGCTTTGTTGAGTTTCCTTCCAACAGCTTCCTGACATGTTTCCAACACAACCAACTCTTTTACAGCTGAAGCTTTCATCATTATCAGCTGAATGGGGGCAGAGAAAGGATTTACACCATCTGGGAATTACCCAGATGGACACATCCCAAATTTTCCAGGCAAATTCCCTCCTTTTCCTGATACACCTTATGATCCTCCAAAGCTGTCCCCAAACTATTCTGTGCCTTGACAATGGCACTAGATTCTCCTCATGGCTCTCACTTTTGCATATTTCTCCATTTTTCCCCCCACACTCAGCCTTTTTTTGGTGCTTTTCATTCCCTCACGCCTGAGACAGAGGTTTGATCAGCTCGTAATCCATGCACTTGGTGAGGCAATCGCGTGCCACATTTATGATGTGCTGCTTCTTGGGGTGATCCTCCTGCTTCCCCACGTAGGTCAGGATTTCCAGGAGCTCTGACTCCACCAGCTTCTTGGCCAGCTCTTTGTCAGAACTGATTAGGTTGAAGGCAATGACCAGTCCTCGGTGCTGGATCTCCATGTTGTCATGCAAGCAGAGCCTCTGCAGGATTTCAAGCCACTGGGTGGTCTGCAAGGGAAGGAGAGATCATTTGTACTGATCTGAAGAATATCTCAACCAGGAACATGACTTTGGCTTCCTTCAGCAGAAGGAAGAGCAGTACTCATGTCATTTATGATTATTTCATTTTTTAACTAAGGAAACCTGACTCCAAACATTTTAACCCAATTTTTCTTACACCTAAGTCAGAATCTTCCACAGCACAGGGACTGTGATGGTGTTTGCAGGGGTCTGAGGATGAGGGAAGAGATGAGGATCTGACTCCATGCTTCAGAAGACTTGTTTTATTATTTTATGATATATATTACATTAAAACTATACTAAAAGAATCGAATAAAGGATTTCATCAGAAGGCTGGCTAAGAATAGAAAAAGAAGGAATGAATAACAAAGGCTTGTGTCCCGGACAGAGAGTCTGAGCCAGCTGACTGTGATTGGCCATTAATTAGGAACAACCACATGAGACCAATCACAGATGCACCTGTTGCACTCCACAGCAGCAGATAATCAATGTTTACATTTTGTTCCTGAGGCCTCTCAGCTTCTCAGAAGAAAGAATCCTAAGGAACGGATTTTTCATAAAATGTGTCTGTGACACTGGGACAACATGGAATATGTTTCATATTCAATCTGCTGCATAATTTCTGTGAAAAGAATCTGACCAGAGTCTTGACACAGCTGAGATGACCAGGACACTCCCCTACCCCAACCTTCTTGAGCTTCTCTGTTGGCTTGATTAATCATTTTATCTTAACGAGCTCCAGCAGAGCAACAAATCCAGCAGACAACAAATCCAGAGTCCAATCAAGTGTGTAACAAGATAGTGTTCAGGAGTTCTCAGCCACAACTCTTCAGACCCTCAGCCATGCAGGCTCTGGGTTCTCAGGGCCTACAGATCTGTGCAGGGAAGGGACATCCTTTGGGATCTCTAAAGCTCAGTAGGTTATCAGTCAAGCTCTTCTCATTTCCATGTGGAACAAGGTTTGGGTTTCAGGTTATTTATCAAAGCATGCACACCCAGGCCCCAGCTTCTCTAGGTTCCTCAGTATTGAACTAGCAAACTGCATATTCCTTTGGAGAGATTTCTTCACATCTGAGCCAGGACCTGTGCAGGGTACATCCCACACACTGCCCACAACCAGAGCTATGGCCTCACCACTTGAGTCATCTTCAAGCAGAGTTTCTTTTGTGCTGCTGTCAGCATGGCCAGGGCTCCTGCTGCTGCAACCTGAACCTTCTCATCATCCTCACCACAAAGCAACACCACCAACTTCAGCCGGTCATTGCCATCAGCCACAAACCGCTCCTGAACCTAAAACACCCCAGAGACACCCAGAGGTAGCACAGTTAGGGACAGCTCCTCACAGGGCCAGGGGCATGCAGTCACGTTGGACATGCCCAGGGGGGATTTTACCTCCTTGTTGACCACCAAGTTGCACATGCACTCAGTGGCTGCTTGTCGGAGTTGGTCGTGGTTCTCAAACATGTAGTTTTCGATATCTGGCAGGGCCTTCTCTTTGACTATCTTCAATCTGTGGCAAAGAGCAGTAAAACCCCCACATTATAGGTCAAGAAGTAACCAACTTATCAAATATTAACTGCAGGGAAGGCCTTGAAACAAATCAGTGTCTGGAGCTCATGATGTGGTTCATTCCCTTCTAATGCAGATGAAGTTCATGTCTTTGCTGTTTCTAGAGGAAAATAAACCACTCTCCTTTTCCTATCTCATCAATCTTTTAGCTCTGAGACCTTTGCAGCTCTGCCAAACGTAGTTCAAACTGACCAGCCTTCATAGTCTCATAGTCCAACAAGTAACTCACATTCACTCCTGGGGAAGAAGGAAGGTTAAAAAGCAGTAAAGCTCACCTAAGTTTATCACTTCTTCCTGAAAAGTTTGTGAGACCTAACAGAGCCTCGTAGTTCTGGAGTCCATCTCTCTCTGTGTTCAGCAGGCTGACGAGGGGCCTCACCACCTCATATACCTGGAAGAGAAAGCCTGCATTAGCAATTTTCATTTGCTAAAGGAACTATCAATACTTTTGTTTTTATTATTATTATTATTTAAGCTTACCCTCTCCCCTGGGAATGCAATGTCTGGATTTGAGATAGCAGCAATTTTTGCCAGAGCATGAGAAGCCTTTATCTTGCCAACATCTGTGCCTTCCACAGCCAGAGGTATCAGGGCCTGGAGACACACAGGAAAAAACAGTGTTCTAAGATTTACAAGACTGCCTTAACAGAGTAAAATTTCCCGTAGCCCTCTGTGATGTCTTGCTTTTGTTCTCAAATAGGCACCACAGGCTCACACTGTCACTCCAAGAACATCACTTGCAGAGATCAGACTGCAGTGTCAGTATGGCCCTGGGGGGGACAACTTGTGCTCTTCTGTCACTGTCCCTCACCGGAGACACACCCCAGGCTCCCAGCAGGCATTAACAGCACATCAGGAACTGTGAACATGAAAGTAATCACCTTCCCACCACCTTGAGCAACAATGGTCCCGCGGTCCTTGGGGTCTTCACACAAGGCAAGGAACACCCTGCAGGGGCACAGAACACTCAGTGAGACAGCCATGGGGGACAGAAGCAGCCAACAGACCTCATGGAACGGGGCTGAGGTTTTGCAGGAGTGCCAGAGCCACCAGGTAAATTCCAGGAGGTTAACCCCATGCACACAGCACTCTATGAGGAAGCAACAAATGGCAAATTAAGAAGTTTTCAGGTCTGTGAAATGAACTCTATTCCAGCCAGACCAATACAGAAAACTCAAAAATGCATTCCAGCAAGGCAGCTTGAAGGTCAGAACATGAATTTTTATGACACCTCTGAACAAAAACTTTGGCTTTAAATCTTTGCTTCCCACGCTCCCCCATAGGCAGAATGGCCCACCCCAGGTGTCCATCCCCATGGCACAGGGGCTGCCCAGCACTCCCAGCTCCCAGGACTGCATGAAGGCACCTGGCAATGAGCTCCTTGCTCTGGTCAGTCAAAATGGCACTGTCAGCCTTCACCATGCAGGCCAAGGCAGAGACAACCCCAGCCTTCAGCAACCGCTTCACCCGCTTCACCACAAAATCCTTCTTGTCCTGAGGAGGAAACATTGGGAAAGGATTAGCCCTTGGCAGCTGCCATTCTGCCATCCAGCCACCCAACAGCCAACAACTTCAGTCTGGAGGCAGGAGACCTGAAGTCTGTGACAATGGATACACCAAAGAAAATCTTCCTGAACAGCATCTCCAGCTGGACACAACCCACCTTTGGATGCTCCTCAGGCACATGCTGCTTGGAGAATTTTGCCAGCTGCACCAGCTCTGGGACCAGCTCCTTGGTATCATAGCTGTTGGTACAGTTCACCAGTGCAGAAGCCACAGAATACAAGATTGTTTTGTCACTTGCCTGCAGAGGAAAATAAAGCTTGTGTGAGGGTTAGAAGGGCACAGCAGGGAAACAGGTCCCTTTGGACTGCAGGATGGTGTTTTCGCTAGTGGAAATGTTCTTATCCCCAGTTTCATAGCCCATGAAAGTTTTCATGGTCAAACAAGGTGTTGGACATCATCAGGTGCTGTCAACACCTTGGTGCCTTTGGTTTTCAGGCAGTTGCTGACAGCAAAGGTAGGAGCAACCTCCCTCAGCCCAGGGAGGAGAGCAGGATGGTGGCAGCCCTGAGATGTCTCTGGGGCACAGGCAAAACCGAAGTTCTGCTGAACCAGAGGTGAGGGGTTGGGGGGTCACAGCTCCTTCTGACTGGGGCACAGTGTAGGGCTGGAGAGCTGGGAGAACTTGATGCTACCAGGGGAATGAGGGAACAAGGAAGGGAGATGGACCTTGGCTAATTCAAACATAGCTTTCAGGGCTGGCTCATCTTCAACAAAGTCATCCTTCACATCTGCATCGAGGGTGAGGTAGGAGAGCCCTTCCACAGCCCATTTCCTGGTGCGGGCATCGATGCTGGTGTTGCACAACCACCTGGAAGAGAGAAAAACACTCACATTTCTATCTTGGGAGCCAGAACTAACTCATCTAGAAAAAGAGGGATTAAAAACAGATATCGAGACTGATTCAAGCCCAAATATGTCCTCAAGTTCTGCTGCAGCTCCTCAGACTGGGGATGCTACCCCTTGAGACATGACCTTCCTCCCCATGGCCCAACTTGTGGGATGTAAATGCTGCAGGGAATGACAGACCAGGACAGCTACTCAGCACTGCTTTGCCTTTTCCATCCCATGAAAAACGAAATGCCTGCAGGAATGACCACCCATTCAGTCACTTCCTGACTTGATCCCACCTCCTTGCTTACTCCACCTGGCAAATTCACCTTCTGAGGGGACTTGTGCATATTCAAAGTAAGCATTAATCAGGCTGTGCCACTCTGGCAAAGAGGGAGGCACAGGTCTGGTGTGTCCCATGGGCAGTGAGGGAGGCAGAAGGCTCCTCTGGGTATTGAGGCAGGAGGAGCACATGGCTGCTTCAGGCACAGAGGAGCTCCACGTCCCAGTGCAATGGCTCTGGGGGCACTGTCAGCTGGCAGGCAGCACAGGAAATGAAGGCAATGTGTGGGCAGGATCTCGTGGGAGAGGAACATATTGTGCTTTGCAAAGATTGGAATGACTGAAGGAAGAAGGGAAGTCACTCACTTTCGGCACTGCTTGGCTAACTTCTCAGTGGAGCCCTCAGCAAACTGCCGCAGGCCATAGTCTGTGCCTCCTGCTGAGCCCAGCTTGCAGAGACCCTGAGGAGGACAAAAAGGATGTACCAGTGAGAAAGGCTCATTCATCCTCTTGTGTTGCTGCCCCAAAACAGCCTACGCCCATTTCTCATCCCCAGAGCCTCCCTCCTCTCCCAAGTCTGGGATTAAGCTGCCAAGTGTGGCAGGCAATAGAGGCGGGGCTGCATCCTCACCACCAGAGCTCGGATTTTGATCTTCTCATTCTTGGTCTTCTTGTAGATCTCCTTCAGGAGTGTCACCCCGTTGGTGATGATGAAGGTGGCTCTGCTCAGCTTGGTGGAAGCGTGGATGAGAGCTTCCACAGCCACCAGCTGGTCAATCTCCCTCTCGGAGCCACACAGGGCAACCATCATCTCCATCACTCCCTTCATGCCAAGCAGCTTGTTGCCCAAGTCAAAAGGGCCTTGCAGAACACCAGACACAATCTGGACAGCATGGAGTGTCTTATCCATGTCTTGTGGGTCAATTTTGCTCCTGCATGGGATAGAGGGAGTAGGATATAGAACAGTAGCAGGGAGGGGATGCTCTCCCTCAGCCGTGCTGCTGAATCACATTGGATATTTGGGATGGCAAATTCCTGCAAAGCTGTGATCCAGCAGGATCTCAAGCAAGTAATAATCTTCCAGAACTCTAGCAGATTTCAACTGCCTGATGTCACCCTCAGGAAGCCCTGCTGCTGCCCTCTGGGCCAGCTCAGCCCGACTCACTTGATGTACTCCTCGCAGATCAGCCGGTAGTTGTCCCGCTCCGGGTCGCAGCGCAGGTCATCGTAGAGCTTATTTAGGAGGACAGAGGCAGTCAGCTGGGTGTTCTCTGTCAGTGGCAGGCAGTCAGGCATCTCAGGAATCTGGCCCACCACTTTCAGTATCTTTTTTAAGCCTGGAAATGATAGAGTGATATGGCTGTCAGAGGGGAGAGGGTCTGTGCAAAATTCAAGAGACCATTTGTTACTTTCTTGCTGTGGAATAGCCAGTTTGGATGGTTTTAAATTTTTTTGCAGCCTAATCACATAAGTCTTAAGCAAAAAAGGCACTCAGATATTTACTGGGGAGGAGCTTCTGCTGGTGAGATTACAAGTTTGCAGCATCAGGCTTTTTTCCAGTTCTCAGAGTGAGATAAGCAGAACACATTAAGCCCGTGGCTGGATCTGTTATTTTTGTCAGGAGACACTAAACCCACTGACCTCCAAGGCTGGAGGCTCTGACTGAGGAAAACCTAGCCACTTTCAAGTGATTCTGGATGACTTAACTCTCTTTTTGCTGAATTATTATTAAATAACTTCCATCAAAATGGCAACACACACATGCATTGGAATTACTATAAAAACACACAGCACACATTTTCCTCACCCTCATTCTGCTGTACAATTGATCAATTTTTGGGTCCATCAAGCTCAGCAAGTGCTTATCTCATCCTGTCTAAAGCAGACAATTTATCCAAGCCAAATCCTCCTAACATTAGCAAATACATTGGAGAAACTAACCAGAGATATTGGGCAGTCCTTCAGAAACTCAAAAATTCTTGTTCTCATACACAGTTGTGCATGAGAACTTAGAACTGTTCCCTGCTAATAAGTCTAACTTTGCTCTGGGCTTGCATGCACCAAAAAAAGCCAGAGAGGATTTATTTTATAGGAAGGACCAGTTCTACAGGTATTCAGGCAAGAACACACAGCTCCACATCTCCCAAATAAAACAGGATGGAGGGCAAGGACTCACCATTGTCGATGACAAAGATGCTCCTGCTGTTGTCATGGTCTTTCAGGTCCTTCCTTGGTATGTTCTTGTTGAGAAGGTTGAGGGCTCGGTCTCGCCCTTGCCCAGACACTTTCTTACTGACCAGCATATCCAGCAAACGCATCGTGATCATCCTCAAATCCTTCTTGGTGTCTACACAGAAGCAAAACAGCAGCAGCCTCAACAAGAAATTACCTCTGCAAGCAGGTGAGCTTAGTCAAAACCACTCAAAGCCATTGTGTGGCTGGAACAGAAGTATTTAAGCTGCCCATGAGGATGAGAGCTGAAGGGTGAAGTCCCCATTTCAGCAAAGAACAAGGAATGAGGTGGAATTCTGGAGCAGAGCCCTCCCTGCTGGGCCCAGAGGGACTGAAGAGCAGGTGATGTGCTGTTACCTAGCACTAGAGCCTCCTCCTTGCCGTGGTGCTCCTCCTTCCCCTGGCCCAGCAGGCAGTCGGTGATGGTCTGCAGGAGGTTGCAGACAGCCAGGGAGATTTCTTCATTGTCCACCGACATCCACATGCAAATGCTGTCGATGCCCAGGTAGTGGAGAATGGCAGTGGCCTGGCCCCAGGAAGGAGAGAGCAGGACAGTTTAGCAAAGGCCTTTTCTCCCTGTATCCTCTAGGCTCAGCTGGGACAAAGAAATTATTTTCCTCAGTGAATCCTGAACCAGTACAAGTCAGCATTTTAATCTTCTCCCACTGCTCACAAACAACACAAACTATTTCCATTTCCCCCTCCTCAGATGCAAAAGGCAATAGCAGTGAAGGTCCAAGCATCCTGTCCTTACCCGAGCCTTATGTCCTGTGCACATTCCTGAAAGTGTCCTCACGGCTGCCAGGATCAGCTCAGGATTTTTGGTTTCTATCAGCTGCAGCAGCAAGTTGACTCCATTATTCTGGAAAATCCTCTCAGCACCTGCTTCCTCCCGCCCCAGGACTATGAGGTTGTTTGCAGCCTAGGTGGGAGGCAGAAAAACCAGGGGTCAGTGGCACAGCCCAGCCTCCAGAACATCTCTGGGAGATCCTGGTGGGAACCACCTCCTGACAGATGCAGCAGATCAGCTCAGACCCCACCAGACAGATCATCCAGGTGCATTTAGGGATCAGCTCTGCTCTGCCCAAGAAGAGTGGGTCACTGCTTGGAAGGAACATCTGCAGGGTGGCAGGACCGCAGCAGAAGTCCAGGCTGACCCCACCTTTGGTATTTTGGGAGGTTGGGCCACCTTCCCTCTCTCTGAGTGCAGTTCATCTTGCAGCTCCTTCCCTCATCCTCCATCCAGGGGAGGTGGGGAAGGGAATGCAGGGCTCTGCTCCCTGGAGCACCCTCTGACATCAAACAGCCATTTTGCCAAGTCCAGGGCACTTCTCACCTTTTCTCGCTTCTCTTTGTCGCTGTTCTCATCCAGCAGGATCTCAAACATCTTCTGCACCCTCAGGTCTGTGGAGAACTGAATGCGCAGCTGTGCCAAGAGGGAGAGCACAGAGCATCAGGAGCAGGTTTCCTTTTTCACTTCGAGAAGACTCCCTCCCCTCAAACCACAGGCAAAGATTTAATTCTCAATTTAATGCACAATTTAAGCTGAAGAACAGGAGATAGAATTTCTCAGCAATCAGCACCCATTACCAATCTCATGGGCACATGCAGAGCCAATCCTAAACCTTCATTTCTGAGATCTCACAGGAGGTAGTGGTGCAAGGATTTCTTCACAGCACCCCTGTAAAAGTAACTCTAGCAATGTGGCAACTGCCAGACCCAGCTCAAAGATTGCCAGACCCTTGTCAAGACCTTTCAAGACACTCAGAACCAGGTCAGCCTCAGGAGGGAGCTGCCACACTTTTTAATTTAACCATTCAACCCAACCCTCCGATTTACACACCTCAAGTATGAACTTCCAGTCAATGGAGCCTATTTATCCCCCTATATTGCCACGAGTTTCCAGTATGACCAACAATCCATTGATGCAAGCATTTCCCACCCCTCCTCTGTGAATCCAGCACTGTTCCCCTGGCATTTACCTTCTCCTGGATGTTGGCCCCCAGTCTCCTCAGAGTCTCCTGGAAGTTTTTGTTGCGGGGTTCGAGGGTTGCACATTTCTGGGCATCTTTGAATGCTTGGTCTAACTTGCCCAGTTTCTCCAGGGCTTGGCTGCGCCGGTACAAGGCTTTGATATCCGAAGCATTGATGTCAATAGCTGGGAAAGGGATCCAAACACCAGGCATCAGAGCTTGCTGCTAGCAAGTGGCCTGTGCAAACTGTGATTTGCTTTGTTTTTAGCATCAAGCAGTGCCTGATTAGCACTGATTGGACCAGCACACCAAATTGGAACATCACTTGAACTTCCAGGAATTCCCTTGTGGCCTCAGCACTTGGGTGTTAGTGGACATCAAGGAATAAGGCCACAGTGTCCCGAAAGCAGATGTGAGAGCAGGCTGAGCAAGTGTATCCAGCTCTCCTCACAACAGCCTCCTCCTTACCTCTAGATGCATCCGAGGCTGCCTTGGCATATTCCTCCTGTTAAACCAGAAAGGAGAGATTTGTTAGCCATGGAATAGCAGGGCATGTCCCCAGTGCTGATGGACATTGGGATCTCTCTGCTCCCATTTCCCAGGGGGATGCCCCAGTGAAGCTCCAGAACAAGCCCAGAACATTTCATTTCAGACCAGCTGGAAAAACCCTTTATTCAAAAAATGGACAAACCACCCAGTCCAGAGCCAGTGAGGGCCCTTGGCTGCCCTCCTGCTCTTCTCCCCTTGAGCACTGCCCAGGTGAGGGGAGCTGTTCTCACCTTTTTGAGGAAACAGGCTGCCCTGTTCCTGTACAGCACCGCCTGCAGCGCCTTGTCCTTGTTGAGCTTTATGGCTTGAGTGTAGCTTTGAAGGGCTTTCTCGTAGTCACTGGCCTGAAAATATTTATTGCCCTCCTCTTTCAGCTGAATGGGATCCTCCATCTGGAGAGCTTGAAGGAAAAACATCAATTTGTGTCCCATTTTCAACTGCCTGGGTCGCCTGCCTACTCCCCCCAAGCTGAGTTCCACCATGAGACTGACATGTAATTAACACACATTAATAAAGGCAGCTTACCAGGACGAAGAGTTTTGAAAATGATGATCTAAATTGCTCTTCAAGGCTGTGACTTCTCAGAAGATTTTCCCACCAACGTAGATCCTTAGGAGTAAATTAAAAAAAAAAAAAAAAAGAAAAACAACAAAAAAAGGAATTAAAGAAATCTGCCAGCACTACGGAGAGTCCGTGTGGCTCAGGAAAGAGCTCACTTCCCACTCCAAGTATGGGCAGGACCTGGCAGCTCCTGCTGCCTGTCAGCGTCACCTGTCACCACAGCCTGTCCCCTCCTTGTCCCCTTGTGCTTTATACGCCTGGGGAGGGCTGGGAGCCAGGGCCAGCTCGGGGGGCACCTGGCTGCAGGCAGGCAGCACCCCTCTGCAGCAAGAGGGAATCCTCTCCCACCTGCCAGGGCAAATCCCAGCTCCCCTTTGCCTGCAGAGCTGCAAAGGGTGTGGGGAGCAGCAAGGGGGAGGTTCATGCCAAAAAAGCCCACGGCTAGGATGGCTGACCCCTGTCACAGTGTTCAGACCCTTTTCCCTTTCTATTTAGGGAAGCATGAGACAGCTGAGCCTCGGGGACAAGTGGCCCCAGGCCAGCAGCTGCAGCAGGGCCCAGCACGTTCCAGAATTCCCTGGGATGGAAAGCTGACTGACACCCAGCGCTGCCTCCTCCTCCTTGCAGGGCCTTTGGGAGCCCATCCCACTGAAATCCCACTGAAATCCCACCCCAGTCTGGTGCTGCCACCCACCCCACACGTGGTCATTCAGCAACACACTGACAGGGGCTAACTGGAACATACTGGAATTGCTGTGAAAAGTGGCTCAATTTGAGTGGCACCAGGAGACAGAGCAGCACTGAACTCCAAGAGAACTGAGCCTTTCAACCCAGCAGTCACAATCAGGAATTCTGCTTTTTGATTTATCTCCCCCCAAACACAGGCCTTGCCTTCCCCAGTGTACCTACCAGCATCCCAGCTATAAAGCAAAGAGGAGAACTGGCAGGATGGGGAAATGACTGAGGAGAGCATGAGCTGGCCAAAACACTGCCAGGAGCAAAAATATCATTGTCTTTAATTGTGTGATCTGTGTTGTGGCTTGTGGCTCTTACACAGCAAGAATGAGCATGGAACTTCCCTGTCCAGGGCTCCTGTTTTATTCACCCACCACCAGCAGCACTGCCTGGTCCTCTGGGCAGGAGGTGATTCCAAGTCCATTTGTAAATCCCTTCATAGCAAATCAACACCACAGCTGCAGGCAGCTTCATCAAGAGCAGCTCCCAATCTCTACCTGTTGGGGAATAGTTCCAAGGTACAAGGACAACAGCTGTGGAAAGTGCAAGATGCCATCCCTTGGACAGACTCAGTGCAGCGGCTTTGCCAGCATTCATTTGGATTAACACACCAGAAACTCCTTCCAACATGGCTTTAGGTACTGAGCAAGGCTCAGTACTGAAATACCAGTACTTGTGGGCTTCTCACGTCAGCCAGAGTACAGGGTTACAAGCGGCATTGTCACAAGCGGCAGCACTGCAGGTAAACGGAGTCACAAAATCAAAGGGCGGTGGGTGCTGCTGCTGAGAGCTGAGTGCAGGGCAGGCTCAGCAGCGAGTGCCGAGAGCCCTCTTCAGGCTGGAAAGAAAAACGTAACAACAAATACCCCCAAAAATAGCTTTCCCAGGAGAAATTCAAGCTCCCAGGGCAGCCGGAGTGGGACACACACAGCTCCCAACACCTGTAGGGCAGCAAAACCCCCCAGCCCTTCGTGCGCCTTCATTTCCCAGTGGGCAGCGCTGGCTGATGAGCCTGGACAAAGCCTGGCAGTGTCACAGCTCCGGCATGGTTTGGGTGGGAAGGGACCTCAGCGCTCTGCTGATCCCGGCGAGCGGCTGGGGAAGGGAACCGGAGCGGGATGGGACAGCCGGAACAGGGATGGGGAACCGGAGCGGGACGGGACAGCCAGGCCGGGGATGGAGAACAGGAGCGGGATGGGACAGCTGGGTCGGGGATGGGAAACCGGAGCGGGATGGGACAGCCGGAAAGGGAATGGGACAGCCGGAACGGGGATGGGGAACCGGAGCGGGATGGGACAGTGGAGATGGGGAAGGGGAACTGGAGCAGGATGGGACAGCCGGAACGGGGATGGGGCAGCCGGGTCGGGGATGGGGAACCCCAGCGGGATGGGGAACCCCAGCGGGATGGGACAGCCGGGCCGGGGATGGGGAACCGGGGCGGGATGGGACAGTGGGGATGGGGAAGGGGAACCCCAGCGGGATGGGACAGTGGAGACAAGGATGGGGAACAGGAGCGGGTCAGGACAGCCGGGCCGGGGAAGAGGAGCGGGATGGAACACCCGGGCCGGGGCAGGGGAACCGGAGCGGGATGGAACACCCGGGCCGGGGAAGAGGAGCGGGATGGAACACCCGGGCCGGGGAACCGGAGCGGGATGGGACACCCGGGCCGGGGAAGAGGAGCGGCCCGGCCCTTCCGCCGGCGGCAGGAAGCAGGAAGGCAGGAAGGGAGCGGGCCGGGCTGCGGGAGCCCGGGCGGTGCGTGACCATCCATGGTGCGGCTCTGATGGAGGTGGCTCGGGATGCAGGGTCCCCTTGCCCCGGAGGGAGTCCCCCCACCCCCAGCGCAGCGGTGCCCCCGTGCAGGATGTTGGGCTGTTTGTCCCCAAAGAATTAATTACCCACCCATCTCAAACACAGCTTGGGTGGCTTCTCCCCGGCTTCGGGGGCAGGCGCCATCCGTGGCTCAGTGTTGGACCTGGCAGTGCAGGGCTGAGGGTTGGAGTTGATGATCTTGGATGTCTTTTCCAGCCTTAATGATGCCATGAATTCCACTCTCCCATCTCCTCCGCAGGTCTCTGCTTTTCTCCCTCCCTCCCTGTGGAGATGGTGGTCCTGCGGGCTGGGCTGTGCCCAGGTCTCACTGAAGACATGATCCAGCTTCTCAGGGACAATGGCATCAGGACAGGTAGCAGGGTGGCATCGGGGGCTCGGCTTGGGGAACATCATCCCCCGTGCGTTTGGTGGAGCTGTGTCATTCCACATCCTGGGAGGGTGGTGGTGATGGTGGAAGATCCTTCTGGGTCCTCCTTGCTGGATTTCTTCTGGGTCCTTCTGGGTGGATACTGTGAGTAAGGGCTTCTCCAAAGGAGCAGGAGAGTGTAAGGATGTGTTAAGACATCCCTGCAGAGGCTCATTGAGGATTGATCAATTCTGGCTTTTTTTTTGGTGGTATTTCAGGAGGGTTTGTACAGTTTTCCCTCTGAAAAATGCCCAACTTCTTGGAATGCTGCACCCTGGGTACCTCCTGCCCTTAGAAGGGAAGGAAAAGGTGCTGGGCACCTCTTGAGCAAAACAGGGAAAATTTTTACCAGCTTTTCTCTGCTCTGTTTTGCAAGAACCTATTTGTTCTGTGACGAGTGATGGAGAATCTCAGAGGACAAACTCCTCCACTCACAGTGTTGACAGAGGATCAGCTTTTTGGGATCAGCTGCCTTGTCCCTGCTCAATCCCACAACTCCCCAGAGGGCACAGCCACTTTGCTTGTTGGTGCAGGTTTTGTCTAAGCTGGTTGTCTTCTGGTGTTTGCAGTCTGACCATGTTTGGCTTCCAACCTCTTCTCTCTTGTGTTATTTGCAGTGGTGGACTTTGTGTCGTCAGACCTGGAGGATGTTGCCAAAAAGTGTTCCCTGTCTTACAAGGTAGAAGGTTCTACTCCCAACTCCTGTTGTATTAACCAGGGAGCTCAGAGCTCATGGACAAGGATGGGCTTGGTCCTGGGAAGGTCTGGGGGCCCTTCTGCAGCAGCTGGGCTGTTGATCAGTCCCATTTCCAGACGTGCCTCTGCCCCCAGGCGCTGGTTGCAGTCAGACGTGTGCTCCTGGCCCAGTTCTCTGCCTTCCCTGCCAATGGAGCTGACCTCTACGAGGAGCTCAAGAGCTCCACTGCCATCCTGCCCACTGGCAGCCCAAGGTGGGCACCTCACCCACCCACCAGCTCTGCCTAGGGCTGGGTTTGCTGCACAAGGCTGTGGTTGCCAGCACAAGCTGTGAATTTCATTCTCCAAGCCATCTCCATGCACTTGTGTGCATTTGGGAGGGGACTTTAAGGACAAATAACTGGGGACTGGTGTTTCCTGGTGCCCCTGCCATTCTGGCTGAAGCAGTGTTGATAATCCCACCTTGTGTCCATCCCACAGCCTGGACCAGCTGCTGGACTCGGGGCTGTACACGGGGGAAGTGATGGAGCTCATGGGAGCACCGGGCACTGGGAAGACACAGGTGAGTGGGGTGGTGGACAGGTAGGGTGAAGATGTCCCACAGAGGGACATGTGAGGGCTGGCTGACACCCTGTCCCTGTGCCCCCAGGTGTGCCTGGGCATTGCAGCCAGTGTGTCCCTGGGGCTCAAGCAGCACGTGCTGTTTCTCGACTCCACGGGAGGTTTCACTGCCTCACGTCTCTACCAGATGCTCCAAGCCCAGACAGAGGATGAGGAAGAGCAGGCAAGTTCCCCTGGAGCTTGCTGTGAAACTCATTTTGCTCATTTGCCTGCTAGAAACCCCAGAGATGGTTTGTCTTTCCAGCTCTGCCTTTGTCCTCATGGGCTTTTTTGAGTCCAAACCTTTCCTTCCGTGGCCTGGTGGGTGCCATGCTCAGGACAGATTCTGCACTTTGTTATTTTTCTTGGGAGAAGGGAGGGACTTCCAGGACTTGCAGGACTTTGCTCCCTGACCTCAATCCATGTTGCTTTTCCCTCAGTGAAATGGGGGCAGTAGTGTTAATGGGGTGGAGGCAAATGTGGAAGAGTAAGGGTCTGTGGCATGGTGTGAGTGCAGAGAGATGGTGGCAGCTGGGGCAGGAGGAATAGGATAAATCCAGGGGCAGGAGGAATAGGACAAATCCTGGGGCAGGAGGAATAGGATAAATCCAGGGGCTGGAGGAATAGGACAGGGGCAGGAGGAATAGGGCATATCCTGGGGCTGGAGGAATAGGATAAATCCAGGGGCTGGAGGAATAGGATAAATCCTGGGGCAGGAGGAACAGGACAAATCCTGGGGCAGGAGGAATAGGACAAATCCTGGAGCAGGAGGAATAGGATAGATCCTGGGGCAGGAGGAATAGGACAAATCCTGGGGCAGGAGGAATAGGATAAATCCAGGGGCTGGAGGAATAGGATAAATCCTGGGGCAGGAGGAATAGACCAAATCCTGGGGAAACTGAGGCTGTTTTTGTGCTGCAGCTGGAGGCTCTGCAGAGGGTGCAGGTACAACGTGTGTTCAACATCTACGAGGTGCTGAGAGCCCTGCAGGAGCTGAGGGATCGCCTCTCCCAGCAGGTAGGAGCAAGCCCTGGGACCCCTCTCCCCTCCCCAGAGCTGCAGGGAGGGCAGCAGGGCTTGTGTGCCTGACAGGAGACTCCAGATTGCCTCATCCTGGGGGTGTTGGAGCCTCTGTGCAGCTCACAGCCTCCAGGATTGCTGGGTTTGTGACTCCACCTTGCACCTGGTGCCTCCTTGCAGGTGCTGAGCTCCATGGGACCTCTCAAGGTGGTGGTGCTGGACTCGGTGTCAGCTGTGATTTACCCTCTGCTGGGTGGCAGGCAGTCAGAGGGTGAGCTGGGGCACTGGGGGAGCTGTGCTTGGAATGGGGCTGGGGCAGGACAGATCTGGATGTGACTGTTCCCAGCTTTTCCCTCGGGACTGGATAAAAGGGGAGTGTTTGCAGTGTCAGCAGCAAACAGTACAGCTGGCTGTGAACACTCATGGCAGTGGTCTGAAACCCATCCAGGGGAGGCACTGGCCTCTTTGCCCATACATTGCCCATACAAAATAACAAAACTTCTCTTACAGTGTCAGAAATACATCGTGGCACAATTTGCGCAGCTCTTCTGAGGCTTTTTCTGCCAGAAAGGACCATAAATCAGAAGTGAGGATGCCAAGGACCCCTCTCAAACACCTCCCAGAGGCTCTTGCACAGCTGGGTGGCAGCCAGTGCTGTCACAGGAGGTCCCCTGACACCTGTGGGCTGTAGGAAATGCAGCTGTGAGCTGGGGAGATGGGTCCTGTGCCTGCTAAATCAACCAGGCCTGCTTTGTCTGGAGCTCCTGGTGCTTTTGTAGGGTTTTTTGACCTTGGGCCTTCTAAGATAGGAAAGGATGGGGAATAGTCCAGTGAAGGTGTCCATGAACACAAGTGCTGGCCCATGCAAATCCAGATGTCAGCTGCCTCAGGGTGCACTTTGGGGGCTGATCCCTGACATCCAAATACTTTGTCCTGCTCCAGGTCTGGCCCTCATGATGCAGCTCTCCAGGGAGCTGAAGACCCTGGCCAGGGAGTTCAGCCTTGCTGTTGTGGTGAGTGTTGCTGTGCTTTGTCCTTCCTGTGCTGGTGTGTGGCAAGGAGCCACAGGGAGGCTCTGGAGCCTGTGGGAGAGGGAGCCAGAGGCCTGAACCCCCCAGTGCCCTGCTCCCTGACATCTCTGCTGCCTGCAGATCTCTTGTTCCAAGCATAGGGCATGACCTGGGCTGATCTGCTGCCTCCTGCTCTTGCTGTCCTCAGCCATTCCCTGGGTTGAGTTAAGCCCAGGCAGGTTGAAAGGCTGCTTGTGTTTATTTTTGATACAACACCATTCATTTAAGGGGCTGGCCAGCTTCCTGGATAACCTCTTGGTCACCTTGCAGGAGCTGCAGGGCATTGCATCATCCCACAGGAGCTGCCAAGGGCCCTGCTCCAGCCTTGCCCAGCTCTTGGCCAATGCACCAGACAGGTGGTGGGACCACAAGTAACATGTCTGAGCAGGGAAGGCCACACCAGAAGATGGTGGTCTGCTGAGCCTGGCACTGGAAGGTGTCAAGACACACCACCTACCTTTCCTCCTGATGAAGTGACAAGGACAGTGTGTGGAAGGACACTTGGAGGCCCCAGCTTAAACCTTGTGGTGACTTCAGCACCAGGAGTGATGCAGCCTGCAGATATCTGTGAACTCCCTGAGCACTGCTCTGGGAATTACCTGGGCTGTGCTCAGAGGGGGTGGCAGAGGAGCTGAAGGAGAAGGGAAAACCTTCCTAGAAGTATCAGCCTGGCCAGGATTTCCTGTGAAATGTGAAAAGTGACCTGCAGTGTGTCACTACATGGAGTGGCACTGCTGTCCCAGGCACTGCTGAGTGTGTTTGTGTCACTGTAGAGAGTGACACAGAACAAGCACCAGGACTCCATCAGAACCCTGTAAAAGCTCATTTATTATAGCAACATCTTGCCTTTATAGCTTTACAGGATATTTACATTTGCTTAACAAACACATACCCTGCCCATTGGTCATGAAAAAGAAACAAAACTCTCAATAGGTGAAAAGGAGCCACGGCACTCTGTGAGCCAACCAAAGTCCAGATCTTTTTATTTTCTCTCTTTCTTCTTCTCTCTTTCTTCTTGTCATTGTGATAGCCTTGGTACCTTCCTTGAGAGAGATACCAGGCTTTCCTTATCTTCAGGAAGCCTTTGCTGGCTCACAAGAACAGCACAAAAATGTCTTTCCTGTGTGTTTGTGCTGCAGGTGACCAACCAGGTGACAAGGGACAGCAGCACTGGCTCACTGAAGCCAGCCCTTGGCCGCTCCTGGAGTTTTGTGCCCAGCACCCGGGTGCTGCTGGAGAGCAAAGAAGGCTCCTGGGAGAGACCCAGCACACAACGGGCAGCTTCCCTGGCAAAGTCACCCCGGCAGGTGAGGCTGCCTCCATCCATCCATCCATGAATCCATCCATGAATCCATCCATCCATCCATCCATCCATCCATCCATCCATCCATCCATCCATCCATCCATCCTCCATCCATCCATGAATCCATCCTCCATCCATCCATCCATCCATCCATCCATGAATCCATCCATCCATGAATCCATCCTCCATCCATCCATCCATCCATCCATCCATCCATCCATCCATCCATCCTCCATCCATCCATCCTCCATCCATCCATCCATCCATCCATCCATCCATTCATCCATCCATCATCCATCCATCATCCATCCATCCATCCATCCATCCATCCTCCATCCATCCATCCATCCATCCATCCATCCATCCATCCACACCCCACAGAAGTGATTACTTCCTTTGTTCTCATATTTTTCTAGTAAATTGCTTAGGTGGGACTTTTTGGCTTCTGTCCAGTTTGCTATCCTTGAGGTGGAGTCCCCAAGGTCCCATGAATTGTCTCTTTACCTAATTGAGGAGAGAATCTTCTGGGCTTTTTTCCTTTTTAAGGAGACAAAGGATAATTTGGTCACTCCATCAACAGCGGGCACATTCCTACATCAGCACTGCCTGAGCCTCCTGGCTCTGAGCCTGCTCTGCTGCTTGATCCAAACAGATTTGGGGTTGGTGGTGTGCTAGGCAGTGAAATGCATCCTGGGTGTGCTAAATGCTGGTGTGTCTGGGGATGTCTCAGAGCAAGATGTTCTTTCTTTGCTAAATTGCATTGTCTATTTGTATCTCTGCATTCAGCAGACCCAGTTAAAACAGGGGCACCAGCAGCAGGCAATCCTCAGTGGGGATTAACTGGGACTTTTGGCTCTGAGACAGGAGATGGGGTGATGAAGAGTCCAGCAGGGTGAGGATAAAGCTTTGCTCTGTTCCTCCTTGCAGCCAACAGGGCTCCAGGTGGAGCTGGACATTGGGAACAGTGACGTGGTGGACCCGAGCCTGGTGACACCCACCCAGGGACTCTGATGGGCTGGAACAGCAAATGTCACAAGGTTCAAGAGAGCTGAACCAAAGCAGGCAAGCACTGAAGGTTTTACAAACTCACTGAGAGTCCTGCAGCCCTGGGAAGGACCAACAGGAAAAATCTCTTGTTCTTCTGCCCTGTGGAAAAATGAAATGTGGGGTTCCTGCAGAGCTCTGTGCCTGCAGTGGCTGGGCTGGGAGGGCAGCAGGACAGGTCCTGTCCTTGCTGCAGGCTTCTCTTCACCCCCAGAGTGCTCAGGTGGTGTTTGGGATCAGCTGCCTTGTCCCTGCACAGCCCCACAAGTCCCTGTCCTGGTTCTGTTCCCCCCTGGCTCCCTGCCCTCCTGAGTTCTGATCATCCTTTGGCCCACAGTGGGCTTGGTTTGGAAATAAAAGACAAAAAAAAAGCTGTTGCACATTGCTGTGGTTGTTGAGAGCTGGAATTCAGTTAATGACAGCTGCTCTGAACTTAATTAAAATGTTGAGCAGGCCTGGGCTGCTGATGAGCAGGGACTTAATGAGATGCTTGATCTTCCCTTCTCCCCAGAGGAGCACCAGGCCCTGTGGGGACCTGCTGGTGTTTTTGGGGCACAGCTGGGCTGTGCAAAGGCTTGCTGATAACTGATGGAGGCTCTGATCTGGCTCAGCTGAGGCAGATGGGTCCTGGCTGGCACCAGCTGGCCCTGCTGGATGCTCAAGGATCTGTTCAATTGCATGTGGTGATGTTTAAAATAATCTTGCCCTGCTCCAGTGCTTTCCAGCTGCTCTTGTGTGCTCTTGGCAACCTCCTGAGGAGAGGGGAGGTTGGATGTGGAGTTTCCTCTTGATCCCAGATGCCCTCAGTTGAAGAGACTCCTTGGCAGGTGAGCTGAGCTGTGGTTTGCACTTCAAGGCAGCTGATGGAGAATTTGGGGGCTGAGACTAATTAGGGCATGCTCATTAAACTAATCACACAGCACCACAGCTGCTGGAGCCCTCTAAGGCTGTGCTTGGCACATTAAATACATATTTTTTTTTACTGAAAACTTTCAAAAGTTGTGTATTTATTTGCATTTCTGGGCTCTCCAGGCTCAGGAGGGGAGGTTTGGCTGTGGGGATTGCAGCCTGGTTGTTGGGGTGAGGAGGAAGAGGATGGTGTTCCTGTCTGCTGGAGACCTGTGCTGACGTGGCTGGAATTTACAAGCAGAAATTTACCTTATTAGCTAATTTATTGTGAGTTAATTCCTTGCTAGCTCCTCTCTTGGAGCTGTGGATGAGGGGGTGGTGCACACACATTTTAATTCCTAATTTATCTCTCTGCTTCAGGTTCTGCAGGGAAAGCCAAGCTCTTGTGTGGGGCAGTGTGGAGCAGGGACGAGCCAAACAGAAACCTCTGGGGTTATATTTGAACCAAGAGGGCTTTCCAGATGTTTCCTTCCCCTGAAATGCTCTGAACCCTCATTAGAGTCAGCATGAGACCAACCACGTGTGCATCTTCCCTGTGATCCCTGAGAAATGACAGCAGGAATTCCAGCCTTGCCCTCAGTCACCAGGGAGTCACAGGGTGGTGACTCAACAGGGACAGTGCCAGTCTGGCAGGACAGTGATGGGGTGAGCTCTGGGCTGCCTCAGAGCTGCCCACCCCAGCTTCCATTGGCATAATCCAGCCTGGGGGGGATTTTCTCTCCTTGGCATCCAGCTAATGGCAGCTGTGGGAGATTTTTCCCCTTTTGGGAAACATTTTGGGCCTGGCTGGGTTTTGTGTGGCAGCTCTTCTGCTCCCAGGTGTGCTCTGAGGCCACAGGGATGTGCTGTCACACAGGGGTGTGCTGAATTTCTGTCACTGTGGCTGCTGGCTGTTTCACAGTGTGGGGACAGCAGGAGAGTTCAGAGAATCTCTTACCCCATCTGGAAAAACCTGACTTCCTGCTCAAGCTGATTTGCCTTAAATTTGCATTGTAAAATCAGGCTTAAAGGAGTTTCTGACCTAAATATCCTCATTCAGCCTTTCCCCTCCATGCTCAGACAGGCCCTCCTGCAGCTCTGTAATGCAGAACTCAGGATGTTCTTTTTCCCTGCCTCTTCCCAATGCCCAAAACAGCTGGAAAACCTCTGGAAAGGCTTGGAGCAGGGCAGGGAATCCCATCCCAGGGCAGGCAGGGCACCTCTCATCTGAGCAGCAGGGATGCCTTTTGGCACTAAGGGCTTATTTGTCCTTTTGTACATATTTTTATACATACAAAAAAAAATTTGTCTATAAAATACACATATAAAAACATATATTTGTCTATAAAATACACATATAAATGTGTTTTTACATTAGTTGTGTGTGTGGGCTGTCTCTGTGAGTCTGTATCTCAGCATGAGAGGACAGGAGTCTCAAGCTGTGGCAGGGGAGGTTCAGGTTGGACATTGGGAGGAAGAAAAGGTGATTATGAGATGTTTTCCATGGCGATTGATTCTGTGATCTCTCGGTGAATTCTCCCTTCCCGTGTGCACCCAAGGGACCCCCCGAGCACACAGGAACCCCACAGTGTCCCTTCTTTCTTCTTCTGCTTCTTCCTCCTTCTTTCTTCTACTTCTTACTTACTACTTCTTTCTTCTTCTACTTTTTTCTTCTTCTTCTTCTACTTCTTCTTTTTTCTTCTTTCTTTCTTCTTCTACTTCTTTTTTCTTCTTTCTTCTTATTTTTCTTCTTTCTTTCTTCTTTTTTCTTCTTCTACTTCTTTTTCTTCTTTCTTCTTCTTTCTTCTACTTTCCTCTCTTTCTCTCTTTCTCTCTCTCTCTTACTTCTTCTTTCTCTTCTTTCTCTTCCTCCTCCTCCTCCTCCTGCCCTTGGCGGGTCTCGAACCCGCGGTTCCCGGACCGCGGAGTCCTCCCGGCCGCCAGGGGGCGCGGCTGCCCCGCCCGGCTGCCCTGGGGCCGCTCCGTGCCCCGCGGGCAGTTGCCATAGCGCCGCCGCCGCCGAGCGCAGGCACCGGGACGGGACCGCCCGCTCCAGGCCCGCCGGCCCCGCCGCCACCCGGGACGCGGCTGCTCAGGGGCAAGGTGAGGCGGCTGCGGCGCTGCTGGGGTCGGGGGGCTGCAGGTGTGAGGGGACTGCGGGGCTGAGGGGGCTGACAGGGTGTGGGGGGAGAGCACTGAGAGGAACGGGCAGGTTCGGGGGTGGGGAGCTCTGGGGTGCAGATGGGGCTGGCAGGTTTGGGGACGTGTGGGGGGCTTTGGGGTGAGCGCTTGAGGGTTTTGGGGTGTGGGGCAGTGAGGACACTGCTGGGGTTGCGGGTGTGTGTGAGGGTTTGGGGTGTGGGCAATGGGGGCTGCCAGGGTAGGGGATGGAGGGCAGGTAAATGTGGGGTCCATGAGATGTCACTGAGGGTTATCCAGGAGCTGTAATGGTTCTAGATTGGGGTGTTGGTGAGTGCAGGGGGACAGAGGGCACAGGGCAGGGGAATGGGGCTGCTGCAGCACCCGGGTTTTGTTTGGGGTGAGAGCTCCCTCACAGGGTTTCCCTAATGAGGGGGAGTGGGACTCTGGTGCAGCCTCTTTTTTCATGTTTAACAGTGGTGATGAGTAACTCTTCCCTTTCTGAGTTCTGCTCCCAAAGGGCCTCTCTGGGGTTTAGAAGGTTGTTCTGCTCAAATTGCTCTGAGAGCTGAGGAATTCTGCACAAGCACCAGCCTTCTGTAGAGCTCTCTGCTTAAATTATTGTCTCTCTGCATTTTAGCATGTCCAAAGTGTAATTTGGTGTTAAAGACCCAAATAATTTCCTTCTCTGCTCAAAACTGGGGGCGTGCTGCAAAGTAAAAGCTGAGCAAGTCCTTCCTTTGCTGCAGAAAGCAAAAGTTGGTGAGAAAATAAAAGTCCTCGAGTGTCCTTCTGAGCAGTTTGTTCCTGTAAGCAGGTCAAGGTGTTTCCTGTGGGGAAAGTATTGACTCATCCTCGGGTTTCCCAGCAGTATTTTGGTGTCTGCAGGTTAATAAATGTCAGCTCTGCAGTGAGAGCAGAGTCCTGCCTGGGTCTCCTCAGGTGAAAAGGCTGAGGATGGACAGGCTCAGTGTTTGACCCTGTGATAAAGAAGCAGTTGCACTCCAGAAGAACACTCAGGTGTTTTCCAGCACTGCAAGGACAGCTGGGCGTGCTCAGTCAAGCGCAGCATTAGAGGGAGATAGGAAGGGTTTAATTTTCTGCTCCCTGCATTAAGCTGTGCTCAGGGTAATGTTTAATTGGCTGAGGCAGAAGGGGTTTATTTGTGTGTTTCAGTTGAGCTCACTTCCTCCTCTCTGACACACAGCCTGTCTGCTGTGGGCAGCACAGGATGCAAGCTCAGATGTTGGTCTGGGGAGCTGCTCCTCAGCAGTGCAGGGACCTGTGGCACTTTCCTGTCCTTTCTGACCTCACTGGTGTGGAGCTGGTGAAGAGTTTGGTGGATCTTCAAGGAGCTTTTTAGGTCTCCATATGATTAGGATGGGAGATGATGGGTGCATTTTAAGTTGGTATTTTATTGGGCATTTTATTGTGTTTACACTCTGGTGGGTTGTATTTCAACATTTCCAAGCTCAGATTTTGAGACAAATGATCATTAAGGCATGTTCATGATTGCATGAACAAAAAGAGTTTTAATCCTTTGTTTTCCTACTGTTCCCTCATTTTTGCAGAATTGAAAAATGGAGCAGAAAGCTTTGATGGGCTTTAAATGTTTCCTACAATTCCAGATCCTTAGTTAACCTACCTCCACCCATCAAATACTGAATTTCCTTAACTCCTTTGTGCCCACAGAGATGGAGAGGGGGATCTCATAGTCCTTCCCTGTAATCACAGTTGTTTTTGGTGGCACAACTGTGTCTAATGAACCAACACAATCACCTTTGGCTGTTGTGTTTCCCACTGAGGGCTGGGAATCCTGGAGCAGACTTACCCAGCTCAGCACTCTGTGCCTGCACATCCACTCAGCTGCAGCCACTGAGCTTTTAATTAAAGGCTGATTGCCTTGACAGTGGTGCTCAGGGGTTAATGCTTAATTGCTCAAGTTTTTGCTGAATTTGGGATAGTTTTGAAGTCATCACATAAGTGCTGTGTTTAATTGTAGGGTAGAAAAAGTGGGATGGCTTGCAGTGAGGCTCAGTCTTTCTCACTGGCAGGTACCATGTGATTTGGCTCCTGAAATGAGAGCTGAATGCTCTGCTCTGAGAGCACAAAGGAACCAGAGATGTGAGTTTTTGGGAGGTTAGTGGTCACTAGTTGAGTTTATGACTGAAATCTGTCTTCTTCACATCTTCAGTTTTCTGTTTACTGCTGTTGATTTCAGTGTGGGTTTGTGTTGTTTTGTTTGTTTGTTAAATGGTGTAATTTTCACTTCTTGTGCAACTTTGCACCGCAGTTTGTTGTTAGTAACAACTGGGATTGTAAACTCTTCAATTAGGCTGGAGCATGAGCTGAGCTGAGCTGCCAGTGCTGTAACTAAACCTGTAGTGTGGACTTTGAACCAGTTTTTGCCTGGAGGGGTGGAAGCAGATTTCCATGGTCTGTGTGCCTGCTCAGAGGGGCAGGGGAGCTGGGCAGGCTGTGTCTGACCCAGCTCTGCAGTTTGTGTCCTCAACTCTGCCTGGGGATGCTCTCCTCACCTGGGCTGTGCTGGTTTCACTGTAAGGAAAATGCTGTTTAATTAGGGTTAGGCTACTTTGCTGTCCTTTCTAGTGGGTTCTCATAGGATATGGAATCACAGAGTGGATTGGGTTGGGAGGACCTTAAGGATCACCTATTTAAAGATCCCCTGGCTCCATCTCTTCTCTAAACCTCCTGATCTGAAGATAAGAAATCCAAATACATTGAATCAAAATACATTGCTTAATGAAACACACTGTGGGCAGCAGGATAATGAGAGCTGCAGGAAAGTGTGTGCATGTGGGCCTTTTTTAGACACAGCTGGGCAGGGAGAGGGGACCTTGGGCAGTTCAGAGAAATTGGTTCTTCTCTCCAGTCCCAGCTCTGACTTCAGCCATAACCCAGCTGTACCTGGATGCTGCTGGAGTCTGAGCTGGTGCAGCCAGAGCCCTGCTCAGGTCTCTGCTGCTGCTGCTCCCTGCCTGTGCCTTGTGCTCTGCACTCCCATGGATTTCCCTGCTGCAGATTTCCCCCAGCCCTGCCCTGATGGCCACTGTGAAACCCCAGCCTGGCTCCTGCTCCCCAGAGTGATTCCAGTCATTATCCCTGACAATCCCTCTCTGTGGTTTCCCTTCCTGCTTCCTTCCCCTTCCCAGGAACTGTCCTTAGCAAACCCAGGGTTGGGAATGTGAACTTCCCTGAGCTGGGAATGCTTTGCAGGGTGAGTGAGTGGAATCTCTGTTTCACAGGTGGGGACAATCCACTCGTGTCACTGCTGGGCTGATGTCAGGACCTGGACTCACCTGCATGCAAAGGTTTCTAACCCCCTGCTGGTAGGTGCCTCTAAAGTTGATTATTTAGTGTTCAAGCAACATTGCAAGGTTGAAAAATTACCTTTTTCTTTAAGAGACCAAGAGTATGACAGTCAAATCAAGAATTCAGATTTTGTATTTGGTTTTTCCTTCTTTCTCAGCTGGTTTCCTCAGAACTGAGATGGCTCATTCTAAACTCTGAAAGGCCTTTTTGGCTTGTTCCATTTATGTTCCCATAAGGGATTTTCTTTAGAAAGAATTGTTGTTCTGAGATGCTGTTAATTCTTCTCAGTGCCTGTAAAATCTGCAACTTCTTCACATTAATTGCTCTTGAGGTTTTCAGTTTACTCAAAAATATTAACCAGGCTTCTTTCTCTAATGCCCTTGGGCTCCTCTGCCAAATAGTCTTAGAATAGGAATTTCCACATTTTATTTTGGTGGAGATTAAAATATTCATTAAACAGCAGCTTTTTTATAATGCTGCCACCTTTTTATTTATATTCAGAAGGTAGTGGGATGTGCTTATAAGAATATACTTAAGGAGCATATGCTTTGAATCTTTTAGTTTAGGCTGATGTTAAGTGAGATTTGAAACTCATTAAATGTAATTTAAATTTAAAATACTCTCTTTTGGAAGCAGCTTGTTGCGTGGTAACCTCTGCTGCAAGAAGGATGGTTCCTTTGGGCATGATATATTCTATATATACACATGGGTGACTTCCAATTGCAGTGTCACCAGTGGCATCACTGAATCCACACCACTTGAGTTTTTATGGCTTTGGCTTTTGCCCTGATGAGTCAGGAACTGCATCCCACAGAATTCCAGACTTTTTGTTGGTGTCAAAATACCTTGCTCAGAGCAAAATGACTGCTGGCAGCAGAGGATGGCTGCCAGGTGTCCTTCCCCCAGAGACTTGGCTTGCTGGCATCACTCAGATGAGGAATTCCTGTGTTTGAGGTCATCTTCCACGGGGTTGCATCATGCATTAATAAGTTTGCTTCCATGGAAGTGTTGGTGCTTCCCAGGACTTTGCCTGGCCCATGGAAAGCTGCTTTTCTACTTGGAAAAATGCCCAGCAGTGCTGTCCCTGGGCATGGAGGGTGATAAGCAGCAGCTTCATGCTCTGCTCTAGTTTGGTGTTAAATAATCATGGCCAGGCTGGGAGCACAACTGGTGCTACAGCTCTGAGGCAGTGGGCAACTCCTCCTCTGTGGGATTGCCTTTGAATTTGTTTTATATGTATCTTTAAAAGGAGCTTTTATTCATCTGCTGGAATAGATTTCTTTATAGGCACTTGAATTTGATAATCTGAGGAAAAAACAGGCCTCTGCTCCTGAATGTTTTTAAAATGACAAATAAATGGTTAAAAGAAGGGAAATCTCTGTTTAGATTAACAAAATAACTTTTTTCTTACTGAATCCATAAACCTCTTCCTATATATGTGCCCAGCAGTCTGGTCTAGCAGCAGAGATGGATAGAATGTCAAGCTTGATAGATTGTTGGAGCTGGTTTTGGGTAGTTAAACAATAATGGAGCTGTTGTGTGCTCGCAGGGAAACACTGAGCTCTGTGTGCAGACTGCAGCCTGGAGAAAGTTCCAATTGTTCCAGAGAAGGGCGAGTTCTAAAATGCAGCTTCTGTGGCTGGTGGCACAGCTGGCCAGATCCCTGCCTGTCCTGAGGCCCTTGCACAAGCACTGCAGGAGAGTTTGGAAACTGTTTATTTTTCAGATTCCAAGTAAAATGTAGATTTCCAAGTCCCCTGTGACTGTGTAATCCAAAGAGCAGAAATCTCAGCTGGTTTTTATGTAGGGGCTGTTTCAGGCTCTTGGAGCTCAGGGCCAGGTTCCTGCCTGTGAGACAGAGGCTGAGATTGCATGATCCATGCCTGGTGTCTGAGATGGAAAAGCTGATCAGTATTGCAGGGATCATGGAATTCCTTGTCAGCTCAGCCAGACCTGATCTGTCACTGCCCATCTTCTTGTGCAGAGGGCTCTGGGGTAGGAGCAGCAAGATTTTGTTTCTAATGCAGAAGAGAAACAAGAATTTAATAAAAATAAAGCCCAAACCATCACTGTCCTTTTTGGCAAACAACTTTTCTATTCCTGCTGTTATTTATACTATTTGTTATTTGCTCCTTTGACCTGAATACACATCACAGACAGATTTTTTTGCAATGGAAATACCTGAGGAATTCATTCTTTGTTCTGAGTGAAGGAATTCCTGGAAAGAACTGAAATATGTTGTTCAGCTCACTGCCAGGCTTCAGGAGCAACTTGGAACACCTACAAGGTGTGCAGCTGGAATTCAAAGCACCTGTAAATGACTGCTTGTGTATGGCAAAATAACACACTTAGAAACAAAACACTTGCAGCATTTCTTTTTATCTGCCTTCAGAGGCACCTTAAATCTGCAAATAACCTTATCTGATCACCCTGATACCATCTCTGAACTCTGCCATGGGTGAAAACCTATTTCAGGGTTTCAGCTGTTTGTGTTTTAGAGAGAACACACAACACATTTAATGCAGTTTTGCCATTTTGGTCCCCTGGAACCCTCAGCATTGCACGATTTCAGTTTGTTCAGCTCTGGCTGCAGTAAAGGCCATTTCTATCAGGTTTTCAAACAATGTGTTCAACTGCATATAATGAAGCCTTTTCATGCAGCAGAATGTAGGCCAGAGCCCAGGCTGGGTCATGAAAGGCTTTACTTTGTCTGAGGGAAGTAAGATGATCATTCTTGGAATGAGGCCTGTCTCCCTCAGTGCTGCTCTGCCCAAAGCCACACTCACTTGCTAAGACATTGTTCTGGAGGCCTGAGCTTGCTTTTTTACTTCTGGATGTGGCTCTTAATAACATCAGCTAAAGCTTTCAGTGTTCTGGCAGGAATAAGAGATGCAGGCTTGATATTAAATCTAATACATGGTGGTATTTCCTAAAAATTCCCTTAATGAAGGAAAATGTGAAGAAAATGGTATAAACTGTTACTGTCCACTTAATCAGCCTTAATCCTTGATATTGGACAAAACAATCTAAATTTATTGACAAAACCTTCTAAACTTCTAAGGAAAAGGTTTTTTTACAACATGTACAAAAGATTTGAGATCTAAAATCCCTAGCCAGCAGTTTGACAGCATGCTGCCTCCTTCACACCTTATCTTAATTCCCAAGAATATTTGTCTTTTTTGTTTTGTAGTGTTTTTTTTTAAAGGCCACATTTGTCAGTAAAACTTTTATTTTTAAGTTGAAATTCCCCTTAAAGTAAAAACAAGCTTCTTTATTCTGCACGTTGGCCATAATTTCCATTGTGAACTGGGAAAGAGTTCAAACAAACAAAGAAAAAAGCCACAAGAAATGAACAGGACTTACATTGTCTTTTGCACTTGTGTCAAACATGAATTTGGCCTCAAAATCATCTTGGCTTGTCCTGTTTTTTTTTTTTAATAATCTGTGTTGTAAAATTGTTAGGATGCTCTGCAGAATTGCAAGGAGGTTGTTCACTCACATTTCTTCCCTTAAGTGCCTCCCTTCTATGAGCTCTGTAATTCTCTGAAAGCATTTAATTCCATTATGAATACAGTATTGCTCTAAAGAAATGAAATATTGATTCCATTCCCTGATGGGGCATTATCTGTATTTTGTTTATGGAAAACTCAAGCACAGAGAACTGAAGTGGCCCAGACTCACAGAGCTGGAAACTGAAACTAAAAATCCTCACCCTGAATTGTCCCACATTATTTATTTCATTGCTAATCTAAAAATAACCACCCAATGATATTTTTTGAAATTTGGAGTTTATTTTTTTTTTTTTTAATGGGAATGTGTGGTATCTGATTTCATTTGTGTAATCAAAAATGGGTCATTTTCTGCTGAACTATTGAACTGAGGAAAGCAGAGTTTAGAAGAGAAGAAAGGTCATGCTGATGTTATCAGGTCAGTGGTGGAAAAGATTGTGTCATAGGGAACTTACTGGCAACAATCCTGTCTGGTTGTGCTGAAATGCCAGATAAATTGTTGTTTGTTTGGGATATGAGGACAGAAATGAAGATGTTTTGAGGTTTTATTTAAAAAATAAGTACTCTGTGTTGTTAGAGGGCTGTTTGAAGGTACAAGACAGCTTAGTATGTTCCCAGCCTCCATGATAGTTGGTCAGTTTTATTGATAGTTGGTCTGGTTTTATTCTTCATGTCCCAACACCAGGATTTAATCTAATATGAAAATCATGTCTGTCATTTTACAAAGCAAAAACCCCCCAGAAGGAAAGAAATGCTCCTGCCAGTTACAGAGAAGCAAAATGAAAATGTGATGGTGCCTGTGTACTGTAAAGGTTGAAGAAAAAACCCCAGTAGAAGGTGAATTTAAAAACCCAACCAAAACGAAGTAGATTTATTGGTTTCTAAACTCCAGTGATTTCTGGAGCACTGACTCACCATGTCTGAATGTCTGGGCTTGCCAGAAGCCTGGCCTGAAATGTGACCCTGCTGGCTTGGGCCATATATGGGAAATTTCCCCTGTGTGACACAGGTGGGGAATGCAGGAGATTCCAGCAGGTCCCTGGCTGAAGCTTTCCTTACCTGCTGTGCTCTCAGTCTTCTGTGAAATTCCATCCTCTGGGTTGGATCCCACTGGGGTTCCACATTCAGCACTTTGTTTGATCCCATGAATTGGGTGGGTTTAGGTGAGCTCTGCCATCCAAGGATGCCCCTCCTGCCTCTCTTGGTGCTGCACACAGCTGATTAAAAGGCTTAAAGAAGGATTAAAAAACTTAAATGTTCTGCCACAACTGATGTGGCCATAAAGGAGAATTGCCTTTTTTTGGATCATGGCTTTAGTTCCCAGAGACAAATGTTACTTGAACAGTTTGTGAGCTCTTGCAGAATCTCCTCAGGATGTGCCCCCTCAACTCAGCAACCAAAACCAAGGGACCAGATGGCTGTTGGGTTTGTTCATGTTCCTGTCTGAATAAAGGCCAGATTTCAGGCTGCTTTGTTTTGGATTTCTCAGTCCTTAATGTTCTGCAGAGATTGAGGCTGGAGGGAGACAGGCCCAGCAGTCAAACAAGGATGGTGGTGAAGGAGCCCATGGAGAACCTTCCAGCCCTAGGAACAAACACTGCAGATGGCTGGAAATGGGCTTTCCACAGCATCTGTCCCATGAATGCTGCAGAGAGTTCATGCCTGTCCTGCTGCCACACTCTGGGTGCTGAGCCTTGAACTTTCCCTCAGTTTTCAGGCTCTTCTCCTGGGTTGCACGTAAAGCAATTCTGAATTTCAGATGCTTCCGTGCTAAATGGAGATTGGCACAGGAATAATATTTATGGAAATGCTTTAAGAGTACAACTTCAAAGTCCCTCTCAAAGTTCCACCTTATTAACTTCCTTCAGATGAGAGTGGGGTATTTTCCCTTGTCCACAGATAAGGTGACTAAACCATAAACAAATTCACTTTTTTATTGCACTCTTTTGTTATCTCAGGAACAAAACCAGTCCTCAGGTTTGTACTCAACATCCTGGACCTTTTTTTAACTGCTGACTAATTTCTAAGTATTTCTGCAGCCTGGGAGGGCAGAACTTCCCACACTGTGTCAGATGTGACGTGTGAGCTGGTCTGTGTACGTGTGTGCTGAAGGAGAAGATCTGCAGCTGCATTTTATTCTATTTCAGCACCTAGTTTGGATTTGAATTCAGATTAATTTGGAATAAGCATAGCTATGAAATGAGTCTGCAGTGTTTGTACTTGTTATGATGTGCCTCAGTTATATACATCCAGATCTGTTTCAGTCCAGCCAAATAAAAATTATCTTTTTTCAGGCTCCAGTTAAATAGGTTAGAGGTTGCCTGCCAGTCTGCACAGAGCTGTGGTGCATCCACTCTTCCTGCATGTACACTTTTCCACCTGTATAAATTCCATGGGGTTTAGGTTCATTTTCTACCAGCAGATCCTGGAATAAGGTGGGGAGAAGAGTAGGTTTGGCATGTGAGGAATTTTGAGGCTGTATTTTGATTTTGGAAGGGTGAAATTTGGAAGTTTACTGGTTAAAAATAAACCCATAGCTCGGCGTGACAAGTAATTTCCAGGATTTCCAACTGGTGTTGTAATTTATCAGCAAACACTATGAATTTTGGGGGCCTGAGACACAGTGATAGCCCAGAGTCTGTGGAGCTTTAGGGCCAATTGTAATCCCAGTTTCAAGGAAATGTAATTTAATATAATTCTGGCTACTCTTTTCCATCCCCAAATTTGAGGAGCTGTATGTGGGATAATGCACCTCTCTCTTCTCCTTTCAACTGCTCCCATATCCTTGTGCTTCATTCCAAAGCTGAACTCTTGGTGAATATGTAATTTATGCAGCTGTCATAATGAAACAAAATGTGTAATTGTGCCAGGGATTCCAGTGGGAATAGCTTGATCTCTTTTTACCTGAAGTAGGGAACTTGAGCTGTGATAAAAATACAAATTTATATCCTTTCTCCTCCCCTTTTTTTCCTCCAACTCCCTGAATTCCCCCCTGAATTTAGGAGAAGGGTATCATTAAACCATCTGCCAGTGGTTACCTTCCCCCCTGGTGCAATCACCCTCCAGCAGAGGGGATTCCAGGCTGCTCCCTGGTTAAACTGTGGATCTGCTCCTGTTTGTTTGCAATACCCAAACCCTGAAGTCACTGGGTCCACAGCAATGTTTTGCAGCACAGCAGAAACTTATTTTCAGCAAGATTCTATTCTGGGCATTGTAAAATGTGCTGAGAGAGGGAGGGATTTGTCGTGTGGAGAGGAGGAGGAGGAGGAGGAAGACTCCCTGAAAGCTCCTGCTGTGCCTTTGGAGCCTCTTCTGACTTCCAGGTGGGCACAGATCCAGGAAACCTCCCCAGCTGCCATGGAAGAGTGGTTGAGGTGGGTTTTGAGATGAATTCTGGATGGGATGGACCCTTCCTGGAGAAGGGCTGGTCAGGGAAGCTGCACAGTTATTTAAATTTTCATTGAGAATTTATTGCTGTCTGTTGGAATTACAGTTTTAGAGTGACCCATGCAGCTGAATCCAGGAAAACCTGTGAGGAAAGGAATAAATGAAGAGAAAAATCCACCATGGAGCTTTTTCTCCATATGAAAAGGACTGGCTGGGTTGGGAGGGGATAGTCCAGGATTCCTGGACTGCTCCTTGCTGACATTTTGGTGGAGAGCTTCCACTTTTGGGTGTGAGACTAAGGATAGAGACACAGCCAGCCATGCAGGATGCTGGCAATGGTAACAAAACAGCACTCTGCAATCTTGCTTCTCCAGAGTGTCCTTTCTTCTCCTCCTGACTTGGGTCATGCTATAATTACAACTGACTTAATTCAGCCTCACTGATGAATATCAAACCAGTGTGAAAGAGCACAGCAGCTTTTGGAATTGTTGTTCAGCATGAAGAGGAGAGTGGAAGGGAGATAAGCCCAAGGTCACAGTTTGTCCCTTGGGAACAGGTATGGGACTAAGGAGGTGAGATAGACTGGGTAAGAAAAATACTTTTCTAAAATCACATTATTTCATTAATCATTTTGTTTTGGTTTCTGTTAACTTGCTGGGAGAATGTCACTGACTTGCAAAAGAAAAAGGCAGTTGACTTTCCATCTTGGCAGATGTCTTGAAACCTAATTGCAGTTAATAGCAAAAAGAACTTTTTATCTAAATATTTTTCAATATATAAAATGCAACTTTGGGTCAAAATAAACAGTTTATATTAAAATAATACTCACCCCAGGTATCCAGTTCCTTACAAAACAGGATTTCCAAGCTTCTCCTGTTAAAGTGGGGGAAATTTGGTGTTACTTGTGCTACAGAGGAGAGGGAAAGTGGGCGAGAGTTAAGTTTGCAATTCCAGGTGCAAAGCTGGGAGTCAAGTGAGAAGGTGTCTGTTTTGGAATTAGCTTTCTGAGCAATGCTCTATAAATCCCACAGCTTTCTAAAACCATTTTCTCCATTTCAAATGGCAATTGCAGCTCTCTAGTTTCAAAGAGGTGCTTGAAGCTGAGATCTTTGTGCTTATAACAGTGCTGGTGGGATTTCAGGTGGAGATCTCTCTGTAAACCTCCTGAACACCATCAGCTGCTGCTGGCAGTACTGATAAGCACTGCTACAGCTGCAAATGCTCTTGGAATACCTGCTGGATTCTTGTCATGTGTATAAGAACTCATAATTTTCCTCTCAGCTGAGCCAATTTTCCAAGGGCTTACCTGGCAAATGTAAACCAGGTTAGAGCAGCATAAAAGGGGCTTTGTCTGCACCACGGTTTCCTCTGTGCCACTCAAGTGGGAGGTGATTTTTGGTGCTTCTCTGGGCTCAGCAGCAGCTGAAGGCGTTTCAGCAGAGCTGTGTGGCCCCATTCCAGCTTTTTCCTGCTCTGCCTCGCACCCTGCCCCAGCGGGCTGCCCTGTTTACTGTCTCTCAATGGATGTCACTTCCTTCATTAAAATGCTGGTGCGTGGCCAGGCCCCTGCCTCGGGGCTCGCAGCAATCCAGCTGTGCACCGCGCTCGGGGTCTGCTCCTGCCGGGATGGTGGGGATCTGCTGAGCCCACACACACACAGGAGGCTTTTGGAGGCATCTCCAGGGTGGAGAAGCACAGGTGCAGCTGTGTTGAGGAGGGGCTGAAGATGGATTATTGCTGCTGGGCACGGGCTGAGCTTCCAATTCCAGCCAGGGACTGCGTGGGGAAGGTGTAGGCAGCATCTGGAATGGGGTGCCAGTGCCAGCCTGCCCTGGGCAGCCTCTGGACATGAGGATGTGGGTGCTGTTCAAGGGCAGCCCCTGATGTGCACTCCTGGGTGCACAGGATCACAGCCACAGGGACACAGAAGCCCTGGACACCCTGCTCTGTGCAGACTGACCTGAGCTCTCTGCCGTGTTAGCTGAGCAAGGTCTCACCTGAAGAGTTCTAAACTGGCATCAGAGTTGCTGAGCAGACTGGTGAGCAATTAAATATTTGTCTTTGTTGCATATTTAGATGATTAGAGATGGGAAATGTCTCCAGGCTTTTGGAAGGCACAGAGCAAAATGGAAAAGTGTTTCCTCCTTCCATGATACAATTTCTTGTGTCTCCCCCAGCTGAACACTCCTGTTTCAAGCTGTGATCCAGTGCTGGGATTTATTTACTCATTTTTTCAAGGTGTGCATGCTGTCACCTTGGGCATGTGAAGTAGTATCTTTATTCATAAGCATATTTTTCCTATCCATGCATAACAATCTGACCATTTCAGTCCAGTTATTTTATACAGTGAATTCGATGTACATTCCTTATGACAGATTTGTGTTCCATCTCTTCCTTTTCTCCTGCTCTGTACTGATTGAGACACCACGTCTGCAAATGTCATGCTCAGACTGGCAGCCTGCTTCCTTCCCTTGTCCCTTCTGCAAGTGCCTCATTTGCTGACTTTTCCAGCTGTCCCAACATATGGCTGCTCCCATTTATCATAATTCAGGTCTGTGCCTGGAACATAGGCTGATAAAAATAATGCTTTGTGCATAAGTGGCATTTGAGCAGGTTGTTCTATAGCTCTGTTATCAAGCAAATACTGTTTTTTTGACCTTACTATGAATTCAGTTTGGAAGTGGTAGGTCATTAGTGAAACTAATTTTAGCAAGGCATTTCTTATCAGTGCAGGTTTGTTGAAATTAAAAAAAAAAGTAAATTGTAACAATGAGCAATTGTGCAACACTATTAATGGGGCTCCAAGGTGGTTAACTCATTAAATACTTCAACCATTTCAAACAGCATTCATCAAAGTGAGATCTGATCCATTTTGCAGGGATTAATAACAAAAATAGTAATTTTAAAAGAGACCTATCAATACATGAGTATTTTAAAGCCACACTGCCTTTTCCTGGCCTCTTGAACAATTTCCTTGATCTTCAAGCTACTGGAAGTGGCAGGAACAAATGATTTTGTGCTCAGCATTATCCCAGGGCTGGTGTGTGGTGTTGAAAGTTGTCTCACTGGTGTTGTGGAGGAGTGTTCTGCTTTGAAAAGGAAGTGAGTTTTTTGGGAGGTTTTCATTCTGAGTTCTGTGTGTTTCTTTTATATAGTTGTAGGTTAATAAAGGGGGTTTTTTGCCTTTATTCCTAAGTTGGAACCTGCTTTGCTCTATTCCTCACAGCAGACACCAGGGAGAATATCTTTTCATGGGGCCATTGGCATGACAGGGACACAGAGCCTGTGTTGGTGTGGAGCATCTGTAGCTGCTCCTGCAGGTCCTGAAGGCTGTAGAAGGCTCTGGAGGGGAAGGAAAGGAAGGAGTCTGTCCACAGGTGAGGGGCAGAGAGGAGCTGGGTGGTTCAGAGAGCTCCTTGAGGTGAGCAGAGGAGGTGTGAGGCAGCTGTGGGGCTGCTGAGCAAACAGCCCTGCAGGGAAGCAGTGCCCTGGCAGAGCTGCTCTCCTGCATCTCCCTCCCCTTTTGGCACCCAGCTCCATCTGCAGTAGCCTCCAGGGTCATCAGCCCTGCTGTTCCAGTGGTTAAAGGCCTCTCAGGAGCAGAACTACTTGCTGCTGTGGTTTCTTCTTGTGTGGGAGTGGAATCAGCTGCTCCTGGGAGCTCAGTTCCTTTTGATCCCTTGATTCAAGTGTCTCCTTGGTGCTGCATTCCAGCTGCTGAATTCCTGAGCAGTCACGAAAAGGAGCCAGACCCAGTCCTTGAGAGCTTTGTTATACAGAGCTGGAAGCTCATTGATTCTGAGATGTTCCTTGGCTTGCTCTAGTCCCTTGTTGTTTGTACCCTTAGGAAAATAAAGGCAGATTTTATATTCAAACATAAACCACAGCTTCCCTCTGCAGCCACCGCCTAGGCTTTGATGAAATCTATTTATTACACATGCATGTGTAATAATTGTGTAATAAATCATGTGTGGAGGCTGTGATCCCCGATACTCCAGCTAGCAAGGTTAGGGCAGTGATATTGCATGTGGAGTGAGAACCTGAGTTCAAACACTTTTTTAAATGAAGATGGGAAGTATTAGAATCCAGGCCTGCATTATGAATTCTGTCTTCAACCATGTATGGGAGGAAAACTTTTACATCACTGGTATTTCCTTCAGAATTAAATTAATACAGAACTCTTGGCATTGTGTAGAATGTGTTAATGAACTGGTGATGAAATGAATTTCACTCTCCTGTTTTAATCCAGTCAGGAGAGTCATGGCATATATAAAAAATAAATAATCAAATCAATAAAAGCACTCCAGCAGAGCACGGTGGAGTGCTGGCACCACTTTGTCCATGAGAAGCACCTCCCTGTCATTTACTGGATTTCTTCTGGCTTTCCTTAAAGCAACTGAAGAAAGAAGATGAAACATCCCCTTCCCAGGATGCTGATTGCCACGTGGGTGGATGTGTTTGCAGGTCCAGGACAGACTGTTTGATCTTGTGTCCCCACCCTTGGTGAAACTCCCTCTCCCTCTGCCCTGGCAGATGCTCCAAGCACAACGTGCACTTGGCATTTAGGGCAGGTGGTTTTGGGCTGCCAGCAGTCACTGCTGGGTGCCTGCCATGGAGCTTCCAGTTTGCCAAGCCCAGCTCAGCTGTGTGGCTCAAGCAGTTGTTGTTGTGGCTCCATGAGGCAGTAGAGGCACCTGGTCCAAGGGTAATGCTGCTATCAGTAGTGCCTGTAATGTCAGCTGTGCCAGTAAGTCCACATCTTTTATTCAGGATGTTCCTGAAATCCATGCTGTCATTAAGTTTTCCAAGCTGTCACACTGTTATTAGCCAAGTTACTGGAAGTATTTTCCCAACCCTGGAGCACAACACACAAGTAGCTCTTTCCACTGGGTGTTCTTTTATCTGGGCTTTAATTTGTCACTTGGGCGTAGCTGTGGAGCTCCTTGGGTGCAGAACAGCAGCTCCTTTGCAGGGAATTGACAGCATTTAGACAGGGCAGGATTCTCTGGTTCTGACCTTCAGACTGCTATGTCTGTACCATCCATCCATCCATCCACCCATCCATCCATCCATCCACCCATCCATCCATCCAGGAAATGAGCAGTTCCTGGGCTGTGCTGACCACATACCTCCAGATGGGTAAGAGAATGAATAAGGGAATAATTTTGTTGTAGCAAACATTGTAAGAGTTATTAAGGAAATTATCATCCTGAAATTCCACTGAGGCATTCTGCTTGTAACTTGGAGTTCTCTATCAGTGGCAGTGCTCTTTTCCTTGGCTCTAAAGCTGATCCTGTCCAGAACAATGGAAAATCAGCTGCTGAATCTTACCTGTATTTCTTGCTGCTGTTGGCAGCTGCATTGGTGTTTACATGTGTGCTCCTTTTTATACCTTTGGAAAAATGTTATGGATCAGAGGACAGTCCTGGTTGTTGTTTGTTTATGGGCATTTCCCTTCTGTGCTTTTATAGTTGAGCAGGATTAAGGTTCTTCTAAAGCAACATCTGAGCTTTTTGTTGGCCTTTTCATTCCTGGCAATCACAGAGCTACAACTCCAGCTGAATGCTGAGCTCTGTCTTATTTTATCCCAGTTTGTGCACTGCCTTGTGTTTTTCTTCCCAATGTTTGACATGTTGCAATGTTCCAGAGTGAATTAGGAGGCTGTCTTTTTCTAGGAAAACAAAGTTTTTGGGGGCAGGCAGTAGCATTTGTGTATTCTGTTATCGTGGGTGGCCTTCAGCTTGCAGGGGTCCTTGAAACAGGAAGGGAGCTGAACTCTGGATGCAGTTTTCCACTGCTCTGGAGGCTGTGAATGCTTGTTGGACTGTGCAGCTTTCATGTTGTTTAGATTTGTGATTCCTAGGAACAAATTAAACCTCCCAAAGAACGTGATCTCAAGTAGAAATTCTGTATTTTTGCAAAAGAGAGGCTCTGTTAACTTTTGAGTGGAACAGAGAGCTTGGAAATTAAAATGCAGAGAGAAAAAGGGTAATTGTTTCTTTTATCTGTGCCATCTGAAGTGTGTGTTTGATTGCAGGGCAAAGTTAATAGAGATGAATGATAGATTATTTCTGTTGGTGCAGTGCTTTCCTCTGTGTATTTATTGGGATCTCCTTGCCAGCCAAGTGCAGTTCACACTATTTATTGAGATCTGCTGTCATTTCCAGTGCAGCAGTGAACAATCAGCTCCACCACGAATCCATGGTGTGAATGTGTAGATTTGTATTTAAACTCTGCAATGTGCTGAGCCTGCAGGGAGGGCTCCTGGCTCAGCTCACACTGGGGGCTTTGAAAAGCATCTGTGCAGGACAGCAGGGACTCTGAGCAGCCAAATTCAGCCAGGTTCTGAAAGGATCAAAGATGCCACTAAAGCAACACGTACTGGAACAGCACCAGAGTGCAAAAGCTTCCCCAATTCAAGTACATCAGCCCCAAAGTTTCAGCACAGCTTAAAAAAAAGAATTATTATACCCAATAACATTTAGGATTCCTTTCCCAGCCCTGTTCCCCTGGGAATCTGGAGTTTCACAGTGGCAATACTTACTGAGTAACAAGCAGTGAATTGGCTGTGCAGCTAAGTGATGTTTTATTTCCAGAAGTTTATAAAATCAAGCAGTTGCTGAACACTATCAGTGAGGGAGCTGATTTTCAAGACATAAAAGAAACAGTTCAGGAACTCCCATGTGAGAGCAGAAATGCAGAGGAGGCAATTTGTATTCAGTTTACCCGTAAGTGATGACACATGGTGTGTGCTCCAGAAACTGAATGCCCAGATGAATTCAGATTTCTTTGTAAACTCCCAAAAGCAAGTTTATAGCAGTGTATTTCGGGAATATTGCAGCAGAGATGGTCTGAGAAGACTTTGGAACTGAGCATTTTGCACTGGACTGTGTTAGGATTTTTGGTAAGTGTGTGTGTATGTGTGTATATTTTACATATAAAATTTGACTTGAAAAAAATAAACAAATGATTTTGTGTCTCAGCTGCAGTTGTTTTCCCAAGCAAGTTATCAAGGCCAGTATTTGATTTTCTTACATTACTGGCATTGACCTGCTGTGTGATGGTTCAGCCTTGTAATGCTGTAAATTCAGCCTAGAACTGCAGTGTGTGAAATCACTGGCTCGTTTGTCCTTGCTTTTATTTTGTCTTTTTGGATGTGTAGCTGTAAATCTGTAGAGGGATTTAGGATAAAGCTGAGGAATGACCATCTATGATCCTGCTGCTGATTTTATTTAACTGTTCTGTGCCATATAATTTTGTGTTCTTTTCCTGATGCATTATTACATCCTGATAAGTATTGCAGCTTATGTGAAATAGAAACAGCCTGTTAGAGCAAACTCAGAATCTGATATAGCCAAGTGGAACATAAAATTTATCTTATCTTCACTGTAGTCTGTTAACTCTATGAAGTTCCAGTAATAAAGTTCTTTTGATCTTTATTTGTCCCTTTTCACCAAAGCTGGACTGAGCGCGTGGGCTCTGTGTGCACTTGTCAGAGGAAGGATCAACACTGACAAACAAACACCCTGTTAAAAACGAACCAGGGATGGGCACTGACCTGCACTTGCTGCTGTGTTGTCACCTGGCTGCCAGGCTGTGCCCCCCTGACAGTGTTTTCCTGGCAGGTACTATGTGGGCAAGCTGCTGTAACTGGTTCTGTGTGGATGGCTCCCCCGAGGAGATGCAGCCGCCGCCCACAGCCCGAGCCCAGGCCTATTCCAACCCCGGCTACAGCTCCTTCCCCTCTCCCACGGCCTCTGAGCAGAGCTGCAAAGCCTGTGGGATGCACTTCGACAGCTCCTCCAGCAAGGTGAGTGCTGAGCCTGCCCTGCCTTCATCCACTCACACACACACATCATGCACAAATCCTCTGCACATCTCATAGGGGAGAAGACAGCTCACCCTGGTGCTGGGTCTTCAGCCATTCTGTCACAATTAATGTGTGTCACCCTGATTTTTAAAGTTTTTCTAAGCCTTCTGATGTTTACATTCTTGTAACTAACTTTCTCACACACTTTATATAAATAACTCATTGTTTTGCATTCTTGTATGGAGGAGGAGAAATTTGCTAGTGTTGGTTTATCCAGTGACATTGGAGAGGTTGCACTGCCATCCTCCAATCCACTGTCACTTTTGGAAATCTATAAATGTTGGAGTCAGAATGAAACTTTTCCCTCTTTTTTACCTTGGACAGTCCAGTGTCCACGTTGTTTTATTTTGTGTCCTAGAGTGACAAATGTGACTGGAAATCCTTCAGCAAATTTCCTCAATGAGAAAGCCAAACTGCTGATAATCAATTAAAGAAGCATTAACTTGAGCATAAGTTATTAAATTTCTTATTTAAAAGCACTAATGTCCTTTAAAAATAAACATTGTGACAAGAAGTTTAATAATGTTTGTGCTTCCAGTAAAGGAAGTTCTTCCTGCCTGTTTTCCAAACGACTGTTGCTCAAACTAAAAGACAATGAAGTTATTTAGAGGGTGTGTGTGGAACTGCTGAGCAAAAATAACCCCAGATCAAACCCAGATCAATTTTATCTTACTTGTAAACTTGATTTGTGGGTGTATAAATGCCAAAATAATTGGTACCACAAGACTTGATTTGACAGCAGACCCTGCCTGGGGCATTATTTGGTCATGGGGGTCCTTTAATGCTGCTTGAAAATGTTCCAGTGAGGGAAAGTGTTCTGTATCTACACTCTGTGGCTTAAGAAGTGTCTGACCTATAGTCACTGAACTTAAGGATGTGAGAATTTAAAAATAAGGATGAATTCTGGCCACAGCCCTTTTAGATTATATGGAAAAGTTCATAAACTGGTTTTCTTTGCACTTTTTATTTATGCATGAGGACACCCATCTGAGAATGGTGGGTCTTGGCAGAGCTGCTGCTTTCTGCTCCCAGGGCAGCAGGGCTGTTGATGAGTTTTTGCACTGAGGAGTGCAGCTGCTTCAGGAATCAGACTCTGGTGGTAAATTGTGGGTGTGTGAGTGTGCTGAGGCTGCTCCTGGTGCTGGGGCAGCTCCAGTGGGGCCCTCCCTGCTCATGGCTCTGTAATGTTGTCTTTGACACTGTCCTCATTCAGCCACACGTCCTCACACTTATGGAGAGTTACCCTGGACCCAGCACTTGCTGTTGGGCACGGTTGCAAATAGAGGCTGGAGGTAATTCTGAAATGAAACCATTTCAGGCAGCACAGCCCTGTTTGCCCCAGTATCTCCTAAAAACCTGTTCAGTATGAGCTGCCCTCAGAGCAGAGTCTTGTACAGAGCCATGAGGGGCTCCAGCTGAGCTCTCTAACAGGGGAGGGAATGCTCTGGTGCACAAATTGTAGAGGATCTGCTAAAGCTGTTGGAAACATTCCTGCCCTCAGCAGCTTCCTCCTTTTCCTGTGGGATCTGCTGTCTGTACCTGTGCTCGTGTCCAGCTGCTCCTGCTCCAGGCTGTCAGGGAAATTGAAATTTATATTCTGTATTCCAGAGGGGGCTCCCCAGCCTCCTCCCACCTTCCTGCTGCCCAGCTCCTGAGCACTGATCTCTGGGGGTGACTGGAGCCCCGTGCTGCAGGTGGGAGTGCTGGAACAGCTGAGGAGGGGCTGCCAGAGCACATCCCTGAGGTCTCTGGGGTAATAAAAACAAGCCCTGGTGTGTTTGTTAGCCATGGGAGCTCCTCAGTGCTGTTGCTATGGAGGGAGCAGTGTGTGAAATCTCACCGTGCTGCAAGGACAGCACAGAAAACTGCATTCTCTGCTGGGAGAGGCAGCACCTTTGAACTGCAGTGTGCAGTTAATGTTTATTCTGAAATACAGGGGATACAAATTAATTCCTTCTGCACTGGAGACCATAAGGATAGCCTAGATTGCTTCAAAAAAGCCCAAACCCAACATACCAACAAAACTCCCCACATAAAGCATTTCACTGACTGTGGTGTCAGTGAGCAGCAGTCAGATGTGGCCTGACCTTTTAGGAAAGTTTTAATGTACAACAACATTTGAAACTAATCCTCCTGAAGAACACAGTGCCTTGAATTAATGCTCTTTCAGTCAGAGTTCAGTGAAGTGTAAGAGCTGCTTGATGCTGAGATGTAGCCAAAATATCCATGTTTAAACACTTGCTGCTCAGATACAGGCTGAGGAGGATTTTTCTTTCTCTGAAGATAAATCCTAGTGCTGAGCTGCTAAGTCAGAGACATGCCTGGGTTTATTTTCACTTCCCAAATGCATCCTTTGGTAACTGAGGCAGGATTACTGTTAATTGCAAGAACCTGTTTGATAGAAGAGCCCTTGTGCTGTGTTTGCCCTGTGATATCTCAAGGTGGGAGTGCTCAAGTCGGGGTTTTCTGGCTGGTGGAAGGTCCTTGGCAATACAGGAGCTCCCTCCTGCAGGCCATGGGGAGGCTTCCCCTGCCAGAGAAAATGGGGCTGCTTCAGGGTTTTGGGTTGTTTTGTGCAGTTTTTGTGTTGTTGGGGTTTTCAAATCTCACTTCATCTGATTTGCCCCCATGTCAGAGGTGGGGGATTCACAGGGAAATGTTACCAACAGGGTTATTTTCCACTCTGTGCCTTTGTGGATTTGTTTTGTTCTCCTGCTCTAGGCACACACAGCCATCAGTTCCTGTCTCTGCCCTAAGATTTCCCCAAGGAACAGGATTGCTCCTGCAATCACAGGGTCACAAAAAGTCAATTGCATATTAATTTTTTTATGGTGATGAAGTTAAGGAAAACTCCTCCAAACTGGATGTTCTGTGGAAATTGCACTTCCTGCCTTGCTTTGTGATTGGTGAAAGTTGCTTTTCCTTGGCAGGCCCCCAAACAGCAGTTTTGAGATAAGGTTTCAAGAGTTTCTCTCTGTGGTAGAAATGTTAATGTCTTAAAATGCTTGAGCAGGAAATTGGGATTCTTTCCAGTTAGTGTCACTGTGAGTGTAGTACAGGCTCTAAATGGGAGGCCTGGAGGTGTGAACAGGGGAGCAGGGAGGGTTTCAGCCTGAAAAGAGCATCAGAAAGAGCTTTAGTAAGCAAGTAGTGTATTTACACCTGTAAAACATCTGCTTTCTCTCAGCTGGGAAGCTGGAGATGTTCTTCAATCCCTAGAGCAGTTTATAAACCAGTTTTTTGTCTTTGAGTTTGTATTTATTACTTCAGCTCCACCTGTGTGTCTTTCCTTGCACAGCTCTGAAGGATCAGGATGTCAGGATGCCACAGAGGTGCTTGGCTCCTCTGAGACCCTGAACTGGCATTTTTAACTGCACTGAAACCTCTTCTCTCTTCTCTCAGCAGTTTTTAACAGGCACATCATGTGGCTGCTCTGCTGCTGTTCCTATTGGAAAATGTAGAATTTGCCTTTCCAAAGGGTTGGGCAGTCAAGTTTCTACAGAAGTCAGCATGGACTGTGAGTGCTTGGAACTTTGAAAATCAAGCCCTGAGTGACAAGATCAGAACCAGTATCAAATATAAACATTTAACAACAGAATTCAATCTGTAAAGTTTTTGACTGTCTGGGGCATAATATTTCCAAAACTTCCAACACTTTCTGTCCAGCACTAACTGGTATAAAGTGTGCATATTGTTTTCAAAATAAGCTATTTTTGTATAAACAAATGTCAAATTCTTTGATGTCTGTGAGACCTTGCTGTTCCTTGTTCCTCTTATGATGAAACCAAGATTCATTCTGTGATTGCAGCAAATTGGAGGGAAAAAATGGAGAGAGGAACATCATTTGTAGCAGGTATTTATGAAAGAGAAATGTTTTTAAGTAGTTCCTTCAATGTTGGAGCTTCTTAATGCACAGAACAACGTGCACAACTAGCTGGAATTCACAATGTGCACAACTAGCTGGAATTCACTCAAAGTCTGCTGCCTCAATCTCAATTTCCTCTGGTTTAAACAGCATGAGCAGGTGCAGAAAATTCCTGTTGTGTGAGGGAGTCTTGTCAGGATATCACATTTCATTCTGGGTAAATGGAGTGGGAATGGGGCTTCTCTAGGACTCAGTGATTGCTCAGGGATCAATCCTTTTCCTCCTCCAGGATCATGGGTGACCTCTTGGCACTTTTTCATGGGTTGCAGGTTTTGATTGTGCTTTAGGAGCCGCTGCTGCTTCCTTGCTGCCTGTGGCACCGTGTGCTGCTGGCACAGGGCAGGGCTGGCTCTGACTCTTCCCCTGTCTCTCCCAGCACATCTGCTTGGACTGTAAGAAGAATTTCTGCACGTCCTGCTCCAACCAGCCCGAGGGGGGGCCCCTGCTCTGCCACCTGTGCCAGCGCTTCCGAGCCACGGCCTTCCAGAGGGAGGAGCTGATCAAGATGAAGGTGAAGGATCTGCGAGATTATTTGGCCCTCCATGAGATTTCCACAGAGTTCTGTCGTGAAAAGGAGGACCTGGTATTCCTGATCCTTGGCCAGCAGCCTGCAATTACCCAGGAAGATCAGATAAGAACAAACACATTTAATAGCAGTACCCGTGAACAGCAAGACTTTGTGAGTCACCCCCCAGCCAGCCTGGCCTCTCCTACCTCACACGACGAGTCCTCAGTGTCTGCAGATCCCATCTCAAGTTCAGAAGCTCAGGAACACCAACAGGTACAATCTCTGGCCAGAACCATCTTTTGCAAACTCATTCATCTCCATTTTTGGATTAACTACTAGGATGTTGCATGTGGTTTTGCTGTGTAAAGCTGTGACTTGCTGTCCCTGACTTTGATGTGCTGTTCATGATGGAATTGAATTTGGTGGGCAGTGCTGAATACCTGAGCATTCACTCTCAGAACATCATCACTGTTCCGGGATGTGTTTCCTCTGGTGCTCTGGTCCACACTTCCATTGCCACAAGATGCTCCTGTGACTGCTTCCTTTGGTACTTGCTCATGGCTTCTGGCACGTGTTTGTAGGTGTAATTAAATAGTTGATGCTGTTCTGTAATTGCTGTGCCAGATAACAAGGACAGTCTAAAGCAGGAGCTGATCAGAGGTGATGGGGGCTGGGTGAGGGTTTTGGTGTCTCCTGCACTCAGATCAATAAAAGACAAACCCTGAGTCTGTTGCCAAGTCTTGGTTTATGATGAACCTGCATTTCTGATGAACCTCGGCAGGGGCATTTGAGTTTAATTATTTTTTATTGACCTTGCTTTGTTTGTTTTTCTGCTCTCTGCTAAAGGAAAGTTTACTCAGTGTTTGACATCTGCTCCTTGTCCTGTTACAAAGTTAATGGGTGTATTCAGTTCCCCGTGGGCCAGAGCTGTGAAAATGTGTGTACCTTCTGCTTCCTCAGTAGATTTATCTAGTTCAAAAGAAGAGTTCTCCTGGGAGAATGTTTTTTACAAATCATTAAAAGGCATTTTCATTCCCTGTTTTTCTGGATATTGCCATTCCAGTTTTTACCAGCTCTGCTCTCTTCCCTCACTGCCCCGTGATACATTTCAGCTTCTTGTCCTGACTTGCATGACATGGTGCTGCAGTTCAGGCTCTTTGATCCTGATTGTTATTCTTGGGCTCTGTAAATATTAACAAGTCCCCACTTGGGTAAGTGGGATGGTATCATTACAGTCTCTTTGTCAGTAGGAAACCAGAGGGAGCAGTGGCTGCTGGGGGTGAGTCAGCTGAAGTTACACTGCTCATTTGATCAAGAGTTCAAAGCAGCTGCCCAGCTTTTCTTCTCCAGCCCTGTCACTGCTGCTCCCTCACTGTCTCTGCCCACCCCAGACCCCAGCTGTGGAGGTGTTTGTCTGGTTACTGTGAGATCTGAGCTGTCAGAGGAGGGCTCTGCAGAGCCTTGCCCTGAGAGCTCTGACATCCCACCAGAGCACAATGTGACCCTCAGGGAAGGACTGCACATACACAACTACAAATTTGTGTATAAATCTCCTCCTGAGCCAGCCTGGAGTTCTGTACTGGGGCTTTAAAGCTTCAGCAAGTGTTAGTTTGTGTGAGTGCTGCCAGGGAAAACCCTCTGTGAGTGTGCCTGGCTTGTGCCTTGTCCTGCCTGTGTCCTCCCAGAGCTCAGGGACTGCAGTGACACTGTCCTGGAGTTGATTTCCCTCCAGAAACCCACAGCTAGTGAAAGCTTCATTTCCTCTTCCAGGCCAATGGTCACGTGCCTCCAAGCCCAGCCTGTGGAACAGCAGCTGAGAATGCAGCAGAAGAAGCAGCAGCAGAGGATGAGATACAGGTTTGTGTGTCCTGGGATTGATGGCAGGGAATACCAGGTTTCCTGGGCTGGATTTGCTAGCAGACGTGAACAGTAACTGAGAATGACCAAACCCAGTCAACCCCTTCTGTGGCATCATCTTGTCCTCCACATACAGAAAGAACTGGTGTCACTTGGACACCATGGCAGAAATTAAGTTCTATCTCAAGATTTGTGTTTCAGGTAGATGAATTCAGAGTAGCCACTCCAAACCCGAATCCCTGCTAGCACACATGCTGGAAATTGTTTGATATCACAGTTCAGGGTGTTGAGGGCATGAATGATTGCCTGTGTGCTGTCCCCAGTCCAGTGACTCTGAGGATAACCTGGTGCTGGGCAGGAAGGCCTCCCTGTCTGACCTGACCAGCGTCGGGGACATCAACGCGCTCTCGGTGCGGCAGCTGAAGGAAATCCTCGCCCGCAACTTCGTCAACTACAAAGGCTGCTGTGAGAAATGGGAGCTGCTGGAGAGGGTCACTCGCCTCTACAGAGAGAAGGACCTTCAGCATCTGGGTGAGAGACAGCAAACAGGGGCCTCTTCTCCAGGTTTAGCCTTTTTATGGACAGCTGTAGAAGGAAATAGAGCTTAGCTGACGTTTCTGGTGCAGCAGAGTGAGGAGGAAGGGGGGAGTGTTTTGTACAGAGTGAAAGGAGCTGAGCTCTGCTCAGCACTCCTTGTTGTTGTTTGAGGAGAGTTGTGGGAGCCCTGCAGCAGCAGCAGCACAGGGCTGTGCATCCTTCACCCTTGGTGTTGTTTATGCCCCCAGTAGATCCCACTGGGCAGTGCCTCACCCTCACAACACCTGGTGTGTGGCTGTACATGACTGGATATGCTGAGCTCTTATCTCTTGGCAAAGCCAGCAGGGAAATGCCCTGCCCAGGCAGGAAACTGCCACCAAAGAGCAGCTGGGAGATTCAGGATGTGCTCAGAGCAGTGGCTCCCAGGGCTGCACAGCTGGGGGTAGCTGGGGTTTCACTCTCTCAGCACCAGAGTGCTGCTGGGCCTGCACAGGTGGCTGTGAGGGGACACAGGTGTGTAGAGAATACATCTGGCTTGATTTCCAGGTGCCAGTTTGCACTTTGAAGGGATTTCTTAAAAAAGACACATATTTGTAAATTACTTGAGAGAAACTTATTTTAACACTTTGATTTCATACATTTGTTTCTCAGTGCTGTCCAAAATAGTGTTGTTTTCTTAAACACATCTCTCTGGGCTTTGTCTTCTATGGATGAGCCAAGATTTAAGACAGCAGGTTTGGGGTTACATTCTTTCATTACCTTGTGCTTTTGATGCAAGGTATCCTTTTCTTTCACTCACTCTGTGTCTGTTCAATCCCTTGGTGATTGTGTAACAGCAAAGGAGCTGGCACAAGGGGCAGGTGCAGCACTGGGGAGCCAAACTCTGCACACATTCCAAGGCTGTCTTAAAAATTGAGACATCCCTTTGGATCCCTTATCTCTGGGAAGCTTTAACTGTTCTGTAAGCTCAGTCAGAGAAGGTTCTTGCCAGTTGTTGAACCTGTCCTGATCAGAGCCCAGCCTGAGCCTCCCATGGTGATCAGCAAAAAGCACTTTTGGTTTAGCAACTCCCTCAGGGTTTTCAGCCCCTGCCTGGTACCACTTCTCTCCCAGCTTTTCAGACTCTCACCAAATCTCTCTCTTCTTCTGTTGCAGTTTTGGACACTGACGATCAAACTGGTGAGTGAGATCTTTAATCATGGAGTTGTTTATTGGGAAAAACCCTCCAAGATCCAGTCCAACCAGCACTGCCAAGGCCACCCCTAAACCAGGTTCCCAAATGCCACATCTGCATGGCTTTTAACTCCCCCTAGGGTTGTTTATGCCCTGAGCAGCCTGTTCCAGAGCTTGATAACCTTTTTGAAAATTGGTATTAGGAGAAATTTCTATCTAAACCTCCCTGGCACAACTTGAGGTAATTTCCTCTTGTGCTGTTACTTGGGACGAGAGAATCCTGTTGCTTCATTTGCCTCATGACTGAGAATCCCAGTGTTTTTTGTTTCCATCTCACAGAAATTATTGTGTAAAAGCTCAAACTTCTGCTCCTTCCCAGCTGATGGAGCAGCCACAAGGGCAGTTCCTTTGCTTGCCTTGTCCCTTAGGGAATCCCTCCAGCAGAGCCAAGTGGGATTGCACAAACTGAAAATCTCAGTGTTTTTTGTTTCCATCTCACAGAAATTACTGTATAAAACCTAAAACTTCTGCTCCCTGCCAGCTGATGGAGCAGCCCCAAGGGCAGTTCCTTCGCACGCCTCATCCCTTAGGGAATCCCTCCAGCAGAGCCAAGCGGGATTGCACAAACCCACCCCACCTCCCTTTGTCTGACCCGTGGGTGCTCTCCTGTCCCCTCAGGTGGTGCTGGGCCCCCCAGCACCGAGGACAACCTGTGCAGGATCTGCATGGACGCTGCCATCGACTGCGTGCTGCTGGAGTGCGGGCACATGGTGACGTGCACCAAGTGCGGGAAGCGCATGAGCGAGTGCCCCATCTGCCGGCAGTACGTGATCCGCGCCGTGCACGTCTTCAGGACTTAGCGCGGCTCTGGGCTCAGGGCTGCCGTGCCTTACAGCCTCCGTGCTCTTAGGGGAAGGGCCAACATCCCTGCCAACAGCTACCTTGGAGATTAGCGTGGACCCTGCTGCAAGAGAGGGAAGGAGGAAGCCTGGGGAAAGTGCTCTGCTCAAGCCATGCCCGACTCTGCTCATCCCACCATCGTGCTTTACACCACAGTGCCTGGACTCCTCGGAGCTCATTGCCAGCAATCATTAACCACCTCCATCCTAGGATGATTTGAGGACAGATGGATGCCCAGCTTTCCACCAGGAAGATCAGCTCCAGAGGCTTTGTATTTTCCTCTGAATAATAAAAGTGAACTGGGGTCTCAAAAAGTGTCCTTTGTTTTGCTGCTCAGGCTTTGCCCAGCAACAACTTGATCTTTGAAGATTGAAATGTCACTGTGCTTGTTAATTTTACTTTTAATTTAATGTTGTTATGCTTGCAGGACAGGCAGACCATCCCTGCTTTCCCTAATTCCAGCCTAGTGCAACTGTGGAAAAATGTGTAATTTTATATCAAGGTTGTCTTTGTATTATTGAAAATTGTTGGGGAGGGAAGGCTCAGCCTTGCCCTGTGTGCTGGGGGTTTGTTCCTGTGCCAGAGGGAGGCTTCTGGTTTGATTTTGTGACTTTGATTTCACAGCACGTGCCAGAGGTGGGGCTCAAACTGCCCCCACCTGCCGAGGGAGCTACAAATCCAGGGCTTGAGTCCTCCCCAGGGTTTGGTGAGGAAACCACAGAGCAGCAGAGTACTGAGGACTCCACTGCTACACAATCATATTTCAGTACAGGTGACTTTTTCTTTTTTTAGAAGGGAATCATGGAAGAATGCTCATGGATCCGAGGGAGACAAAGGCTATCTCCACTGCAGATCAGCTTCCCCATCCTCCCCAGGGCTCAGTTTGACAGGTCTGTTACCTTCCACTGCTTACCAAAGCAGCTTTGTCCTTTCTGCTGGTGAGGGTGGGGAGAGAGGCTGTGGCCTGATCCCTGACAGCTCCTGGGCAGTGTTCAGCTGGAAGAGGAGTCCGGCAGTTCCTGCTGGAGGTGATTTTGCCCTCAGTGGCCTGCAGGCACCCAGGGCTCCAGTGCTGCCCTCAGTGTCCCTCAGCATGGATGGCACTGTGCCCGAGCTCCTCTGCAGAGCTGTCCTGGCTGCTCTGGACAGGGGCTGGCTCTGTGTTCCAGCCTGGCTGCCAGCAGAGAACAGCACAGAGCCAGGGGGGCCCTGCAGTGACTCCCCTCAGCTCCTGGGGCTCTGCAGTGCAGCTGCAGGGACGCACCAGAGCTCCTGGGCAGTGATGGCAGCAGCACTGTCACCTGTGTGCTCTGCACAGGGACACTCCCAGCAGCACCTGTGGGTGCAGGGTCTTTGCTCTGGGAGCTGCAGCCAAAGCAGCACCTGGGATGAGAAATGCACGGCTGAGGAGGCAGCAGGAGAGAGCCAGGGGTGTCTCAGAACTGCAGCAGCTGCTGCACTGACTGCACTCAGCATTCTGAGCCCTACCTCTGTCCCAGGTCAGGCTGTTCTTTAGGTTTAACAGATCCAGCAGGAGAACAAAGTGAACGAGTCAGTGCATCCTGCCAGAGAAAGGGCAGGTAAGGAGTGACTCTGTTTGCTCTGCAGAGAGCACAGGGAGCTCCAAGAGCTGCAGGAATACACAACGTGCTGAACAGCCTCATTTAGGAAATCCACTGTGAAAATTCATGTCATATTTTTCAATAAACTCAGGGCTGGGGGAATTTAGCAGGAAGAAGATGATTCCCCTATGGATAGATGTACTTTTCCTTGTACAGGGTAGGCTTATTGTCTACAGCAGTCAAATCAAGCTGCAGATCAATGCCTGAGAGTTCAGGGATGAGAAGATCCACCCACCCTGTGACTCCAAAATGTGCTTTGTGAAGGGAGGACTCTTCTTGTTTCCCTTGTAAAAATGGATTCTCTACTTATGGATATGAGTGAATTGTTTTGAAAGGAAAATCAAACCTGGAAGAAACTGATTAATGATCCAAAGGAATATAATGTTCTGAACTAATAAAGTAAATGGAAATATTTATGTGCTTTATGTACACTGTACATTGTTTAAAGATTTTAAAACTTAATATTCTACTTGAAAGGGCATGTTATTCACTATTAAATCCTCTGGTACTATGACAGTTCAACTTACTAGTTTTGGTACAGAAGTTTGGTTTATAATTTTATAATAAAGTTGAATTGTGATTTAGTTAACTTTGTTTCTGAATCTGTTACAAGCAGAGATCCTACAGCTACTGCTGGACCTCAGCCAGAAATTGGGATCCCAGGTGCTGAAATGCTGTTAGTAGGGGGCACAGAGGAGGTGGAGGGGAAAAAAATTACCTGACAACACAAATGACCTTGGCACCACAGCCAAGAGTCCCATGGAGCTGCTGCTCTGTTCTCCTGAACAGGAAGAGAAGAACCTTTGAAAATAAGTCCTGACAGCAAAGGAGAAGCTGCTTCAGTTTTATTTATCTATAAAAATACCCAAATTTTAAAAACCCAAGGAGACTAAACCAGCACCTGGATAAGGGTGGTGGTCTACAGTATGGGCAGGAAAATGGGATTCAGCAGTGACATTTCTTCAGAGAACTTTTTAAATTCATTCCATAGGGCTGCTCTGGATCTCTGTAGCTACTGCGGGCACTTCCTGTGTATCCACCCCTCCATGGAGGGAGGGATCTCCCGTTCCCTCCCCTCCCCATCCCCAGCCGTGTGTGCCAGCACTGCCCCCCTGTGCTAGCACGGCGCCACCAGCCTGCGCCTCCGGATGCACTCCCAGATCCACCTGGGAGTCACCCGCTGCGCCCCGGGGTTGTCATCAATGTCCCCAAGCACGTGGGTGGCCGAGGCCGTGTCGAACTCCTCCACCAGGTCCCCGTCGAAGGCGATGAAGTAGCGGCGGATCCGCGCAAAGTCCGGCACCGAGGGCGCCAGGTACAGCTTCACCCCCGTGAAAATGTCCAGCAGGGGCTGCTGGGGGGAGGAAACAGAGCTTGGGCAAAGCATTCCTTGGAATGGAAATGGACACAAGCATTCCTTGGAATGGAAATGGACACAAGCATTCCTTGAAATGGAAATGGACAGGTGTCATGGACATATTTTATGAAAAATCCCTTCGTTAGGATTTTATCTGCTTCTTTAAGATTTTTTCTCCTTCTCAGGAACAAAATGTAAACATTAATTATCTGCTGCTGTGGAATGCAACAGGTGGATCTGTGATTGGTCTCATGTGGTTGTTTCTAATTAATGGCCGATCACAGTCAGCTGGCTTGGACTCTAAGGTCAGGTCAGTCACAAAATTTTATTATCATTCCTTTTCTTTCCTTAGCCAGCCTTCTGATGAAATCCTTTCTTCTATTCTTTTAGTACAGTTTTAATATAGAATTTTATTTTAATATAATATATATAATAAAATAATAAATCAGCCTTCTGAACATGGGAGTCAAGATTCTCCTCTCTTCCCTCGTCCTGGGACCCCTGTGAACACTGCCACAGACATCCTTGGAATGGAAGTGAACAGACCACAACTGCCCCAGCCTCCCCCACCCGGCTGTGGCCACTGTCCTGCCCCCCATCTGTACCTTTTTTCCATTGTCCTCCATCTCAGATGCTTTTCTCTTCTCCCCTCGTCTCTCCTCGGATTTTTGAGGGGATTCAATGACTCCTTTGCTGTCTAAAAACAAAAATTTGGTTCATGCATGTGCTCTGTCCAGATAGTGGTTGTGTATTAATGTTGGAGGAAAGAGTAAAGAGCAGAAGGGGAAAGTTTCCTCCCCTCTTTCTGGAAAATCCATGAACTACTCTCACTAGTGAGATCCATTTTTCTACTAGAAATGGTGTGGGGCAGCCTCCTGCCCCATTCCCAGGCTGCTGCTGCCACCTGCCCTCCGTGCTGTCACCACTCTGCTCAGCAATCTGCTTCATGTTCCAGCTCAATTCACCAGGAAATCACCTGCAGCCACGTGTCCTTTTACACACACGAATTCCATCCAAATCAAATTAAACACTGGCTCATGGCCAACAATCTCACACCAGAGGGCTGTGACCTGCACAAATGGGAGCAGTGAACACCAACCTGAACAGCATCATCAGAGCTGTTTCCATCCCTCTTTTCCCAATCCCAGGACATCTCAGAGCTGTGGCTACTCCATTCATACAGGGCCAAACCAAGGATCTGAACAGTTTTGCCCATTATCCCTGAGATCCATGTGAAAGGTAGGATCAAGTCTCTGACAGAAGGCAAGGAGCCAGAGCCAGCCTGCCCCAAGCACAGAGGACACAGCCCCAGGCTCCCTCCTGAAAGCACCATCACCTTACACCTTACCTTCTGCCTTCTGGGCTTTTGCAGGTGACTTGTTTGGGGGACTCTTAATACTGCTGTGAGGTGTGGAAGACCTGGAATTCCCATCGTTCTCTCCACTGCTGCCAGCTGTGGACTCATCTTCCTCCCCAGCTGTAACACTGAAATCAGCCTTCTCCTTGGAGAGCTGGTACAGCTCCTGCCCAGAGAAACAGCACAGATCATGTCTGACACTGGGGATGAGCTGTGATGCACACACTGCTCTGGTGTTCTCCCCCTGAAGTGTTTGCTCAAAAGCCTTTTCTTCCTGGACCCCTCTGCCGTCATTTTCCTGTCCCAGCTCCCTGCATTCCACCCCTCTCCTGGCATTAAGGGAAGCCACACAGGGAGGAGCAAAAGCCACATCCCCATCATCTGCAACAGAGCAAGAGCCTGAGGGATGAGCAGTGCCCAGTGCTCACTGTGGGAAGGGCCCATCTGCAGAGGGGTTTGTTCCTCTCTCCTCCCCACGGGGGTCCTGGCAGGCCCTGGGGGCTGCATCACTCCTGCTTTCCATAGCACAGCAGCCCTGGCAGCTGCTGCCAGCCCCAAACTGCAGCACAGAGCTGCCCCAGCTCTCCCACTGCCAGGGCTGGCACTGGGGTGGCTGCAGCTCAGGGTTTCTGGCTGGTGCCACTTGGCCCCTGTGCCCCAGGATACCCACAGGCACTTCCCAAATGCCTCTCCCAGTCTCAGCAAGTGATGGGAAACTGAGTGAGCGTGGAGAGAACAAAGGGCTGCCCAAGGAGGTGGTGGAGTCACTGTCCTTGGACATGTTTAATTAAAAAAGCTTGGATGTGGCACTCAGTGCAGTGGTTTGGTTGCTAAGGAGGTGTTAGGTCATAGGTTGGACCTGATGATCTGAAAAGGTCTTTTCCAACAGAGATCATCCTGTCATTCTGTGACCACCTCTGAGGAAGGCAACTCCTCACCCTGCCAGAGGAGCTGATGGAACCAGCTGCCCACAGAGACTTCTCTGACAGGGCACAGCAACACAACAGCTCAAGGGCCCTGAGAGCCTCCAGCAGAACAACCCAGCCCGAGCCTGGCACGAAGGGAAAAGGGAAGGTGCCGTGACAGGCAGGAGGTGCCTTCAGTGCATGCTGTGACAGGCAGCAGGTGCCTTCAGTGCATGCTGTGATCTGCAGCAGGTGCCTTCAGTGCATGCTGTGATCTGGCTGAAGCTCAGCCTGGTGCCAGGAGCTGCAGGGCCCCTGCTGACCCACCTTGAGCTGCTGCAGGTTGGTGGCTGTCTGCCAGTCCTTGTCATCGCGGATGCGGGTGCAGCGCGGGAAGCGGATGGAGATCCCGTCAGCCGTGTGCGCCTCGGCCTTGGAGAACTCGGCCCCCGTGATCTCCCACACCGGGGCCTTCTGAACAGGGAGGGAGGGAACCACGTCACACCCTGTGCTCCCTCAGGGGCCATGTCACACCCTGTGCTCCCTCAGAGCCACCTGAGAGAGCCATGTCACACCCTGTGCTCCCTCAGGGGCTGTGTCACACCCCTCTGCTCTCTCGGGAGCCATGTCACACCCCTGTGCTCCCTCAGGAGCCATGTCACACCCTGTGCTCCCTCAGGGGCCATGTCACACCCCTGTGCTCCCTCAGGGGCCATGTCACACCCTGTGATCCCTCAGGAGCCATGTCATACCCCTGTGATCCCTCAGGAGCCATGTCATACCCCTGTAATCCCTCAGAGCCACCTGAGAGAGCCATGTCACACCCCTGTGCTCCCTCAGGAGCCATGTCACACCCTGTGCTCCCTCAGGGGCTGTGTCACACCCTGTGCTCCCTCAGGAGCCATGTCACACCCTGTGCTCCCTCAGGAGCCATGTCACACCCTGTGATCCCTCAGGAGCCATGTCACACCCTGTGCTCCCTCAGCAGCCAGCTCAGAGTGCCTCACTCCCACTCACTCTCCACCCCAGCACAGCTCCATATACACACAGTGACCTTCCTGGTCACCTTCACTGTGAAAACTACTTTTTCTCTAAGCCTTCACTAACACAAAATGCCAATTTCTAAGCACACCTTCTCCTTCAGGTATGCTGACACATTCCCTACAGCAACAGCAACTTTTGGGTTGCAGTTGTGTTTCAACGCTTTAAAGTCAGATTTCTCATATCTCAAATTTAAAGTAAGCTCACTTCTGGAAGGGATTTAATGCACAAGAATATTTCCCAAAACTGCTGCAGGTGTGATTTCTTCATGAAGCTCTTAGCCTCAAATGCACCTGCAAGATTGAGAGATAAAAACTTGTGCTTAATTTCCCATTCCAAGTATGAAGATTTACTTTGTAACACAGACAACTTCTAAGTTGTCCTTCTAAAGGATTTGTAGAAGATTGCAGAATAAGGGCTGGGAAATGTTAAATGTGAAATGATTATGAGAGCACTTACCTTTGGATCTGGGACAATGAAGTCTGGGTAGTAGATTTTGTTAATTTTTAGCCACCTTGGAATTTTACTAGGATCCTATTAATTAAAAACACAAAATACAAATTATTGACACTTACCATCATATATAAACCTAATTCTACAACAGAAACTGCTAAAACACAACCTAGAAGTAGATCAGCACAGAGGTATTACATTGCCTTTGCATGGATGCAACTTGCACTGATCTGCAGCCATTTCTCTCATCTAGAAAATCACAAGTACTGCCTGAAACACAGCCCTAAATTCCTGTAGTTTTGTGTGTGAAACAAGAACAGTTGCTCCAATTGATATTCATGTAAAACTACCCCTTTTTTTTTTTTTTTAAGATTCTACAACCTTGATGCAAATGGCCTTCAGGATGTCAAGGTAATATTAAAATTCAGCTGTTTATTTGTTCAGTGTTGAAAAACAAGATAAATCACTGACAAATCTAAACTCCAGCCCCAGGTTATGGAGCCACCAGACCAGAGTCTGACTGAGCATTTCCCTCCCACAGCCCCATCTAGTGACTGCCTTTGCCAATCACATCGTGCCCAAAAATCCAGATAAAAAACTGGGATCTTCCCAACAAAACCCTGTCCTAGCAGGAAACAGACGGTGCCTGGCTTCCCACTCAGTGTCTGGGTACAGATCCCAGGCAGTGCCTGGCTGCTCTGACTCCTCACTTGTGGCTGATGAGCTTTAACTCTGATTCATTCCTGGCAGGGCACTCCCAGCCTGCAGTGCAGCAGCGCCTCCAGGGCAGCTGAGCCCTTGGCTGAGCATCCCTTGGCTCCCCTCTCACCTTGCTGATCTTCACCATGTCCAGCTCTGTCTGCAGACGTGCCAGGGTGGCGTCATCGTGGCCACCAGAGCACTTGGTCACCGTGCACCACTTCTCACTCTTGGGGTCGTAGCAGCCCATGAGGAAGATGGACATCATCCCACCTGCACAGGACAGCAGGGCTCACACCTTGCACAGGACAAGCCACAGCTCTTCTGAGCCAAAACCCTTTTGTGGCTTTGGGGCCTGGGCTTGTGATGTTTGCAGGGTGACTCACAAAACTGAGCAGAGCCCCTGCACTGGGCAACAGCCCAGCCCAGCCCAACACCTCCAGCTCTGCTGTGCCAACCAGCAAAGCCACAGCAAGGACATGATGGGCTGCAGCAGATAATCACTGCTGCAGCCACCCTCATCCTGGAGGCCTGGAACAGGAAAACCGTGGGAATTCCTTGAGCAGACAGAGCTCTGACTTCAGCCAACTCCAGACCTACCTTTACTGCCTTGTCCATAGAAAGCCCCCAGCACGACCAGGTCAGCAGTATCAGCCATTGCCCCCTCGTTGAGATAATCCTTCTTCACCTTCAGCCAGTGGCGTTTCCCTGGCTCATAATTACCCTGTGCAAAGGAAGGCAGAGCCCCCTCAGAGAGATCCCCTGGTGGGCAGCAGCTCCTCAGACAGCCTTGGCCTTTACCCAGCTCTGCAGCTCCTGAGCACAGCAGGAGGAGCAACTTGGATTGGGTGTCAGCAGTGAGAGGAACCCAGAGATGTTTCTGGAGTGCTCAGTGTGTGATTCTGTTGTTATTCCCAAATTCCCAGCTGACACCAGTACAGAGTGAAGGGGAACTTGCCTTTAAATCCTTCAGCACCAGCCCTTCCAGCCCCTCCCGGATGACCCGGGTGATCATGTCTGCCAGATCTGAAGCTTTCTGCAAAGGAGAGGGACCATGGTTAGCTCAGGACTCTAAAAAGGGCTGAGCTCTTCAGGCTTTGTGTTTGGAGCAGTGGTGCACTAAACCCAAAGCAGCTGCAGAGAGAGGAAGAGGCACTTTCACAGCAGTTTTCCAAAGTGGACCCTGTAAATGGATCCTGTAAATGGATAAATCTTCTCTTTGCTGCACACCCAGTGACTAAGCTGGGAATATGTCCCAAAAAGAGAAGGTTTGTCTGGTTAAAAAATACCCCTCAGAGATGTGGCTGCCCCACTGGCTGTGTCCCAGCATGTCCCAAGTCAGATTTGCTCAGCCAGCAGTGCCTGCTTCCTTCTCCACCCAACTGCCTTGAACCACCTTCTGCACAATATGTCCAAGCACTCTCCACCAAAGCCAAGGTGCCACAGAAATCAGCAGCAATGGGGAAAGATAATGGGACATCAGGCTTGTGCATAATCAAAGGAAAATCCCAGCATGCTGCTGCCTAAATGCAGATTTTAGCAGCTAGGATGTCTCAAGGTTGTGTGGCACTTGAGGTTGCCAGTTTGGGAAGTCAGGCTCCCTTCAATCAGGCTGCAGTCACAGCTCTGCACCACACAGCACACACAGAGTGACAGCAGGACTTAACTCCTCCTAACAGGATCAGAGTGACAATGGCTATAAAATCATTAACAAGCCAGGAAACCTGAGGTATGCAAGTTAAAATTATACTGAAGGGGTTGGGGCCAGGAGAAGATGGGAATATAATGTTGGCTCAAGAAGCCTTGCACACAGAGCAGAAGAACCATTTTGCCAGGGTGAATTTGCAGAGTTAATCATAAAAAAAAAAAAAAGCCAAGTGCTGGAGGAGCAGGGTCAGGGTGGTAGGGGCACTCTGGACTCACTGTGACATGTTTCATCTCTGAGAACAGGATCCTGTTGGGGATCTCCACCATGTTGTCGTGCAGGAACTTGCGCCGTTCACACAGGGGCCTAGGGCAGGGCATGGACAGTGAGGAACAGGCAGCAATCCCAACAGCAACATTGAAAAAAGCTGCTAAAGTCATTAAATCATCCTAGAGAGCTCCAGAGAGGACAACTAATTCTTACTTTCCTCCAGTAAGTGACAGGATGGAAATTCCAATGTTAACAGTGTGTTTAGGGGATGTGAGATGAGCAGCTGAGATGCAGCTGATCCCAATATTTTGGAGAGCAAGAGGAGCTGCACAGAAAAACTCCTTGGCACAGCAAGATCCCTCCCATGCTGCCCTGATTTCCCAGTGAGTGCCCAGTCTGACAGTCCAGGTGAACTGGTCTGTCTGCATTAGTGAGGTTTCCCAGCCCAGGTTTTCCAGTTCATCCCAGGAATCCAGCCCAGCCACTCTCCCCTGGCAGCCATACCTGTCCATCAGGCTGATGTCATTGAAGTAGATGCAGTCAAACACAAACAGGCAAACGTTGGCATCCTGGAAAGCAGCTTTCTGAAATACAATTAAAACAATTCTGCAGTCACAGCAAACTATTTTAGCACAGTAATGAAAGTATGGATTTTAATCTCTGTAATATTTTAGGCATCATAAGCTTATGCCTCTTCTAAAAGAAGCATTCTGAGAATTCAGATTTACACTGAATGAGTCCAAGCACAAGCTGAGAACATTAAAAATGCTCATTTCATAGGAATGGAAAATAATGCTAAAAATATTAATGGTTTTGGGCAATAACATCTGTCACTACTGCTGAAAAAACCCACCACATTTCTACAGAGAGCAGATTAATGGCTACTTTTAACTTAAGCACTTATAGTTTATTTTCATTTTCCTGTCCTTTTCCTCACCCCCATTCAGCCTAGACACAAGCACTCCATAACATTTGCATGGAATAATCACTGCATCCCTGTGGTCCCCCAGGCTGCCATACATTGCTCAAGCCATGAGAAACAATGACAGAATTGTAACATTTTCCAAAGATTTTTTTAGTATTATTGAAATTAATTTCTGTTAATGTCCAGCCAGGGATCAGGTTAACATCAAATCTACAGTATTAGAGCAGTAGCTTTTCAATATCAGCCTTCTCAATAATCTTATTTTTTTCTCCCCAGATGCTCTAACAAGCACCAGAGCTCTGAAATTATCCTGTGATAACAGATTGTGTTTAAGTCAGCAGTGTAACAGCCTCCAAACACAAAAACCATTTTTATTTAATTTTGTTTTTACCTTGTGCACACCAAGAGTCCCAAAAGGAAGTGGCTTGCCAGTTTTATTGTCAATCAGGAGAACTTCTGAATCCAGAATCATACTCTGCCCACCAGGGAAAGCCTGGGGGATGAAATCCTTAAAATGGGCTACCTTGGGAAAAGAAAAAAAAAAAAAAAAAGGGAAAATAAGGCTGAAGAGAGGGATTCACTCCAATGCAGGTGTTTTCTCCACAAGTATATAAGGCACATGTGGCACATCTGCACTTCTATGGTACCCTCCTGAGCAGTCTACAAATAGAAAAGTGAGGATTTAATAAACAGAACCAAGTCACCCAACTGGCAGCAAGGCTCTCAAAATGCAGGGCATAGGGAGGATTCTACAGTAGACAGATGAAATTTAATTCTAAGCTTTTAATGTGTACCAGAATCAAATTGTTACAGTTTTAGGTGTTGCTTTTCCACATTCTACACATAAATAAATTAGGAATGAGAAGGAATCCTCCTTGCCTATAGAAGTAAACTTGGGAATGCAGAGGAGGAGCTGGCAGAAGGGGTGAGGCAGTGCCCAGTGCTTACTTTGTGGGGGAGCACAGGCTTGAGGCTCCTGCTGAAGTAACTGAAGTGATCCCCGTTCTTGTGCACCTGCACGCGCTCACCGTCGTACTTGATCTCGGCGTACATCCCGTTGGGACACTTCTTCATGGCATACTCGATGGACTTGCAGGCCTCAGCCTGGGGACAGAGGGGCCAAACCCCAGGTGACACATGGAACATAAAGCTACTCTTACCCAAGTTCATGAATGAGCCACAATGAATTCCCTTGTTGAGCTTTTTGTCCAGAATCTCTGTTAGCAAGTCCAAGTTTTCCTTAATTATTCACTTACTAATATCTGCATATGCCCAGATAATTACAGCTTTTCAGTGCTTATCCCCTCCAAATGCTTTAAAATGTGCACTGTGCCTTCTGTAGGAGTGTGCTCAGCCCACAAGTAAATATTTAACTCTGCTTTGTTCACACAAAAAGACTTATTTGAATCTCTAATCCACTGGAAAGCTTACACTCTTTCCAGAGAAAGGATCAACTTCTGCAATGACAGCAAACAAATACAAAAGACTGAGAGCAAGGGAAGGTTTTAGTTTAGCACTTACTGAGTATATTGAATACTTGGCCTGGTGGAAGGAGATGCTTTCTAAACTGGAATTAAACAACCCTGAACATTGCACAGCCACTGCCCTGCTCCTGAGCCTCTCAGGTGGGGGTTAAACAATCCTGAGCTCTGCAGAGCCAGCCCACACTGCACAGCCACTGCTCTGGCTCCTGAGCCTCTCAGGTGGGGGTTAAACAATGCTGAGCCCTGCACAGAGCCAGCCCACACTGCACAGCCACTGCTCTGGCTCCTGAGCCTCTCAGGTGGGGGTTAAACAATCCTGAGCTCTGCAGAGCCAGCCCACACTGCACAGCCACTGCCCTGCTCCTGAGCCTCTCAGGGGGGGTTAAACAATCCTGAGCTCTGCAGAGCCAGCCCACACTGCACAGCCACTGCCCTGCTCCTGACTCTCCCAGGTGGGGGTTAAACAATCCTGAGCTCTGCAGAGCCAGCCCACACTGCACAGCCACTGCCCTGCTCCTGACTCTCCCAGGTGGGGGTTAAACAATCCTGAGCCCTGCACAGAACCAGCCCACACTGCAGTCACTGCCCTGGCTGCTCCCCCTCCCAGGTGGGGTCTCTGTCCGTGCCTGGCTGCCAGGAGGGGCCCAACCTACCAGCATGGGCTGCACTGGGGTCATGAGTGAGGCCTGCACGCTCAGGGTCTTCTTGAGCCCCGGCACCTTCTCTGCCTCCTGCTGGTTCTGCAGCACCCTCTCCACCACATCCTGCAGGTTCCTCGAGGCCTTGAACGCCTCGTAGGCGTTGGGATCCAGAGCATCCAACCTGCAAGGCATGGAGAGAGGGGGATATGGATCAGCCCCAGGGCTGCTGCTGCTGCTGCCTCAGGAAATGAGCACTTCTGGGTTCCTGTCACTTACACGTGCTTTGCTCCAGCATTCATTTTCAAGTCATGCTTAATTAGCCTGATGATGCACTTCAGGTCATTGCCTGTACACCTGAAGAAGAGAAGATTCAGTAAAGGTGTGAACTGAACTTTCAGCTGAAAAGAAGAAATTCACCCAAGTCTCTTTAAAAAAAGCCCTCCCTTTGCAGAGGGTTTAACCAATCATGTTAATAGTGACACCTCAGACACACAAGGGAATATCCAAAAAGCTTTCCAGCATCTCGATGCCAACATTAACTCTGCCTCAGTGTTGATGTACCTTCCTAAATTTACTTAATTAATGCATCAAGAGTAACTTATTGGAAAATCCTCAGCCTCAGATCAACACAAACTGAACCAGACCAAAAATCTTTGTCTAAATTACTTGAAGGCTTTTCCCAACATGCTTAAGAACAGCAACTTAATTAACAGCTAAGCACCATTAGGGTGTTGTTGCAAATCATTTGTTTGATTGAAGTGTCCTGACAGGCAGGGACAAAGTCCCCTAGCACGAACAAGAGCCAAAAAAGCTCTCCACTGCTGTCAAGGTGTCTCAATCACACCACTAACAGCAGCTTACAGATGCTAATTAAGTTCAGTTTCAGTGGCTCATGATTCATTTTTCACCCATTCCAGCTTGCAGAGAACCACTCCAGTGTTTAGGCAAACCCTCAGAGGCTGATTCCTTCCCTCACCTGCGACTGATCTGCTGCAGGACACTCTGCTGGTCATCCTCCTTGGTGAGCTTGGACAGCTGCATGAGGAACTCATCCACCTCCTGGATGGTCAGGAGGCTCTTGGCTGCTGGAGGACAGGTCTTGCTCTGCTCGAAGAAGATCCGGATGGTCTCAGAAACATCTCCCTGTCTCCAAAAACAAAGCCAGGGTGTGGATGAGAGGCATGGCCAGACAATGGGGTGCCACTGGGGATTCTGCATGGTTCCAGTGAGGATAAAGGACAGGAGTGATGCTGGGATTGCACAAAGAAATTGGAATCAAACACTTAAGGAAGCTGCCACGACACGTAAAGCTGCTTAGCTGTTTAATTTGCCAAGAAAGGTAATTAAGAGTACCATCATCTCATGGCTCTATTTTTCACTGCTGCAGCAGCACAGACCCTTTATTTCCTCAGGATAAATCCACTTGTAAATCCAGGGATGTGGGACAGGCTAGTGATGTCACTAGAAGGCAGTACACAGCAAGGCAATGAACAGAGATGAAAAATTACCATTATTATCTAATTCACCCCTTTTCTGCACCTTGCAGTGAATCACAGGGTGCACAGTCAATCACCAGCTCCTGTGCACAGGGACTCACTGCACAACTGAGCAACTGCCATTGTAGCAGCTAATTGTAATAACCAACTGCAGCTGCCAGTGACAGGTCTGTTAATTGAATCCCAGGTTTTGATGTGAGATGGTACAAAAAGAGGAATATAACTCAGTTCTGTAGCAACGTGCCAGACAAAGGAGTTTAGACAAACAGATGCAGCCCACCTCGCCTAGATAATTTTAGTCTTGCTTTCTAAAGCTTTGCCAGGTGAATTCTTATCCTGCTTTCCATTTAAACATGATTTTCTACAGGTTCCAGATGGCAGAAAATGCTATGAAAACTGCTAAAGCCAAGGAAAACCAAAATAAATCATCAGCTTCCATTCTAACAGTCAAGCTAAGGAGTAAAAAACCTAAACCATTAAAGAATTTCCATAAGCAAAGAGCTCAACAGCAGAAATTAAGAGAGCTGCTGTCTGCACTCACCTGCTCCAGGTCCCGGACCATTTCTTCCTGGTTGCAGTTAAAAATCCTGCTGAACAGCTTTACAATCTGCTTATCATTCAAGTTGTAAACTATTTTAATGACACCTGGTAACAGCATCTTAATGGTCAGGTATACATCACCATGAAAACCATCTGGAAAAAAAAACAACAAAAACCCAGCACATTATAAGTGAGGATTTATTTTCATGTCCAGGCTCTGGTTGGCTGTGTCCATTTGCATAATCCTGGGGATAAAACCCACAGGTGGCGCTTGGAATTCATAGAGAAAATAGCCACAATTTGCCTCTAAATTGGACATCCACAACACCTGAGTGAGCCATTTTTGTCTGAATTTAGTATTTGCAGAGCTCACTTTTCAAATATTACCTCCACAGCTCAGAAACCACCACAGCACAAGGCTGGGACCACACACAACAACCAGATTTAAATTTCCCCTTTCCTTTTGAGACCAGCCTTTGAAGCTGATTGTGGGAGAGCTGAGAATTCCCAGCTGGATCCATACCTCCTGCAGATCCCTTCCTGAGGAAGTCCTGGATGATCTGGGTTTTGACGTTGTAGCTTGGCTTCTCAGCCACCATGGCGCAGAGCTTGCGGAACTCGCGCAGCAGGCAGTCCTTGTGCTGGGGGTCACACCTGGCTGCAGACAGGCTCGGCTTCTGGGCACACTTTGCAGGAGAATCTTCTGAATTCTTTGGCTTGGCTGTATCAAACACATCACAAGTTGTTTTTTTAACAACGTGGAGCAAATGTTGAAGTTAGCTCTGCCTGGCAAGGTGGGAACAATCCCGGTGTGCTGGCAAAGTTTCAGACTAAAATTTATGACGTTTGTAAAAACCTTCACATTACACGAGAATTTCCTAGATCTTAATTCTACCAGAAAAATATGACTAAACCATGGTGAAAATTAATTTCCCCTTGCAGATGCCTCTGTTTCATCAATTTTTATGGGAATACATCCCCATCCCCTTTTGTCTCCAAACACCAATCCCCTACAGGAGCTGATGTCTGTGGCTCTGAGCAGTCTGGAGCTCCAGGTGTGTGTCAGGTCAGTCAGAGCTCACAGATGGATTGTCCTGCAGGCAGCTGCTTCTCAGGACAAGTTTTCCTTTCCATGAACACAACTGAGAATCCCTCAGCAGTTTTTTTCCAGATTTTGAGCTCCACATGGGATAACTTAAGCCTACACCTTCAGTTTGGCTGCAATGAGCCAATGGATGCAGGGATGGAGCCTGACAATGTGGATCATGGCAGAACATTTGTCTCCTTGGGAAAACTGGAAATCCAAACATCTTTCAAGATGTTGTTTCAAGCACTGACAGTTCTTGACAAACCCGAATTTAAACACCTAAATCATCTATAGATAAAAACCTACCAATCTGAGCCAAGCTCAGATCAGCCCTACCTCTTGATGTAGGGATTAAAAGAAACTGATTTCCCAGAACCAGTTTCTTAATTCTTACCAGAGAATCCAGAGAATTTCTTTGGTGGATCTTTTGTGGTCAGCTGTCCTGTGGCAGTGAGTTTTGCCTGCACTATCACCTTTTTCTTTGGGGTACCTCCAGTCTTAGAATTGGCTTCTGGAAAGCAGAAAGGTTCAAAGAGGCAGTCAGGAATAATCTCATACATCCCTCATCATACTATGTAGCTTACAAAGCAAAAAGCCTTAAAAGAAATGGGAGTTGGAGGAGAAAAAATCCCAGATGTTTATCAGATATATGTAATTTAGTAAATAGCACAGAAAAAGGTAGAAATGGAAAATAACTTCCTCATAGGTTTAATTTGCCCATGAATTAAATCACCTAGGCGTTTTCCACAATCAGTTATGACAAATGAATCAAGGAGAGTCTCTGTAGAAGTGACTGTTTCTTCCCTTTCCCACAGGGCTGAGACAGGTACTGGAGCAGCACCACACATTTTATCCCTAAGCCACACAAATAAATCCATGAGGATTTCATGGCAAAGGCACAACTGGGTGACAACCTCTGGCATAACCTCAAAATAAGAAGAAAAGTGTCCCTGGCACAGCCTCATGCCTCACCTGAGATGTACTTGTTGATTGTTTCTTTCTCCTCATCCTGCAGCTCCTCCCACCCCTCCAAATCTGTGATGTCTTCAATTTTCTTAGTGGTGGCCCGGGCCTTGTCCAGCTTCTCAAAGATGCACTTGACATGGTACCACTCCTTCATGTCCCCTCCAGACTCGGTGAAAGGATTGGGAACAATCTTCCCAATGCGCACCATCCCCTTCACGATCTTCTCCTTGCACTTCTTGCAGCCCGCGGTGCCTCGCTTGGCATAGTCCACGCAGTACCGCTGCTCCGCCATGTCCCCGGCAGCCGCGCAGGCGGAGCGCAGCCAGCTGCCCAACAGCAGGGACAGGGGAAGCGCGGGCTGCGGGGATGGCACAGGGACAGGCTGGAACAGCAGCTGGCACCAGCACCCGCGCCTGGCTCCGGCACGGCGGGACAACGGCCTGGCCACGAGGAGCTGTGGGCGAGGGCAGAACAGCGCTGTGCCCCTGCCGAGAGCGCGGGCAGCGTGTGACAGCGTCCTGCCGCCCGTGGGCATCCAGTCCGTGCTGAGGGTGCTGCGAGCGACACAGGGGACACTGAGCACCCTCTGTCCGCCGGGACCCCCTCAGCCCTCAGCCTACCCCCGGCACCCGCTCCGCAGCGGCCTCCATGGCCCCCGCTCCGCTGCCCCACACCCCGCACCCTCACGGCCCCCTCATCGCTCCCAGGCCCTTCATCCGCCCCAGCCTCCCCCCCAGGCCGCTTTCCCGCCCTGCCCGCCCCGGCCCGACCACCAGCTCCTGCTGCCGCAGGCCCCAGGCCGCCCCTCCGCCACTCACCGAGTTCCTCACGGTGCCGCCATCCCGTCCCCTGCCCCGTCGGACCCCGGGACCACCCCCCCAGCCCCTCAGGCCGGGGCCGCCGCCTCAGCCGCCGCCGGCGGGACACGAGCGCGCCAGCCCGGCTTCCGTAGGGCCACGCGCGCGCGCGCGGCGCATCGGGCCCCGCCCCTTCCTGCCCGATCGGCGGCTGAGGGGGCGGGCACGCGTAGGCCACGCCCCTCGGGCTGTCTAGCCCCGCCCCCAGCACGCGCCGGGAGCGTTTTCCCCGCCTCGGGCGCGGCGGAGGCGGCGCCGGGAGCACGGCCGGGGCCAGGGAGGGTCCGTGCCCTGAGGCGGCACCGGGACCTCGCCCGGGGCCAGGGAGGGTCCGTGCCCTGAGGCGGCACCGGGACGTCGCCCAGGGCCAGGGAGGGTCCGTGCCCTGAGGCGGCGCCGGGACAGCATCCGGGGCGAGGGAGGATCCGTGCCCTGAGGCAGCGCCAGGTCCCTGCCCTAAGGCTATGGAGGATCCGTGCCCTGGGGTGGAACTGGGACCGGGACCAGAGGTGGCACCGGGTCCTCGCCCTGGAACAATGGAGAGTTCCCCCCACCGCGAGGCGATGGAGGGGCTGTGCCCTGCGGTAGCTCCTGCTCTGTGCCGTGGGGCAATTGCACCTTGAGGCAGTGCAGGGTCTCTGCCCTCAGGCGGTCCCAGGTCTGTGCCATGAGGTGATGGTTGGTCTCCACCACAGGGGTGACTCCACTGCAGCACTGTGCCCTGCCCTGAGGTGATGATGTATTCCCAACCTCCCAAAGCTGGCTTTTCCAGAGCACTGCACCAAGCTGAGGGAGGTATGAGCCCTGTTCCTGGCTGAACCATGCTAGCTCACCAAGAGTGCTCACCAACAGCTTTGAGGTGCTGTTGGATCACCTGGCCATAGAAATGGTCCCTCCAAGAGTTGTAACGCCGTGTCTGTGCACTGAGCCACTGCCTTATCCCCAGCCTCATGAAGCTGTCCCTTCAGGAGTGCTGTGCCATGTTGGTGCAGGTTTGAGATGCTGCCATGCAGCCCCATGTTTCTCTTCACAGTGAAAAGCAAGGCACAATTCTTCCCAAGAATATTTCTGGGATTCACATTCTCTGAACATCAGAGAAAGAAAACACAATTCTTATCACTTGCTGTGCCTGTGTTTGTGCAAAAGTAGAATGCAATATGGGGACTGTTTACCCGAAGTCATGGTGTTTTGTTTCCTTGGCCTATCAGGGCCAAGTGTGTGTGTGTGTGTATCAGGACTGTTGGCTGACAGTCATGAGATTCAGAGCAGGTGTGTGCAGAGTGGAGTGCTTGGCAGGTTCAGTTTTAGATGTACAGAATAATAAAGTAATTAATTAGCCTTCTGATATCAATGGAGTCAGATGCATCATTCTCTCTCTCTCTCCTCATTCCTGAAAATCCAATACTGCCATGTCACCTGGGCCCTCAATATCTGCACAAACCTGAAGTGCTGCCCATAACCTCCTGAAATTGTTCTTTGCACTGTGTTTGTGTGGGTTTGAGGTGCTGCTGCACCACCCCAGGCTCCTGAGAACAGCCCTTCATCCCAGTCCAGGTAACACACACCTGCAGCTGGCTCTCTGCTGGTGGCAGCCACCCCTGTCCCTCTGATGGAAATGCTGTTGTGCTGTGCCAGGAGGCTGCTGAGGAGGCTGGGATGGATGCAGCACACAGCTCCACTGGATTCCTGCCTTCATCCATGGAGAGGATGCTGAGTGGGTTGACATGGCCAAGTCTCTGACCTGCTTTGCTGTAGCTCAAAGGCAGAGTATGAGAAATAAGGTACAGGATTTGCTTCCCCAGCCACATATCTGTCTTTTTGTTGGCCTCCAGCTGGTTGCAAAGCAAGCCACAGGCAGTCTTCTCTTCTTCCCAGCACATCAAACAAACCACACTGTTTGGAGCTGGGAGTGAGTGTAACAATTGCATCTGGTCACAAAACTGGGATAGGCATTTCTGATCACTGGGATCTGGCTGTGAACAGTCAGTCTGCATTCATTTGCAGTATTTCACATTGCAATATTTACTCACAGACAATGAGTTCATTCAATCCATGATCTCAGGGTGGAAATGCACCTTCCTGTCCCTCACGGCCCAGAAGTGGAGGAAACCCCAAAACCAAAGAGACAAACAGGCTCACCCAACCAAATCCAACTGAGAGCTTTGAGTCACAGAAGAGGAATTGCAGAAGGATTCAGAGAGGTCTTCCTGCTGTGGACTTTATGTGGCAGGCACCAGACCACCACCACACTCCATATTTTTGGCTGAGTGCATTCAGCTCCAAGACCATGCATTTGGCCGACTTAGATTAAAAATTTAATGTGATTTGATTTTTAGTAGTTCAGATTGCTTTGAGAAAATATTTACAGAGCCAGCAGTGACTGAGTGCAAGAGTTTGTATGAACACTGGGATTTTAGAGGGGAAGAAAACAAAACCCAGGTAAAGATGAGGTGTAAGATGCTGTGATGTGCAGTGCTCAGAGAGAGCCAGCTGGGAGCACAGAGTTCATAGCCCCATGGTGAAATCTCCCATTCATTGGTGAAAGAGATATGAAGGCAAGGGCTGACACTGCAGCATATCATGATCAGGTTAAAATAATATATAATAAATAATAATATATAATAATAAATAATATATAATAAATAAGGCAGCTGAGCAACCTGGCAATGGTGGGATCTGCTGCCCTAACTCTGTGTAAAAGTCAGCTAAATGAGCTAAACTCATTTTAGCAGAGCCTTCAGTCAGCAGAGAAACGTTTCAGAGGCCTCAGTGAGGGTGAGATGAATTGCTCCTGGCTCTTTTCAGCCTGCAGGGGGTTTGGATGGCAGCAGGGACAGGAGGGGAGGAGGAGGCTGCCCCTCTGCAGAGTGGTGCAGGGACTGGAGATTGATGGCCCGGCAGTGAGAGATGCAGAGAGCACAGGCAGGTGGCAGAAGGCTGCCACGAGAAACTGGGAGTTTTAGATAAATTTCCTCTCTGAGAAACACACACAACTGCTGTTTGGTTGTTTTGGAGAGGCCTGGGAATAACAGCAGCAAAGCTGGTGCACTATTAATGCCAGCTCTCCTCCTCTTGTGCAGGAGATGAAGACTCTGCAGCCTGGAGCATTAATTCTGCTGATTTTCTAATGTGGCTCCAAAGGAATTGGTGGAAAGTTGAGCCTTCATTCTTCATGGACTCACAGAATGGTTTGGGTTGGAAAGGACCTTAAAACTCATCCAGTTTTAAGGCAGGGACACTTTCCACCATCCCAGGCTGCTCCAAGCCCTGTCCAGCCCATCCTGGAATTCTTCCAGGGATGGGGCAGCCACAGTTTCTGTGGGCACCCTGTGCCAGGGCCTGCCCACCCTCACAGGGAACAATTTCTTTCCAATACCTGCCGTAAATCCACCCTCTTTCAGTTTGATTTTGTCATCTTTTTTGTGGCTGACAGCTCTGAGATGGCATTAAGAAGTGATAAGAAAGTTTCAAGTGGCCTATCAGGCCCTGATTTTGGTCATTGCTCCTAAATGTTCCCTGCAAGCACTTTGTTCCCCTGAAATTGCAATGTGAATCTACTGTTCTTACTGTGGGTGGGAAGGTTTGCAAGGGGAATAATGAAAATTACTTTGGGTTTTAGAATCTTGTTGAAATAAACTCCTCCAACTCCCCCTTTGGCCAGATGTACCTCCCAACAGCTGTGAGTAGAACAATATATCCAGTGAATGTATCCACAAAACCACAGGACACTGAGTTCACTGAAGGAAAAACAAGAGACAAATCCCTGCTGCTTAGCAAAGAATCAGGGAGAAATCACTGCTGGAGTCTCCCTTGGTAGCAAATACTGGAATTGCTGAGCTGAGCCTCTTCACATAATGTGCTCTCTATGTAAAAGGCAGCAGTGACAGAGCAGCAGAGAGCCCCCAGGAAAGCAGAGCTCTGTTTTAAGTAGTTTATTCCACTAATACCAAGAAGATAATGCCCAAAAATTCAGATTTAAATGTTTAAGTCCGCCCTTGCTTAAGCAAAGAGGCCATCAGGAGTTCTGTCAGGAATTAAGATATATATGAAAGCAAAATAATGGTCTCAAGTTTTGCTTTTGGGGTTTTTCCTCAGTGTTAAGAAGCAAAAAACCAAATGTAGCTTCATCTTAACCTAGGGCTGAAAATAGTTCATAAAAAAAAATTCACCTTGTCCACATCTTCTAGGGATATCTTAAATAATTGGAGTTTGAACTAAAATTAAAGTTTCCTTGCAAGACTTCTGTCAGAGTTATATTCCAATGAATCCAATCTTCTTGGTATTGAGAAAATGTCTGGAATCTCACTAAAATCAAATAAAAGGAGGGAGATATTTAGAATTTTAATAACCCCAATGAACAAATATATCTCCCTCTCTGGCTGCTAAAGAAGATACTGAATCTGTACATGTGGTTTTATTAAAATACAAGCGATAAGAGAAATGGAAAAGATTATAGGAAACAGACATATATACACAAAATACATTTGGCAAAAAGGGAAGGCATGTCAGTTAAATAACAGATCAAGAAGTCATGTAAAATGGATTTGTGGAGCTCAGTATTAGTCATTTATTTGCATTTATGTTTGTGGGTAAGTCTGACTTTAGGAAGGGCTTGGAAAGGAGAAGCTCCATGGTCCAGTCTGAAGGGATTTGCATTGTTTTGGTTGGAGAAGTGGCTTGCAAGGCTTCCTTCTGCCTCGTGTGGGGGTGAAAAGTTGGAGCTGGGTATAACAGGAATTAAATCTCTTACAAGCCTCTTTCTGCTCCCTCAGTTTGGTGGGGAAAGGGGAGAATATAACCAGTTGTGAGTTTAACAAATAATTTGCTGTTCTTCAGGTCCCAGCTCTGGGAACAGTGAGAGGGACTGGATGTGATCTAAGGTGTAACAGTGAAAAATTGAGGAAATCTCAGAGGAACAGCTGTTCCCTGCTGCAGGGCATGGACCAGGTGTTCCCAAAGAGATTCACCTTTCCTTCCCTCATGTTCTGTTCTCCAGGGCCTGCTGTGATTCAGAGCCTGTGACACAGAGCCACGGAGCTCCTCTGCATCCCTGCTCCCATTGCAGTGACATCCCTGCCTAGGGCAGTGACAAAAAGATGACAATGAATGTGGTGTTATCCTAAAATTGGTCTCTGCAGCCCTCTGTGGAGGAGACAGTTTTGGAATGTGAACTTTGTCCTTTCATCCAAACATGGCAAAAGTCTGTCTCTGCCCTCCCTCTCACCACATCTCAGCTGTCTTTTTGAGGGAAAATTTTGACATTTGCTACGTGGACATTAGGAATATCAGAGTGCAGAAAAACAAATGGAATATTTGTCATTTCTAGTGCAGATTGCCCAAAGAGTCATTTAACAGCCACCAAAATAAAAATGTGTCAGATATTTCCAAAGGCACTGAGGAGATGCTCATGCTCATTTGCTATTAATACTAATGAGAAGTGAGTGTCCAAATCACTTGGACAGGTTTTGGAAAATCTCAGCTAGATACATGTCTTCCTGGTGGAAATTACATTTGACAGGAGGCTTCTGATGCAGGGAGAAGAAGGGCATTGGAGGCCACGCTCTGAATCCATTCTATTTCAGCTCAGGAATCTGCCAAACGTGTGTTAGACGGAGCTGGTACCTCCACCTCTATTCTGCTGGCACCTAATAGAATATCCTTTATTTTTCTGCTTGCTGCATATGCTGTTAAATTAGATAGAGGTATTTGCAAGGTGAATGACAAGTGTAATTGGCTATAAATGCTCCATTTAGAGAGATTGCAAACTATGTTTAAGTTACACCCAAGTGCACCTGTACTTGAGATGCAAAGTCATTCAGCTCCCACAGCACCTTCATTATAACCATACTTCATCCTCCCACACAAATAGATTCTCAGGAAAATAATTTCTCCCCAAATGTACATCTGCTGCGAATTATCCTGGCATCATTACACATGCCAGGGTAGTGAACACAAATCTTATCCTCTGGGGTGGTGCTGATTGAAAGATGACACCTAATTTTGGAAAACAAAGGAAATTTAAAATAAAAGCTTGGCAGCTATTTTTTGGGGGAGTTTGTTTCAGAGCATTTCCCAAATTAATTTGTCATTTCTGTTTGCCCGGAGAGGATTTTTTTCAAAATTTTAATTGAAAATTTCAGCTGTGAGTACTTTAGAATGAAATTGAAACCACAGTTGATTTTTTTAAGTGACCTTGTCAGGCAATGACTGTTGCTAAAACTAGAGATCATTGTGATACCATTCTTTGACACATCCAAAATAATTTCAGAAAATCATCAATGTTTTCAAGACCGACTATAAAAGGTTTTTTGTTTTTATTTTGGAAAGTTTACAAGGCTATTAAAAGGCTATTTTTAAATGCAGACAGCATTTTATTAAAACACTTTCAGTCCTGCAAAGGAACACTTGTGACCAGGAAGAAAATGATGCAATTAACTGGTGCCTACCTTGCATTGTCCCCTTGGATCTGGGCTTGGCTGTGGGGTCCAAATCCCTGTTTATTCTCTTAACACCCAGGAACCTTCCAGGCTTCAAATTCCCAATTTTTCCTCTCTGTTTGTTCCTTGTTCTAAGTGGCAGCTGGGTATGACTGGAGAACACACAGGGCCGAGCAGCTTTAACTTCTTTTTGTGTCCCAGAGAATCTCTGTTCTTCAGTACAAAGCAGTCCCAGGCTGCTGTGCACTTTCCCCCAGGTTCTTTCAAGCCACATCTGTCATATCTGCACTCCACAGCTGCTCTGGCCTTGTGTCACACATCCAAAGTGAAATGAAAGAAACTCCTGCACAAATCCAATATCGGTTGTGCCCTGCTGCCTGCGGTGTGGGGCTGAGCTGTGCCTGATTGCAGATCTAATCTCACCCTGGTACCTGAGGAGAAATAATGACACTGCTCCATTTGGTCCTGCCCAGGGAAGCTGAGGGATCTTTTTAGCTAAATGAAATATTAGCTAAATTAAATATTAGCACTTCTTGGGCTTTCCACAGCCCAAGACCGTGTTTTGGGAGGCAAATGGAAATTCAGTTACAAGGTGACTTCTGCAGACCCCAGCTCCTGGCCTGGGCTCTTCAGCACATTCTGGAATTGTCATCTCTGGCTTTTAACAGAGCTCAGGAGGCACAGACAAACCTCTGCTTGGAGGGAAATTCTGCTTTTAAATGTCACAGGACCTTTCTTGCTTTAGTGCTAAACTGTGTTATTTCTCTTTGAATCTTCCCTGAAGTAGTTCTGTGATGTTCCCCTTTGCTGTGCTGAGGGCTGGATGTGTAATTAGTGACTTGTGCGACTCCCAAAAGCTGCAGACTAAACCTTAATCCAACCTTCTCGTTGATCACCCTGCCACATCACTTGAAAGCACTTATGATCAAGGAACTGCAATCCTCCGAGCCAATTCCACATTGGAGATGACTTTTACTGGGGAGACTGGATGTTAAAAAAAAAATTAAACCGGTCCTCATTAGAAACTGGAGACATAAAAGTCTCCCGAGCCAGCCTGTGAGTGCCACTGCAGAGCTGTTTATGCAGCTATTTATGCAGGGAATAGCTCCCCTGGGATGGGCTATTTGCTGTTGCTTCTGCTCAAAGAGATGCCAGTGCTGGAACCAGGGCTTGGGGTTCCTGCAGGAGTGTGTCCTAATGATGGCAAAGTGCTGCCTTTCCCTCTCTGGAGGGTGCAGGGGTTGTCACATGGCCTCTGTCTCACTCGTGTCACCCCGGGGCACGGGAAATGGGATATAAACAAAGCCAAAGTGAATGCAGAACCTCTGACCTATCTGCAAATGTTTCTTCTGGGGCTATTTGTTGCGGGAGGCCGATTTATTGCTGCCTGGGTTATCTTATCCCTGTCCTTTCAGTGAAATGGAGCTCCTTTTCTATTCTGAAGGGTTTTGGGCATGAGCTGAGGAGCTGCCACTCAGCTTCTGTGTGTCTCCAACCACATAACTCCACATCCACTTTGTTGCTGTCAGGACCACCAGGTCCTTTCCTGGAGGGGGAAAAATCAGGGCCCAGCCTGTCCCTGTCCATGGGTGCAGCTGTTCCGAGTAGAGGGGTTTTGCTGAACTCAGGAGGTTCCTCCTGGCCCCTTTCTCCAGAGAATTGAGGCCCCTTGGCAAAGCTCAGGCTTCCCTTCCCTTCCCTTCCCTTCCCTTCCCTTCCCTTCCCTTCCCTTCCCTTCCCTTCCCTTCCCTTCCCTTCCCTTCCCTTCCCTTCCCCCAGATTTCCCCCTTCATTAATCCAAATCTGGATTCTCATTGCAATGCACAGGAGTGAAAACAGCAGCACATTGAAACAAATACATTTAAAACACCTTTTTAAGGAGCTTTTGTGCCTTGGTTGGCATCTGCTGTGGGCGTTTTGGGGAATCCCCTCTTTGTGCACCATCCCCTCCACACACAGGGCCACATTTCCTGTCTGCCCCACCTGCTGCAGGTGAAACCCAATTAACCCAATTAAGGGCCTCATGCTGTTCTAAACACCTGGTTCTTTGCCTGGAGAGAGGGGTGTAGTTGTGCTCAGGGAATTCTGTTCCTGAAGATATTTACCCCTCAGGATAGGAATGCTGAGTGGTGCTGCTGTGGAACCACACCTGTCTGATCAATGAGTTTTCTCTAAGCCAGCTCTAATTGTCTTATCTAGAGCAGGATCTTTTCCTCCTCACTTCCAGGGGTATTTTTAGACTGGTTGGTAAGTGAGTGCTATGCCAGGACCCCAGAAAAGCTCTTGGCTTGCAGTCTAGAGGGAAGGGGGATGGGATGTGCCTTGAGAAGGGGCTGACAGCTCTTCTGAGGTGCTTGGATCTATTCCACACTAATGAGAGTTTCTTATCTGACTGAACTGCAACTTTGCTTAACTGCTGTCCTCTTTTGAAAACCTATGTGTTAAATTACAGAGAGACAATAGTTCCTAAAAGGCACTCCCCTAACCTTAGTTTCTTCACTAAATTGGATGAACCCAGTGAAATGTCTCTGAGAAACAAATCTTTTCTAAGCCTGCACTCTATTCTTCTTAACCTCTGTGCCCTAAACAATTTCTGAGACAAGATGAATGCCAGCCTGTGATGATCACTGCACATATATTCCACTTAGGCATTCACTTGGCTGATAGCCTGGAATAAGTCACTGTTGGGGGTTAAACAACTTCTGGGGCTATAGATGGGACCTCATTATGCAAAGTGAGGAGAGTTATCATCTCTGGAAGCAGCTGTGGAGCTGCTGTGCTCACTCCACAGAAAGTACAAGAGCTGAGGTTACCTGGTGCTGGAACCTCTCAGCTGAAACCTGAAACAAGTGGGGTAACCTCTCTCCCACGGGGACCTTCCACACTTTGCCTTGGTTTTGCTAATTTAGGATACCATTTTCTGCTAGGAAATGCAGGAAAGGAAGGTTTCCACTCCCTGTAAGGATTATGTCGTTGCTTTGAGATGCTTTGAATTACAAATGCTGCCTCAAATCTGGTCAGGACTAAGGCACTGCTGAGAGCCACACCAAGGCTTTGACAGACCTTTCAAATCAGAGGCTTCCCATTTGAATTTCAGATGTGCCCAAGGCTCTGGAGCACCAGAAGGCAGTGCCTAAACACGTGAGGTGAATGATCTTGCCTTGGTACTTCTCTGGATAACCAGCATGGCTGTTTCCCTAGGAGTGTGTTCCCAGTGTACTCTCCATTATCTGGTATCATTGAACCAGCTTTGGAAACTCACATCTCTTTTAGGAGTGTTCTGAACTGAAAATTTCTTTAGATTTTGGATCCAGGGCTTTAGCAGACCCTGCTATGGGCTGTCAACAAAGACTTGGTTTGGAAATAATAGAACCAAGAAAATCAACCAAAAGCAGTTGTTCTATTAATTCATTAAATAATCTTACTACATTTTTTTTGCTGATAGGAAGTTTCTTTCCAAAGACAGATAAAAAGTGTGCCCAACCAAGTTTATCCTCATGTAAGACTGGGAGAGAAATCTGGATTGTTGGTTTGGACTTCCACAGTAAGGGGGAGCTGCTTTGACACATTCAAAGAACGACAAAATGATTAAAGATTCTAAACTTTTATGCTGCATACTTGAATGTCTGTGTCCTAGAAAATTCACTAAGCCAAGTAACTTCTTTTTTGGACCCATTTGGAATGCTGAGGTCTACAGGCTGGATTTTGAAATCTCAGTGAAATGCATAAAGTCAGCTTAGATTAAGAATTTAACTCACCTGTACTGTGAGCTTAGAGTTGGCTGGGATGAATAATGAAGTGATTGGATCACTCTTCCCACACAACAAGTGATGCTCTCATGTCTGTGCTTGGAATTCAGAGTGGAATAGGAAACTTTGGAAAAGGAAAAAAGAAAACTTTTTTAGCTGAGCTTTGGTCTGCTCTGACTCTCTGCATTTCTCTGTGAGCTGTCTTCCTTCTGAATTAATTTGAATTCCCAGTAGATCTCCAAGCTGGTGGAGTTGTGGCATCTTGAGCTTGCTTTCAGATATCCATGTGTTGGATTAAGCCCTTTTCTGACCCACAGATGGGGCAACTGAGAAGTGTTTTAAAAACTTTTATTCTATTTTCAGTCTCATGAGAAGGGTGAGACAATACAGGTGTTATAATTCATACCATCACAATCAGAAGGCAACTATTTTTAATTACAATACATTATAAACATTTCTTGGCCTATCAGCTTTAGCCACACCATGCTGTAAATCCCTTAAAGCCAATCATCTAAAATTACCCCTTGTAGGTCCTACTACAATGCATCTTTCATGGTTCTATTTCTCTAAAGTATTTAGTCTGATTTGCAAGGCCATCCTTTGAAGCTTGTTTCCAGTTCCATTCCTCTCTCCCCCGTGCTGTAGTTCCTGTGTTGGGCTGCTCCCTCCTGCTCTGCATGCAGAGTGAGCCCTGAAAAGCCATTGACCAAATGCTTCCAGGCAGTGCCAGGCTCTCTCAGGGCTGGAGTGGGGCAGAATGTCACTGTGTGCTCAGGGCTTTGCTCATGAACATGCTGAGCTGTGTGCTGGAAATGGAGGATTCACTCTCTGATGGATTTCTCACTGCCTGCATGTAAATAGACACGTGGAGGGTGCTGCCAGGACCCTCCAAAGGGTTCTGTAATGTCAGGGATCTTTCCCTACAAATCCTGGGACTCTCCTGCAGATGGAGTGGCTGCCAGGGCTGTTCTGTTTTCCACCCACAATGGGATCCTTCTGCAAATCCTCCTCAGCCTGTCCTTGCTTCAGGGCAAAACCCTGCTTGATCAAGGTGTCCTTTACCCTTTTAGGACCCTACAGAGGTTGCTACCTGCTTCTCACCTGTCCCTAGAGCTGCTGCATAACTGAAATCATCAAGTTGTTCTTGCAAACTGTTCCCCCATTTCACTTTAATACTTCAAAGAATTACTGGACCTCGTAATATTGATCTATTCACTTCCTATCCTTTTACAGCTGCCTATATAATTTCTGATCCTTAAATCTGACAACTGTGTCCCCAAGATGACTGTTCTTAATGTTTAAATGATTGCTACCTTCCATCAAAACAATCTAGCATTAAAACTGGAAATACAGTGCAAAAGCAGTAAAATTGTGTGTCTGTGGATTAATTTCTGACTACCCTCTCAGTATAAAACCAATGTCTGGAATAGAACTTGATTTTAAACTATAAGTAGATCAAAGCTCTCTGAGCATGAACAAGAAATCACCTGGAAATAGTGCAACTACAAGGAAAAGTGCCCAAATTTTGTACATTTCATGTATCTGAAACGGCATTGAAAGAATTATTTCAGAAAGAAGGAGGGGTTTATGCTTTTATATAGATATCAAAGACACAGAGGATTCCAAGAGTGCTAGAAAGAGCAATTAATGCACCAGGTCTTTCAGTAATGCCATTTCTTCTCTGTTGAGCAATACCGTGTTTAAACATTATTTTAATTTTTTTTAGTTGATCTGTGTTTTCATGCTAAAGCATTGTATATCATTTGGAGATACAACTCCTATAAATGCAAAGAAAATTTCCCAGCTCCCTCTCCTGCCTGCTCTGCAGACCACCAAAGAAACTACTAATGCAATTTTAATTTATAGCTCTACCTTTTCCTCAAGCTCTGGGACAAAGATTCCCTGAAGTGCTTTAGAACAGGGGTCAGGCTGCTTTTCTAACAGAGCTGTGAGGAGTTTCTGCTCTGTAATATAAACCCCACACTCTCCATCTCCACAGCCTGGTCCAGCTGGGAGGCTGCAGCTCTGGGAGGACATGCACATCACATCTTCATAGGAGCAGTAGATGCTTTGGACAGCAAAATTTCCAATTTTCTGCAGGTTTTTTTTTTCCTGCAGAGCCATCCCTCCCACATGGGAGTGCCTTAAACAACAACCCAAGCTGCCTGCCACGATAAGGAGCCCTCTGCCAGGGCTGAAACTCTCACAGCCTCTCTCCCTCCATCTATTAGCAGCTACAGCCTCTCCCAGTGCACTTCCCAGAGCTTCTGGCTTTTGGCTTGACATGTTTGTCCATTTCTTTGTTAGCTCACCCTGCAGAGACACCCTGATCCAGCCTTGGCTGTTTGCTCAGGCTTCTCAGAGCAAATGTCAAGTGGTTTGGAACTGGCTGTCTTTTAAGTAATGGTAAAACAAAAGTGAAAATCAAATGCAGCAGCTTTTGAATCTGGGCAGCTTCCTGAGTAGGATCTTCTAAATTTCCATGTTCTGAGGCAGGTGCTTTTTAGCAGTGCTCCTGTTTAGCTGCTAGTCAAATCTCCAGACAGTTCTGTGATAAATACCTGCCAGTCCTGCATCCATCATCCCAAATATGCTTGGAAATTGTTTGCTTGTGCAGATGGAGCGTGCTGGGTGTTTGCATTTGGTTCAGACCACATATGTTACTTGTCTGATGCTTATATTCTATGCAAAGAAATGAGATTTGAACCATTTGTATTTCTGTGGTACCTTTTCCCAATTCCTTCTTTTCCTCCCTCTTTTCTTTATAAGATGCACGACCTCTATACAATTCCATTTTCTCTCTGTTTTCACCCCATTCCACCAAAGGTGCAGACAAATGTTTCAAGGACAGAAAAGTGAGGTGCTGTAATTCACAATTTTAAATGGAATTCATTGCCATGTCTGGAGAATCACTTACTGAGGTGTCTTTCTTCAGATTAAGGTGAATTTTTAGTGAACAATCTGGAATGTGTCTGGCTCACCTAGTGGGGCCAGGTGTTACAGTAACACTGAAATTTTGGAAACTGAAGTGCTGAGACAATACTGCGAGTTGTTCACTGCGAATCAGTCACAAAAAGTGTAACTTTGTTACTTAAAACGTTATAAAAACCCATTTTCAAAGTGCCTAATGGTTTTGGGAGTTTAAGCTCCCAGCATGCTGAGTTTACCAACAATCTTTTGATTAATCTCTTTCAGGCAAAGCACTGATAGGTAAAGCTGAGAAACAGGCAACAGGCAGATCTCAGATTTAGGACTGATGGTCTAAAATCTGTCAGGGCAGGAAGGTGCCCTGTGTGTGCAGTATAAACACAGTGCTCAGCTTTTCCAGAGGAGGGCTCAGTGGGAATTTCTGTAATACAAAGAACAATGAATTTTACAGGTTCTCCCTTACAACAAAAAGGAGTTCACACAGATTTATCAAATGTCAGGTGAGTAATTCAGCTTGGAAAAGCTGGTTCAGAAGGCTGCAGCTTTAAAGCAGAGTCAGTGTGCCAAACACAGCTCTGCTGGCAGATTTCAGTGGCCCTGCCTGAAACTTCAGCTCCTGGTGGCCACTGAAGTTCTGCAGGGAGCAAACTCTGCCTGCACGAGAGCTTTGCAGTGTGGCAGAGAAGCCAACTTCAGAAAAGCTCCTCCACTTGCCCCCTACTCTCCTTTTCACTGCTACAGCTTTCCTGGCAGGGTTTCCAGGGGAGCAGTGTGACAGGGTTGTGCACACAGCAGCACTAACAGGGCTCTTGTCCCACTGCAGGGCTTTTTTTGCACCCCATTTTGGCAGACACTGAACCTCAGTCACCCACTTGTCTGAATTACTGAGAGCTCCTGCAAAGTTCTTCTTAGGGCAAGCTGGCAAAATAAAATCCTCTCTCATCCCTCAGCTACCTTTTAGACATGATGTTGTTGGGGCTGCCCTGGTGTTGTCAATCTTGTTTGAAGCAAAACATGAAAAATTGTTCTTTGCTTTGCTGCTGAGGGGGCTGCAGGATAGAAAAGGACAATTCAGCAGCTTGTCTCCTGCCTTCCACGTGTAACCTGCCTCTTGGAAAGCTGCTGGAAGTGCCAGAGTGGTGTTAAACCATTATTCTCAACCATTATTTCTTCCTTGTGCTGGTGGTAGTAGAAGCTTTTGCAAGAATCTGCCACTTGAGCTTTCAATTTGCAAGAACAGAAATACTTTTATATAAGATATATAAAAACCTTTATATGAGGAGGGAAGGGAACCTGCACTCACCTTCTGATGGGAGGAATTTGCCCTTCCAGCAGCCTTGCCTGGGCTCTTATAACAAGATAATTATCTCAGTGCTGTACTTCAGTTGTGGCCACTTGCTGCCTCTTCAGATTTTATCTTCTTCCTTTTGTATTTTTTCCCCCTATCGCTCTTTAACGTTTTAGAGAAGATTTTAATTTCTTTGTTAGTCTGAGCATGAGGAATAGCACAGGAGGAGTTGGTAGCAGAGAGGAAAGCAGGGCTCTGGTCACATCTTTCATCAGATGAGTTTCAGGTGCTGAGCAGTAATGTGGTGTCAAAATACTGAGCAGTGAAGCATTAGGAGGATGTATCTCAATTTGTTTCAATCCTCTGGAAGCTGAAAGGAAATCCCCTACTACTTCAGATCCCATCATGAAATAATGGCATTTTCCTCTTCTGCCTCTCTCCCTGCTCCCTGGGGGAGAGATCATGCAGGATTTAGATAACCTCCATTCACGTGGCATAATGATATTGTAAGGGAGAAGATTTTTAAAACAAGCAGCAGGCAGGCCTGGGATCAGGCTCAGCTCACTCTCCTTGTGTTGATGGGTGGGGAAGATGGTGTTCTGGTTTTGGAGAACTGCTCCTCACTTTCACTGCTTTCCCTACTCTGCTCAGCTCCCTCAGGGCCTGTGATGTCCAGTTCCTCCCATTCCCTTGGTTCCTGCCTTCTGAAATGTGGAGGGAGAGAGAGAGAAGAGCAGCAATGACTGTTTGATGGTGTTCACAGGGGTCTGAGGATGAGGGAAGAGATGAGGATCTGACTCCATGTTTCAGAAGGCTTAATTCATTATTTTATGAGATATATTACATTAAAACGATACTAAAAGAATAGAATAAAGGATTTCTTCAGAAGGCTAGCTGAGAATAGAAAAAAGAATGATAACAAAGGTTTGTGACTGACCGAGACAGTCCGGACAGCTGGACTATGATTGGCCATTAATTACAAATATCCAACATGGGCCAATCACAGATGCACCTGTTGCATTCCACAGCAGCAGATAATCAATGTTTACATTTTGTTCCTGAGGCCTCTCAGCTTCTCAAGAGGAAAAATCCTAAGGAAAGGATTTTTCATAAAAGATGTCTGCGACATGACTGGGTGACCTTACAGGCTCCCAACCCCAGGAGATGGGAGAGAGCTCTGTGTGAATGTGGAGTGTGAGAGCCCTGAGCTCTGCTCCTCTCTGTGACCATTCCTTCCTGGATTTCCTGCTCCAGGTTCTGGGCACTTGCTCCTGTCCTCCTGGACTCTTGTTCCCTGACCTCACTGCTCAGCACGTGAGATGCCCTTCTCTCACAGCCTGTTCTCTCTCCTGCTTCCCTGAATGTGGCCAGGAAGGAAAAACAGGCTCTCCTGGGTTTGTGAGGCTGGCAGATGAGCTTGCAGTGCTCTGGGCAAGAAGAAGAAGAAGTTCCTTTTGATTAAAGCTGGGCTGTGTTGGTAAACCAGCAGTGGATGAGGGACAGCTTGAAACATTTGGATCCTCCAGGACTAGATAAGCATAATTGAGTATTTGGAATTAGCAAAACTGCAAGGATCAAAGCAATCTCCTGGATGGATAACTAGATCAAAGGAGAGACTTTAAAGGAGAAAACATGGATGTTAAGTTCTCCATCTACACTCTGTAAATACAAGATGCCAGCGGTAAAGAGGATATAGGAATAAAGGGAGCTTTTGCACATTTCTCAGCAGGAAATAATTTAGTGTCTGACTAGTTTGATTTTAAATTATGATAAAATAACAGGCACAAAACTCCAGCACAAACAAGGTTCTCCTTTTAAAAGCTAAGTCTGAATCCTTATTAGGATATAGGATAAAATCATAACTTCTTCCATAAATTTACATAAAAGAGCAATATCTTGTTTCTGCTTGAAGAACACAATTTACCTGACTACACAACAAACAGCAACATAACCCAAAATCTATCAAGGACTGTTACTTGGTCTCCATTTAAATCACTCCCTGACATCCAGATAGAATCAGAGAATACAGATTTTTCTCCAAGCACAAGGGGCCCAGCAAAGCACAGGACAGATTGGAAACGTGGCTGCTGCTTGTTTTGTGTGTGGCTGCTCAAAGAATGTGGCATTCTGGATGAAAAATCGAGATGAGAATCTGCCAGGTTTGCCTTATCTTTCCAAGGGGAAGATGCTGGCTTTTAATATTGGTTGGTCTTATCTCAAGCAGCCTGTGGATATGGTTGTCCTGCTTGTGGCTTGCCTGTGATGCTTTGAGCAGGGTGTTTGTCCTGTCTGTGATGTGAGCAGGGTGTTTGTCCTGCCTGTGATGCTCTGAGCAGGGTGTTTGTCCTGCTTGTGATGTGAGCAGGGTGTTTGTCCTGGTGTGATGTGAGCAGGGTGTTTGTCCTGTCTCTGATGTGAGCAGGGTGTTTGTCCTGCCTGTGATGTGAGCAGGGTGTTTGTCCTGTCTGTGATGCTCTGAGCAGGGTGTTTGTCCTGGTGTGATGCTCTGAGCAGGGTGTTTGTCCTGGTGTGATGCTCTGAGCAGGGTGTTTGTCCTGCCTGTGATGCCCTGAGCAGGGTGTTTGTCCTGGTGTGATGCTCTGAGCAGGGTGTTTGTCCTGCCTGTGATGCCCTGAGCAGGGTGTTTGTCCTGCCTGTGACGTGAGCAGGGTGTTTGTCCTGCCTGTGATGCTTTGAGCAGGGTGTTTGTCCTGTCTGTGATGTGAGCAGGGTGTTTGTCCTGGTGTGATGCCCTGAGCAGGGTGTTTGTCCTGCCTGTGATGCTTTGAGCAGGGTGTTTGTCCTGGTGTGATGTTCTGAGCAGGGTGTTTGTCCTGTCTGTGATGTTTTGAGCAGGGTGTTTGTCCTGCCTGTGATGCTTTGAGGAGGGTGTTTGTCCTGTCTGTTATATGAGCAGGGTGTTTGTCCATTCCTGTGATGCCCTGAGCAGGGTGTTTGTCCTGTCTCTGATGTGAGCAGGGTGTTTGTCCTGTCTCTGATGTGAGCAGGGTGTTTGTCCTGGTGTGATGCTCTGAGCAGGGTGTTTGTCCTGGTGTGATGTGAGCAGGGTGTTTGTCCTGTCTCTGATGTGAGCAGGGTGTTTGTCCTGGTGTGATGCTCTGAGCAGGGTGTTTGTCCTGTCTCTGATGTGAGCAGGGTGTTTGTCCTGTCTGTGATGCTCTGAGCAGGGTGTTTGTCCTGGTGTGATGCTCTGAGCAGGGTGTTTGTCCTGCCTGTGATGTGAGCAGGGTGTTTGTCCTGTCTGTGATGCTCTGAGCAGGGTGTTTGTCCTGGTGTGATGCTCTGAGCAGGGTGTTTGTCCTGCCTGTGATGTGAGCAGGGTGTTTGTCCTGTCTGTTATATGAGCAGGGTGTTTGTCCATTCCTGTGATGCCCTGAGCAGGGTGTTTGTCCTGTCTCTGATGTGAGCAGGGTGTTTGTCCTGTCTCTGATGTGAGCAGGGTGTTTGTCCTGCCTGTGATGTGAGCAGGGTGTTTGTCCTGGTGTGATGCTCTGAGCAGGGTGTTTGTCCTGCCTGTGATATGAGCAGGGTGTTTGTCCTTCCTGTGATGCTTTGAGCAGGGGATTTGTCCTGCCTGTGATATGAGCAGGGTGTTTGTCCTTCTTGTGGAGTGTCTGTGATGTGAGCAGGGTGTTTGTCCTGCCTGTGATGCTCTGAGCAGGGTGTTTGTCCTGCCTGTGATGCTCTGAGCAGGCTGGAGCTGGGATGGAGCTGATCTGCAGCCTCAGGAGTGCCTGCAGAGTCCCTGGGCTGTGGAATGAATTCTGCTGTCATATCCTGGGGGATTGAACTCCCACGCTGACATGTGCTTCCTGCTGCAAGGAGTGCTAATGAACAAATACTTCTGCAGTTAAATGAGGTGTTTCAGAGGGTTGTAAAAGCAGCTTTCTGGGAGGAGAAAATGAGCTGAGCAGTGCTTTGTGCAAGAAGGAAGTGCAAATGGAACATGTCTGCCTGCTCAGCCTGTCACCCTTACCCACTGTGTGTGTGGATCTGGGGGTATTTAAAGGATTAGGCAACTCTGAGCATCCCAGTGATGATCTGCACTGGACTCGAGGTTCTTCCCTAAAATCCTTTTGTCAATCTGACCCCTCAGGCCTATCCCATAAGGATGTGAAAATCCCCTGACAGTGAAGAGCTGGGTGTTAGGGATAAGATTGACTTAACTTTAGTGAAGAGGCATTTAGAACAGCATTAATGTTACCTCTTGCTACAGCTGAGTTCCCTGCCTGAGGCTTTCCTTCATTACACTTTGGATGGGAGACAGGAAAGAAGCATCCAAAAGAACAGCCAGCACTGCCATGCTTGGCTCCTCTTCTTTTCTGAGCAGATAAAACTGTGAGGAAAGAAAACATCTTTTATTGTGCTCTGCTCTTTCTCCAAACTCTGTGATCAGTTAACTGCCAAGCACTTTCCAATCCAACCAAATCAATTTGCAAACTTTCCCTAATAGTATCAGGTAATCTGCAAGCTGTTTGCTCCCTGCCTTCTTGGAAGGGCCATTAATACACAGGATAATGGATACCTCAGGGAAGCCAGACATTAAGTTAATAATTAATGTTTACAGAGGCCTTGAGGCAACTGAGTGCATTTACCTCCATGAGGATATTGAAATTGCATTACTGTAATTTCAGCTCTCTCCCCATAGCTGGCAATCAGAGTTGGGCTGGAGCCTGGCTCCAGATGAGCTGTTCTTAGCCTGGATTGCAATAAATGAAGTGTTCCTGGGAATTGCTGGGCTTCCCATGCTGTCCTTTGGTTTGTGCTGATGCTGAGGGAGGTATGCGGGACTAATCCCTCCTGACAGGCTCCTGAAGGCTCTGCTGGCTGTGGGCTGTGGGTGCTGAGGGCAGGGGGACCAGGCTGGTGTCAGTGAAGTGCTGATCCTGCTCTGGCTTCTGAGGACACCACAGGGAGTTTGTACAACCCCCAAAGAGCCTCTGTGAGTGGAAAGGGTGGATCCTAAAGGGATATGCAACCCAAAGCCCAGCCCTGGTCTTCAGCCAGCCAGGGAGGGGGTATTCACTGGAGATATCTCACAGACATGGTGAATTCAGAACAGCCTTAATCCAGTCAGGGTCTGGGATGTGGATGCATCAGGCTCCACCTATAAACCTGAGGAGCTGGGATTTTGCTTGGCAGTGTGCATGTTTTACCTCTGTAACTCACAAATTAATTCTGTGTGCTTCTTGAATAACCTCCCCTTTCCATAGGTTTGTCTCTTCCCTTCTTCCTGCACATTCTGCAGTTTGATCCATTCCCTCCAGAAGCCCTGGCTCCACTTTGTCCCATACCCAGTGTGTGTACCCTGTTCTCTCAGCCCATGTGTCTGCTGCCTCTGAGGTTTATTTTCTATGCTCATTTTGTCCCATTTCCCTCAGAATCTGTTTTGTACATCTCAGAATGCTGGGCTGGGGCTGGAGCTGACCCTGCTGCTGCTTCAGGACAACACTGAGGACATCCTTGTGTGGGACAGTCCTGGGATGTTTGGGCACAAAGGCTTTAACACAAACATCCTCACATATCAGGGAAAACTAGGTTGGGTATAAGTCACATTTGTTGGCCTCAACTCCCATGTTTGGACAAATTTTTACCAAGTACTGGCATGTTTAAAATAGCATTTAACAAACCTCCCCTTCAATTTATGAGTGTTCATCCCTGAAGAGCCTGCCTGGGAAATGTGTTTAATTCCTAAAGCCATTTTTTCCACTCAGAACCTCTTCACTTTGGGCAGGGGAACAGCTATGCTGAGCTGCTTGTCTTTCATCCAGTCTCCTGAAGAGAGGTCTTATCTGGCTGCAAGGTGTAATTTGTTTGAAACTGTCCTCACTCATCAATCCCAATGATGTTAGCTCAGTGCTTAAGCCAGTCCTTTTATTAAGTTCCAGGGGTTTTGTATTCCACAATCCAATTGTGCATTATTGATAAAGTCTTGAGCAGGGGATTACTGGAGCCACGAGCTCTCTGGCACATTAGTCACACCTGAGGCTGTGTTTTTCACAGGGATTTCTGCTCTCCTCCTGCTCTCCTCTTCAAGCCTGCCTGGTTCTCCTGCTCCTCTGGAGTTCCTGACTCCAGCAGAACTGCAGGATCATAGCAGGGAGGTGACAGTGACAACAGGACAAGCAGAGCTGTGACTGTGGTGGTGTTCACAGGGGTTCCAGGATTAGGGAAGAGAGGAGAACCTTGACTCCATGTTTCAGAGGGCTGATTTATTATTTTATGATATATATTATAGTAAAAGAAAAGATATTAAAATATTATACTAAATATATTAATTATGATATATTAAAACTATACTAAAAGAATAGAAGAAAGGATTTCATCAGAAGGCTTGAAAGGAATGGAATGATAGGAAATGTTGTGACAAGAGAGTCTGAGACAGCTGGACTGATTGGCCATTAATTAAAAACAATCACATGAGATCAATCACAGATGCACCTGTTGCATTCCACAGCAGCAGATAATCATTGTTTGCATTTTATTTCTGAGGCCTCTCAGCTTCTCAAGAGAAAAAATCCTAAAGAAAGGATTTTTCATGAAACATGTCTGTGACATGTGACCTGATGTGTGACTCCTAAATGACACATTTTCCCTATGGGTGGGCTGTGATTTTCACATATCAGTTATTTATAAGTCTAAGAAAATGGGAAAACAGATCTTTTCCCCTCAGATTTCAGCAAAATTTTCATAAAGGCATTGAGACTAGTGAGAACTTTAATTTGCCAGCTGAGTTGTAGGTGTGTGTGTGTGTGCTGGTTAAAGCAGGCTATGTGCAGCCCTGCACCTTCCCAGCAGGGCAGGGCACATCCTTCTGGAATCATCTCTGCCTTTACAGACTTGCTCACAAAACAGCATCAGCCAGAAAATGGAAACCAAATTAAGGCACTTGTTGTCTTTGGTGCAGAAGAAAAGAGACCTTTCTTTCTGCAACAAATTTATGTCTTGGGTTTTCCGTGACTACTTGATATATTTTTTAACCACTGTAGAACTGCCAGAAACAAGGTATTTACAACCCCACTGTGCAACTCAAAATAGACTTGAAACTAGTTGGTTCTTTCCTCTGAGGGTTTCTTAGCGTGGTTTGCAAAGCTGTGCAGTGAGGTGTGACCTGTGCTGGCTGGTTTTGCTTTCCCTGCCTCGTGTATCATCACTTGGGCAGGACAGTGATGATGGAGGGGTGGTGCTCAGAGGATGTGCTCCTGCAGGGGATGTTAAAGCACATTTTACAGCCTCACTCCCCTTCCTGTTCATGTTTCTTGTCACACACTCATTGCTGCAGCATTGCCTTCCAGACTCACCGTAAAGGCTGGAATAAAAAATGTCCCCTCTGTCTTTCCTTCAGGCTCTTTCCTGTTGGTAAAGGGGGAAAAGATGAAATAAAATAATTTAAAAATTGCATTCTCCTGTGCAATGTCTCAATGGACAGGATCAAGGCACAGCTTCTTTTTTAGGAACCATGGGGAAGGGTGGGGTTGGTGTGACAGGAGAGCTTCCCACTTCACTTGGGGGCATCTGGCACTGACATATTTCCTGAAAAACACCTTTGCCAGGATTTTTCTCCTGAGAAGCTGGGAGGTCTCAGAATTGAACTGTAAACAATAACTATCTGCTGGCTGTGGAATGTGGTCTGGAGATGGTTCACCAACAGGTGCAACTTTGATTGGCCTCATGTGGACTGTTTTTACTTGATGACCAGTCACAGCCAGCTGTGTTGGGCTCTGAATCTGTCACAGGTTTTTTATTATCATTCCTTTCTAGCCTTCTGATGTCTCCTTTTTCTTTCTTTAGTGTAGTTTTACTATATTATTTGCATAATATAATATGATATAATATAATGTAATGTAATGATATGATATAATGTAATGTAATGTATAATATAATGATATAATATAATGATATAATATAGTGATGTAATATAATGATATAATATAGTGATGTAATGTGATTAATATAATGTGATTAATATAATGTGATTAATATAATGTGATTAATATAATATAATATAATATAATAATATAGTGATATAATATAGTGATATGATGTGAGTAATATAATATAATATAATATAATATAATATAATATAATATATCAGCCTTCTGAAACATGGAGTCAAGATGCTCATCTCTTCCCTCGTCCTTGGGACCCACAACAGCACAACAATTAATAACCACAGGCATCTTCAGAGCTGATCCAGCAGGGCTGTGGACTCAGAGCGTGGTCAGCCCCAGAGAATGGGATGTCAAGGCTGAGGGTGCTGCCTGCTCCCACACCTCACCCCACCCTGGCTGCCCACCCTGGGGGCTGGATCCCAGCTGTTCTCCATGAACCTCTGCACTGGAAACTCCTGCAGGTCCCCTGGAAGCTCCTGGAGCTGTGACAGGCTGACATTGCTGTCACAATTCACATGCTAAAAGGACTTTTACTCCCCCTCCCTGCCCAGCTTCTGTTATAGAGGGCTGGCTTTATAAACCTTATTAGAGGCTCGTCTTGCAAAGCCCTTGGGGGCTATTTGGCTTGATAAAACACCACATAAATTGGAGTGGCTGTTGATTTTGGAGCCCTTCTTATGAGACAATTGTGTTTCCAATTAGGGATTTCCTTCTCTTACATGCACAACATGGGTTTTTTTGTTTTTTTTTTTCTTTGCAAGATGGCTTAAAATGCCTGTCATGTGCTGATAAGCTCTGTGCTAGACCTTTTGTCTTCTCCTGCTGCATGTGTGCAGGCCAACGTGCACAATGAGGTAGATACAACTCCCCAAATCCACTGCCAGCCATAAAAAGCTGATCCAGGACAGTGCTTGTTCTCCCTCCCCAGGAGCTGTGGGGATGTACAGACAATCCAGTCATTCAGATGCTTGCTGAACACTGCCAAAAGTGGAATTATTTGGTTTATAGGTGTCCTCAGGAGGGTGAGAGGGTGGATTAGCAAGGCAGGATTGCTGGCAGAGGGCAGTGCCAGCTGGCTCTTGTGGGCATGGGGTCTCCTTGGGAAGAGGTTTGGCCATGGGGGGATCCCACAGAGCCAGGGGAGCAGGAGCAGTACATCCCTCATCAGAAATAACTGCAGGATCACAATGAGATTTCTGGTTGCCCTTTCTTCTTTTCCATCATGAATTACACTTGATCAGAATGGGGTTGCAGAGATCCCCCCATCCCATTACCACAAAAAGGTACAACAGAAATTTAAAAGGCCAAGTTTATCAGAGGATATAATCTCTTGGGATAACATGAGTTGGCACTTGGGGGCCTGAAGTGATTTCTTATCTGTTAAAAGCCTACAACTGCCCAGGAAGCAGGCTTTGCTGATGCCTGCAGATTTTGAAGGGTGGAGGAGAGGTGGGTAATGTTCTGATCCTTTTTAAAAAAGAGCAGGAGATAAAGTTTACTCTGGAGTGTGTAACATGCTCCAGCACTCTTGTCCTCTGGTAGTGGCCTGTGCTAAAAGCACATCAATAAAATTGCTGATGCTGCTGGTAAGTAACAAGATAATTACCAAGGATGGGGAGGGGAACAGAACTAAAAATCTGAAATGGTAGTTCATGCCTTTCCCATTAAGTTACCAGCCTTAAATACATGGCTTACTGCATCTCTAACTTTCACTGCTATAAAATGGGACAAATTGCAGACTTAAGAGATCATTAGAAAAATACACAACGGCTTTATCTTCATGAATAAAAGTGATGCAGCACAGAGCTTTTTCTTCTGTGGCTAAGCAGATGCAAGTCAAGACAAGGAGGACCCTGTTCCCTGGTAGTGTTTAAGAACAGCAAATCCAAAGGTTTGTGCTGTCTGTGTGGTTAAAGCTGTGTCTTCACCTCCTTGATGTAAATAGCTCTTAAGATAAAAGATGAAGCTCTTCCGAGAATATTTTGCCATTCCCTGGTGACAAATCAAGGAAATGTTTTGTGCTGATTAAGTCACTGTCAGCAGGTCAGCCATCTCGGGGAGCTGATTTAGAAGCCTCTCAAATAAATCACCTCTCCTTCTCACCCCAGCCCATCCCTCACTCAGCTCTGTCCCTGCCCTGGAGGTGCAGATGGGGCTCAGAGTGCTGGAACCTGTGCTGTGACCCTGCCCTCACCTCTGGGTGAGCTCCAGCAGCAGAACCTGCAGGAGCTGCTGTCTCCCAGCTCCACTGCAGAGCAGCTCCTGCAGAATGGAAAGGGAAGAAAATGTGGTATTTTCGGGGTCCCCTGTCAGAGGAGAATGATGAATCTGACTCCATGTTCTTAGGAGGATATATATTATATTATATTATATTATATTATATTATATTATATTATATTATATTAATTATATATTATATTATATTATATTATATTATATTATATTATATTATATTATATTATATTATATTATATTATATTATATATTATATATCATATATTATATATTATATTATATTAATTATATCATATTATATCATATTATATTATATATGCTATACTAAAACTATACTAAAGAATGGAGAAAGGATACTTACAGAAGGCTTAACAAGATACTAATTAAAAACCTGTGGCTCTTCCTTCAGAGTCTGACACAGCCTGACCATGATTGGTCATCAAATTAAAATAATTCACATGAAACCAATCAAACAACCACATGTTGGATAAACAATCTCCAAACCACGTTCCAAAGCAGCAAAACACAGGAGAAGCAAATCACAGAATTATTGTTTTCCTTTTTCTCTGAGGCTCCTCAGCTTCCCAGGAGAAGAAATCCTGGCGAAGGGATTTTTAGTTTGTAGTATAAAGACAACACTGCCCTGGGGCAGGCAGAGTGCCTGGAACTGTCCTGCTGGACGGACCTTGGCAGGGCAGGAGAAAAATTTTTACAGATAAGAAACAATAAACAACCTTGAGACTGAGAAATGAAGAGCTCTGACTCCTTCTTCATGCACTGGGCTGGGAAAAGAGACTTTCCAACTGTTCTCAGGGTCATTCTGACCAGCTAAAGATCCCGACACTCAGGCAGCACCAGGAGAGGGAAGGGTGAAGAAAGGACCTGTCAGAGATCTGGGGGGTTTTATTACAAGGCATGAACCAAGCAGGAATTCTTTTATCATCATTAACGTTCTCAGCCCAAAGCTGATCAGACCCAGGAGCTTTAGACCAGATCAGGGCTCTGGATCATCTGGCCATTACAGCTTTTGATCCTGAGCCAATTTCATCCTATCTCTGTGGCTAACAAGAATCTGAGAGGCTTTTGCTCTGTTTTCAGAGCGGATGAGATGTATCACCAGTGCTCCAGCTTTCCTTTTCTCCCATTTCCTAAACCAATAAATATTTCTCATAGATGGGCCTAATGGTCTAAGCATAACCTGGCAGCTCGTGAAATATTTCCCTGCTTTAATCAGAATCCTGAAGCAAACAAGGAGGGAAATAAAAAGCCAATAATATGCTTGGTTGTGTGCACAAAAGTAGAATGAAATATATGAAGCTGGTAATGGCTCTGCTGTCACATCTTAAAAACATTTGCTTTGACTTGCATAAGTGTCAATTCAGCTTGCACTTGACACATTATACCATGGATAAAGCTGCTGGCTTTTAAAATCAGGTCTTTAAATGAACGTAGAGATACTCTAAGTAGCTACTCTGTATTGTTGGGTAATGATGTATGTAGCACAGAAAGCTTTTTCTCTAAAAGCACAACTTTTAGGCTGCAATATTTTTTTTCTGCTTTGTCTCTGCATTAGGGAAAGAGCCCAGGAGCTCATCCAGTGTCATGACTGAAGGCAGATCTCTTTAGCCAAGGTCACAACAAGCTGGACCCCTTGGCCATTTTTTTGGGGATGTTTGTTCAGCCAGGCTGGCTGGGAGGAGAGCAGAGGAGCTGTGGGCTCTGTCCTGGAGGAAAAACTGCAAATCTGCTAAACCTGTTCACTGAACAGGTGCTTAGATCTCCTGAAAAGCAAATTTCACTCCCTGCCCTAAGCCCACGGTCATAGAAATCTGGTGCTCTTACCCAGGAATATCTTTTAGTTTCTCCTCTGGGATTCAAATTGACCAGCAGCCTCCGAGCACCCAGAGAACTTTCTTAGCTCTCTCCCCAAGATGACTGAGCCAAACAAAGCCTTCTGTCTTCATCTCCCATCCTGTCTCCCCTCTTTACCTGCCATCCTCTCACCCTCCACCTTTGCCTCCTTTTGCTCCTGAACTTTCTGCATTTCCTTTCTGTCATCAAATCTGACAGATCAACAGAACTTTTCTCACATGGAGGTCACATCTGTCCTAGGCTTGTTCATGTTTTTGTGCCAGCCCTTTCTCTGTTTTCATGAGAGCATGTGGTAGGCCCAAGATCCTACCTAAATGCACCACTGGCCCTTCTCTGGCTCTGCTGCTCATTTCATTTACAGTTTCACTCTATTTCCCCCTGCTAAGTTTTTCCTTTATCCCATCCTAGAACTTTTTAGGTTTTCTAGTCCTCTTCCCATTTCATTCCCACTGCATAACAAGAAGTGGTCTCTGTGCTGATGCTCCACTTCCATTTCTGCTTTTGCATTGCTCCTCCACTCCCCTGAGTCCATCCTGGAGGAACAATCCTCCTTCCAGAGGAGCTCCACACCTTCATTCCAGCTCCTTCCAGAGGAGCTCCAGACTTTCATTCCAGCTCCTTCCTGAGGAGCTCCGCACCCTCATTCCAGCTCCTTCCGGGAGTTTCCAGAGCCCCAGACCTTCATTCCAGCTCCTTCCTGGAGCTCCCACAGCTCCAGATCTTCATTCCATCTCCAGACCTTCATTCCAGCTCCTTCCTGGAGCTCCAGACCTTCATTCCAGCTCCTTCCAGAGGAGCTCCAGATTTTCATTCCAGCTCCTTCCAGAGGAGCTCCACACTCTCATTCCAGCTCCTTCCTGGAGTTTCCAGAGCCCCAGACCTTCATTCCAGCTCCTTTCTGGAGCTCCCACAGCTCCAGATCTTCATTCCATCTCCAGACCTTCATTCCAGCTCCTTCTGGAGTTCCACACCTTCATTCCAGCTCCTTCCTGGAGTTTCCAGAGCCCCAGACCTTCATTCCAGTGCTCCTCTTTGAGCCACCTCTGCTTTCCTTCTCTCTGGGCTGCAGAAATCCTACTAAAGGGCACTTGAGTGCTGTGTCCTTTGTGTCCCCAACTGTCAGGGTCACAGAAGCCACATCCATGTGCAGCTGGGTGATTTCTGTGCTATCCCAGATCCCTCCTGAGCGAAAACCCCAGGCAGGGAGCTGCAAGTTAATGCACCTTGCTCTGGGCAAGGCAGTTTACCTTACAGCTGCTTCTCACGACTTCACAGCCTCTAATTTTCTTGTCCTACCGCCTTGAACTTTATTTACTCTGGGGACAATTGGAGGAGATGGCTTTGAGTGTTTCTCAAACACTGAACAGCAAGAGCTGGGCTGGAATGTGTGAATTGCTGAGAGCCTTAAGTGACAGCTGCTGTACTTGTGACCCTTGGGTGAGGAAATTAGAGGCTATGAAACCTCTGGAAAGGCTTTCTGCCACATTATTTACTTTGCCCAGGTTCCCTAAGGCTCACTCAGAAATGTGCTTCTGAGCACTGCTCAGTGCTCACATGTTTACAGTGCAATGGAGTTAAAGGCACTGGGGATTTGCCTCGCTGCTGGAAAAGCTGGGTGGGAAGCCAGGCTGCCTTGAAGGCTTTTTAAACAGGATTAGAGCTTTTCAAACTCGAGAATAGGAATGGGAGGGCTTTTGCCACGCTGTTTGATCAGTGGGAAGGGGTTTCCATGCCCAGGATTAGCTGTTATCCCGCTCAGGGCCAGCCTCATGACGTGCGGGAGGATAAACAGATCTGGACTTTTCCAGTGATATTTTTCTCTGTTGGCAGCTTTAGGATTTCCAAACTGACTCCTCTACCCTCAGAGAGGGCAGCAGTCCCTGGATAAAAAAGAGGTACCAAGTTCAGAGAGGCTTTAAACAGGGATTTTGTCTTCATAAGCCAGTCCTCCTCCCTCTGCAGATTTCTGCATCTTCTTGGAGGGCTCCAGCCCTGCAGGTAACTTTTATCACTTCCCCATGGATGGGGAGGATATTTCTCTTCCCAAATCCTCTTTTCCTCCATGCTGAGAAATGTCTTTGCACTCAGCATCACATTCCAGCCTCCTTGGGAAGAAGCTTTCCTTGGGGAATGTGCTGGTAACCAAACTCCAGGGTCAAAGCCCTTTCTCAACATCGAGGTGGTGCTTCAGTCTTTTTCCAAATCAGCTTCGAGGGAGGGAGTTTGGGATATTCATGGTGCCAGATTTATAAAATAAAATCTGGGAGGTGGAGGCTGATTCCCTGCCCTGCCAGTGGCTCTGTGACCTTGGCTAAGTCCTGATCATAATGGAGGTGGCTGAGATGTGAGTTTGAAATGTTTTTGTCAACAAAAACTGATTACATAGACATAGGGGGAAAAAAAAATAAATAAGTGATCCAGGAAATTTTGTATTTTTTTTTTCTAATCTACCAGTACCTGGAAGAAAAAAAAAAATATTCAGGGAAACTTGGCTGGAGTCCCTATTCACTTAATCCTTTTCTCCTTGACAAATGCTGCAGATTCTGTATGCTGGAGGATATTCTTCAAGAGAAGCCTGGCTGTTAGTACATTAAGAGGCAATTTAATATTGAATGCACACTGAAGAAGCAGAGCTCTTGACTAGAAAGCAAACATGACCAGAAAGGGGATACAAATAAATAGAGCAAGCACCAACCTTTTCCCAAGCTTCACCTTAAATTCCCTTTCAAATAAAGGTAAAGCTGATTCCAGCATTTCCTGCTCGAGGAACTCCTGCTACTTTATCACTGTGGAGATGCAAAACAAGTGAGCTCTGGTGCTCAGGTGTGTTGCTGACATCCTCAAAAACAATCCTCAGGTGCTCTGGTGTGTTGCTGACACCCCTGTGGCCACAGGTCCTCCTCCTCCTCCTCTCAGCACAAGCACAGCTGGGTGGGATTTTTGCAAAGCCAAATGCCTCAGGTTTTTCCCATTATTTTCTGCTGCCCAGTTCATACAGGGATAGCTGTATTTTAATTTATTATTATTATTATTATTATTATTATTATTATTATTATTATTATTATTATTATTATTATTATTATTATTATATTTTAATGTATGTTAATATAGGGATAGCTGGGATTTTCTGGGGTTTTTTAGTGCACCTATTTCCTGTGAGATGGTTTTCAAACAGGTTGGGGTGAGGGGAGAGTTTGCAGCACAAATATTGGATTTTTGTCCTGGGAAACTGAGAAGCCTCAGAGAAAAAGGAAAGCAATCATTATCTGACTTGCTTCTCCTGTGTTTTGCTGCTTTGGGATGTGTTTGGAGATTGTTTACCAACAGGTGATTGTTTCATTGGATTCTGCTGTCAGTTGTTTTCACTCTTTGGCCAATCTGGGCCAAGCTGTGTTGGGGCTCTGGAGAGAGTCACCAGTTTTCATTATTATCTTTTTAGCATTCTGTCTATATCCTTTCTGTATTCTTTAGTATAGCATTGTTTAATATAATATAGTATCATAAAATAATAAATTAGACTTTGATAAGATGGAGTCAGATTCATCATTCCTTCCCTCATCTGGGGGGAAACCCAAGTACAACAGGCTGTGTTTGGCACTTTTGGGCTCTGTGAAGTGCAGGAGAGTTGTGTCCCACCCAAAGCTGTGTTCCAGCACTGCAGAGCCTCAGGGCACAGTGAGATTTGACTGAGTTCAGCAGTGAATGTCACAGTGTGAGGGCTGGGGACAGCTTCTCCCTTCTCTGTGGCTCTGCAGGTGCCTCGAGCTTTTCCATCTGTTCCCATTTCTCTACCTGTCCCCTGTCCCCTTTGTTGTTAGTCTGGAGCTCAGAAAGGGTGGATGAGCTTGGGGAGACTGGATCAGCCTCTGCTTGTGATGGCAACAGCAGAGAAATGGGCCTCCCCTCCAGGATTCCTTCAGTGCCAGGAAACTCCTGTGAGGACACTGCCTTTCCCTCTCTCCTCCTGCCTGGGAGCAGGAACAAATTGTCCCACCGTGCTCTGTGGGTTTAACTTCATTACAGAAAGTGCTCCTGCTGAAAAGCCAATGTCCTTCACAGGTGCTTGGGGAGAAAAATGCCTCTGGAATAGCCCATCTGGTGCGTGGGTTCTGATTAGTTCCCTCTCCCCTGTCCCTGCCCTCATTACTGGAAATGCCCAGCTGCTGTTCACAGTCCATTCCCATAATAACCCTGCTGCTTCATCAGGGGCAGCCTGCACCTCAAGAGAAAGCAAAGAGGCTTTTTTTTTTCCTTCCTGTGAAGATGGGGAAGGAGGAAATCATGGTGGAAAATGGAGTTTTGAGGAAGGTTTGGGAAGGGAGGACTGTTGTTCTTTTGTGGTGGTGTTTGCAGGGGTCCCAGGAAGAGACGAGGATCTGACTCCGTGTTTCAGAAGGCTGATTTATTATTTTATGATATATATTATATTAAAACTATACTAAAAGAATAGAAGAAAGGATTTCATCAGAAGGCTGGCTAAGAATAGAAAAAGAATGATCACAAAATCCTGTGACTGACCGAGATGGTCTGAGCCAGCTGACTGTGATTGGCCATTAATTAGAAACAATCAACATGGGCCAATCACAGATGCACCTGTTGCATTCCACAGCAGCAGATAATCAATGTTTACATTTTGTTCCTGAGGCCTCTCAGCTTCTCAGGAGGAAAAATTCTAAGGAAAGGGTTTTTCATAAAACATGTCTGTGACATTCTGTCAGGGTGATGGGCCAGCAGGTTCAGAGCAAAACCACTGAGATAACACGACTGCCTTTGGTCACACACATGCCCCAGATCAGTGTGCTCTGCCTGGACAGAACTCCCAGCTGTTCTGGGGACATGACATGACCTCTTCCTCAAATAAATGTAGTGCTGGCCTTGAAAAAAACCCCTTATAGCAGATATTTGAAAGCCACTTAGATGGGCCAGCAGTGATTTTGAAACTAGCAGAAGTGAAGGTATGACTAAGAGAGAGCTAAATGAGGAAATTAGTTGCCCTGCAAAACACTCTGCAAAATCAGATGTCAGTTAAATTGCTGCTTTCTTTGCTTTTGTTCCAAAATTGCAGTTTCTTCCTGCTCACTCCTCATGCTCTCAGCATGACCAGACCATGCCCTTTTGTTTGGCACTGCGACCTTTTATCCCTGGCCTCTGTCTTGAAACATAAATTGCACTGTCTGGACAATAAATCTGTCTCTTGGTCAAGCAGAGCTTCAGTGTAATGGGAATAGCAAATTGTGACGAGATATTTCTGTTTGTTTTCTCCTGATTTGCTGCTCTTTTGGATAGTCATTGAGACAGCTTGGCCTCTTCTTCCCTGCATGAATTACCAATAAAATAAAAGGGACTTTTCCCTGTGTCCTTAATGTCTTTTGTTCTTATTCCACAGCAGAAGTGAGTGTCTTTCAGGAGCCTTGTTCCCTTTGCAGATAAGTTATCAGTACCACTTGCATCTCAGGCACTCAGCAGCATGGACAATAGGCTGGTTGGTAGTTCCAAAAGCAGCTTCTCCAGTTGATTTAATGTCTTTGTGGAGGAGGCAACAGAGACAGAACTGGTGAGGAGCCATTGGAGTCAAACTGTGCTTGTCAGGAAAACAAGCTGAATTTCTCTCCCTCTGTGTCATCATTCCTTGGTTTATGAGGAGCTCTCTGAGCTGCCTCTCCCTTGCCTGGCTGCCAGGAATCTTTATTTCACCTTCTCCCTGGCTCTCCCCTTTGCTGCTCAGCCCTTGCTAATGCTCCACAGCTGCTTTAGGGCTGCACATCCCCTCCCACCTGGACCTCAGCACAGATTTTTTAGGCTCTAGCAAGCCAGATGTGCCCCACAAGACTGGATTTTAGCTGCTGCTGTGTCCAAGGGAGAGCCCTGCCATTCTTGTTCCCTTGCAGCAGGGTGATCCTCAGGCCAGCCTGGTGTGGGTGCTGTAGGAGCATCAGGGGTAGCATGGTTGGGATGGATGGAGATGAGAGATCTCTGCAGCCAGGTCAGGAACTTGGGGTTTATTGCAAAGGGCCTGGGTGCAGGGGCCTGCTGGGAGCAGGCCTGAGAGAAGAGAGGGGTAGGGAGGATGAGAGGGTGAGAGACTAAGTGCCTAAGGGAGTAAAAAAAGGTAAGAGAGTAAAAATGGTAAGAGAGCAAAAGGGTAAGAGACCGAAGTTCCCGTTACAACAATCAATCTTCTTCTGTGTTGAATATTCTAATTCTCACTAACCAATCTAGTACAAGATACAAATCCTTTAGCATTTACATGCAGCCCATAAGAATCCCTACATCACCATGCTGTGTTACATTTTAAACCCTAAAAACTCCTCTTTGGGCCCCTTCTGCCAAGCTGCTCTGACCCTTGGGCCTGTCTGCAAGCAGAGGGTGTTGTTTCATCAAAAGGGGATCACCTTCAGCTGGCCACACCATTGTTTTCCCGTTGTTCAGTAACTGAGAGATCTCAAAGCTTGCTTTCATTTCAATCTCACTTATAGCTTCTATATTCTCAAAATGTTTTGCCAGACAATCATATTTATAAGGCTTTCCCATTTCATCTTCCCCAACAGGTGCCACACAACTGCAATGGCACCAGCCTGAGGTGTGGCTGTTCCACTCCCAAACCCAAGGGCAGCCCTCTCCCAAGGCCAGGAGCTGTTTGGAGATTTCCCTTCAATCCACCACCACCTCCACTCCCCCCAGTGCAGCTTCCTCATGGATTTCAAAGCCCGTTCTGGGCACTTTGTCCAGGCAGGATTAGTGCTGGGAGAGGAGCAGCCTCAGCCAGGGAATGTCCCTGTGAGGACACAGAGCCCAGTTCCTGCAGTGGGGAAGGTTCAGCTCTGCCTTCAGCCCCTGCTGGGGATCCTGGGCTCTCAGAACTGCTCCAGAAAGGCAAAGGCAGCTCCAAGGAAAGCTGTTGGTGATGAGGATGAGGAAGGAGAGAGCTGGGCTTGATAAAATCCTGGCATGTACAGCTCTTCCCATAACAGGCAGGATGAAGGGTCAGCAGTACCCCAGGCAGGTCTCTTGATGCATTCAGAGGCCCCATCAAGGGATTTCCTGCATTTCTTGCAGATGGGCCATGTTTCTGGCTGGGCAGAGCCAGCTGCAGAGCCAGCCAGAGGAAATCTGCTGTTTTGGAGTGCTGGGATGTCATTACACAATGGGCAGGTCAGAGGGACAAGAGTGTGTGTGGACAGCAGCTGGGATGTGCTGGAAAGGAGAGCAGAGCAAATATTTGAGAGAGTTGTTCTCTAACACAGCCTCTCAGGGCCAGGGCTGGCACTTACCTTGAGCACTGCAGGGTTCAAGTTTATTCATTGTCAAGCTAATCCAGCCAAGAGGAGAAGAGCTGGGATATGTGAAAATTAAAAAATCAGCCATTCTTTCCTAAAGGAGCCTGGAAACTTCTTACATGCTTGGGTGCACAAAAGGGCTCAGATCCTTCCCAGCTAAAAATCAGTAGAACCACCACTCATTGAGGGAGAAAAAAATTCTTTTATTCCTACCCTGCTTTCCACAGCTCCTGTCCTGGCCAGCTGGTGATAAATTTGATAAATTCCAGGTCCTGGTGGGCCAGCTCCCATATCTGAATCCAAATCATGCTCTGGGAGAGGTCAGTGGGGCAGGGAAAGGACAGCAGGAGGAGTGGAAGGAAGGAGCTCACCTGCTCCTTAACAATGGAAAGAGTGATAAAAGTTCTGGAATAGCCTGCCCAGGGTAGGTGGTGTGTGTCATTCACATTTTCTGAGAAATCCCTTCCCCCAGCATTTTTCTCCTGGGAAGCTGAGAAGCCTCAGAGAAAAGGGAAACGATTCTTATCTCATTTGCTTCTCCTGTGTTTTGCTGCTTTGGAATGAGTTTGGAGATTGTTTACCCACAGGTGATTGTTCCATTGCATTCTGCTGTGAGTTGTTTTCACTCTTTGGGCAATCAGGGCCAAGCTGTGTTGGGACTCTGGAGAGGTTCACTAGTTTTCATTATTATCTTTTTAGCATTCAGTAGGTATCCTTTCTGTATTCTATAGTATAGTATAGTATAGTATTCTTTCAATATAATATAGGATCATAAAGTAATAAATTAGCCTTCTGAGAACATTGAGTCAGATTCATTGTTCCTCCCTGCCACAAGGGTCTCCACAAATACAAAAGTGGTGCAATCCCCATCCCTGGGTGTGTTTAACAAAGCCTGGATGTGGCACTGGGTGCCAGGGTTTAGTTGAGGTGTTGGGGCTGAGTTGGACTTGATGACCTTGAAGATCTCTTCCAACCTGGTGATTCTTTGATTCTGTGAACTGCCAGAAACCACCAGGAAACCCCAATTTCTCCCAGGCACCTCCACCTGGGAGCACTGCTCACTGCCCTGTTCCCTCCCAGGAGTTTCCCAGGAGGATGCAGCTCCTGGCACACTCTGTCCCCATCTGATGGCTGTTGCTGCAGTGAAACAAATCTCCTTGTTTTGGTTCCCTGACCTTCAGCAGCCAAATCATTGACTGGCATTTCCTACTCTCCCTCTTCCCTACTCTGGCAATAACTGTGTGCACATAAAAGCTTAGGGAATGCTAATCAGGATAAATGTAATGGTGTTTCTAGCCCTGTGAACACATGCTTTATGACTATTGTGAGGTTTGAGGGGGGTTTTTTTTGGTGATTTTTGTTTTCTAGAAAGAAAAAAATCCCACAGGGTTTTTGTTCACATAATTGTGTTGAGCAAATTTGAAATATTTGAAAGCTTTTAAGTGCCTGTTATATATACACCCAAGGTTTGTCTTGGAACATGCTAGGTTGCAATAGACATTTTCCAATTAAGTGAAACAGCAGTGAGGATAATGGGTTTATGGAAATGGAAGAGCCATGCTGGAGGGAGATGGAAAGCCAGAAAGCATTAATCTTAATAGGATACTTTTTCTTTTTTAGCTTTGCTTTTTTCTAAAAACTTTTTAAAAAATTTCCCTAGGCATGTTCCTGGTTCTGCAGTGGCACGTTCTGTATCTAGAGAATCTCTTCCCCTTTTTTTCCCTCATTTACTCCAAATTACTTTCTTTTTTTTTTTTTTTTTTGTTTTTTTTTTTTTTTTTAAATCATCCCTTCTTTCCAAGAAATCATCTGCACTCCCCTTTCTCCAGTGATGGAGGCTGGTGCACACATCCAGTCATCTGTCACTTTAACTGAGCATGCAGCGTGGCAATGGGAATTCACAGCCTTCTGCTCTGCAAGGCACAGCAACCCTCCAAAGAGCCAAACCCTCCCTCCTCCCTCTGCCTCCCAGAAAAAACCTCTGGGACAACTCTGGGCTCTGCTCCAGCCCTGCAGCCCAGTCACCTTGGGCCAGGCTCCTCCCTTCTCCAGGGGGAGTAAATGCCTTTTCCAGGAGGATTCCCGGTGAAATGAGCAGGATCCAGGGTGGGATCAGTGCCTGGAATATTTCTGATTTTTGTGCTGTGCCTTGCTGGGCAGGCTGGAGCAGCCCAGTGGGTGCTGAGGCTGGTCAGGATGGTGGTGCTGAGCTCTGCTTTCCCTCTTTGGGGAGTCCTGTGAGAGGAGGGTGGGAGCAAAGGGGAATTGGAGGAACACAGGGGGAACCGAGGGTCAAACCATAATCTCAACTTATAAAAAATAACCAACTTTACAACAAAACCTGTATAAAAAACACACAATGCTACAGGAAATCAGGACTCAGTCCCCAGCCAAATCTGCTGGCAGCAACTGGAGCTTGAAGAAAGGAGGCAACCTATGGGCTGTGCATGACACATCCTGCAGAGGGATGGCTGTGCCATCTCCCAGGAGGGCTGCTGGGCTTAACCCACCCCTTCCCTGTGCCTGTCACCCCTCCCACCATCCCCAGCCTGATCTCTGACACATTCCCCTGCCAGCTCTCCCTCACTGTGTGAACACCAGCTCAGATTCCTGTGAGATGCTGAATTTGGATCATCTCTGCAGGAACAACCTCCTTGAGCCTGGCATGGATGTTTTTTACTCCCCTTCCTACCCCTGGCTGTAAAAGTGGACTGTGTTTCTTTAAATCCACTCGCTCCTTTACAACTGCTGCTTTGCAGGAAACAATGCTCAGATATTTAAGCTGAAAAAAAAAAAGAAAAAGAAAAAAAGAAAGGGCTCAGGCTCTCCTACTGTATTTATCTCTGCCCAAATCAGAAGGGTTGGAGCCTTAGACACCTCAAAGGTCTCCCTAGGGGTGGGTGCATTTCAATAGTGGATGAAGGGATATATATATATATATATATATATATATATATAAAACATTCAGGTTAGATAGGCTTCTGCATGGGAAGAGCCCCGAAGGAACCACATAATTCCACTCTATTGAGGTCCTAATGCTGCACCTGTCAAGGCAGTGTCAGTGTGATCTCAGAGCAGGGCACTGGGGAGAGAATATTGATCCCATCTGGATACAGAGCACAGCATCCTCTGCATCCTTTATGTCCAACACAGCAGTCCTTGCCCAGCCTCCCCCCCTCTCCCCTCCTCTAACAGCAAAATCTTTCATCCATGAGCCAAAGCAAAACGACTTCACCAGCTCTGATGTCCTGGGGAAATGTGCTGGGCCTCTGCCATGAGTGCAGAGCCTCCTTCCACAGCCAGGAGCTTTCAGGCAGTGAGCAGGATTAAGACAGGCAGCCCCAGGATTTGCTGTGACCTTTGGGTATTTAAACACTCCTGGCCTGGCTTCATGACTATGAGCAGACTCCTGTCTGCTTCCCAGCCCTGCGTGGATATACTTGAAAAAAGCAGGTCTTAAATGGAAAATAAAAAATAGCACTGCGAGTGATAATCAGGCTTTATGACTTTATTTCCCCGAGATATTCCGTTGCCCCTCTGTTTTTCAAGCCCGTTTTTATGGTTCCTCTCAATGCAGTTTTTCTCCAGCTCTAAAACCCCTGCATTTGTGTGTGTGTGTGATGGTTTGGGAGGCTCTCTCCAGGCTGTTCTCCCACTAGAGGGTACTCCTGCTACACCAACCATGCCCATGCCGGGCTGGACCTGGTTCTCAGTGCATCCTTCCCCTCTCTGCTCCCTGCCAGCACAGCCCTGCCCTGCTCCAGCAGCCTCACATCTGCCTTGATTTTGTCCATGCAGGGCCCCAAAAATGCTGGAGAGCCTCTCCTGTTTTCACCCCCATGGCTACACAACCCTCTGTAATGTGTAATTTGGGGGATTTGAGCCCACTGAGGGGCTGAGGTTGGTGTGAAGACCCCCACACTCCACAACATTTTGTTTTGGAAATGCTCCCATGGCTACGTAGTGCTGAGCTGAAGGGTTGAGTTTGGGTGCTCTCTTTAGGGTTTGCTGAGTTTTTAGGGTGAGTTTTTAGGGTTTGCTATTGGGGTGAGGAAACAGAGACATTTGAGCCCACTGTGGCTGAGGTTGGTGTTGGCTCTAGGGATGGTGTGGAGACCCCTCACACACCACAATATTTTGATTTGGAAATGCTCCCATGGCTAGGTGGTGCTGAGCTGAGGGATAGAATTTTGGTGCTCTTTTTAGGGTTTACTGAGTTTTTAGGGTGAGTTTTTAGGGTTTGCTATTAGGGTGAGGAAACGGATATTTTTGTGGTGCTGAGCTGAGAGGTAGGGTTTTTAGGGTTTGCTGAGTTTTTAGGGTGAGTTTTCAGGGTTTGCTGTTGGGGCAAGGAAACAGAGACATTTTCCTCTTTTAAGCAGGAGATCAGGCCCTGTGCTCCATTCTGGCCTTGAACTCTGTCTGTGTGTGAGGCTGCTGATGGATGGGAGGCTCCCTTAAGAGCAGATTTATTTGGTTTTCACGCTGTGAGAGTGCCAAAGCAGCTTTGGGTAGGGCTGGAGCCCTCCTTTCCCTGCATGCCTGAGTGCCCCTCTCCATTTGCAGCAGGCAGGATGCAGCACATGCTGTGCCTGTGTGGCTCTGGGGGCTGCAGCCTCTGCAATGGCACAGCCAGCAGGATGCATTTGAGCTTTTCACCCAAAGAAAAGGTTCCTTGGCTGGGATGAGAACTCTCAGTGCCCTGTCCCCTTCCCAGCTCCCTCCTCTGCAGGGATTTCCAGCCCTGCTGTGTCTCTGAGCATGCTCGTGCCTGTTCTCACTGATTAAATGAGCAGGCAGGAATTACAGTCAGCCATCCATCAGCACAGCTCCCTTGACCCAGCCAGGAGGAAGGAGGTCAACATTTTTCTCTCCCAAGCCTCTTCCAGCAGTGAGAAACCCAGTGAGAGCTGTCTGGCAGGGTGATTCTCCCTCCTGAAGGAACCAGCTGCACAAAGTGGTGTCTTCAGAGCAACCAGAGCCACAACTCAGCACCAGGAGCTGGTTGAGAGGGCTTCTGTTCTGGGGAGAATAAAACATCATCTGCTGCCTTGTGCTGGCATTTGGGGCCATAAATCCCTAATGTGGACCATGACAGGGGTGTCACTGTCCCATGGAAGGGAGTGTCAATGACAGGGAGTGTCAATGTCCTATGGAAGGGGTGTCACTGTCCCATAACAGGGAATGTCACTGTCTCATGGAAGGGAGTGTCACTGTGCCAAGACAGGGAATGTCACCATCCCATGAAAGAGGTGTCACTGTCCCATAACAGTGAATGTCACTGCCCCATGACAGGGAGTGTCACTGTCCCATGGAAGGGAATGTCACTGTCCCATGACAGGGAGGGCCACTGTTCCATGAAAGGGAATGTCACTGTTCTATGGCATGGAGTGTCACTGTGCCATGACAGGGAATGTCACCATCCCATGAAAGAGGTGTCACTGTCCCATAACAGTGAATGTCACTGTCCCATGGAAGCGAATGTCACTGTCCCATGACAGGGAGTGTCACTGTCCCATGACAGGGAATGTCACTGCACCATGAAAAGGAATGTCACTGTGCCATGACAAGGAGTGTCCCTGTCCCATGAAAGGGAATGTCATTGTCCCATAACAGGGAATGTCACTGTGCCATGGCATGGAGTGTCACTGTGTCATGACAGGGAATGTCACCATCCCAGGACAGGGAATGTCACTATCCCAGTACAGGTAATGTCACCATCCCAGGACAGGGAGGGTCACTGTCCCATCCAGTCTATCCCAGGTCTCTCCAGAGCAGCTCTGTGTATGAGCTGCCCACAGGTGTCTCCTGTGTGTGCTGCCCAACACAGGCAGGAGATAATCCAAGGCACGGAATGCTCAAAGCATTTGATCCTCTTTGGCTGGATCCTGCAAAAAGCCTGGTGCTGGTTGGGATTTGGCTGCTCCTGGGAGCATCAGGAGGGCTGGGTCCTCTTCAGAAAGGACATCCATGAAGCTGGAGAGGAAGCCATACCCTAAAACCCAGCAAAACCTTCTCTCTTGTCACAGACTGACAGCACTGAGGGAGCAGAGGCTCTGAGGGGAGGCTGGAACAGCTCTCTCTGCTCTCCAGGAGTGGTAAGGAACTTGGGGTGACAATTAGGAAGGGGAAAAACAAAAAACAGAGCCTACAGAGGGGAGTAACTCACCACTGTGACTAACTGTTCCTCTTGGAAAACCCTGAGAAAGTAATCTAGCAGCTCAGAATTACAGTAAATGACAGACCTGGCTTAGCCTGGCTGCTGAGTGCTCCCAGCCTGCATTGATTTCTGAACCAGGCTATGAATTGCTGCCAGGCAATGAGCTGGCTGGTGGCTGAACCCTTACATCCTGCCCTGGACCTGATCCCTGTCATTGTCCCAGTTCCCATCAGAGGCTGTCAGTCACTCCAGCTGAGTGTGGAATCTGTTTCACCCCCGTGTAAATCCAGAGGAACTTCACTCTCACAACCCTCCCAAGCTTTCCCCGGGAGCTCCTTTTTCTCTGCCACTCCTGGCCATTATTCAGAATGTTCCTGAGAGCAGCAGGGCATCCTGGAGCTCTGCTGGAAGGAGGAATGTGGATGTCCTTGAGGCAGCCCCAGACACGCACACCACGGGCAGCCTGCTGAGCATCCCCACTCCACCTTCCCCTTGTTCCTCCAGCTGGGAGCCCTTCAGGCTGGCAGCTGGAGGGGAAAACATCCCAGCCCACCTCTCTGTGAGGCCTCTCCTGAGAGCTGTTGTGCAAACAAAGGGCTGTTTGTTTGTTTGTTTGTGCAGCCCGGAGTAATTGGGACGTGCTGAACTCTGCGTTGGTCAGGACAGAGCCCTGCTTGAATCCTGGGGTCTGGCAGCCTCTTGGTGCTCAAAGCTGCTGCTTCTGGAGCCCAGAGCTCCCTGATGGAGAGGTTTGGTGTGATGGTGTTCACAGGGGTCCCAGGATGAGGGAAGAGATGAGGATCTGACTCCATGGTTCAGAAGGCTCGATTTATTATTTTATGATATATATTATATTAAAACTATACTAAAAGAATAGAAGAAAGGATTTCATCAGAAGGCTAGCTAAGAATAGAATAATAAGGAATGATAACAAAGGTTTGTGGCTCAGCTCTCTGTCTGAGCCAGCTCACTGTGATTGCCCATTAATTAAAATAATCAACATGAGACCAATCCCAGATGCACCTGTTGCATTCCACAGCAGCAGATAATCATTGTTTACATTCTGTTCCTGAGGCCTCTCAGCTTCTCAGGAGGAAAAATCCCAAGGAAAGGGTTTTTAATGAAAGATGTCTGCGACAGTTTGGGGAGGGAGGATCAGACTGGCTGATGTGCTGCCCCTCTGGGGTGGCTCAGTGCTCTGTGGGTCATTCCTGCTCAGGGGAGCAGCCTTGGGGCAGGCAGGGCAGACAGACAGGACTCACTCCTAAAATGCTCCATCCCTCTCATTCTGTGCAATATCCAGTCCATGAGGTGTTCCCAGCCTCCAGCTGCACTTTGTTCAGCTCCAACCCTGCAGGGCTGGCTCTGTCCTCCTCTGTTTTCTCCTCTGATTCTCCCTTGTTCTCTCCAAATCATGCTGTGCCATGCAGACATTTCCCTCCCCTGTTTTATGTGCCTTTGCTTAACCTGTGCTGCCTATTTTGGGACTTCTGGTGTGACAAGCTCTGAGCTGGGAGGCTCCTGGCTCCAGGTAGGGAAATTAATGATGAAATACACAGAGCAAAACTAGGAGGGAACCACTGAGCAAGAGCAGCTCTGGTGGGTGATCAAGGAATGATTCAGATGAGCTCTCCAGGGCTCACAGGACACCAGCAGGGGTGCCTGGGCTCTCCTGGAGGTCTGTGTGAGCCAGCTTGGAGGTCCGGAGTGGGAACAAGGCTGGAGAATGGGTCCAGCAAGGACAGATGGAGCAGGGAGGGAGGCAGGGGGAAGCCAAGTTGCTGCTTGGTTGGGTTTGGCCAGTGGGACATCAAAGAATAAGTTTAGGACTAGGGGATAATCATGGGAGAACAGCATTTGGGGGTCTAAATCTAAATCCCAGAGGGTGGACAGATGCTGTAAGGAAATCCTCCTTAGGAAAAAGCACCTGAGGGAAGGGGGGATGAAACTACAGGGGATGGATGCTGCACCTGCAGGGGTGTTTGCTCCTGCTTGCACTGGGGGCTGAGCCATGAGAGAGGAGGGAGCAGCCCCACAGACCCACCTTGGCAGCTCTGTCAGGACCTGTGCCTGTGCTTCCCTCCACGTGGGCTGAAATGAAATGAAGTGAAATGAAATGAAGTTCCCCCAATTACCACAGAACAGCTTAAAAATGGAGCTGTGTCAAATCCAGCGTGTGCTGTGGCTGTGTCTGCAGAGCTGCTTGTTTGCCTGATGAAGGGGAAAAATAATGTGAAGCTGGAGATGAAACTAAGCTGAGAAAAAGGTTTAATTTTTTCTCTTCTCAGTCTCAGCCTTTCCAGGATCATTCCAGTAGGTGCCAGTCTCACCTTGTGGAGCAGGGGAGGATGGAAACTGCCAGTAATTCTTCACAGAAATATGAAAAAAAAAAAAAAAATACAGCACAAGAGGGGGTGGATGGAGAAAGAAAAGCCTATAGGAAAGAGCTCTGCTCTCTGGGATGCTCACTTCATCTCTTCCTCCCTACTCAGCAAACTTTATCTTGGGCTCAGCAGCACGGACCAGTCTCCCCCTCCCCTTGTTCTTTAATTAGTGTGCAGTAAAGGAGAAGGTGTTGGGGGAAGGAAAGGGAAATGGGATATTGTGTTTGGATGCCCCAATGGGTAGAGAACTGCATGATTTCCAAATATGATAGTTAATGCTTCATCTGACAGGCTGTCTCTTATCAACAGGCTGGATGTGACTCCCCATTCCATGATAATGGAATTCTGTATGGAGACCACAGGAGACCCAGTTCCATTCAATTAACTCACAAAACAGCAAAGCTCTGAAAGCATCTTTGTCTTCTCTTCTCCCCACCTCTTTCTCTCCCCCCTTTTTTTTTTTACCCTGAGAAAACGACAGAACGAATATTTCCATTTTGTTTTGCAGAGGATTAGTACCAACTAATAGGATTAATATCCCAAGTTGTGTGGCAAATGGAACATTGTTAATAGGGTGATTATTAGAGAATTATATGGAGGGGCAAAAAAAAAAAAAAAATTAGAAGCAGTTGAAAGACCAGCATCCCTGTGTTGGAGAGACTTCCATTTCTGTGCAATATCCAGCTGCTGACCTGCCTGTTCTGGGTCAGATTTCTTTATTTCTCAGGCTTGCTCTGCCTCTGGGATTGACTTCCTCATCAGCACGGGGCAGGAAGCAATTTCAGAGGCTGGAAATGCTGGATGCAGAAGCATCTCCTCCAGTGACAGCTCCAGGGACCCTGGGGGGAAAAGGAAGGGGAAGGAGAGTCACCATTGCCCCTGGCATCCCCGGGATGTGGATGGGCTCTGCTCAGGGGGAAGAGCTCCATTCCCCAAAATCCCACTCTTGTCACAGACATCTTTTATGAAAAATCCTTCCCTTAGGATTTTTCCTCCTGAGAAGCTGAGAGGCCTCAGGAACAAAATGTAAACAATGGTTATCTGCTGCTGTGGAATGCAACAGGTGCATCTGTGATTGGTCTCGTGTGGTTATTTCTAATTAATGGCCAATCACAGTCAGGTGTCTTGGACACAGAGCCTGAGCCACAAACCTTTGCTATCATTCCTTTCTATTCTTAGCCAGCCTTCTGAGGAAATCCTTTCTTCTATTCTTTTAGTATAGTTTTAATGTAATATATATCATAAAATAATAATCAAGCCTTCTGAAACATGGAGTCAGATCCTCATCTCTTCCCTCATCCAAGAACCCCTGTGAACACCATCACACACTCTGGTTTCATGGCTTTGCCCATGGGCTCTGCCCCTCATGAGTTCTGAGGGCTTTTGTCCTCTGGGAAGGGTTGGTTTGGGCACTGGTGGCTCTGTAGGACGTGCTGGAGAACTTTACATGGGTTTGGAGAACTTTAAAGGGGATTGCAGAGCCAAACAGAACTGGCAAAAATCCTGGGCAGGCTGAGTGCCAGAGGTGAGCTGGTTGTGTGCCACTGCCAGCAGGTGTAGGACAGGCTCCTTCTGCAAACCAAGGCTGGGAAGGCTCTGCTAGGAAAGCACAGAGTCCTCAGGAAATTCAAGCACATTTTTTTCTGTTCCCCAGGCCCTGGAGGAGGAACTCTTGGCAGACAGGTTGCAGCAGCAGCAGCAGCAGCACAGTTGATGCATGGAGATTTTTTCTGACATCTGTCTGAGAGAGTCTCCTTATGCTCTGCATAAATCCATCTCTCCTGGGCCAGGAACCAGAGCCATCCACAGCCCTGGATGCTTCCTGGGCAGGGCACTGGCACAAAAGGGCTTCCTTTGCCTCAGAGGTGTTATCTGAGCTCTGTGTTTCCAAATACCTGGAGGTATTTAGGGCTGCTCCTTGGAGGTGTTTGCTGTGGGAGGCTTTGTCTGAGCCACTGATAGGGATTTGTTCCCCTGAACTGGATCCCCATTACACCATGAGTCACTACTATTTATATCAGCTGTCGATCTCTCTCTCTCTCTCTGGCAGCTATTTCTGGCTACCTGCATTGTATTCAGGGGAGATTTAGCGCCTCTTTTTATTTTTTATTTCTTTTACTGAACCTGCTTTTAATTCTTTTTCAAACGTTGTTTTGCCACAGTTTGTTTTTCAGCAGCTGGTGAGCTGTCTGCAGCTGAGCTGTCCTCACCTGCTGTTGTTCTGCTGGAAAAAAAAAGGATTTCCAGTGCTACTTTCAGCAGATTCAGCTTTGTCTGAAGGAGTGCTTTGCCTCAGAGTGAGAATGTGGTGCCATCTAGAAATGAGAGGCTACAACAGGAACCAAAGCACTTTGCATCAAACAGGATTCTAAACGCTGTTGAACTGCAGTCCAGGGGAGCAGGTCTGCTTTGTTTATAGCCCTCGTTACCCTAGGAACTCTTCAAGCAAACAATGAGCATCCCATTCTTGCAAATAGATCAAAAAAGGCTGACCCCTTTTACTGCAAAGAGAAGGGAAACGGGCCACGAGAAGGGCTCAGCCTCTTTGAACTGAGCAGAGTGGTAGCAGAGCTCAGAGTCCAACCAAAATCTCCTCTTTGGGTGCTCTACCCACAAGGCTGAGCTTTCTGCTCTGCTCTGGTTCCCCTTCCAAAAGTGCACACTCAGAATTTCCAGTCCATCACAATCAGTTAAAAACCCCACTGTCACTCTGCTGCCTTTTATCAGGACCAGCATTTTCCTTTCTTCCCAGTCAGCCAAGAGATCTCCTGCCTGCCTCGGGCTGTGTCTGGAGCAGATCAAAGGCTGAGCCTGGGAGCAGTTTGGAGGAGCTCTGTGCACTTCCAAGAAGGAGAAGATGCTCTGGGAGCTGCTGGGAGACTTCAGAGATTTTGTGTTGCATGAGACAGGGGCACAATTCCATGGTGAGTTCCCAGCTGAGGGCAGGCACTGGGAAAACAGGAATGTTCAGGATTGTGTGCCCTGATGCTGGCACACAGAGGCTGAGGAACCACATCTCAGCTGCCCTGAGGCAGGACATGCAGGAGCAGCTGAATAATTAATATAATATAATATAATATAATATAATATAATATAATATAATATAATATAATATAATATAATATAATATAATATAAATAATACAATATAATATATATTATAAATAATATAATATATAATATATAATATATATAATATAATATATAACATAACATAACTTAACATAACATATATAATATGCAGGAGGCAGGGGCACAATTCCCTGGTGAGTTCCCTGGTTCCCAGCTGAGGGCAGGCACTGGGTAAACAGGAATGTTCAGGATTGTGTGCCCTGATCCTGGCACACAGAGGCTGAGGGACACATCTCAGCTGCTTTGAAGCAGGACATGCAGGACCAGCTGCATAATAAATATAATATAATGTAATATAATATAATATAATATAATATAATATAATATAATATAATATAATATAATATAATATAAATAATATAATATAATATATAATAAATATAATAAATAGAATACAATATAATATAAATAATATAAATAATACCATATATAATATATATAATATAATATAATATAATATAATATAATATAATATAATATAATATAATATAATATAATATAATATAATATAATATATAACATAACATAATTTAACATAACATATATAATATGCAGGAGGCAGGGGCACAATTCCCTGGTGAGTTCCCTGGTTCCCAGCTGAGGGCAGGCACTGGGTAAACAGCAATATTCAGGATTTTGTGCCCTGATGCTGGCACACAGAGGCTGAGGGACACATCTCAGCAGCTCTGAGGCAGGACATGCAGGAGCAGCAGGATGGTGTTTTACCTTCACCTCCATGAAAGGTAAAATCGATGTAATTTAAAGATGAGTTCTCTTATGCCAGGCCACGAAAAAAAAAGTCTTCAGAACACCCCCAAGGTTTCCATTTAATTACCAATTGCAGCTGATTTCACAGAGCAATTTCTAAGCCTCCAGCAAGGCCTTGTGGCAGTTCTTTCATCTCTCAGGCTTATTGGAAAAAGCTGTATTAAACGTCTTTTAATCCTGCCTTGGATGCAGAACCTTTGATCACCTACAATTTTACACATCTGTGCTCAGGCTCACGTTCTTACGTACGTGCCTCCCCATCCAAAATGCTTTAAACTGTGTCACTTGATTAGAAAGTCTCTCCTGACTGATATAGAGCATCTTGCAAACCTGACTGAAGCACCCTGAGAGCTAATGATCATCCTGAGGGTCTGGGTGATGCAAGGGGGTGGTTTAGCATTGCTGGTGAATGTCAATTCCTCATTGCTCCATCTTCTCCTTCCTCAGAGAACAAGTTTCTGCAGGGGAAAAGGAAGCAGTCAATGCCCTTGAATGGAAAAAGAGAGCTTTAGCCAGATCTGGGGTGAGATAATTTCATTTATCGATATAACGTCTCAGTTGACAATAAGGTGAGACATTCCCAAGAAGATGCAGAAATGCACAACCTAAACCCCAAGATTTCTGCAGTTCCCTGAGGGCAGGGCCAGCTGGAGCTTTAAACTGTGTCAGCTGATTAGAAAGTCTCTCCTGACTCATAAAAAGCATCTTTGAAACCTGACTGAAACACCCTGAGAGCTAACGATGGTCTGGGTGATCCAAGGGGATGGTTTAGCATTGCTGCACAAGCTGGTGAATGTCAATTCCTCATTTCTGTTCTACTCCATCTTCTCCTTCCTCAGAGAACAAGTTTCTGCTGGGGAAAGGTAAGCAGTCAATGTCCTTGAATGGAAAAAGAGAGCTTGAGCCAGATCTGGGGTGATATAATTTCATTTATATAATATATATATAACGTTATAATATAACATTATTATATTATATATTATCATATAACATCTCAGTTGAGTGTGGGACTCAAGAAGGTGGGACATTCCCAAGAAGATGCAGAAATCCACACCCTAAACCCCAACATTTCTGCAGTTCCCTGAGGGCAGGAGCTGGAGCTCTGATCTCTCAGCCTGATGTCCCAGGTACAGGACACTGTGTCCCTCCTGCCCAAGGACAACCTGATCTCTTTTCTGGGAGGAACACAGTGGTGACAAAACAAGATTTCACCTGGGATTCAGCTGTTTATTCAGTTTTCACTGAAGATTTCACTGAATTCAACAATTCAGTGCTCCTGAGCATGGAAATGTTCCACAGGAGTTGTGTTACTACAGGACATGAAACAACACGATGTGAACTCCCTGCTTTTTTCAAGGTAAAAAAAGGACCTTTACTTTTTTCACTCTAACATTTATAGATTTCCAAAAGTGACAGTGGATTTGGGATTCTGTTGAGTTGAAGTCCATACCTAGACTATAAGAGTCACTGGCCTGAAGATTTATCTACTTTAAAAACAGAGTAGGGGAAAAGTTATTAGAGCTATTCCCACCTTTGATATGTGTGAAATCTTTTAAAATGGAAAATTCCAGCGGAAGATAGGGGAACTCTTTTGAAAACACAGTTCTTACTTTTCAGTTAACTCTGAGTCTTCTTAGTCATGAAGAATGGAGATAGTGGTTCTCAAGGAATGTTGAATTTCACAATGAAATTCAGAGAAAAATGACAGTTCATCAAAAATGACAGTGCCACCTCTCCAAAGACACTGGACAAACCAACAGCCCATCAGATTTCTCTTTCTCTATAAAAGAATGCAAAACAATAAGTTATTTACATAAAGTCTGTGAGAAATTTCATTATAAGAACGTAAACATCAGAAGGCTTAGAAAATGTTAAAAAATCAGCATGACAGAGCTGTGCCACTGGCCTGCCAGAAATGCCCACAAAGCTCTGGTGGGATTGGCTGCCTGGAAAAGGGGAAAGGAGCTGTGCCCTAGAACTGCCAGTGTGTGAGTGGGGACATCTGCCTGCACCAACAGCTCTGTGAGGCCACCTGGACAGGGACTCGAGTCAGGAATGCCTGAACATATGTTTGCTCCAACTGCAACAAGGAATCCGAGTGTGGGGTCGTGTTGTGGAGGCCTGGGTGTGCTCAGTGGAGCAGGAACAATCTCTTTCCCAGGAAGTCATTATCTCTGTGCTCTGAGCAGCCAGCTCAGCTCAGCTCTGCAGGAAAGGCCGGCTCAGCTGGGCCAGATGGGGCAGCTCCAGCCTTCTGCTCTGCCCAGACCAGCACGTTCTGCACTTTGCAGCTTTTCCAGGGGATGTGCAGGCTGTGGCAGAGCCCCTTTAGGTGTGTGCCCACCCCATGTCTCCTCAGGAGCCTCCTGCTCAGAGTTGCAGCAGGATGTGTCTTCTACTGTTGACAGAATTCACTGGGTTGGAAGAGATCTTAAAGATCATCGAGTCCAACCCAGCCCCAACACCTCAACCAAACCCTGGCACCCTGCAGCTGCATTTCTCTTCACAGAGAAAAGCAAGGCACAACTTCCCAAGGATATTTCTGGGATTCACATTCCCTGAACCCTAGAGAAAGAAAAAAAACCCAATTCTTATCTAATTTACTGCTCCTGTGTTGTTCACAAGTGGAATGCATCGTGTGAGATTGTTTACCTGGAGGGAATTGGTGATTGGGTTCTGGTGTGAGTGTTTTGATTCACTGACCAGTTGAATCCAGGTGTGTGTGTGTGGGGATTGTGGGTTGACAGTCATGAGATTCTAAATGGCAGATTCAGTTTAGATGTAGAGTAATAGAATAGAATAGAATAGATATAATATTAATATTATAATTAATAAATATAATATTATATTATATATGATTATACATGATTCTATATGATTATACTGTATTATAGATTATATTATATACATTATATCTATTTATATATAATATAATATAATGCAATGTAAATATAATGTAATGTAAATAATATAATATAATATAATATAATATAATATAATATAATATAATATAATATAATATAATATAATATAATATAATATAATATATAATTATATACATAATATATTATAATTATATATATATAATTATTATATATATATATAATATATAGTATATAATACAATAATTAATTAGCCTTTTGATATCCATGGAGTCAGATGCATCCTTTCTCCCCTTTGTTGGGGATGCCCTGCTTTACTTACAGCACCCAGTGCCACATCCAGGCTTTGTTAAACACACCCAGGGATGGGGACTCCGCCACCTCCCTGGGCAGCCATTCCAGAACTTTATCACTCTTTCCGTAAAAACTTCTTCCTAATATCCAACCCATATTTCCCTTGACACAGCTTCAGCCTTTTTTTCAAGTTTGAGACTTTTCCTGAAGTCCTGGTGCTGCTGCCCTCCCCTCCCCTGGAAGGAGTCAATGTCTGCCTGTGGCTTTTTGTCTTTTTGGGCAGTGGCAATGCCAGCAGGTCACCCATGAGCTCCTCTTCCTGCACAGCAGCTGAACCTGGGGCTTTGACAAGGAGGGGATTCATTCCCAAGGCTGATTTCTTTCCTCTTGCTCTATCAGAGAAGAGAGTGAATCCTGAAGGAGTCAGATGCAAGAGTTAGATGTGAAATCCAGCACTGGCACGCTCTCCAGGTCTGATGGAACTGTGATCTGATGTGTCAAAAGCATTTGAGGGTCTCAGCTCTGTGACAGCTTGCTAATGACTCTCTGAGCTTCAGCAAGCTTTGACTGATCCCTCGGGGAGCTGGCAGAAAAAACTGCAGCAAAACTTTTTTTTTCCCCCTCAATTTTTTTTTGGAAACATTTTTTCTCAAAATCAAAACATTGAATGGAAACATGTCTCTTCCAGCATCATTTTAAACTGGAATGTGTCAAAACAAATGCTTTCATTTTGATTTGAGTGAGACATTTATAATTTTTGCTTTATCTTGCAATAAGGAAACAACACATTTCCCATATTTTTATTTAGATCTTTGCTTTTTTTTTTTTGTTTTTTGGATAATTATCAGAAATGAAGAACCAACCACATGCTTCCAAAGCAAATTCTTGGCATTTCTATTCAGAGATTTTTAATTTCTCGTTGGTTATGGAAGCAGATGTGGATTTTCAGCCAGAACTACCAACAGGGCCAGGGCAGAACACATCTTCAGGTAGAAGAATCAGGAACTGGAGCCATCCAGTGAAGCTGGCAAAGGATGCCCTGCTTGCTTACTTGTTCCTTGCAACCTGTTCTCTGCATCCAGTCATTTGAGGCCCCAGAATTTCAAAACTGTGTGAATAAATAAATCATGGTCCTGTCTCACCCTGATCTGAGTTTGGTCAGACAGAGCCAAACCTTGTTCTGTGCTCTGGAGGGCTCACAGGGGCTGCTCTGGGCTGGAGGGAGCATTTCCCCTCTGTTTTCCTTGCCTTGGGCTAAAAATGCCTTGTGGGTTTTCTTTCCCCGAGGCTAATGGTGATTCTTGTCTTGCCTTAATTGCTTTTTAAACCTCCAGGTCCATCCCAGACAGAGCTGAGCTCCGTGGTGCATTTGTCATTTTCCCAAATACCTTTTTAATTAAATTGGAGCAGAACACTCCACTTTGTTGAGCTATCCATCTCAGCAAGTTCCTTCCTTCTGCTGGGCAGGCATTATCTTAATAATCACTGGCAAAATTTGGTGACTCTTCCTCAGGCTTCGTGATTTGCAGGGAAATTTTCCTTGGGGTGATTTGCAGGGAAATTTTCCTTTTCCTAGGCAGAGAGCTGCTCACACCAAGGTTGCTCAGGCTGGCTGAGGATGTGCTGCATCCATCCAGGGAGGGTTTTTTAGGGCTTAGTGAGAAAAATGTGGTGTCTGTGATGGAAAGAAATGAGGTTTGACACTACATTAGGCCTCTCTGCCCCTGAATGCTGCCATTCAGTGCAGGATACTTTTTTTCCTGGCCAAGAAAAGGGCTTGGAATTTGGCTAGAAGGGAAATCCCAAGCCTGTGAATTCAGGAAAGAGGATCTGTCCTGCTCCATCACAGGCACCTGCAGTACCAGTCACCTCTTCTGCTCAATGTGGAAAAAATGCTGTCCTTTGAAAATCCACTGCACCTTTTGGCTGGACAGCCCTGAGCTGTGCTGTGCCTTTTCTCACCTCCATCCCTGCATGGGCTCAGTGCTCAGGCCCCTCCTGCCCCACACAGAACAGAGTTTTAAACCCCAAACCCTGCTCACCCCACTGCAGAGCTCAGAGAGTGACCCTTCCTTGATAGCAGTGACCACCTGAGTTATGTTTGCTCTGTTGGAGGAGAAAAACCAGAGGTGGTTTTCAGCGTTTTCACCTCCACTCTGCAGGACCAGCTCAGCTCTGGAAGGCAATTCCACCTTCTCTGCCTGGAAAAGCAATGGGATGATGAACTCCCCACCTTGCCTGTGCCTGGAGCTGCAGCTGTGCAATCCTTCCAGAGGAAAGGGGCTGTGGATGTGTCTGACATGAGCAGCACGAGGCCCTGGGAATCTTATTACAGCTGCTGATGATGACTGAGCCAAAGCCAAAATGATTTGTTCTCCCTGAGCTCGTTCCTGGGCATTTTCTGCTGGCACAGGGGCTGGAGGAGTCACTTTGACAGGTGAATTGAGCAGATTTGTTGCTGACAGTGAGAAAATGGAGGTGGTGCCCCACAGCAGAGCTTTGTAAACAGCTTTTGGGAGCTGCAGCACTGTGTGACAGCTGGGATTTTCCTGTGATGAAGTGACTTTGATAGAGACAAGGCAGCTGTGGGCTGCTGGCTGGGCACATCTCACCTGCAGCCAAAGGGATCAGGTGGGAGCTGAGAGCTGGGGGCAGACAGGAGGACACAGATTGAAGTGAAAACTGCACCAAAACCCACGGCAGGAGCTCCAACACCAAATCCTGCCTTGCTGCAGGGCCCAGAGGTCAGGGCTCACCCCCAGAGATGGAGGCTGACAAAGCACCCGTGTTCTTGTCCTCACATTTTAAGGCTGGAACGTGGGATTTCCTCTTTTAAACAGTGAAAATGCTGCAAGAATTGCAGTTCAGGGAGTCTCCACTTGGCTCTGAACATATCTGAAGGTACCTCTGGCCCCTGAGTGATGCTGGTTGGGGGCTGTTCACAAACTATGAACGAGACAGGGTTGCTGTGGAACGTGCTTTGAGCTGTTTTATTTTTCAGCATCAGTTTTATTACATGATTATGACTATGGGCAGATGCCAGCAGCTCACATTCTAGGCAGTAGACTAGGAACTTAATGTTACAACTTATTTTATAAGCTTTTTGACCAATCACACAAAGCAAAAGCACATTGACAGTAGTTCCATCCAACCACTATAAACACACATGCCTTTGGTTAAAGCAGTGCTTGCTTATTTTGAATACAATACCTGTTTGTAAGCCTTAAAACACAATGCAGAGAGCTCCATTATTAAGCTTTAACCTTCCTAATATCTTGTAGATAAACTTTTCTGTAGCTTAGAGAGATATTCTAGACAAGCGTTAATCCACAGACCATTGTTCTATTTGTCCTTGCTTTTCTACAGTTTAAATAATATTTTTGCTAACGTATCTCATAACTGCTGCTTAGCTCTAATCACAGTTCTGCTGCCTCTAAAGCCTGCACCTTGCAGCTTTCCCAAAACCCTCTAAATTTGTAGATTCCCACACTGAGGTTCAGGTTGATTCATTTTTCTTTTTTTTTGTTACCTAAGAGGAACTTGCATGTTCAACCTGGATGTGTCAGAACAATATTCTGGGACTCACCCAGGGAGAGGTTTTGCATCTTTGAGACATTCTCTTTTTGTCAAAGACAATTGGATCGGAGATGTTCAGTTTTGGTTTTGACTTTTCTTTTTTTCTTTTTTTTTTCTTTTTTTTTTTTTTTGTCACTACAGTTTTGTCTGGAAAAATGTCATTTTGATGAAACACAAATTGCTGAAGAAATCTTACCAATTTTGACAATTCTGCTTGGAAAGGAGCTGGGGAGGAATATCTTGAAAATGCTGGAGCTCCCAGTTATGACATTTTCTGAATGGAAAGGAGTTTTGATTTATTTCTTTTCCTCTTTCCAAAGTGATGTTTCAAAATGTGCTGTTTTGTGGGGGAACAAAATGGTTGAATTGCAGGCCTGGAAAAAAAAGGGAAATAAAATATTTTGACTGATGCAAGGCAGTTTCTCAGCATTTTATTTTGCAACTCTGTTGGCTTTTCGGACAACACTGGATGATTTAAAATTGTTGGTTGTTCTGTTCTGATATCCAGACTCACAGATGTGTTTCTCAGTTGAGCCAATGATGTATGAAGCATACTCAGGTTGGTGGTGATAAATTACCTGGTTTCATAGCTGAAAAATACCTGTTTTAATCCATTAACTATAGAGAACAAAATACCCCAAGTCTCTCAATTCAAGGAACCATGCAAGGATCTTCCACTGCATGAATTATTCAGGAGCAGTGGTGGAAATGAAGCACCCATTACATTTACAAATATTCCACAAAGAGTTCAAGGCTGAGCAGGAATAGATCAGACAGCATTTATTGTAAAGCCTTGCTGAGTATTACTGGAGATGTAATTTCCTGTAGTAATTAACACAAGATCTGCAATCCAGCTTTGAAAAGGCGACTGAACCTTTCCCTGTGAATTTAGGAATCATCTGAGTTATTCCATGCTCTAGGTGACTGGGAGCATTGAGCCTTTGTCTGAAATTAGTCCTCAGCAGTGGTGGATGATTAAAGAGGGTTCATTCCTTCAGGCTACTCGGGATTGATGTTTTCTATTAAAAAATGCACTGCTAAGGATTTGTGAAATGCACAGAGCTTCTCTGGGTGTGTGCCGCTGATTATGCAGATGTGCTTAAGCCATCAGATCAATGATAAATGATTTCTCCAAGCTGGATGGGGTAGCACGACCCACAGGGGATGGAGGGGGGGTTGTTATTTTTCTTCCCTTCCAAGAATCAGAGAGAATCATTTGTCAGCTGAGCCCAGCCAGGTGCCCAAAGATCAGAGGGCAAAGGCTGCTCTGTCTGCAGAGGGAGCAAGGGGAGTTAATGGTGCTGCCCCTCCTCAGACCTCTTCATTTCTATTTTCCCCTTCTTTTCCCCCTTCTTTTATTTCTACTCCATTTCCCTGTCCTTTCCCCTGCTTTAAATTCCACTTTCTTCTGGCTTCTGAGGCTGTGACTGGCTCTGAGTGCTGCCTGCTGGAAAAAAATGGAATTTTGGTGTGGGTTTTTTTTGGGGGGTTTTTGGTTTTTTTGAGGAATAATACCAAGAGTTTCTTCTTGTTCAAATATCCCTAGCACCATCCAGTCTTAAATCAGAGTTAAAAAAAAAAAAAACACGAGGCTTTTTCTAATTACTCCCAGAACATTAATTCAGTGCTGGAAATTGGGATTCTATTGAGTTGAAGTCCATACCTAGACTATAAGAGTCACTGCCCTGAAGATTTATCTACTTTAAAAACAGAGTAGGGGAAAAGTTATTAGAGCTGTTCCCACCTTTGATATGTGTGAAATCTTTTAAAATTGAAAATTCCAGTGGAAGATAGGGGAACTCTTTTGAAAACACAGTTCTTACTTTTCAGTTAACTCTGAGTCTTCTTATCTCAATCATGAAGAATGGAGATAGTGATTCTCAAGGAATGTTGAATTTCACAATGGAGAAAAATAACAGTTCATCAAAAAATGACCCTTTACTGTGGGAATCCATTTCACTGGAGGTCTTCCTGAACTCTTTTGTGTCAGAAAAAATAACAATTAAATCTCTTCCCAACAGTTTTGCCCTTTGAAAATTGGGTTTCTTTTGTATACTTGGAATATCTTACATCAGTTCAGCAAAACAATTTAGCAGTGCTCCCTCAGAAATAAAATACTTTTCAGGAATTCCTGTTGACCTGTGTGGTGTCTCATCAAAGGGGGATTAGAAGGCCTGAGAGACACTGAGGCAAGGTGTGCCTCACTCCACATTTTCACAGCACCAACAGGGCTGTGATCAAGGCCAGGGCACTCTGACACCACTGGAAAACTCCTTATTGTGGTTTTAACCTAGTTTGGAGTTACAGCAGGGTCTGGATTTTATTTGGCTTTCCCTGGACCATTTTCTTCTCCTAAATATAATATAAAAGCCCAGGATCTTCTAAGAAGAGAAGGTGCAGGGATTTGAACAAACTGTGCTGGGTTTGGGTGGCAGGAGATAATCAGGAGACAATCCCCAGCCTGTGGAGCACCTTTAGCTCGTGGTGGGAGTTCTGCAGGCAGCAATCACTGAGCTGCACACTGAGCTGGCTGTGGGCATCCCTGGGCACTGCCACCTGCCCAGCAAGGAGTTTGGAGCCCATCTTCAGGCCAGGGGTGTCACTGCTGCAATGCTCTGTGTATTTCATTAGTCAATTTGCAAATGACATTTATTGTAAATCACAGCACCCCCGATGAAGGAAGGGATAATGAATCTGACTCCATCTTATCAGAAGGCTAATTTATTACTTTATTATACTATATTATATTAAAGAATATTTTACTAAAGAATACAAAAAAGATACTTAGTGAATGCTAAAAAGATAATAATGAAAACTCCTGACTCTCTCCAGAGTCCTGACACAGCTTGGCCCTGACTGGCCAAAGAGTGAAAACAACTCACAGCAGAATCCAATGGAACAATCACCTGTGGGTAAACAATCTCCAAACACATTCCACCTGTGAGCACAACACAGGAGAAGCAAATGAGATCAGAATTGTTTTCCTTTTTTCTGAGGCCTCTCTCGCTGCCTTTCAGCTTCCCAGGAGAAAAACCCTGGGTGAAGGAATCTTGTTCAGAGAATGTGAATGGCACAGACACAGAGCTGGGAGTTGTGTCCATCTGTTAGGAAGTAGGAGGGTTCAGCAGGGAGACCTGGAATGGTTGGATGGATGGGCTGAGTCTAACAGGATGAAGTTTCATAAATCCAAGTGCCCAGTCCTGCATTTTGGCACAATAACCCTGCAATGCTCTGGGCTGGGGACGGTGTGGCTGGACAGTGCCCAGGCAGAAAGGGACCAGGGGGTGCTGGTGAACAGTGACTGACCATGAGCCAGCAGAGTGCCCTGGTGGCCAAGAAGGCCAATGGCTCCTGGCCTGGATCAGGAATGGTGTGGCCAGCAGGGGCAGGGAGGTCATTCTGCCCCTGCCCTGGGCACTGCTGAGGGCACACCTGGAGTGCTGTGCCCAGCTCTGGCCCCTCAGCCTGGGAAGGACCTTGGGACACTGAGCACATCCAGAGGGGCTGGGAACACAAACCCTGTGAGGAACCACTGAGGGAGCTGGGGGTGCTCAGCCTGGAGAATAGGAGATTCAAGGGTGACCTTGTCACTCTACAACTCCCTGAAATGTGGCTGTGCTCAGCTGGGGCTGGGCTCTTTCTCCAGGCAGCACTGACACAACCAGAGGACACAGACTCAGGCTGCATCAAGGGAAATATAGGCTGGATATTAAGAAAAAGATTTTTACAGAAAGAGTGATAAAGTTCTGAAATGGCTGCCCAGGCAGGTGGTGGAGTCCCCATCTGTCACCCTGGTTTTTTAAGATTCTCAAAGCCTTCTGATGTTAACATTCTTCTAAGGAACTTTATCACGCACTTTCTTGTAAATAACTTGTTGTTCACATTCCTTTGATGGAGGAGGAGAGAATTGATGGACTGTTGTTGTAGCCAGTGTCATTGGAGAGGTGTCACTGTCACCCTCCAATCCTCTGTCACCTTTGTAAAACTATAAATATAGGAGTCAGAAAATAAACCTTCCCTTTTTTCCTTCACCTTGAAAGAGGTGTGTGCTCGTGTTCCTTTGTGTCTGATAGCGACACCCATCCCTGGGTGTGTTTAACCAAGCTTGGATGTGGCACTGGGTGCCAGGGTTTAGCTGAGGTATTGAGGCTGGGGTGGACTCCATAATCTTCAAGGTATCTTCCAACCCTGTGATTCTGTGATTCTGTGTGTGCTGGATCCTGCATCCAAAAGGGTAGAATATCCAGAGAGGAGAGAGCAACAGGCACAGAAAAGCTCTGCTCAGGTGCTGGCACTGCCACCCTGGAGCACCACGGGCTGCAGGAGCTGCTGTCACCTCCCTTCTCAGGGGCTGCCTCCCTTCCCCTTCTGCAGGGACATCAGCTGCTCTCCTGGGCTTCAGCTGCTTCAGAGCTCCACTTGCTAATGCTGAAGGACAGGGGAGACTCTGCTGCCAGGCTTGATACAAATATGCAATAATTTGGTTTTAATCAGTATTAACAGTGCTGAGATTACAAAGTCAGATCCGTTCATATCACAGGGTTGGGATAATGAGGAGAGATCAGTGCCATGTTGGTCAAATTCCTCCTTCCTAACAAAGCATGGGGACAATCTGAGCACAGCTCATGCATGCAAAATCAGACCCAGCTTCTTGGGGAAACTTCTTCTCCAGCATCTTTGTCAACATGTGAGTCTCACTGTGCCCGGGAGTTCTGAGGGCTCACAGAGCTCAGCTGTTTGCAGAGGGAACTGCCTTGTGTGTGCTAACAATTTGCTTCCATTAAAAGAATAAAAGCAGGCAATTAAATGAAGCAACACGTTGTTTTCCTAACTCTGGCAGGTGCTATCTGCTTGCACAGCCAGGCTCAGGGCTGCTCTTTGTCCCTAAATGGCTTTGATGAGTTTCCAAATCAAACCAGGATGGACAGGAACTCACAGAGATGCCTTTTGCATCTGTTCAGGGTAGAAATTCCTTTTTGGGGCCTGCACCTTGCCCTGAGCTTGGTAATTTGGAGCCCACTTTCAGGCTAAAACTGAAGATGTTTTAGCTTGAAGGTGGGCTCCAAACCACTGTGTGGGTGTGTTTGTGGGTTTGTGGTGGATTTTGATGGGATGGGATGGGATGGGATGAAGGGGTGACCTCACTGCCCATCCACCACCAGGGTCTTTTCCCTGCTGAGACCCCCAGGAACCTGAGTGTTTCTAAACCCTGGTGCAGCTGCTGGCTCAGGGGAGCTGACTGAGCCTTTGCTGCTTCATTTTAGCAGTTCAGACCCCCCTGAAGACCTAAGCAGTGACAGGGGACAGACAGGGAACCTGCAGCCCTTTCTCCCACACTCCTCTGATCACTCTCTAACCATCTCTGCAAAGGTCTGACCAAAAAAGGATCTTGCCCCAATTTACCCCAAATTTTTTTTTCTTTGTTTGGGGTGTTTTTTTGGTTTTGTTTTTGTTTGTTTGTTTTTGTTTGTTTTTGTTTAGTGGCCATCTCAGGTAATTAAAATTATCAGGACTGTGCCCTGCTGAGCACAGACCAGATCCCTCCCTTCCTTCTCCTTCCCTGTGTTCCTCACTGCAGTGAGAAATTTGCCCTCTTTAGCCCTTCACTGGGGTTTTTGCCCTTTAGTGGTTTTTGGGTGACTGAAAGGGAACTGACTCTCATGTTTAGGAGCCTCACAGATTTCTGTAAAAATATCCTTGTTGAAGAATTTTCTGTCCTTTCACATCTGCCTCTGCATTTTTAGGATTTCACAAGCTGCGCTTCTTTTTCTTTTTACTGCCACATTTTTCTTGGCTTTAGCTCAGTTGTTATTTTATTTGGGTTTTTTGGTGAAGAATAACAGCTTTCTTCCTGCGATTTCCCCCTCTTTCCTCAGAAAATATTTATCATCTTTAGATATAACTAAACAGGATTTTTATTTTTATTTATTTTTTAAGTTCCAAGCTGGCTCCATCTCCCTGGAGCTGTTTGGTGATCCAGGTGTGATCCCAGCCTCTCCCATGTCCTGTCCTGCCTCTCCTCACAGCCAGGGCTGCTCCTCTCTCTTTACACAGTGAGTAACAAGATGTCTCAGCAAGGCATCAAAGTCTGTGCTGCGTGTTCAGACTCCAAATCCCTGCCAATAATGCAGAGATAGGAGAGGATTATAATGGTGCATAACAAATAACAAGGGTTTAAAGTGACTTAAGAACACTGTGCTCAGAAAAAAAGAGGGATTGTTGGCAGGGGAAAGCCTGCAGGTATGAAGGAAAGGTTTTTATTTCATGTATTTGTAGCACTTGTAATAAGGAACTCTGGTGTGTGAGATGGGTTATTATAAAGAAGTTATCCTGGACTTAGGAGCTCCTCTCACTCTGATGCCTCTGGGCTTGGTCACTTTCTTCTTCCTTCAAAGGTCTCAAATTAGGAACAAATCCAAGGAGAACAAGCAGATTCTGGGGGCTAAAACAATGTGAAAATCTGCTCTTTCTGCCTTTCCTCCCATCCTTTTCTCCTTGGAGCACCTCTCCTGGTTTGCAACCCTATATGGGCTGAGGAGGGTGATCCCAAATATCCTGGCTGTGCTGAGCTGCCTCCCCACAGGAGCCCTGAAAAGCCCTGCAGCCCTGGATCCTTCTGTCCTTTCATGCAGGCAGGGCCTGCTGCATTCAAAAATCAGTGTACAACAAGGCTGCTGCATGGGAAACAGGAGCGAGGGTGTCAGAACTTGTAGCACTTGTAATGAGGAACTCTGGTGTGTGAGATGGGTTATTATAAAGAATTATCCTGGATTTAGGAGTTCCTCTCACTCTAATGCCTCTGGGCTTGGTCACTTTCTTTTTCCTTCAAAGGTGTCAGATTGGGAACAAATTAGGAACAAATCCAAGGGGAACATGCAGATTCTGGGGGCTAAAGCAATGTGAAATCTGCTCATTCTGCCTTTCTTGCCATCCTTTTCTCCTTGGAGCACCTCTCCTGGTTTGCATCCCTCTCACCCCACGTGGGCTGATGATCCCAAATATCCTGATTGTGCTGAGCTGCCTCCCCACAGGAGCCCTGAGAAGCCCTGCAGCCCTGGATCCTTCTGTCCCTTCATGCAGGCAGGGCCTGCTGCATTCAAAAATCAGTGTACAACAAGGCCAAATATCCCAAATATCCTGGGAGCTGAGCTGCCTCCCCACAGGAGCCCTGAGAAGCCCTGCAGCCCTGGATCCTTCTGTCCCTTTCATGCAGGCAGGGCCTGCTGCATTCAAAAATCAGTGTACAACAAGGCTGCTGCATGGGAAACAGGAGCGAGGGTGTCAGAACACGTTAGTGCTGCTTGGAGCTCCTGCCTACCTGACAAATCCCCCCCTTCCCTCTGAGATCCCACAAAGGGAGCTGCTGAATGCAAATGCTTGTTTGTTTTATGTTAAACAAAGCTGCCTTCTTCTTTCCCCTCATGTTTTTGAGAAAATAGGGAGGAGGAACTTTGTTTTTTTTGAAGAAGGAAAACAAAGAAACCCAAAAAATGAGTAAATCTGAAACATCTAAGGGCGGTATTTACTGAAGCTGGCGCGTGGTTTGCTTTATGTGCTCCCTCTTTTTACAAGCTGAGACATCTGGATTTGTCTCATTTACCAGCTGAGAATGGCAGGCAGCAGCCGTGGAGGTGATTACACACAGGTTTAAAGCAAACAAGGAGAACAAACCAGTTGCTATTTAAGTGCCATTTCCAAGCCAAAGGTGGCCCTGCTGTAAACACAGATTACTGTGGTGCAGACACTGTCACCAGCTGTCTCCTGGAGTAAGCCTGGCTTTGTGACACAGGCTGAGTTTTACTCACTGCCTTCCAAAAAAAAAAAAAAAAAAGTGACTTTTTTCACTCTCCTGCTCCTAAATTCAACTGCAGGTTGATCTTTTCTGTCACAAAACAACACGAGCGCACACACCGCTGTTCTCAAGGTGAAAAAAGGGGAGTTTATTTCCTGACTCCAACATTTATAGTTTTCCAAAAGTGACAGTGGATTGGAGGGTGACAGTGCCACCTCTCCAATGTCACTGGACAAACCAGCAGCCCATCAAATTTCTCCTCCTCCATAAAAGAATGCAAAACAATGAGTTATACACAGAACGTGCATGAGAAAGTTTGTTACAAGAATGCAAACATCAGAAGGCTTAGAAAATCTTAAAAAACCAGGGTGGCACTTTTCCAGTTTTTAGGTGCAAGAACACTGAGGTCCAGCTCAGCTCCTCTGCCTTAGCCTGTCATTTTTTTGGGTTGGCTTTGCTGCAGTCCAGGGGTGCCCATCACTGCAGCTGTGACAGTGACACTGCCCCAGAGGCACCCAATTATAGATGGAAGTGGCCCAGCTGCCTGCACAGATTAGACAGAAGCAAACAAGATTTGCCATCCCTGTAGATCCTCTGACACACGATGTTCACAAAGGGCAGGGTGTCAAAATGCTTTGGCTTGAAATAAGAGAAGGGGGAGGAAATAAAAAAAAAAAAAAGGCAGAAAATGGGTCATAATGGAAAGCACTAGGTGGAGAGGGAGGATGCTTTAGAGATGCTGCAAAGTTTTGTGCTGCTCTGCTGGTTATTGTGTTGTGTGGTGGAAAGTTTCTGCATATTTTTAAATACTAAAAATGCAAATTGTGTCACTTTACCTCTGGAAATGTGTCTATTTCCATTGAGTGTGGAAAGAATCTCCTGTGTCCTGCACAGGGGGACTCAGGGAAGTTCCCAAGTGGGGAGGTGTACAAGAGCCATTGTTGGTAGCAGAACTCTAACTCACCTTCCTAAATCCAAAGCTAACTTTCTACTCCAAATCCATAAAAAGTTTCCATCCCAAACCCATAAAAAGTTTCCATCCCAAAGTAAAGAGCTTCTGCTCTAAAACTTGTGTTTTATATTATTAATACATTTTAAAACTTTAAGTTTTCTACCATGTGATATGGCACACTTTTATTCAAGTTACACACTTATAATCCCAGTTCTATCATTCAATTTTGGAAGCTTTCTCCACAGCCTCAGGTCAGATGCAGTTTTCTCTTGGGGTCAGTGGCTGTCAGCACAAGAAGTCTAAAATTCTCAGCAGCCAGGGTTCCAACAGGTTTAGCTGTTGAATGGCTGTGTGCTTGCCTTTAGCAGGTTCCACAGGGGAGGCCAGAGCTTTTTTACATCCACCTGTTGCAGACAACTTTTATGAAAAATCCTTTCCTTAGGATTTTTCCTCCTGAGAAGCTGAGAGGCCTCAGGAACAAAATGTAAACAATGATTATCTGCTGCTGTGGAATGCAGCAGGTGCATCTGTGATTGGCCCATGTTGGATGTTTCTAATTAATGGCCAATCACAGTGAGCTGGCTTGGACAGAGAGCCAAGCCACAAACTTTATCATTCTTTCCTATTCTATTCTTAGCTAGCCTTCTGATGAAACCTTTTCTTCTATTCTTTTAGTATAGTTTCCATGTAATATATATCATAAAATAATAAATCAAGCCTTCTGAAACATGGAGTCAGATCTTTGTCTCTTCCCCAATCCAAGAACCCCTGTGAACATGGTCACATCCACCCTCCCTGTTCAGGCTCCCCTTTCCCCCCCTAAAGCTGTCCTTTGTCTGGCAGAAAAGCCATTCAGCTGGCAGGAGATCTCTGCAGGCATTCTGAGGATTGTCATCACTCTGTGTTCCAGCCAGGCAGCTTTTGGCCATTGTTAGCTGGATCCACAGCTCAGCTCGTTTTCATCTTCATCCAAACCAGGGAACAAAATCCAGAAGTGCAGCTCCTGTGTCAGTATCTGTGTGCTGTGGCAGGACCAGGCTGCCAGGTGCTCTGCTCTGTGCTCTATTGTTCCACTGAGCTTGAAGCAAAGGCACGCAGAGAAGCCAGATTACTTGGGAGAGCTGAAAAGTCAGCTTTGGTTTCCTAAGCCTCCATCCAATCTTTGATCCATCAGGCTGTGCTGCCTGGTAGTTTGAAACTGCTCACTGCCACCAGGGCTGGATCTGCCCCCCTGCTCTCAAATCTGAGGCTATTTGATGTCTGACTCCAAACTTTCAGTGCCTCAGGCCTCTCCTGAGGGTGCCTCTATTCCAGCAGCCCAGAGCCACGGGTTTGTAATTTTTTTTGCACACATTTATTACCAGCCAGAGGAATCCACTCTGCTGTCAGCTTCATGCTTCAAGGGCAAACATCCTAATTACTTTTGGGCTCCATGGAAGGATAGGGCTTCATGGAAGTGCCTCAATCACAGATTTATTTGCCAATTACATGCCAAATCATCTTCCTTATCTGAACTGCTTGTATCTTATGGGATTGGGGTTGGTTTGAATTTGTTGACATCGTTCTGTTCCATGGAAAGGCAATTAATCAGTTGGCATGGGCCCAGTGGTGAATGCCCACAAATTTCCTTACTAACTCCTGAAGGAAAGAACTTCTTAGAGATGCACAGCAGATCCCTGGTGCCCTGGGCAGTCTCCCTTCTCGTGGATTCCCAGTCTTGGGGAGTTTCAGGCTGGATAATCTCTGCAGTTCCACTTTGCTGCATGGAAGAGCTCGAGCAGCACACTGTGTCCTGAAATGCTCCATGGATGCTGTGGAGCAGCTCCCAGAAAGGTGAAACCTCCATGGTGGGGAAAATCCTCTACTCCCAGCACCATAATATTTTCTCTATTCAGTTTTCTGTTGTATTTTTGATTAGGTTTTAATAAACTCTTTAAATTCTTGCAAGGGAGCATCATTTCTCACAAGCGAGCCCCAGACATCCCTCACTGGGAGGTGGGGACATGGCTGAGCTCAGACCCATCCAGCTGCACTCCCAGAATGGCTTCAGGGACTGCTTTAAATCCTCTAAATCCTCACCCACCATCCATCCACGCTGCAGTCTGAGGGCCAGGTGTCTTGGTTTGGAAAGACAGGAGTCTGATAAGGAAGGCAGCAACCTCCCCTGAAATGGAGAATGTGAACCCTCCCCACCCCTCCCAATTGTTATAAATTTTAAATTAAGAGGCTCTCAGGCAAAAATATGGGAGCAGGAAATAACGGTTCTTTAATAGGGAAGAAAAATAAAAGGATAAAATAAACAATGCAGTGCACTGGAACAACACTGACAGAGTCAGAACCCAACCTGACACCCTGTGGGTCAGGGTGTTGGTGGCAGTCCCATTGGAATTGTGGCTCAGCCCTCCTGCAGTGTCAGGGGTGGTTCTGTTGGAGCAGGGATCCTGTAGAGAAGGATGGATTCTTCCTCTGAAGATCCAGTGGGAGAAGAGGCAGCTGCTGTTCCTCTGGGGAATCCAGTGCAGAAGCCGTGCTGGTGTTCCAGAATCTCAGATTATATCCATGTAGGAATGCTTGGCTCCTCCCTCTGGGCTCACATCTCCCAATGGGATGCTGTAGTTCTTATCAGCCATGCAGTGACATTCAATAGCTGTTATCAGCAATGTCCCCTCCTGAGAGAGGAGTGATTGTGGTCACTCAAAGAGAGAGAGATAAGGCAAACTGCCCACTTGACAAAGGTAATCTGCCACACAGCTGGGAATGGAGAACATCTTGCATTGCAATCTTCAACACCAGGGCACCACAGCCCACCCAGTCCTCCATGGGGGAGAAGCCTGAGTGGGATTAAAGAAGGAAACAGAGGTGCAGTCCTTTAAAGCAGGGTGAGGGGGATGGAGCTGAGCAGCTCCTAATGGCCCCCAATCAGCTGTGCAGTTCTGCTGGCTGAAAATTACCTTTTCCCTTGATAAGATGAGAAACAAGCCAACAGGAGAACACCCCCAGCATTAACAATCATAATCCTGAATTCACTCAGAGAGCACACTCTGATTTGAGCACGCTGGAATAATACTAGAACTTTTTTTAGGTTAATAATTAATTGCGTGTTTTTAATTAGAAATTACTGTTGCATCCACATGGACTTCTAGCACATTGCATCTTATTAAAGCTGTAATTGGAATACGTTATTTATTTGTTTCCATTGTTAATGTTCATATTTCTGGCTCCTCAGGTCACTAGAGCTGTAAAAGCAACTTGTTCAAAATGAAATGCAGCAAACTCCCAACAGTAAATGTTGCTGTGCGTGATAGTAATTGTTCTTGTTGCTCCATGTTCCAGCGTGGTGCTTTGGGATGCAGGGGATATTTATGTGGTGTCTGCTCCTGGCTCAGGCTCAGCTGCTCACCAGGCACTTCAGGAGGCTCTGGGTTTTCCCCCTATGGAGATCTGGGTGGACTGCAGCGTGGATGGATGGTGGGTGAGGATTTAGAGGATTTAAAGCAGTCCCTGAAGCCATTCTGGGAGCAAACCTGGTGCAGCTGGATGGGTCTGAGCTCAGCTGTGTCCCCACCTCCCAGTGAGGGATGTCTGGGGATCAATTGTGAGAAATGCTGCTCCCTTCCAAGAATGTAAAAAGGTTTATTAAAACCTTATAAAAAATACAACAGAAGACTGAATAAAGAAAATATGACAGTGCCAGGAGCAGAGGATTTTCCCCACTGTGGAGGTTTCACCTTTTAACCCTTTAGGCCTTCCCAAAGTTCTGTGCATCAACTCCTTCTGCACTATCTAGGAGTGGAGATGACTTCATTAAATCTTGACTGGAGCTCAGGTGTTGCCATAGTAACAAAATCCTCCCAAATGTCCCAAACCCAGGGCACCCCTGATAACACCACAAGGGGGTAAATATAACTATAAGTCTATAAAACTTCTTTTAACACATATACATGATATTTACCTTTTAATTGTGAGAGTCAGCCATTGTATTACTCATCTATCCCACTCATTCCTGTCCACTCAGTGGGAAGATTTCCTGTGCTCATCATCCTCTCTGTTCCTTCTGCATCCCCTCCCCTAATTTCAGTTTCTGGAGATAATCCTGGATGAAGAGCAGAGACTCTGTAGGGAAAGCTCAGCTTTGTGTCCTGCCAGGCTGGCTGCTGGAATGGAACAGCCTGGAAAGGACTTGTGTGGCTCAAAGGAGCTGCTGAGCTCAGCCCTGAGGATCAGGTGGATACAGCATGAAAATGAAGATAAGGAACAGAGTTAGAGACCTCAACAGGCTTTGGAAAACTTTAAAGAAGTAAATCAGGATAAGTATTGCTGGGAAGGCTTCAGTGAGGGGCAGTCTGGTCTTCCAGGGAGTGATGGGCTGGAAACTCCTTTGGGTCAGTCCAGTAAAAGTCTGGGGGAAAAAATAACAGAGCTTATCAGAAAAAAACAGGTCCTCTCTGAGTTCCAAACCAAATTGCATTTCCTTCCACTTGTTCCATTTGTTTCATTATCCGCTGAGAGAATTGACTCAGAAATCCTGTGTTGTGTAAGAGATAATTCTGAGGACCCTTTGTAGCCTTTTAATCAAAAGTCTGCATAGAAGCTGACACCTCAAATCTGCCCTCATTAAGGCAGCTGAGAGATTACCAGTTGCAGGCCACCCAATTTGCCTGTAAATATTCAAGGAGCTGAGGTAAACTCCACAGATGTGAAAAGCCAGCGTGTCAAAGCAACAGCAAAACCTTTGGCACCCCTTCAGATAATCTTTGGAACACCAGGATTTGAGCTGATTAGAAGAAAAAACCAAAGCAATTTGAGGAAGAGTCGGGGGGTGGGGAGGAGAAAGGAGAAAATTTAGACAAGAGAAAGCAATTACAGGCTTAAAAGGAATAATAAGCATCAATTAGCAGCAAGTATCTCTGCCTACAATGAAAGCTTTTTCTAATACATCCACGGTGGAATAGAGAAAGAGAAAAGACAGCTCCTTCAATGAATTGCAGCAGGGATCCCGAGATAAAGGGGAGCAAATGCTGGGGAGATATTAAACAATTACTTAGCATCAGCCTTTTAGAAATTAAAAAGGTGGAGGCTTCTCTGAGCTGAGGAGCTTCCCAAAGACACCAGATAAGGCTGCAGATGCCAGCTGATAATGGCACGTGGCTGATGCTCTTCAGAGAGCCTCTTGTGCTTGGCCCAGCAGCAGCTTCCAGGGAGAGGCACGGCAGGAGCAGGGAATGGAGCACAGGGCTGGGCAGGAGATGGGGAATGAGGTGCCAGCTCTGTGCTGGCACTGCCAGGCTGCCTGTGTGCCACTGCTTGTCACATTCACATTCTCTGGAAAAATCCCTTTGCCCAGGGTTTTTCTCCTGGGAAGCTGAGAAGCCTCAGAGAAAAGGGAAACAATTCTTATCTCATTTGCTTCTCCTGTGTTGTGCTCACGTGTGGAATGTGTTTGGAGATTGTTTACCCACAGGTGATTGTTCCATTGGATTCTGCTGTGAGTTGTTTTTGCTCTTTGGCCAATCAGGGCCAAGCTGTGTTGGGACTCTGGAGAGAGTCAGGAGTTTTCATTATTATCTTTTTAGCATTCTGTCTGTATCCTTTCTGTATTCTTTAGTACAGTTGAGTATAGTATTTTTTAATATAATATAGTATCATTGTAGCCATGATATTTTCTGAAATATCCTTTCCTTAGGATTTTTCCTCCTGAGAAGCTGTGAGGCCTCAGGAACAAAATGTAAACATTGATTATCTGCTGCTGTGGAATGCAACAGGTGCATCTGTGATTGGTCTCATGTGGTTGTTTGTAATTAATGGCCAATCCAAGACACGAGCCTTTGTTATCATTCCTTCTTTTTCTATTCTTAGCTAACCTTCTGATGAAATCCTTTCTTCTATTCTTTTAGTATAGTTTTAATATAATATATATCATAAAATAATAAATCAAGCCTTCTGAAACATGGAGTCAGATCCTCATCTCTTCCCTCATCTTCAGACCCCTGTGAACACCGTCACATATCATAAAATAATAAATCAGCTTTCTGACAACATGGAGTCAGATTCATTATCCCTCCCTGCCACGGGGGTCCCTGCAAACACAATAACTGCTTCCCATGGAAAAGGGGCTGGGGAAAGGTTTGGCTTCTCCATCTGCTCCTGGCTGCTGGTGGTCCGTGCTGGGTGATTGTGCTGCCTGCTCTGCCAGCCAGGATTCCACGCCTGGCTGTGCCTGGTGGGGAGCTGAGTGATGGGCAGCTGTGCTGAGGAGTCCAGACTTGGCATCCATGGTGCAAGGAGGGCAGGGACAGGGTTTAGTTGGCTTCAGCTCCCCTCAGCTGTGTCCATGCTCCTGGAACAGGCCTCTAATTGGATCACGCCAGTCACTCAGCCGAGCGTAGCTAATCCTTTTCTGTCTCTCTCCTCCTCTCCTGCCCCAAAATAATGGAGGCTGGGGCTGGGCCCAGGATTGTGAGGACTTGTTTTGTGTCTGGGACACTGATTTTTTAGCTTTTGTTCCGGAAGATCTTGTCCAGCCTCTTTTTCTGAATGGCAGCATCTGGCAGAGCTCAGCTACATCTCCCACTTCAATCTCTTCTCTTCCTAGCAAAGGAGGGATCCCAGTGAGGAGCAGGGATGTGAGAGCTTCTGCCAGGTCAGTTCATGTTCATTCTGCCAGACAACCTGCCCTGGGCTTCCCAGGGCTTCCCAGCCCAAAAAGGATCCAGGATAACTGGGAGAAATTCAGAATTCTGTGGCATCCCCTGTGTGAGGGGATGCTCTGACTGCTGCATGTGAGCAGTTCTGATGGCAGGGGTGTGTGAGGAGGGGCTCTGGAGGGTGGGCAGGCTTTGGATTTGCAGCTCAAGAACTAGAAAGCACCAGGGGAAGCTTCCCCTTGTAGGTGACAGCATCAAAAGAAATGAAAGAAGGTTGGTGCTGGCACTGATAGTTCAGCTGAGGAACTCCTCACTGCAGGATGGTTTATACAATATCAGGCAATGTCACACTGATTAATGGCAGAGAAATCTGCTTAGAGATACTAAAGACATGAAAGCACTGCCTGACTCTGAATGAGACACAGAAGTTGGAGTCTGAGAGGCTGTTTTGGGGGAAAATGATGTATTTTCTATTAATTCTCATGCTGTTCCCAGATATCTCTTTTTGGTTGCTGTCAGAGGGAGCTACCCAGATATTTGGGCTGCTCCTTACCCTTGTGTGTTTTCCTGGTGCTGTGTTCTGATGGTAACAGTCTCCCTGGAGCAGCAGTGGGATTCCAGAGCCCTTCTGGAAAAACCAGCTGAGTTTTAGCCTTTGTGGTTTTCCCTGCTGAGGCAGCTGGGATGATCCAGGCACTCCTGACAGACAATGAAAGCCAGCACAGATCTCCCTCTCCAAAACACTGCAGTCATTTGGGTGACCTCAATGCAGGCATGATCCTGCTAGCATTAAATGGAGCTGAAAAATATCTGTATTTCTGCTCAGCAGCAGCTATTTCCAGAGTGGGAACAAGGGAAGGAACACCACTGATGCTTCAGCTGGCACATGAGCCATGTAACCCTTCATTCCCTCCTTCCCCAAGGCCTGGCAGGTCTCTCCAACATTCCACAATTAGCAAAAAAAACAATCAGCTCTGTATTTTTTGGTGATTCCATGGCAAATTTAAAGTAAAATTGTGATCTGCCTCACTCTAATGTGAGCAGGGAGCCACTCACTTGAGATCAGCAGCATCACCCAGATCAGTGCCTGTGATAATTTATTTGTGGGGAGTTTTGGAAGGAATTGGAGATGGGATTTTTGAGCTGATTTTTGATGATGTAGTTTATTTTTTAATTTTTTTTTATATAGATAGGAAGGGTGAGTTTGGTTTACATTGTTGTAATATGGTTTAGAAGGTCACTAGACCTTTACTTAAAAAATTCTTCCAGGAGTTATCAATTAATAAAACACAGTTAATAAGGATGTTTATGGTTTCGACCTAATTTTAAATATTTTGTTTTATGAACTTATGTTACAGTGTAAGTTTTCTTTAGTTAATTATGTTTTGATACATAAAGGCTGTATTAAGGCTATATTATGATTATATAAAGGCTAATGTGGTATTTAAATTTTTTTGGTAACTACTTAATTTTTTATATTTTAAACTTTAAAACTTTAGGCTTTTTAAATTTAGTTTAACGTGGTTTTGTTTTAAACAATAAATTTATATTTTTGTTTTTAGTACTTCAGTTTGGGATTGTGGTTAATTTAAAGTTAGGATTGGGTAAGGGTTGGGTTGGGTTTATTTAGGTTTAGGTTTTAGAGTTTGTTTTGTGCTGAACTGTAATATTTCTTTAGGGTTAGGTTTGGAATTAGGGTTAGGCTTGGGTTTAGGCTTGGGGTTAAGTTTAGGATTGCATTAAGATTGATTTGAGGTTAGGATTTTATGGTTTATTGCATCCTGGAGGAATTTACTGAGCTGTACAATCCCCCTACCAGCCCTGGGTCAGATCCAGAGCCAAAGCTGGGCTTTTCCAGGGTACCTGTGCTGGGATATGCTTGGGAATTTATCAGCACTTGACTTCCAGGGGTGAATTTTCACTGTTCTCAGCTGGAGGTTTTCTCCTGTGGTGCCAAAGTGCTGAGATCACACAAGGATGCAGCAGGAGCAGGGTGGGAGGAGCTCTCTGGGGCAAGAAGGAGATGGGGAAGGGAATGCTTCAGTGAGCTAATTCAAAGCTGGTTTTTAATTAAAAAATTAAAAAAAAAAAAAAAGTGAAGAGAAAATGAGATAAAAGTGAAAGACAAGAAAAATCTCCTCAAGGCTGGACAGACCTATCATGCAAATAAGGATTTTAAGTGGAAAATTAAAAAAAAATATTACCAAGGAAGAGAAGAGAAGCAAGAAAGTAGCCAGCATAAAAATTAAGTTGCTGACTCAGTCCTGGAAAGAGTTCAGACGAGAACTCTTCTATTTTTTTTCCCAGATAGATTTTTTTCTGTAAATAATAGATGAAATAGGAGCCAATAACAGAAAAACGCCAGAGTTTGTGAGTGCTGAGTGCGCTTTTCCTCATTAAACCAATTTCTGAAGAGACATTTACAGGGAACACCCTGCCCCAGCAGTGGAAATTTGCAGAGCACTTTGCAGCCACCTGTGGCTCAGGGTTTGCTGAGCTCCCTTTGCTGTGTGTCAGTGGTTGGGAGGCACATGGGAGAGGGACAGGACTGGTGGCACTGGAGTCCTCATGCCCTGTGGGTTATTGTATTTACAGGGAATGCCTGACAAAGGCAGGAATGATGAATCTGACTCCATGTCCTCAGAAGGGTAATTTATTACTTTATTATACTGTATTATATTAAAGAATATTATACTAAAGAATACAGAAAAGATACTTACTGAATGCTAAAAGATAATAACGAAAACTCGTGACTCTCTCCAGAGCCCTGACACAGCTTGGCCCTGATTGGCCCAAGAGTGAAAACAACTCCCAGCAGAATGCAATGGAACAATCACCTGTGGGTAAACAATCTCCAAACCCATTCCACATGTGAGCACAACACAGGAGAAGCAAATGAGATAAGAATTGTTTTCCTTTTCTCTGAGGCTTCTCAGCTTCCCAGGAGAAAAACCGTGGGTGAAAGAATCATGTTCAGAGAATGTGAATGGCACAGACACAGAGCTGGGAGCTGTGTCCATCTGTTGGAAGGTAGGAGGGCTCAGCAGGGAGACCTGGAATGGTTGGATAGATGGGCAGAGTCCAATTGGATGAAGTTTAATAAATCCAAGTGCCCAATCCTGCATTTTGGCCACAATAACCCCCTGCAATGCTCTGGGCTGGGGATGGTGTTCCCTTGTTTATCAGCACACAGAAAAAGCCATTCCTGAGCACCCCACCCTCCTCTGCTGCCTTTTGCTGTGCAGTCACCTTAGGGGATCTGTGAGGCTCATCAGAGAGAATTCTCCAACAATTTCACCTCCTCCTTAGGGCAGGGTGGGCGGGTGGCAGCTCTGATTGTGTGATTATTGGAATGCACTGCAAGTCACAGCAGCAAATGTCTGAGCCTTGCTCTACAGCAGCTCCAAACGTCCTTTGCTGCTCAGCAGCTTTTCCCAAAGACATGTGGGATGTGTTAATATGCACATTAAAGCCAAGGGTCACAGGATCACACACAGAGCTGGCCTTGGGGTGAAACTTCTTGTCGCTCACGCCAGAAGTTGGGATTTATGATGAACTCCCCCATGAGCAAAAGATTAATGCAAACCTCTCTGCCTTGGCTGATGGTGGGAGTGTCTCTTGGATCTCAGCAGTTATGCCTACCAAAAAATATCTTTGATTTAAAATAAATGCTCAGATCACCTATTTTTTTTTCCTCACTAGGAAAAGATGTAGAGGCTTAAGAATTTTTGTAGTGCTGGATGAGACACCACAATGCCTTAAGCAACACCAGCTCTTGGTCAGGTCTTAGGATGTACAACAGCAAAAAGAAACTGGTGCCCTTCCAGGCTTTTCCCCCCTAATATAAATAATCTTTTTTTGTTGTTGTTGTTTAGTTGAAAAAAAAAAGCCCCAGAATATTACCTTTTAGCCATTTTGCTTTGGGGAGATAAATCTGAGTGGAAGCCAATCCATCGAGGTGTGACGTGAGCTATATTGCAGCCACAAACCATCTGGGACTGTTTGTTATCCCAGGGTGTCCTGTTTGTGTCCAAGCTCCATGAGTTACTGGTACAGCACTGCCCATGGAGGGGGTGAATCCACTGCTGAAGACACAGCAAAAGCAATTTTCTTCCTGCTCCATCTGGGCAGTGAAGACAACTGGCTTTAATCTTTTCTTTCCAAGCGCTAATTAATCTTCTGATGGAAACGAGGACAATATTTGGCCTGGCATGGTGGGTGGTTACTCATGCAAATGAGCACCTTTGTTCCATCCACAGAGGACAGAGCTGAGCCCCCAGCCCAGACCTGGGGCCAATGTCAGTGCAATGACACAAAGGCATCGACTCAATGCAGAGACACCTGTGCTGCGGACATCTTATCATGAAAAATCCTTTCCTTAGGATTTTTTCCTCCTGAGAAGCTGTGAGGCCTCAGGGACAAAATGTAAACAATGGTTATCTGCTGCTGTGGAATGCAACAGGTGGGTCTGTGATTGGTCTCATGTGGATGTTTGGAATTAATGGCAAATCACAGTCCAGCTGGCTCAGACTCTCTGTCCAAGCCACAAGTTTTTGTTATCATTCTTTCTTTTTCTATTCTTAGCTAGCCTTCTGATGAAATCCTTTCTTCTATTCTTTTAGTATAGTTTTAATGTAATATATATCATAAAATAATAAATCAAGCCTTGTGAACCATGGAGTCAGATCCTCATCTCTTCCCTCATCCTCAGACCCCTGTGAACACCATCACACACCTGGGCAGGTGTGAGAGCAAAAGCTGAACTCCAGCTGGGCCATTAGTGAGCGTTTTTGCTGCAGCACTGAGCCAGCTGTGGATGATCTGCTTTGATAAACCCTTAGCTCAGTCACCCTTAAAGCCAAAGAAGCAATAAAGTGAGAGCTAGGCACTGGTGGTTAATGAAGTGAGCTCCAGTGAGGAGGAATGTGTGTCAGGGCAGAGGCCCCGAGGAGGCAGTGACACATTTACCTGAGGAGAAACAGGAGCTGGAGCCCAGGACCTGAGGATTCAGTAATTGAGAGTGTTTGAGCCTGCCTGGGGAGCTCTCCACAAATACAGTTGTCCACCTGGGTAGCTGAGGAGGATTAAAAATAGCCCAGCAAGACGTTGGCTTATCCCTGAGAGAACAGAATTAGTTGTCTGGAAAGACAGAGCGTATTAGAGGAGGATGAAAGGTGGGTGAGCACTGCTCTTTCTCTTCAGTTAAATTCCTGCCCTATCCCTGCAGGCTTTGGATGTAAGATCAGACCCTTTTTCTATTCAGCACTTACCCTCTCTAATGCAGAGTTAAGCACTGCCATCTATCCTCTGCCAGGATCTGAGAGCAGGACCCAGAGCTCACAGCCCTGCCCCAGCCCCTGGGTTCCTCTGCTGGGGCTTTTTGCAGGTAATCTGAGCAGTGAATCACTGAGCAGCAGCTTGGGCTTGTAGTTCTGAGGACAGTGGCCAGCCTGGTTGTCTCATGGGCTGTCAGAGGTGTTTGATTGCTGCTGTTTAATGTGGGCTTGCAGCTTTTCCAGCTGGGAATGTGGTGGGCAGGAGGGGCTTCCCTGGTGTTGTGTCCCCCTGGGGGATGCTGAGCCGGTCTCTCTTCCCCCAGGGTGCTCAGCCTTGGTTTAATGGCTGCAGGGAACAGCAGCACTGTTTGATAGGGAACATTTCCCTCCATTTCTCACAGGGAATATGCCCAAATTCCACCCACAAGTTCCTGCCCTACTCTGCCTCCTCAGCCTGAGCAGCTCAAGTGTCTCACTAGGAACCCACCAGACCTTGGTTCCCTTGGTCCTCTCTGAGACACTACCATTCCTCTCCCTCCAGCGAGTGCTTTTCTAAATATTTCTGTCTGTTCTGCAGCAATCATGGGCCTGGATGATTTTTTTTTCCACTTCTTTGCCCTTCTATTACCCCCATTTTTAACTGTGACTCCTTGGTTTGCTGCCCCATTTCCCAACCTGTGCCAGGGGCCTCTGCCCAGATAATTTAGTCCACACAGGATGTTCCAGCAGGGATGTTCACTCATCAGGGATGTTCACTCTGTACACAAATCTCATTTTCACTGTCCATGAACCTGTTGAATGCTGAGCCTTGACTCCAATATGGCAAAATCTGTGATACAGCTCAGTGTATAACAAGTGGCTCATTCTAAATCGGGATCATCATTAATAAACACCCATTAAATATTAGATTAAACTATGATTCCTTCCTTTGCTGATCTTATTTATTTTCTTATTTAGTAGCTGCATTCAGGAATATTCACACATGATTGCTTATGATGTTTTAATTGTCTTTGAATTGTTGTTTCACAGCTCAGGTTGGAAGCTGTGTAAAGCGTGCATAGGATCCTGGAAATCACTGCATCTAATGAGTGTCTGCAGAGTTATCTTTGCTTCTTTTTGACTCTTTAATTGCTGGTAATAGCCAAACCTGGTTTTGTGCTGGCTGACTCTGAAGTCCTTCATCTTGTTAGGAGCAATGAGAAATCACCAGGATGAAGCTGTGCTGTTAATATCCAAGGAACATGGCTAACCAGCTGCCATCAATCTTCATGCAAACCAGACATTCAGCCTTAAATTGCATCATCCTTAATGGAGTGATGCAGTTAAGCAAGCATCAAGTGGCCCCAGGGCAAAGATGTTTCAGATTCATTGAGGTTTTGGGGTTTTTTTTCGAACTGGCAAGGGGCAAATCTCGGGTTTTGATAATTTGAGTCCTCCAGAAGGTGAGGGGAGGGGGTTACACACCTGATACAGCTGCCCCATGGCCTTGTGCCAGCCTGGCCTTGGCACCAAGCACCCCAGAGGAGCTGGGTGAGGAATTCTGCTCTTCCTGGCCTTGCCCTGTTGTTGAAGATTGCAATGCAAGATGTGTTCCATTACCATCTGTGTGGCAGTTGTCTTTTGTCAAGTGGGCAGTTTGCCTTATCTCTCTTTGAGTGACCACAATCACACCTCCCTGGGAGGGGACATTGCTGATAACAGCTATTGAATGTCCCTGCATGGCTGATAAGAACTACAGCATCCCATTGGGAGATGTGAGCCCAGAGGGAGGAGCCAAGCATTCCTACATGGATATAATCTGAGATTCTGGAACACCAGCACGGCTTCTGCACTGGATTCCCCAGAGGAACAGCAGCTGCCTCTTCAGAGGAAGAATCCATCCTTCTCTCCAGGATCCCTGCTCCAACAGAACCACCCCTGACACTGCAGGAGGGCTGAGCCACAATTCCAATGGGACTGCCACCAACACCCTGACCCACAGGGTGTCAGGCTGGGTTCTGACTCTGTCAGTGTTGTTCCAGTGCACTGCATTGTTTATTTTATCCTTTTATTTTTCTTTCCTATTAAAGAACTGCTATTTCCTGCTCCCACATTTTTTTGCCTGAGAGCCCCTTAATTTAAAATTTATAGCAAATCGGAGGGGTAGGGAGGGTTCACATTCTCCATTTCAGGGGAGGCTCCTGCCTTCCTTAGCAGGGAGTTTTGGGATCTGAGGGAGTTGTGGGGTCCTGTAGGGATGGGGAGGGTTTACATTCTCTATTTCAGGGGAGGCTCCTGCCTTCCTTAGCAGACTCCTGTCTTTCCAAACCCAGACATCTGTCTCTGCACAGAGGTTCAGCAGCACCAGGATGGTTTCCTGAGGTTCCTGGCACACACAGGATGGGTTCTGGCCTCGATGCTTTGATGGAGGGCTTGGCACTCTCTGCTGTGCTCAGAGCAGCTTGGCTGGTGTTGGCAGTACAAACAGGGCCCTTTCTCCCTGCAGCAGGGTAATAACCGACCAGGGATCCCTCTGAGAGAAATCAATCTGTGGAAATCCCAGCTGAAGCACAGAAGAGAGGATCTAAATTTAGCTGCAGCCTGCCTGGGGCTCCTGGGGCAGTTGCTCAGAAGTTGAGCTTGCATCCAAAGGCTGCAGGCAATGCAGGAGAGCAACACACTCTGTTGTACTTCCAGGTACCTCTCCTGAGTCTTTGGGATCATGGATTAATTTGGTAGTTGTTAAAAAAAAAAAAAAAAAGAAAAACAACAACAAAACAGTTGTAGATACAAGGGAAGAGCAAGGGTTTGTGCCTCACAGGGGCTGCAGCCTGCACAGCAACGTCAAACAAGGGCCTGCAGGAACAAAGCTCTTCTTATCCTCCCTTCACAGCTGGGTGACTGAGTTCTGTGAGATGAAGTGATTTGCCTGTGGTTGTGTGGTAAGTGGGGAGGCCAGGAACGGAGCTGGCATCTCAGGGGACCCGAGTTCACAGCCAGTTTCTCTCTGCAGCTCCAGACAAACCCCTGATTTCTCAGTGACCTGTTGTTTTGCCCTGGGCGTTCCCCAGCAGAAGAATCAGCAGGTTGGCATCTCCACTGGAAACAAATCAGTGCAGCTCCTGCTTGGCACTGAGAATGCTGAGTCTTTTTAAGAAAAAAAAAAATCAAATCCACACTTCCTTTAGACGGTGCTCGTTGCTTTTTCTCAAGAGACAATTTGTGGATGCTACACTTAGGCCTGAAAGCGAACTGGAAACCTTGCTAAGTCTCCAAAACTGCAAATTACAGCAGAGCACCTTCCTGGGGCTGATAAAAGCTGCCAAGGACTCTCGGTTGGGAAAGCCAGCAGCACTGAAAATTGAATTCCTGGGGAAGAGCAGCTGTGACCAGAGGAAATTGCTGCTGCTCACTGAGGATGGAATGGCTCTGGCTGTAACCTGAATTTGGTGGCATCAACCCCAACATCAGCACGAGGACCAAACTCCTCCTGCAGGTTTTGCTCAGTGAGTTCAAAGCAATCCTTCCTTCATTGCTTATGGAATTCTGGAAAGGACTCCAGATGAGTGAGAGGCACAAATAAAAAATACTTGCAGTGATCTACTTGCCCATTAAATGTTCTCTGGAAGGGGTCATGGTTAATGTTGCTGCTTCTCATCTAAACAGGAACACAGAGCCCTCCTTGACAGGGAGTTTAGCAGAGCTGGAGGGATTAGGGGATGTTACAATATCTCACTTTTAAAAAGTTAATGTATTAGGGAAGTGTGAGTCTAGACACGTATTGCAAGACTGATTTAGGATCTTAAAGAGGATTCTGCCTTTCATTCTGGCTTTTATTAAAAGCTTTGTAGTACATCTTTAAAGAGCCACTAAAGCCACAGTGAAAACATAAAGGAGAAAATAATAGAAGCAGAAAGATTTTTTTAAAATGGATTTCTTCCCCCATTTTCTCTCTTACCCCTACTCAGAGTTGAAATCCATTTGCATAAAAATATGATGTTCATTTTTTTTCCCCTTTAAAAACACGACTCACTTCCTCTTTACTCTGTTCCCCTGAAAGCTGGGGGTCACTGTGCAAGATTAATGCCAGACTGTGGAGCAGCAGAATGCCTCAAACTCAGAAGTTCATCCAAACCTCCTCCAACTGCAGAGTGGCTGAGATAGCAGCAAGCTGGGGGAATGTGGGACAAGGTAACTGGTGCTCAGAAAGAGCTGGAATAGCTGCCAAAAGATGATGGACAAGGGAGCTGTGTAGATTTATGGAGGGTTGGTAAGAAAATGCCTACAGGAACACAGATCTGCAGGACCTTGGAGAGCACAGTTATTTGTGTGGGCAGATCCAGCTAACCTCCTGCTGAATTAGACTTATTTCACCTCTAATTTTGGAAAGAAACATAGCCTGGTACCCAAATTTTGGGACACTTGAGGTCTGCTTCTGCAGGGAAAACCATCCTGAGATGGAAGAACATCTGCTGTTCGCTTTTATTTTATCTTTTTTTCCTCCCCAATCTCTTAACTTCTAATGGTCCTTTCAACTCCCAGGCACCCAAACCACTGAAAGCAGGAGTGTCTGGCTTCAGGTGAGGAGGGAACAGCAGGAACAGATGGATTCCTCAGCACCAGAGCCTGGTTTCCATGCCAATGGAGCCCGCTGACAGAGAACAAGGAGTCAAACTCTGCTGACAAAGGATGTGGGAGCTGCTGGCTGAAAATTTCCCGAGGCTCTGGCAATTCCAGGTGGCAGCCAAATGGAGCTGCTTTCTGTTCAGGAGGTGTTGGTCAAGGATGAAAGTTTGACAAGAAAGTCTCACAGATATGTGTGCTTAGCAGAAAGATTTTTGAATGTAGAATCTGAAGGAGGAATAGAGATGGAAGAAAGTTTTGACATAGAAGAAAAGAATTGCTGAGCCAGTCTCACTGGATAGCCAAGGAGGCAAAGGGTCTTTTAGTTAGAGGAGGTTTTTATGACTTAGAGCAAAAAACCCACCTCAAACAAGAAGATGTTTTTACCAAGCAGAAAGATAGCACAGGCAAACAAGTCAGCAGATGTTGCAAGTAGAAAAGAGGTCTCAGAATTTTCCACTGCAAGAAAACTGAGAAACAACTTCTAGCTTAAACTGTAATGTACTGACTTTTAGTGATTGGAGAACAGTAACATGAATGTGGTAATTATAGTAGTTGTGATAGGCTATAGATAAAAGTTAAGGGATAGATTGGTTCTGCTGTATTAAGATGCTCAGCAAAAAAAAAGTGTATAATGCATTGTAACCAAAAGAAAAGTCTATAATGCAATGTAACCAAAAGAAAAGTATATAATGCAATGTAACCAAAAGTCTATAATGCATTTTAACCTAAACTCAGGGTCTCCAGCCCTGCCTGCAGCTGGAGCTGACAGCTGTAGGCACAGCTCTGTCACCCACAATCCTGGACCACTGTAATGTCCTGGATGTAATAAACTTTAGTAAATTTTGAAGGGGCTGCCTGGAGTCCTGCACATCTCATTTTGGCTCTTACAAGGAGGGATTTTGTGTTTTAAACACAGCCTAAGTGTCAGACCCAGGAAATTCCTCTGGCTGCCCTGGAGGACTCAAGACCCTGCCAAGGGGCTCAAAGCCCAAGACCCCTGAGCCTTTGATTTAGCCCTTGGAAAAAACAATTACCAACCTTTATATGAAGAATTACAAGTCAAGAGAGTTTAAGTAGAATAATAGTTAGTTTGTCACGGGGTGGAAAATAGATTTTTTGGGGTTTTTAGAATGGGGGTTCAAGAGGCAAGATGGAGAAATCTGAGCACGTCCAGCCTTTCTCCTTCTTCTTCTTCTTGGCCTCCATCTTCTGCTGTGATGCTGGCACTTTTGGATTGGTTTAGAGTAGAAGCTCTAACATAGGTGATGGGTATTGGAATGTAATTGTAAATATTGTACATGTAGTTTTTAGTATAAAAGATAACACCAGTGTGCCTCAACCCGACCTGCCAGACAGACCTTCGGCGGGTTGGAGAAAGAATTTTATAGATAAGAAACAATAAACAACCTTGAGAACGAGAACAGAAAAATCCTGACTCCTTCTTTGATGGCTGGGCTGGGAAAAAGAAGTTTGAATGTATCTCAGAGTCACTCTGGCCAGCAGAGATTCTGAGCCCTAAGCCCCTGAACAAAGCTCCTGGCAGCTCTGTGGAATGCAAATGCACCACTGTCATCCACACGCTGTACTCAGCTCACCTGCCCCAAAGAGGAGGAGGAAGGCACCACAATTTGCATATAAATGAGGTCAGACTGGGTTCCTCTGCAGTCATTAAGGTGGGCTTATTATCCTGTTTGTTCTTAGCAAAGCTGCTCACCCCATCTCTGCTCCACGGTCTGCCGTGGAGATGTGGAAGGGGCTCACAGCTGCTCTGGGAGTCAGAAAGAGGGAGCTGGAGAAGAAAAGCTGATATGATTTTCCTTTGCCCCTGAATGGAGTTCTACCAAGGCCGTGGGCATGAAATCTGAGGAGAAGAAAAGATAAAAGAGGGGCCTGAAGTTGAATTTTGGCAGAAAACAGTGGTGGAAACCACCTTGCACCAATGAATGTTATGTTGATTTATTGTGGCCAGCGAATAGGCATAAACTTTGTGAGAGGGTATAAAAAGACAGCATGCTGCTAAAAAAAAAATTTAAAAAAAAAAGAGAAGGTTTCTCAAATCCATGGTGGTTTTTTTGTTTGTTGTGGCCATCTCAACAAGGCCATGGGGAGAATGCCTCTCCTGCCTCTGCTCCTGGGCTCTCAGGAGGGATGGGGAGAGAGCCCCTGCACCTTCTGCTCCCCCTCAGGAGCTCAGCCACACCTGGCTGTGCCATCACACTCCTGATGCTGCACCTGGAGGGTTTGCAGGGAGGGAAACTGAGGCACAGAGTGAAGGAGAAGGTGCTGGGCTGGCAGAGCAGAGCAGGGCTGGCACCACTGCCATGCTCAGAGGCTGCTCCTTGCTTTCATCGTGGAGCTCTCCCTCTCCTGAGCTGCAGCTGGAGGCCAGGCAGCCACTGAGGCTCAATCAAACACCCCCTTTCTTCACTCAGCCCCCAGTAAATCTGTCCCAGTTGTAAGAATTTTGAAATTATTTCAACTTCCCACCAGCCTAGTGTGAGGGGCAGGATAAAATGCTGCAGAGTGGAGGATTTATATCATTTTACCCTCTGGAGGGGGTCCAGGAGTCAGCTGGATCAGTCTGCTAAAAGGGAGTTAAAAGACTTTGAGTGGTTTTCTGTCTTGCTTTCTCTTTGGAACAATCCCTGGAAAGCTCCAAATGCTCTATTAGCAGCATTTCAGTGTTTAGTGCTCAGAAATTACAGGTGACTCTGCTTTGCTCTGACAAATGCAGTGGGAGTGTGGGTCCTCCCCTCCTGAATTATTCACACCAAAAAAACAGTTTCAAGCCAAACCTCAAAGTTCCCAGATTTGTTTTGATTTTTTTGCAAAATACCTCCAATCAGCAGGCTGCTCTTAAAACATGGAATTTTCATGAAAATCAAGTTTCCCTCTCTAGAAGGAATAGTATTTTCTGTCACCAAAGGTGCTGCAGGAAATACAACAGGGAGAACTCACGGGCACAGCAGGATTAGAGCAAAAATGTCCAGAAAGAGAGGAAACACATTCAAATATTTCTGCCCAGGGCTGTTGAAGCTTTTGAACAGAATTTGTGTTTTTCTAATTGACACCCTTCAACACCAGAGCAGGAGGGCATCACCCCTGCTTGCTGCCTGTGCCAGGGAGCTGAGTTAGGCTGGAGTAAAGCTGTGCCTGCAAAGTGTCTGCTCCTCTCAATAAAATATGTGCTTTCATTTCAGCAAGGGATCACAGCACAAAGTGCTAAGTGCTGTAAACACTTTGCAGCAAGACATTTCAGCAGCTGAAAACTGACTGCTTAGGTGGCTGCAGTTGATAAAAAAGCAAATGGAAAAGCAGCTGAGCTCAGCCAAGGCAGGATTGTGCTTTCTGTGGAGTTTTGAGCTCGGATCCCTCTGGCTGCCCATGGTCACTGAGGGAGGGAGATGCTGAGATTTTTGCTCAGGAGATGCTGGGATTTTTGTTTCTGAGTTAAAACCCCTCTGTGAGCTCAGTCCTAGGCTTGGGGGTCTCTCACCAGCCTGAAATCTGATGAATTTCTTCTGTTCACTGTGGAATAATGTGAGTTCACCCCATGCTCACCATGGACCACGTGTAGTTTATGTGGCTTGGCTGGAGCAGGGGTCAGACTGTTGAGGCTCCACATCCTGCATGTCTGAACCTTCAGGGGATCCCTCACTCCACACCTGCAGTGGAGGTGACTTCTGTTCCTCCCTGGACAGCTGCAGCACTGCCTCCTGTCCTCTCTTTGCTCTTATCCCAGTGTTAGGAAAATTACCCACAAACATCAGAGGTTTATGTCCAAAAACGAGTCAGAGGAGTCCTTTTATTTTATTCCAATAAAGAGAGAGGCCATGGGGCATTCCCCTGGGGTCTCTCACATTTTTGGTGGACGCAGCCTCCTTTTTATCCCAATTTCCAACATTTCCCTTCTCTCTTTCCCCCTTTCTGAGGTACTTGAGAGGTACAGAATTCCTAGAACACCTGATATCAGAGATTTCCCTCTAATGTATAACCCTCCCTTTTAATTTTTAATTCTCATGGAATTTAGGCGTTTTTCTTCCCCATTGTTTCTATCGTTTTTCGACATGTAATTTCATATCACCAAACCTACAGTTTATTAGTAAAAGCAAATATCAATTTCCATTCATCAATCAGTGGAATCTTTCCCATTGTTTCTTTTCTCTCCCAGTGCTGGTTTTATCTACCAGCAGACCCACAGCTGCTTTGTAAAGACAAATCCACCATTCCTCTCACCAATAATATTTTTCCCACCCATTGCCTCTGGGTCCTTTCCAAACATCACCTTCCTCCAACAGAGAACAAGAGGGAAATGAACTTCCTTTGGAGGTGCCAGGGAGGAGAATCTGCCCTAAAACACCTCCTTGGTGTGGGGGCAGAGCCAGGGAGTGAAGTGGTTAAACAGCAGAAGGTTCTGCCAGGCAGTGGGGAGAACGTGGCTGATTCTCACCCTGAGTTGAAGTGCTAAAACTACCCAGCAAATTCTTCAATAAATAGCAAGCTCATAAATAACTTGCAACATTACACTTCATAATAAAGCAGTGACAAATGTTACATCTCTCTCCAGCGTGGATTAATGGTAATGGGGGTGGGAAGAAGGAGTGATGTCTGTGAGGTGGTATTAAAAATCACTTACATTTCACAGGTTCCCATAAAAGGGAGGCTTGTGCAAAACAATTAATCATGCATTATAAATGCAGCTTTTATTAAAGAAAAGCAAAAGCATAAATACAGCCAAGCCCTGAGGCACTTGTTCCTTGCAATAGTTAGTAAGTGTTTGGAAATATGAGCCAACACTTGGGACCCAGTTGAGCTCTGTTGTTATTGCTCTAAGAAAAGCTGGGATGCAGACGTGGCTTTGCTGCCTTATTTTTGTCTTTTTTACAGTCTGGCACAGGCTGCTCTGGATATCTACAGCTTTTCCTGTGCCTGGCAGTGCTTTAGGTCCTTGCAAGGGTTTGTCCTGGAGGTGACCCCTGCAGAACAGAGTTATGGAGCCATCCCTGCTGCCCCTACAAGACTAAAACCTTGGCCAAAGCCAATGAAAAACAACTGCCAGTGTCCCACCAAGGCAGCAGAGAGCAGAAAGGAGGAAAAAGTTGTTATCCCATGGAGAGGTGTCCCAGTGGTTTCCCCATTTCATTAGGAAAGGAGCTGTGTTGCAGTTCTGCAGTTCTGCTCTCCCAAATCCCAGGCCTGAGGAAAGGGAACTTTGGGGGTATTTTTCTATTCCCCGTGGGTTTTTCTGCTCTTTCAAGCTTAAATCTGAGCACTGAAAGAGGGAAGAGGCAGAACTAGAAGGTGGTGCAAGAGGAGCATGAAGGGGCAGGGGGATTTCATGGCAGCACAGCAAGAGAGGTGATTTATTTTGTCCTTTGAGCACTTTCCCTTGCAGGCTGCTAAAGCCCATTAAAGCTCCTGTGTGAAGCTCTGGTGAGATTCACTCCCTGGAAAGGACAGAGGTTTTACCATGGGGAGCCAGGAGTGGGGATGGCTCTGCTTTCATTGGCACAGCAGCTACCTGAGCTCAAAGGGCTTCTGCTCAATTAACAGGGGCCTTGTTGCAATTAAAGTGCTCCTGATTGTAACCACAGTCACTGAGGCTGGTTTGATTTTTTGGGGGAGAGCCAGAAGACCACATCCAGGATCCCAGATGCCAAACAGCAGCAGGGATTTCAGGGATTTCAGGGATTTCAGGGATTTCAGGAATCTGCACAGCCACCAACCCTCCTCAGCTCCACCTCTGCAAGGCCTTTCCTTGGGTTTTCTCTCATTGTCTAAAGTTCACCCCCAGACACAACCAACATGAGGAGCTGGGATTCTCTGGGGTCCAGCAAGACCATCCCAGATGGTGTTTTCCTGCATTTCTCCATGTGGGAGTTGGGAATTACCATCCCAGCTCATCTGTGTGCCTTGCAGCCTCTGAATTCTCCTGGTCCAGGATTATATGGAGTGGAATAAACACTGGGTAGGTTGCAAAAAAACCTTTTTTGTCAGTTTGGTGGCAGCCCAGGAAATCACATCCCTTCTAGAAAAGCATAAATCCTGCTTAAAATCTTCCTACCCTGCTTAGATCCATCCTTTTGGCTGGCAGGCCATGGGTCCTGGAGAGCAGCCAGGGGTGCTCCAACCCTCCCTCTGCTCCCTCCTGTGCCTGTGCCTGCTCCAGGGGAGGTGGGACCTTCCAAGGGTGTTTTTACAGAGCAGCTGAGCTGTCCTGAGCTGTCACCCAGGCTATTAAATATTTAATTTATCCATCACTTGAGGACTGGCTGTGATCAAATGGACAAAGGAGCTGCTGTTCAGTGCTGCTTTGTTAATCAGAGCAGCTCTGACAAGATCCTGGAAGGAAGATTTTGATTTCCATGGAGGTGCTCAGATGTGTCACCCTGGAAAGGGGACAGCTGTCACCTCCTCTCTCTGGCAGTCCCCAGAGACCAAAGCTCACCTGGCCTGGCAGGAGGATGCCACAAAAATGGGGCCTTTTGCTGGCTGCTGGAACTGGAGCAAAGCCTTGGAAACTGAGTCAGCCTTCAGTGATTCTGGTGAAGAGGAATGGGCAAGGAATGAAAGGGTGAACCATCAGGTTTATCCCTCAAGGATAAACCTGGTGGTTCCCCCTTTCATTTGGAGACAAGCCATGATCTAGAATGAGAACACAACTATCACTTAATGCTCAAGGAAAATGAACTTCCAGCAGTGAAACTGGATGTTGGTTTTCTTGTTCTGACTGAGTGCAGGGCACCAGAACCACTCTGTCCTCTGTATCTTCTCTATTCCCTTGCATCTGCAGCCAAATCTCAGCTGTCCCATGTTTTTCATCCCCTTTCATCTGAAAAATGACTTCTGTTCATCCTGGACTACCTCCAAACCTTGCTACTGCCTGAAGAGTCCCCAGGCCCCAGCATCAAATCCAGCTCTAATTGCTCTCCCAGAATCACAGAGTGAATCTTTTCCCTGCTCCTCATCAGCCTGCAGTGACAGGGGTCAGAGATGCCTTCCTGCCCATCTGTTTTCTCCAGCTCCTGGGTGAAGTTCTCTTCTTTGTCCCTGCACTGTTTGACATTTGTGGGGCCACAAGTGTCTGAATGGAGCACAAATCACTGGAGTTACAGCATCTGGGACATGCAGGGAAGAGCAGGAGCAGCACAGAAATCCCTCACTATGGGGCTCTCTTGGTGGTGAGAGATCTTCCAGCTGTCATTTCTTTTATTTCTGGCCCTAAATGTTGCCCAGGCCTCCCCTGCCTGTCAGGCTGCTTTGCCAATGCTGTAAATACTTCCCATTACCCATCCAAACCCCACTGCACCAGCTGCCTCTTGGAGCTCTCCTGCTTATAAATCTCCCCAACTTTAATTCTTGCATTTGTTTGGGGCAATTAGTTCTGCAGCTCTGCCCAGAGGTCAGAGGGAGTTAGCAGTGCTTTTCATCCTCTTTCCCCCTTCTTTTCTTCTGGCATTCCCTCTCCACGCTATTTTACCCAATTTTCTCTGCCCTATTTTACTGAATTCAGACTCCTCTTTCCCCTCCTCATTTCTCATGGCAGTGCTGCCTCCCTCCCCAGCTCACCCTGGATGTTCCCAACCCTATTTACTGATGGGTAACCCCAAACCCAGAGCCTGAGGGATCCCAACCACCCTCCTTTCCTTGCTGGCTGTGCTGTTTGTGCCCACAGCTCCACTCTGCCTCCTCTCCTCCTTCCTTTGAGCTCCTTCTTCATTTCCCTTCTGAAAAGCCTCGTGCCCACCACGAAGAGGGTCCCAGCTGCTCTGCTGTCCTTTATCCCTCTGGAGCTGCTCCAGGGATGCTGTTCTAATTAAAATCTTCAAAGCAGGAGGCTGAGGAGAGCTGGGTGAACTCTGGGCACCTATTCCCTGATGTCTCCTTTGTCCTCAGCCTCCACAGGCCGGGCTGAGAGTCCGTTCTGAGCATTTTGCACAAGCACTGCTATTAGCCATAATGAGAATAAATGACACAAGAATGGAATCTTATTATACACTTTTTTGATGAGGGCCTTTCATCTGAAAGATTCCGAGGTGCTTTGCAGGCTACTGAGCACAGAAATCATTTTGCTCACCGGGGAAATTCAGCCAGCTCAGGAGCACCGTGTGGGGAACTGCTGGAAAACACACATTGAGCACGTGGGATGGTTCAGTAGGGGGAGCAAACATACTGGATTCAAACAAAATTGCTGCCTAAATTTAGGGGAAGAAGTAGGCTAGAATGCCTTTTATGTGGAGCATTAAACAGCTGCCCCTCGGCTAATACCTGTTGGAGTGAGACAGATATCAGATTTTATGATCAAGGCTGGTATTTCCTTAAAGGAGCTCAAATGCTTGACTGCCATTTAATTCTTGTTCCTAACTCCCTTTGATTCCTATGAATCAACTCACCCTGGTTTCACATTCCACGGGGAGCAGGGAAGTTCTGCAGCTGTGATTTCCTGATTAACCCTGCCTGCAATGGGGATTCAGAGACAGGAGCATCACTCCCTAAACAAGCCAAGTCACAAATATTTCTCTTCCTCCTCTAACTGTGGGTTTTGTTTCCCTTGAGATCTCCAGCCCAAGCACTGACCAACACCTGACCCTGCTTAGTTTATGAGAGGTCGACAAGATGAAAATCCCTAGCATGACATGGAATGTATTTATCTCTTGTCAAGGAGAAAAACATCCACACAAACCCCTGACCTCCAGAGACACTCAGCTGCATCCTGCCTATTCCCTTAGCTCTGTTTAGAGAAGCAAATTGAACAGGGGGGAGGAGAGGAGCTGTGTGCATTCCCACTGATCTGAGAGGTGAATAATAATAATAATCCCAGCCCAGGCATTATGGAAAACAGTGCAGGGACAAACACAGAAAACAGTGCAGGGACATGGGTTCTGCTGGGTGGCACCCAGCAGTGGGATGTCACAGACATCTTTCATGAAAAATCCTTTCCTTAGGATTTTTCCTCCTGAGAGGCCTCAGGAACAAAATGTAAATAATGGTTTTCTGCTGCTGTGGAATGCAACAGGTGCATCTGTGATTGGTCTCATGTGGTTGTTTTTAATTAATGGCCAATCACAGTCAGCTGGCTTGCACTCTCTGTCCGACACACAAGCCTTTGTTGTCATTTCTTTCCTATTTATTCTTAGTCAGCCTTCTGATGTAATCCTTTCTTCTTTTCTTTTAGTATATAGTTTTAATATAATATATAGCTTAAAATGATAAATCAGCCTTCTGAAACATGGTGTCAGATCCTTGTCTCTTCCCTCTTCCTTGGGCCCAGCTTCTCAGGAGGAAAAATTCTAAGGAAAGGATTTTTCAGAAAATATGTCTGTGACATCTAAAAGACTTGAAATTCTGGCAAAAGTGGGAATTTGGGGCCCAATCTGAGCTCCAGGTGTTCATGGGGCTGTAGGAGCTCCCAGCCTGGAGGAGACCACAGAGGGAGCAGCATTTGCAGCTGGATTTGAGCATGACCTTTCCTGCCACAGCAGAGGATTGAAAAGCCCATCATGGACTGAGTCATTCCCAGGATAAACACCATCAGTCCTGCAGATGACAAGGGGAAGGACAGGAGGAGGGCACATGAGGGCAGCTCTGTCACTGAGGTGCTCCAGTGCAGATCCCACAGCTCTGTCAAACAGCTGAGGGGTCACATCCCTGCCCTGGAGCAAGAGGAATGGGCAGGATGTCCACAAATCCTTCCCTGTGCTGGACACTGCTGGAGTGGGCACTTACACAGCAAGGTTCTTCCTCATCCTGGCCATGAATTATTCAGGAATTTGTCTGCACAGAGAATGGAGCCCATTTTTGTTGTTGAGGGTGATCCCACATCCTCTGAGGGGATGTGAGGTGCTCCACAAGCTCTTCCCAAGGCAGAGGAGCTGCTCCAGGAGCTGTTTGCTAATGCCTGATCCAGAAATCCCCTTTCTTTTCCACAGGGATGTGATGGGCAGAGGTGGCTGTAGGGATAATTAACAGCAGGGGAGAAGTATTTGGGTATTTGGGAAGGATCACTCTCAAAAATTCCTGCTTTTCAACAGACAAGAGGGCAAAGGAGCCATGAGACACTATCACAAAAATGATGTCCAAAATCCACCTCAGACTGGTGCTGGGCTATCTGAGGGAGCAGTTATTTGTCTTAGGAGTCAGGACAGTTATAAACAAGCAAAGATGACTTTAAGAAGCTCAAAGCCATCCAATCTGGGTTTTCTGGAAGCTGTTCCAGGAGTGGGGATCATCAGCAATTTGGAGTATCATAGCACTTCCAAGGCCTTTATGAGTAAATCTCAGAAAAACTGGGCAGGAAATTTGAGAGTTCTTAGGAGGAGATGACTGCTGCAGAGCAGGTCTTTTTATTTTGTTCTCCTAGGAAATTTAGGCTAAAAAGAAACTTGAATAAATGCATGCAGCAGATTATTTACTGTAAGCTATTCACCTAGCTCAGCTTTAAACTAACTAGTTGAATGACTTGCTTATGCTTAAAATAAATGTTTATTTTAACCTAAGCTCGTTGTAGAAAGCCTCAAACCCCCAGTGCTGCTATCAGCTAAATATATTTTCTCAGAGTATATACAAGGCTGTAATTAAGGCTGTGTCAGACACTCCATTATATGTCCCTCATCTCCCTCTCTTCATATTTATCACCCATTTTCACATCTTTCCATCTTTACCCTGAGCAATCACTCAGGCCTGGCAAGGTATTTCCTCCTGAAATGGATTTAATCCACCAATGATGGTTGCAAAACTTTAGAGCATCTCTAAAGGTTGTCTCCAGCTGGATTGAAGATGTGCCTTAAGCTGTCACTCCCTGTCCCTTGTGGGCTGGGCTCATTCCCAGCTCCAGCCCTGCAGGAAATGCATCCCAGCATATCCTCACCCCTGTGTATTGCAGGAAATCCAGAAAATCCTGAACAACTGACCAATATGATTAAGTAGAAGCTGTTTTTTCTTTACATTACACACATGTTTAGAGATTATCCAAAGTACACACTTCTTGATTGGGGTTTTTGTCCTGTTCACTCCCTTTCTGCCTGCATTTCTTGGAGTGTATGATTGGTTACAGTTTAGGTGTTTCACAGTCCTCTGTGATCTGGTACTTGGATTCTCAGCCTCTTCTTTCTTAATTTAGCACAATTTATGTTTTAATAGCCTTGATGAATTCCTGAGGCTTTGAAAACAGACTGGCTGGTGCACACCATGGCCTAACCCTTGCAAATGCACTGCACCACCCGTGCCTGCACAAGGTGCTGTCAGGATGGATGGAGATGTCCTGGCTGATGGAGAACTCCTGCCACACCCTGGCCCAGGTGTCCCACGTGTCCCACTGCAGCCACAGGAGGGTTTGTGTTGGCTGGAGCCACTTTCCATCCCAGGGTTTGCATGAGAACACCCATGGCAGCTGCTGGCTTGGGTTCCCTGGGATAAACCTGGCTTCCCATGCTCCTGCTGTGCCCCAAGTCCTTGGATGTTGTCTTGGTTTGAAAAGAGGTGTCTGCTGAGGAAGGCAGGAGCCTCCCCAGAAACAGAAAATGCAAACCCCCTCCTTCCAAATTGTTATAATTTTGAAATTAAGTGGCTCTCAGGCAAAGATATGGGAGCAGGAATAACAGTTCTTTATTGGGAAGAAAATAAAAATAAAACAAACAATGAAGTAATACAAAACAACTACTGCCAGAGTGAGAACAGACCTGCCCCCTGTGTGCCAGGGTGGTGTCCCAGCCCCATCCCAGGGGGGCTCAGCCCTCCTGCAGTGCCAGCTGTGGTTCTGCTGCAGCAGGGATCCTGCACAAGGGGGGAGTTTTCCTCTGCAGCTCCAGGGCTGCTGCAGATGGGCCTGGGCTCCCTCTGGCCATGCAGGGCAGCAGAAAGCTGCTCCTCTGGCAATGCAGGGGGCAAAGGCTGCTGTGCTGGGCCAGGCTCAGCTTGGATCCAGGTAGGAATGCTTGGCTCCTGCCCTGGGCGCAGCATCTCCCCATGGGATGGGGGAATTGGATCAGCCCTGCAGGGACACTCAGTGGCCATGGACAGGAGATAATTAATAATTAATGGATCATTAACAGAAAATATCTCCTGGAGGGAGGATTGGTTGTGGAAGAGATAAAGAACAAACTGCCCAATGAACAGGAGATAACTGCCCCAGCTCTGACAGATGGGAATAGAATACACACCCACATTTCCAAACTAACACAGCTGTCCTCATCAGCACTGCAGCTGTCTGAGGCTGGTGTGGAGCTGTGTGAAGGAGGCCTCGCCCCATGGCTGCCCCTTCTCCCCTCTCTGGTGCCAAACAGGAGCCTCATCCTTGCATTCCTGGACCTTGCAAAGTGAGACATCACTGCCTGGGCTCTGAAAGGCTGCAGAGGGACCCAGAGATGCCATTTCCACTCGTGCTGCTCACCTGCCAGCAGCCTCCCTCAGGGAGACGCGGGGGATTAGCAGCTCTCATGGCCTCTGTTGCCACAGCAGAATTTGGAGCTCACACTCGCTGTGGTGACAGCAGAGAGAGTCTGGTGTGCTGGGTGGCAGCAGGGACCCCAGGTGGCAGGAGCAGGGGCTCTGCAGAGGCAGGAGGAGCAGGAGGATCCGTGGGCAGGGGGTGTCAGAGGGCTGGGCACGCTGTGCTCACTATGCTAATGCGTGTTGGCTGGAGGAGAAGCATTTATTATGTGTCAGGGGGAGGGTGATGGATGGCAACTCAGGTTTTTCCCTGTATTATTTCAGCTCTCTGGTCTGCTGGTGATTTATTCAGTAGCATTTATGGTGTTACAAGTCTAAAACCAAAAGTGGAATTTATTCAACCCTTTCCTGCCTTTCTTTCCCCTCGCTGTTTTATTATATTTCTGAGGGTTTTTTTTTTTCCCTCTGGTTTAAAGCTCTCCTTGCTTTTGGGGTAGATGGATTACAAAGCACCAGGCAGGTGTTTTCCTGCTGTTCTCTCCCAAACAGAGCAACTTTCCCAGGGACTTCAAATGCTTGGGTGCTGGGCTCTTCCAGAACCTTCCATGTGGATCCAGAGGAGCTGCTGTTCTCCAGACTTTTCTGCAAGGCTGCTTTTGAGTAGCTAAGCTTTTAAAAATCAAACCGTGTGCTGTTTGAAAATAAAACAAGCACTCTTGCCTTTGTCACAGAAACTCAGTTTGGGGCAATTTCTTGGCCCTGTTTTAATCTTGGGGGAAAAAACCCACTTCTCAGTATGGTAAAATAAAAATTATTGTGTTTAAGCACAGATTTATGTACAGAGAGGCTGGAAAGGTTTGGGAGGTTGGAGGTACCTTCATTCCTTGCTGTTCTGCACGTTGCAGGTCCTGCCTGTGTTTTCAAGCTGTAAATGCATGCAGCTCATCCAGTTTCACCCCAAATGCAGCTCTGGGCTCTTCCAGAACCTTCCATGTGGATCCAGAGGAGCTGCTGTTCTCCAGGCTTTTCTGCAAGGCTGCTCCTGAGTGGCTGAGTTCTAAAAATCAAACCATGTGCTGTTTGAACATAAAACAAGCATTCTGGCCTTTGTCACAGAAACTCAGTTTGGGGCAATTTTCTTGGCCCTGTGTTTTAATCCTGGGGGGAAAAAACCACTTCTCAGTATGTAAAATACAAATTATTGTGTTTAAACACAGATCTATGTACAGAGAGGCTGGAAAGGTTTGGGAGGTTGGAGGTACCTTCATTCCTTGCTGCTCTGCACGTTGCAGGACCTGCCTGTGTTTTCAAGCTGTAAATGCATGCAGCTCATCCAGTTTCACCCCAAATGCAGCTCAAACCCTTTATCCTTAGGGCTGCATCCTCTGTGGCCCCCAGGCACAGCAGCCTGAGCTGGATCAGGCCCTGGGGTGAGGCAAGACTCACTCACTGCTCTGCTATCTGTGGAAAATCAGCTTCCCTTCACACTCAGCCCACGGGGAGCATCCTTCCTGTCTGGAGTTCATAAATTGTGCTGCCTTGGCACCCTCCCAGCCCTGCTGGGTTCACGTGTGTTGCACTAAGGTAGAAAAGTCATTGAGAAAGGCTTCATAAAATCAAGCCTGCTCTCCTGGAATCAGTGGCTGGCCTTGTCAAAGGCAGCGTTTTGCAAGTTCCCATGTGAAAGCAATCCTGGTGTGAGCAATTCGTTAGCATAACAAGATATTCCTGGCTAAAAAAAAAAAACAACTTGCACCTGCATAGACTGTTTTTGCACTGCTAGACAGAAAAATGAAAACTATCTCTTACAAACAACTTCCCTGCATGGAGACACTGAGAGTTTGAGTGACCAATTAATATAAAATAACAACTTGTTTTTAACTAATAGGCAAGAAAACCACTGACCAATGGGAGTCCCACATGAGATGTGTAAAACTGTATAAAAAGGAGTTATGTGAATAAATAAAGAGCTTTTTCATCATGAAGGAAATGGAGTTCTGTGTGGTTTATTCCCACACATGTGGAGCCCCAGAACCTGCAGTGAGGAGCAGGATTTGCTCTGGCACCATGGACAGGGTGTGAGGAGGCACTGGGTGCTCACCCAGTGAAAAACACATTCACTCTCCTGTGAAAATGGAGAAAATTAAATAAAGGACAATAGAGGACAAGGGGAACAGAGGAAAGGTGTGAAAAACATATTCACTCTCCTGTGAAAATGGAGAAAATTAAATAAAGGACAATAGGAGACAAGGAGCACAGAGCAAAGGTTATTTACAGCACTCAGCCAAGAGCACCCTGTTCTCTTTGGGGCTATCCCTTAAATACCTTTAATTTCCATCAGCCTGTTGCATATTCATAGACCCTTATGCATAGTAAACTTCCCCCAAACTACTTTACATATTCCAAGAACTATTTAACATATCTTTTTATTGGGTCCACCTTTTTAGAGCAAGTGTATTCTTGGGTTGTTTTAGTCCTTTTTTATCATCATCTTCAGTTTTGGCCCCCAGCCCACACTGCCTTCAGAGGGTGAGTGTTAATATCTGTGCTGGTGCCCTCATCCTGTGTTCATGGGATGTTTTATCCCATCCTAGCAGGTATTTTAACACAAGTGCACTTATATCAGCTATTCCACTAAGCTTAATTAACAACAGAAATAAAAATTATATCACATATAAATTTTATATTTATATATATATATTAATATATATCATATGATATCATATAATATAATATATATTAATATATATAATATAATATCATATATGCTATGTATCGGTAATAAATATAATATGATATAATAATATGTATTTGATTATATATTATATTTGATATTATATCTATATTATATAACATTTAATACAACATATATATTATTATATAACAAAGTCCCTTTAGCATCACACATATAAAATCCATTTAAATATCTGCAAAAAAGCCAGCATTAGGATATGTATCTGTAACACCCTGATCCTTTTGCTTTGGAGCCTTTTGAGGGAACTTTGCCGTGGTGACAGGCTGGGTTTAAGTGGCACATAAAGCTGCCAGCTCTTTATGGGGGCTGTCGGGCACTAAGGACATGGGGAATTATGGCAGCAGAGGCTCCCCACGCTGGTGCTGTGCAGAGGATGTCTCACAGGGGATGTGCTGTTTATTTATCTAAAGCAGCAGCTTTGCAGAGCTTTTCCAGCAGAAGGGCTGCCAGGCCAGGGTGTCACTGTGCCTGCATCCACTGCTGCAGATCAGCTGTGACAGCCTCTAAATCTGGGGCAAAGAGGGGCCAGGGAGCCTGCAGGAGAGCTCAGGATGATGTGCAGAGGAGCCATTTCCTGCTGGAGAGCTGGAATATTTTGTCAGGGAATTCAGGCTGCTTTTGCTGAGAGCTGCAGGATTTTTGTGTGGCTATTGTTGTTTATGTAGAGGAGCGAAATGTTTAATTGCAATTGGCTTTCCTCAGCCTTGTACCAGCCAGGGAAGGAAGGGAGAGGATGAGAGGCTGTTAAAAAAAAGAAAAACAATCATTTCCCTGTGGCTTTAACAGTTGTGAAGGATTTTTACTGCTGCTGCAGCAGGGGATGGTTCATCTCTTCACGTCTGGACTGGGCTGGGATGTGCTGGGGCTTCCTTTCCTTTCCTTTCCTTTCCTTTCCTTTCCTTTCCTTTCCTTTCCTTTCCTTTCCTTTCCTTTCCTTTCCTTTCCTTTCCTTTCCTTTCCTTTCCTTTCCTTTCCTTTCCTTTCCTTTCCTTTCCTTTCCTTTCCTTTCCTTTCCTTTCCTTTCCTTTCCTTTCCTTTCCTTCCCTTCCCTTCCCTTCCCTTCCCTTCCCTTCCCTTCCCTTCCCTTCCCTTCCCTTCCCTTCCCTTCCCTTCCCTTCCCTTCCCTTCCCTTCCCTTCCCTTCCCTTCCCTTCCCTTCCCTTCCCTTCCCTTCCCTTCCCTTCCCTTCCCCTTTTCAGGTGCAAACCAAAAATTCTTTGAAAACTAAACCAACATTTTACTCCATGCAAATGTTTTTTTCTTTTACTTTCCATAGACTGTTCAGGAAAACTGAATACAGCAGCCTTGAAATGAAGTGCTGCATTTTTCTTAGGAATTGGGGCAATGAAAAAGTTTGGCATTTTTGAAACAAAAAGAAAAGAACTTTCATGCATTTGGGAGAGAAAAAGTATCCTCAAAACTCTGCCTTTTTTCCCAAAATGTGGGATAGAAATCGAGGGAAAACTCCTTGGAGTCAGAAGGGAAGGAAAAAAAAGGATGTTTGGCACAGAGAGCTGGGCTGTGGGACGGTCTGGAAGGCTGGAGGAGGGAAATTCTCCTTTCTATCCCACAGAACAGCTGAGATTTTTATAGAATTTTTAAAATTTGCTCTCCATATGGCTGTAAGTGTGATATTGTTAGAGTTTTTGTAGAAATGCAAGACAGCCAGCCCGGGGGAGCCTGGGGGAGAGAAGCTGTGGCGTGGAGGAGAGGGAAGGGACTGAAATCCCTCCTCAGCTTCTTTCCTGCCTGTCTGGGAACAGCAAATGTCCCCATTCCAGGATTGCTGACTGTGCTGGAGCCTCCTCTTCCCTGCAGAGCAAATGGAAGAGGCAAATTAAGCTGGGAGGGATTGAATCTGGGAAATAACAGCTCAGAGCCCATCCTTTGTGCTGGGCACTGCTGGTTTCTGGGCAGGGAGGGGTCCTGCCACCCTTTTCCCAAGGGATTTCTTCCATGGAAGCCAGGAGGGAAAGCTCCTCCAGAACTTTACACTATTTTTCTTTTTTGAAAACAGATCAAATCACATCAAATTGGATCCCTGAAATACCCTTGGTGGAACCCCAAGAATTAGAATTCCTGGGTTCTGTGAAATTGGATTTTTTGTGTTAATTTTAAATACGTGGGAAGGAATCAGTCTAAAAATTGTTTCTTCCTCTCGCCCTGTGTATAAGAATCAAAACTTTTGGTACAATTACACTTTCTAAATCCAGTAATGCAGCTGCCATCAGGAATGTTTTTAGTTTGTAAAGATCAAGCCTGAGCCTTTTAGTGGCTGGAGGTTTTAACTAAAAGATTTTTTTTAGGATAGGTATGTATTTGGTAATTTTGATAATAATCGTATTAATCAGGATACCTTTCAATGTGTGCAGAGATTAATTAATAAAGCCATTAATTAGAAAGGCCATTTAGTCAAAAGGAAAGAGGGAGATGTTGGAATGTTGGGGAACACAAGACAGATGATGGACTTTGGACCTGGTACACATAAGAGATTTAATAACAGTATGCCTTGGGAAAAGCAAAGGGAAGTTTGAAAATTAGACCTGGATTGCAAGAAGATGAAATCCAATGGGTTTCCCAGAAAAAGGAAATCCATTAAACTCTGCAAGCAAGGGATGTTGTTATATGCATAAGTTTGTGTATGTGATTTTAACCTAATCTTTGTAGTACACATTACCAGTCTCCCTGAAATAGTACATTGTCACAGAGGTGTTTTATGAAAAATCCTTTTGCTAGGATTTTTTCTCCTGAGAAGCTGAGAGGCCTCAGAGGAAAAGAAAAACAATAATTATCTGCTGCTGAGGAATGCAACAGGTGCATCTTTAATTGGTCTCATGTGGTTGTTTTTAATTAATGGCCAATCACAGTCTGGCTGTCTTGGATTCTCTGGTCAGTCACAAGATTTTGTTATCATTCCACTTCTTTCCTTTCAAGCCTTCTGATGAAATCCTTTCTTCCTTTATCATAGTTTTAATATAATATATATCATAAAATAATAAATCAGCCTTCTGAAACATGGAGTCCAGATTCTCATATCTTCCCTTGTCCTGGAACCCCTGCAAACCTCCACAGTACAGCAGTGTTTGTATCCCACAAAAAAATTGGGATTCTGATCACCGAGTCAGTCTCCCTGTATCCCTCCATCACCGACAGGAGGCAGCCCCTGCTCTGCTGGGATTGCTCACTCAGAGCACACAAATCTCCTTGTTAGGAATGGATGTGGGCTTTTGGATAAGTCCCTGCCTTTTGCCCAGAGCTCTGTAACTTTATTGAGGTGGCCAGCACCCCAAAACCCACTCTCATTCACAAGTTCTTTAATAGTGGCTGATTCTGTCTATTACATAATGTTTTATTCATTTAATAGACACAAAGCTAACAGATATAAGCCTTAAAATAAACTATATACTTTAGAGTACGAAGACAAAAAGATAAACTACTAGTAGATATATAAAAATAAAGATAAAAAGAAAAACTATTAGTAGATATATAAAAATAAAGACAAAAAGATAAACTATTAGTAGATATATAGGAATAAACACAAAAAGAGAAACTACTAGTAGGTATATACAGCACAGGGTTAAAGGTACCTATTGCAGATAGTGAAGAAATAATATAACTTAGGATTTCATGGATCTTACCATCTAATTGTTTTTGGGGCACACACTGAGATCCTTTCCCTCAATCCTCAAGGAAGTAACCACATATTTTTGTCCAAACTCCAGGGAAAAGGTCTGAACAATTTCAGGGTGTGTATGTAGAATGCTTCTGCCTCTCTGATAATTGTGTGTCTTTTATAGTTTGTTAAACAGTGTCTCTCAGTCAAGAATATTTATTTTATCTCTTTTATTTTATGACTCCTTTCTGCCCTGGATTATTTTTTCATATCTGCACCAACCACCTGTGGTGGAGAGGGGAGGACAGTCCTGCCACACTCCTGGGCAGCCAGAGACCTTCAGGCAGTGCTGGAGCTGCTTGGGAGGGGTGAAAGACAATTCCCTGCCCTGTCCCATCCCGTGTATAATTTACAATACATCATGTTACATTTCTATTACTACACCAGCTCCCAGGCTCGGGGCTGGCGGGATTCCCAGGGAGGCTTTTGTGAGGAGAATTTCAGCAGGAGGAGTGATTCCTCAGGAGCCTTTGTGGGTTTAACACACACCTCCTGAAATCAGGTTGAATAAAATGGAGGGTTGTGAGTTAATAATTTCCTTTTCAATGGAATTGATACCAGAAAAAAAGGCTCAGAATAAGTAAGAGAGGAAATGAGAGTCACCCCTGCCATCTGCATATAATCCCTTCCAGTATAGACTGCAATTGTGTTTGAATTATAGGGCAATTAGTTTGTCAGGCTGGGAAGGGTTAGACAAGACCCCAGGAATTTCTTTGGGAGCTTTAGCCCCAAAATGTAGAGAGGTTTTAGTATGGAAAGCGGTGCTGGGCTGTGCTGACGCCATGGATTGATTCCCTACCTGTAGCAGATGTTCCCAGGCAGATGACAAATTGGTGACACATAAATATTGAGGCTCCTGGAGCACAGTTGTGGAGTGAGAGCTGTGCAGGTGACAAAAATAGTCCTGCTCAGGAGCAGGAGCTTCCCTGGCCATGGCACGTGCTGTGGCCATGTGCCTGCAGAAACTTCCCCCTGGTTGGGGCCAGGAGGCTGCTCTCAGAGCAGGACTGAGAAATTCCTTCTGGAGCATTCCCTGAGTGTGCTAGGCTTCACACTGGAGTGTCTGAATTAACAGAATCTGGGAAGTTTTGGTGGGAAGATATATTTATTACCTGGCCTCATTCTGACATGAACGATAACACGAGTGCCAAGGCAGGTTATAAATAGGCAGCATCCCCAGCAAAGTTCAGCAGACCTGGAGCTTCAGGGAGAAAAATCCAGCACAGAAACAGACCTAAGTCAGGGACTGAGTGTAATTTTATCCTCAAAAAATGCTACTTTGCATTTTCTAACACCTGTGTCTCAAAGAAGGTAATTTAATTAGTTAATAGGAATTGATAAGTTTCTTCTTAAAGGTTTTTCTTCCTGGCACTGCCTGGGATTGAATCCTGCTTGGGCTGGAGCGTGCAGGTTGGAATGGATCATTCAGGGGTCTCCATAATCCTTGCACTGCTGGATTTGTGGGGTTTCCTTTTGCCAGTTCCCCTGCCCTGTCTCAGCTGGTTGTGGAGCAGAGCTTGTCCCTTGTCCCAGCTCCTCACCCACTGCAAGCTCCCTCCAGCCTGGTTATTTCTAAGGCACAAACCATATTTCCTTCTGGGGTTCCTGTTCTTTGCTCGTTGTTTTATTCACCTCAGTCCTAAGAACCAAGATTTCAAACAGCTCTGAGTGCTCAGCAGGACCATGGAAAGCTCATTCCCCACAGCCTGAACAAAGCTTTTCTGAGGCTTCCCATGAGCCAACATAAAAACCTAATTCTCCCTCTCTCCCCTGCTGCCCTTGGGAAGAGACCTCCCCAAAACAAAGCAGGAATAGTGTGTTCTCTGCTCCTAGGCAGTAATCAGCCTGGAAAGGGGAGGGGAAGTTCAACATCCAGCCAGGAATCTCAAGGAAAGCCTTCCCTGTGTGCTGGCAGGCTCCCAGATCTGTCTCTGCCTGCTCCAAGACGTGGACATGAGGGATCTCTAGTAAGAATCTTGTTGCTGGCACTGCTCCCTGTTTATTTTCTGCTCCAGGATTCACAAGGTGCTGGGCTCTGCACAACATGAAGAGCTTTAGAGATAAGGGTAGGAGTGAGAGGAGAGAGAAATTCTGCTGCAGCCTTGAAACCTCCGTTGGTGATGCTGAAATATCTCTGTATTTCTCTGTGCCTTCATTGGTGTTTCTCAGAAGGATGTTTCCAACCTTGACTCCCGGGGAGGGACATGCAGGCTCTGAGAAAATCCAATTTCATGTGAGACACAGAAATATTTGGTAGATAAAGTGCTGTGCTTGTTGCTGCCTTTCCCCTCTGTGCCTGGAATTGGAGCAGCTCCCTCTCTGCTGTGAGCCAGGCTGAGCTCCTGTGTGGATGGATCCTGAAGTTCATCTGAGGTACTGCCTTCCCAAATTTTCCTGGCCTGCAGGAGGTGGATCTAGGGAATGCCTGCACTATAAATACAGGGCTGTGAGCACCAGCAGGAAGCTTGGAACATCTGCATGGATTTGTGGCATCCCCGAATCCCTGGATGGGTTTTCATGGTGTTGCAGGGTGCAGCTCATCCTCTAGCACAGGAAACTCTGTTTAGTTTGACTAAACTTTATTGTTCTCCTAAATCTACCCCTTCTTGCTGCCCTGGCACTGAGCAGACTCTGCTTTTCCTACCTGGCTCCCAAACTCTCATCCAATTTGGAGGCAGGTAAGAAGATAACTCTCTTCTCCACAACCTGTTGCTTTTCTTGTTATTCAGTGCCAGATTGTGAATGAAAAAAATCCTTCTGCATTTGAGGCCGTGCTTGTAGCTGGTAATTAACACTCAGCACACTCTGCCAATGCATCTCAGAGCTGCTTTACAGAAACCTAGAGGTGGAACAGAAGCCACCCAGAAAAACAACGTCTGCCAATCGAGTTAAACCTTATTTAAATCTCCAGCCAAATGTCTGCAGGATAAATCTGGGGAGGATGCTGGCTCCTGCACTGAGCTGGGGAGATGTTTTCCGACTATGGGGCCCCAGAGATAAGAACTAAGTGCTAATGGGACTAATGCAGATCCATCTGCCCCTCTTGTGTGCCGTGCTCCAGCTGGGAGCGGGTGCTTTATGGGGAGTTAGCTCCTCCAGAGTGCCGTGGAAGTGCTGACAGAGCTGGGCTTTGAGCACTGCTAATGGAAATGTCTGCTTGGAACCGAGAGCTGGGGCTCCACACAGCCTGCACAAAGGCAGAGTGAGCCCTGTGCTCACAAATTCACTTTGCAGGAGTGATGTGTACATGAAATACACCTGCCATCCCCGTGGCCTGGCTCCAGCACTAAGGATTTTCTCACCCACGTGCCTTTCCCTCCTCTTTGTCACCCTCTCTGAACAAGGCTTTAACACGAGGGCTGACACTCCTGTCCAAGTGCCTGCCCAGCAGACAGACCCAGCCCAGGCTGTCAGAGCTGAGCTTGGGGTGAGTTTGCACTGCCCTGAGCCCCCCACACCCCCTGGCACATCTGGAGCTGTTGAATGGAATTGATGTGATGGAGAGCAGCCTTGTCCCCAGTGGCCAGACTGCCCTGTGCTCCTCTGCTGTGACACCACTTCCACCAAGGATGTCATCTCCAAATGTGTGGCATTTCCTGCCTGCTGTAAGCTCAGTGCTGTCACAGACATCTTTTATGAAAAATCCTTTCCTTAAATTTTTTTCTCCTGAGAAGCTGAGAAGCCCCAAAAACAAAATGTAAACAATAGTTATCTGCTACTGTAAAAGCAACAAGTAAGTCTGTAATTAGTCTCATAAAGTTGTTTCTAATTAATAACCAATCACAGTCAGCTGTCTCAGACTCTCTGTCTGAAACAAAAGCCTTTGTTATCATTCTTTCTTTTTCTATTCTTAGCTAGCCTTCTGATAAAATCCTTTCTTCTATTATTTTAGTATAGGTTTAATATAATATATACCATAAAATAACAAATCAAGCCTTCTGAATCATGGAGTCAGATCCTCATCTCTTCCCTCATCCTCAAACCCTTGTGAACATGGTCACACAGTGCCTGCTATGCATGAACCCCCTCTGGCAGCCACAGTTCTCACAGTTTGTTGTTTCTCCAGGTTCATGGTAACCTCACAAACAGGTTGCCAGTTTATTTGCCTCCCCTTGTGCTTGTGTGTGACCCTGAGAACCATGAGATGGATGGCCCAACAACCAGCAGGGCCATCCATCAGCTCTGCCCAGCTCCTGAGGCAGGAGCAGGCACAGCCTCGCGTGGCCTGGCTGCAAAGTGGGAAGAGATTCAGGTCCACAGTTTTGTAGCTGAGCTGATATTGCACCTGCAATAAGAGCCTGCAAAGTGAGGCCTCCTGGGGCACAGCTTTTCCTTTTGCCCCTCTGTAGCTCCTGGGTTCCTTGGGCCACAGCATAAGACAGAGATGTGTGTACGTGCATCCACAGACACTCACAATTATACAGACACTCATAGCAAGAGACAATTTGCTGCTTCAAAGAGTCCAAGGGCCAGAATTGCAGAGGCATTTGGATGCCTGAGGCTGCACTGAAATGGGACAAGACCCAAGTGAGTTGGGCACATAATTGCTTAGAACAATTTTAAATACTTCTGGGCACACACATGCATCCTCAGGGGTGCAAATAGCCTTACAAAACCTGGTCCTTGAGCAGGAACAGCAGGAGAGTCATAGGAGGGACCACAGTGCTCATTTGCCATGTGGGAGCTGTGGCAAAGGGACTACCTGTGACTTGCCTGAGGTTATGTGAGAAGGCAGGGGTAGAATATCCCTTTTTTTCAGTTTGCTGCTCTCCAGCACCAGCTGTCCTCTCTCCTGTTAGCTGAACAAGGAAATTCCCTCCTGCAGCCCTCAGCTCTCCCTTTCCTGTGCATTTCACCTGGGTCTGCCTGTACCCACCAAACACAAGCCTCAAACCAACCCAAAGAATTTTTTCAGGACGCCCCCAGCTCCCAGGAGGAGCAGCCACAATTGCAGCCTGCGAGTTTGGCCTCCTCCACCCCTCCCTCCATCTCCTCTCGGTGTTTGCTGCTATTTCCTTTTGATTTGGAGCTTTGCTGAGCACAGGGTGTGCAGCAGGCTGTGATTACCCTGTGTGGAGCCTTTCCCACTGACAGCATGATGAGCAGAGGCAGAGCTGGTGCATCCACAATTGAAGCCAAGCAGGAGGCCAGCCCAACACCTCACTTGCCAATTAAGTGAGTCGATATTGTGCACAGGGATGATGTTTGTTGTTTGCCTGTGTTGCTAAAACACTTCCAGGCTGTTCAGAGCAATACAGCAACATCATCACCTCCCTGCTGGAGGGATGAGCTCTGCAGCCAAACCCACTCTGAGAGGAACAGCCGTGGATGGAAAAGGGAACTGGGCACGTCCAGGACCTCTGTGTCCATCAGGGGTTTGTGTGAAAGCTGTTCAGGGTGAGGTTGCTGCCCTGCTCTTTGGTCAGCTCTTTCAGGGAATAGTTCCTCTCCCTGTTAATATTTGAGTTTCAGTTTTGTGATGAGTGTGTGGATGCAAAGGACTGAGAAGGAAATCGCATCTATGGAGATAAAAAGGTGTTCAAGAAGATGGAAGGCAGTGGAATGGCACTGTAAAGGAGCCATGGGCAAACCTGGTTCCCAGCAATCCCCCTGGTTCTGTACACCCTAGGGAGCTGGGTTTCCTCACTGAGGATGGTGTCTGCAGCCTCCACTGACAGCCCAAGCAGAGGGAATCTGTGACCATGTTCACAGGGGTCCGAGGATGAGGGAAGAGGTGAGGATCTGACTCCATGTTTCAAAAGCCCTGAATTTATTATTTTATAATATATATTATATTAAAACTATACTAAAAGAATAGAAGAAAGGATTTCATCAGAAGGTTAGCTAAGAATAGAATAGGAAAGAAATGACAACAAAGGTTTGTGTCTCAGACTCTCTGTCCGAGCCTGCACTTTGATTGCCTATTAATTAGAAACAACCAACATGAGACCAATCCCAGATTCACCTGTTGCATTCCACAGCAGCAGATAATCAATGTTTACATTTTCTTCCTGAGGCCTCTCAGCTTTTCAGGAGGAAAAATCCTAGGAAAGGATTTTTCATAAAAGATGTCTGTGACAGGAATCCAGCAGAGGGAAACTCCAAGGGGTGCAGGATTCTCCCACCTGCCCCAAGAGCAAACCTGGGCACTGCTGCACACCTGGGAGCCACTGGGATTTCTGAGGGGCTGGGAGCAAACAGCAGCTCCTGCCACTGGTTTTACACTTCCTGAGGGGCCAGGTGGGATTGGGACACCCCATCCCAGCTCTCAGGTGGGATCCCTTAGGTGGGAATCCCCCGTTTGCAGGGGAAGCAAAGGGGAATTCTTTGTTCTAGGCCAGGCTCCCCCTGCTGCTGCAGAGCTCTGGGACTGCCCCAGGCAAACTGATGTTGGTTCTCTCCTGACAAGTTTCTGCCTCGGGTTTATTTCTCTTCCCAAAGTACACAGACAATGCTTTGCTGCCTCTCTGCAGTGACAGGAGGATGTAGATCCATGAGGCAGCTCCATTCCCAAGCAAAGGCAGCTGCAGGGAGATTTTGGGGTGCTCCAGCCATATGGGGACAGTGGGGTGATGGCAGCACAAGAGAGGAGAAGGGGCCACACACCATTTGACCTCAGATTTGCACCTTTCATCCACTGTTATCAGTGCTAGATAACATCAGTGTCCACAGAGAACCAGAAGGGGCCTCTTACAATGGTGATGCCAATTTTGGGTTTTGGTTTTTTCTATGTTCTCTGCATTCTTCACACATACATTTGTAACTCTGTATAACTCATATTGTATAAATGGCTAATTTCCCCAATAATTTTCCAGGGCCTTTCCCTGGGAAAAAAGACAAAACAAGTTCCAGAGTTTGGAGGCTACAAGGCCCCAGTGCTGTCTTGGTTCTCCCAGGAAACCAAAGCCAAGAACAACTCTTCAAGATAAATTTCATGGACAAAGTACAGCTAGTGAGAGGGAGGAACTCCAGAAAAAAGGCTTGACCTGAAGAGAAATTGCATCACCACCATATTGTCCTCTAATTAGTGTTTGTTATCAATTATGCTAATTTCCTAAACCCAGTACAAATATACTCACCCCTGGGGCATGAGCTTTTGAAGACATCATTCCAAACTGCCCCTGAAATCCTTCAAATAAAAATCTACTTTTATATTACCTCCTTACTAAAATTATCTTAAATTTCATTTCCAAGTTGAGAAAACAGCAACAATGGTCAAGAATAAGAAAAATCCCTTTAAGCTGAATTCCTCACCAGCTCCCAGGCCTGTGTTTGCTGGTTGGTCTCTCACCAACCTTCCCCATGTGCCATGTTCATTGAAAGTACCTGGGTAACCACAGGTATGGGCCCCCCTCACCCTTTTCTCCCTCTTCTCTGGGCTTCACCAGGAAGTATTTATTAAGTGTCAAAGTGATAAATGAAAAGTCATATTTTATTGTGAATTATTCCAGCCCTGCAGTGGAGCCCAGATCTATCGCCTCAGAGAGTTATTAACTGCTTACCACAGAGAGCTATAAAACCCTCATCATTTTCTCCAGTCTCTGCTCTGTCAGGGTGAAGGAAAGAGAGCCAGATTATCACACAAAATGCCTCCAAAACTCCAGACCAGGCCAGAATGGCTGGAATGATTTCATCAGAGCAGGACAGGTCTCTTGTGAAACACCTTGGCTGGGTTTGGTTCTCCTCAGTGTGTTCTTCTCATTTTCAGGTTGCACCACTCAAGTGCCTTGTGAGAGAGCCCTTGGCAACCTCACTCTGGCAGTCGTGGCTCAATTTCTTCCCCTGCTGGCTTCTTCTCTCAAGCACAAAAAGCAAAAAGCAACTCCAAGGTGCAGTCTGTGCTCTTTTGAATTTCTCTCATTGTGTTTCTCCAAAGACGGCGCAAAGATTCCCAAATAGGAAGTGGTATTCTCGTCCCCTTGTTGCTGCACTCAAGATTGACTGTGTCACCTTTGTCAGCTCCTTGCCCAGGCTGCAGAGCCAATTTCTGGTGCAGTTTCCACTGCCTGGAGTGCCTGAATGGGAGCTGAATTCCTGTTGACACCAATTGAATTTGGAATGTGCTCTTCACTTCTTTGACTTGATGAGAAATGATCCTGACTCCTCGTGTCCTGCAGTCATCTCACAACAAAGACCCCGCTGGTTTTTTCCATGGGTTGCAGAAAGGCCAAGGATTTCCTGCACCCAAAGGCTGCCAAGGCCTGTCACTGCAGCCTGCTGACACAGAGCTGGCCACTTGGACGGTGCAGAGCAGCAGGAACATCTCCTGACTGGGTTTGTGCATTGTCTTCTTTCTCACAGGTGTTTTTTTGGGCTCCTCTGCTTTGGATTTTAATCCTGCTCCATGGAAATACCTTCTTTTCATAGTGCTGATAGTCCAGAACAGGTTGGCTTTAGAATCTACCAGGACATAAAAGGTTTTGGTTGATCCAGAAGTCCCCTGAATCTCCCCCAAAGCTGTTTGCTGCCACAGGGTTGTTGAGAGGTAGAACAAACCTCTCTTAGGATGATAAATGCAACAAAAACTGGATCATCTTTCATCTCTTCACATAGATGAGACTTTTCTCTGGAACATGTTCATTTCTGCTTGAATTTGTGACCTGGGAAGGGAATAAAAGTGCATGCACTGAGTGTTCTTTGGAGTTGGACAGATTTGCTAGGGAAAGGGAAGGATTCTCCTGTGGGAGTCATCGACATCCAATGGATCCAATCCATCATCCTGTAAGATCTATTGTCTTCCAAGGTCTGGTAGGTGCAATGACAGGCTAAATTCATGTTTGGAGTTTGACTTCTTAGCTGGAGGTACAACATCTGAAGCAAGATCAGCCTCTAGATCACCCTCAAGTTCAGCAGGCCCTTGATGTGCTCCAGAGCAGCTGCAGCAGCTGAGGGGAGTGAGGGGGATCCATAGCTCACAGCTTGGGGGAACTCTGGGGGCACCTGCCACATTGCTGCCTCCATTAAATGAAACTCCACTTCTAATTATAACCTGTAATTACAGCCTCCAACCAACGTGATTTGTGCAGAGAGGGGTCAGAGGGCCGAGCTGGCTCTGGGGGATATCAGCAAACATCCCTGGCTGCCTCCCCAGCCTGGCAGGGACACTCAGGGCTAATGCAGCTGCATTGATGGGAGCTGTGCTGTGGCCTCTGCCCCCAGAGATATTCTGTGACAAGGCACTGAAAGCTGCAAACACGAGGCCAAACCATCTATTCAGCCTGACAGCTCTGCACAGGGGTTAAGGAGCTCCTCATGGGCTCCCATCAGCATCAATAAATGGGCTCCAGAGGATCTGCATTAACACTTGGAGTGCCAGGCTGCTGGGTGTGAGTGGCAGCTGTGCCTGGCCAAATGTCCCCCTGTCACAGGGACAGCAATCACCATGAGTCCACAGCAGGGCAGCAAGGCTCTGTGGGCCTGGAAAGGGGGACAATGGCAGCTGTGTCCAGCCAGATGTCTCCATGTCACAGGCAGAGCCATCACCACAAGATCATGAGGGAACCAAGTTCTGTACCTCTGGAAATCTGGGCAATGAAAGCTTTTCCTGGCCAAATGTCCCCATGTCACAGGGACAGCCATCACCCTGAGATCATGGGGAACAAGGTTCTGTGTCCATGGAAAGCTGGGAAATGGCAGCTGTGCCTGGCCAAATGTCCCCATGTCACAGGACAGCCATCACCCTGAGGCCATGGGGAACAAGGTTCTGCACCTCTGGAAATATGGGCAGCCAGAAGGGATTCACTTCCAGGTGAATTTTTTCAGAGCATGGGGCGATAAAGGCTTCTGGTTTGTTCTCTAGAAACTCCTGTGGTCACACTGGAGGTGTTGTAAATGATACAGGTTTGGCTTGAAATTCTAATCTTGTCTCTTGTGCTTTTCTTGTGTGTATTTCTTAAATAACCCCCAAGAGTGGTGCAGGTTCCTCTGCAGAGCTGGTGCCAGGTGCAGCAGAGACTTTGTGTGAGCCACAGTCAGTCCTGGGGGTGCTCTGGTCAGACAGAGCCTGTGGGCTGCTCTGCTCTGCCCTCTTGCACTTCTCAAGCTCAGAAAAATGCAGTGACTGACCTCTGCACTGAGTCTAACAAGCTGTGGTTCCTGCCATGCTCTCCTGGTTTGGACCTAAGTGATGGAGAATTAGCCCTGCTCTTTGGTCAGCTCTTGCAGGGAATAGTTCCTCTCTCTGTTAATATTTGAGTTTCAGATGCCATTTAAATATTTCAGTGTCAGCTTGCAGCCCCTGGGCCCTTGGGGTATTGAGACAGCAAAGGTGACAGAGACAGAATGAAAAATCAAAATCAGATTGTCTCTCATTTGATATAATTTCCCTTGGACTTAAACTGTGAGGGAAAGGAGACAGGACTGCTCAGACATAAACTGTTCTGCTGATTGAGATGACACAGTTGGTTTGGCTCTGCTCCAGCCAGCTTGATTTTTGGGCTTGTTTTCCCTGGAAATGGGTTGTGCAGCTGCAGGTGCTTTGACACCCCAACTTCTGCACGTCTCAGCCAATTCCAGCCCTGTTTGGTGGACGAGCAATGGCCATAAACAGGATGATGTCCAGACAAATCTCACAGAAGTAGCAGCAAGGAAGAGGAAAGGGACCTTCTAAGGCTCAGAGGCCCCAGTTCCAACTTCTTCAGCTGGAGGAAAAAGTCCAGAACCTCGCCAGAGTTGAAAAAGCTCCAGCAAGAACTCCCAGGCAGTGAAGAGTGAAATACGAAACAGTTTAAAAATTTGATTTAACTGTGCCTGTGTTCAAGAATTTCATCTTTATTTACCTTCACAGCAGTACAGGATCCAGCTGGCTGGAAAAAGTGCAGACATCTCACGAGGGGCTGTCTGACCCCAGCCCCCCCTTGGACATGGGCAAGGTGGCCAACAACCATTTTATGGCTGGACAGCTGAAGCAAAGACAGATTAAATTGTGTTCTGTGAGTCCCACAGGGTGGCTGCTTGATTGTCAGCCAGCTCTCTCTTGCTTTCTTGTCTCTAATTCAATTCTTTGATCAGAGGCTCTGGCTTTTGTTTCTATAGCTTGTCCAAGCTCCTTGTTGTTGTTTCCAGCAGCCTGGTTACAGCTCTGCTGTGCTGGCACCATCATTGTTCCTCTCTGCAGGATGGGATGTACGTCTGAGTAATTCTGTGCATGAGTTGTCTTTCTCTCAGAGATGTTTCTGTGATACTGAATAAATTGCAGCACGCAGCTTATTAGAGAAACAACAGAAAAAAAACCCCATCAAAACCCTTCACAAGCGAGGCAGTTCAAAGAAGCCAAGCAGCAGAGTCTGACATAAACAAGCTGTAGGAACACAGTCAGGAACTTTCCTGCTACTTTCTGGGATAGATTTGCCAGAGCCTCTGCTCCCTGGGTTATCACATGCCCAGCTCTGGGTCAATCACATTTACAATCTTGTTTTCACCCTCTGAACTGCACAGCCAAGGCCATCCTGCCCTGTGAGGTGGGATAACCCCAGAGCTGCCTGCACAGGAATTCAGGCCAGCTCAGAGCTGTGTTCTGGAAGGATCCCCCTGCTTTAAGTGCTTTTCCCTGCTGCCTCTGAACATCAGGGGGGTTTCACAACCTGTGGGAGATATTCCAGGCCAGCATTCCATCCATTCCCACCTCTGGGTACGTGGAGCAGGAAGCACTTCACGCCCTGCTTTTTTCATTTTTGGATAAAACAATTTCCACTCCCCTGCACCTCTTAGCAATGCAGCTAAAATCCTTCCCAGCTAAAAATCAGATTCACCAAGAATGTCTTTATTGATTTACAGAGTTCAGCTTTATGAACATCTCCAGTATTTCTTTTTGGTCAAAATAAAGCAATATTAAGCACTGTAGCAATAAATCCAGGGCACCCTCTTCTCTCCAGGGTGCAAGGTTATCCAAATGTATTTATCATTTACCAACAGCACTATTTAAACTGCAATATTTGACAGAAGTGGTTGTGTCAGGTGTGATGGAGTGTGGCTCATGAAAGGACATTAAGAGAGACTTTGCATTTGTCCTTCAAACATAAAGTCGATTTTTGCATGATTGGTACTTCAGAGCCCATCTCCAGCACAAGATGAACTGGGAGCAGCACTCAGGGAAGGCAAATGGCTGGGACCTGGTGGCTCCCTGTGCTCAGGTCTTCAGGAGGGCTCTGCCCCTCTGCAGCAAAGGTGCTTCAGAACAGGAGCTCAGCCAGGCTGCTCTGCAACCTCCAGGTGGGATTTTACAGAGGAGGTCAGGCCCCTCCTGGAGGATTTAGAGTTGGAGGTAAAAGGTTTTAACTTCACCAGGCAGTCATGCCTTCATTACACCCTGCAGGAGCCAGCAGTTCCTGTAAACAAGCCCAAATCTGGTTATTTTGCTTTCTCCTTTTAATCCAAGAGTTACTCTGGTATGCATAGGAGCTTTCTTTCATCTCAGGAGCCCTTCAGGGCACCAGCCCTGAACAGAAACGTTAATGCCTCATCACACAGTGAGTGGCTGTGGGCAGCTGGGTCAGGAAGTGACCCTTGCACCAAATATGATTGATAGGAATTCCCTGTGGAGCTGGGGAAAAGATGGAGAGAGCTGTGGGGAGAGCACGAGCTCAGTGTGAGCTCCAAGGTACCAGCCACGCACAGCCTGTGGGGTGTGGAGTGAAGGACATGTGGAAAATATCCCCTGGCCACAGCACAGGGAATCAGGAAAATAAAGCCTGATCCTGGAAGGGCAATGAGAAATGTGTCTGCAGAGAGGCTTTTGCTAAAAATGGGCTGTTCCATTTGAGGGAATGAGGAAAAGTGTAGCCCCTGGATAGAGCGGTGGTGCTGTGTTCACACATCTCCATCTGCTTGTCACAACTCTCCCTCCCTGTTCTTCAGCCCTGGTTCTCCTCCTGGGAGGGTCTGTCTGGCCAGGGCAGTGGATGCTGACAGCTGATGTGAACATCCTGGAGCTGGTGCTAATTAGTGCCAGCTTTGGGCTGCAGGCACCTCCTGCCCGTGCTGCTGCCTGCTCTGGGGGCTGCACAAACACAGAGCAAACCCCAGGGACTGCACAGCCAGGCAGGGACAGCAAAGTGCTCTTCTCAAAGGCAACTGGTGGCAGAGGCAGAGCAGGCTAAGTTTTCTCTGTTCCCTCCTGCAGTTCTGCTGCTGAATCGAAGAAGCAGTTCCAGGCTGTAGGTGGGGTGGAGAGACAGAAATATTTAAAAAATAGAAATGGGAGTTAAAAGAAAAGCCAGAGGACTCAGGTGTTTTCATTATTCCTCAGGTAACTCTGAGCTGGAGTGGCTGGGTTTAGCTGGTAGGAGGCATTAGTTTTGTAATCCCTTGTTTGCAAATTGTGAGGCTCTTGGCATGTTCTGGGATCTTAAATGACTCTCATAATCTATTTACCAGTGCTGTGAAGTTCCCCCTTTTATACCAGATTATGGTAATAATGGTATTGTGCAGCAGATGAAATTAGTTTTTCTACACAGTTTTGTTTCATCTCAGTGGCTAAATGTGTGAAATAAAAGGTGAAATGGGCAATATTTTCATGGGTAAGCCAGTTCCCTCCCACATCCACCCTACAAACACAGATGCTTCCTCATATCCTGGGGACAAGCTGACTGCCAAGCAATGCATGACAGAGCTGTGAGAAGCAAGAGATTTTTAAAATTTAGATGTGCCATTAGGGTAATTTTTGAGATTTATGAAGTTTCAGACAATTGGGGGCTGTTAGGAGCATCTCCCGTGGGCTGGCACCTGCCATGGGCTGTGGCAGCCCTGAGGGATGCTGGGGTCATGCCTGTTTTCTTTTCCCACTGGCACACTGCAGCACAAGGCTCCCCACAGAGATGTGAGGGCTTGGATGTGGCTCAGGATCCTCTTTAAGCCAGCTCTCCTTGGGAAGTGTTTACAGGGATAAACTGACCTCTTCTCTCATCCCTTTGTGAGCCTGGCCTTTGCTGTGAGGGGGTACCAAAACCCAGCAGTGAGGATGTCCCTCAGCAAAAACTGACTTTTTTTCCCTCAAAAATTAACTTTAAAACCCCCTAAGTTTCCATAATCCTATTTGGGATCATCACTGGTTGGTCATATTGAATGAAGTCCCTACCATGCAAACTTTACCTCCTGTGATGCATTTTGGTGCAGGCAAAACTCAGGCTATGGATCTTTATCACACATCCCAGATTTGTCTGGAAAACATCCAGACTTAAGAATCAGCTCAGAAATTTCCCAAGAAGATTTTGTTTTTTTCTTGTTCTGCACAGATATCAAACTTTATCTCACATTTTACATGGAGTGGGCCAATCCCAATTTCCCTCTTTAATCAGGGATTTCTGCAATCATCAGCATCCTAAAAATGAGGCCAGGGTAGAGCAAAGTCTTTTCTTAGCCTCACCAGCACGTTCTTTAAGTTTAATCTGAACGATTTCTATCAGGGAGTGGAGAGAGATGGGGAAGAATGTTGTTTGGGAGGGGGGGAGAAAGTAGGTCAGACAGAAAAGTGTTTTATTGTTCCCAACTCCTGGCGTGCGCTCCAGGAAAGAAACGAAGCTTTGTTGAAGCACTTTGCTCAGCTCTCCTTGCACTTGTGAACATGTCATGGCAAAAAAAACCTTCAGAGCTGCCCAGGAGGGAGCTCAGCCCCAGCCACCTCGAGGGCTGAGCATAAAAGGGCTTTGTGGGATGAGCCTTGACCCTCAGAAACACCAGGAGTGACTGAGGGGAAGGATCTGCTACATAAAATTACCTCAGAAGCCCCTCCAGCACCCTGGATTCCCCCACAGGAGATTCCCACAGCTGTGAGGAGCAGCAGACTGGTTTTGCCCTGTTATCCCATGAATTTCCTCCCTGGTTTAAGGAAGAAACTCTTTCTCTCACCAGTCCCTGCCTCACTGGTACCCTTAAAGTCCTGTTGGGGTTTAAGTCCAGCTAGAAATTAAGCAGCACTCCCTCTCTCCCTCTGCAACCCAGTGGGATGGGGTGGAGAATCAAAGTGGAATGTGCAGGTTGAGGTAAGAAGTGTTTAATAACCAAAAAAAAAATTAAAAGTGCAGTAATAATGGTAAATCATAATAATAAAGAAAAAAAATCCATGCAGCTGCTCACCACCCACTGACCAATGCCAGACTGGCCCTTCTGAACCCAGACTGGCCCTTCTGGGTAACTCTCCCCAGATTTTATACTGGGCAGGACATTCTGTGGTTTGGAATATCCCTTTGGCCACTTTGGGTCACCTGTCCCTCCTGTGTCTCCTCCAGGTTTCTCCCTCCAAACCTGAAAGAAATGGTTTAGGGTAAACACATGGTTTTACCCATGATTTAGGGTAAACACAACTTAGGAGAAGTCCTCAGTGTGTTATCAACACCACTCTCATCCCCAATCCAAAGCAACAGCTGCTGGGGAGAATTTAACTCTGCCCTGGGTGACACCAAGATCCCCAAAAATAAAGTAAAAATGCAGTAATAATGGTAAATTATTATAATAATAAAGAAAAAAAATCCATGCAACTGCTCTCCACCCACTGACCAATGCCACATTGGCCCTTCTGGGTAACTCCCCCCAGTTTTACACTGGGCAGGACACTCTGTGGTGTGGAATATCCCTTTGGCCACTTTTTGGTCACCTGTCCCTCCTGTGTCTCCTCCAGGTTTCTCCCTCCAAACCTGAAAAAACTCCTTGATTTAGGATAAACACAGCTTAGGAGAAGCCCAAAGCCTCAGAGTGTTATCAACACCACTCTCATCACCAATCCAGAGCAACAGCAGGATTTCACTCTGCCCTGGGTGACACCAGGACACCCTGAGCACTGAGCAGATGCAGCCAGGGCCTTGTTTTTCTTGTTTTTACAGAAAAGCAGCACCTGGAAAAACCTGGAAGCACACACAGCTGCTTCCCCAGGGCTGGAAAGGAGGAGGAACAGGCCCCACATGGAGTTGGATAAACCACATTTAACTTGAGATATGTGACAAGATTGTCCCTGATTGCTGCTGGTGAGGAAGGGACAGGCTGCAGAGTGCCCACAGCTCCTGTCACACCCACAGTGCCACCCCAGCAGCTGGGAACAGCAGGGAGGAGCACAAATCCAAGCCTTGCCTGCAGAATGGACCCATCTCCACTGGTTTCCAGTGCTGGAGGGGGAATTTCAGCTCAGCCTTGGTGTTTACACAGGACAGGGTGAGTGTGCACACGGAGTTTTATCCCTCAGTGTGATTTTTGGCAATAATCATGGGTCATTTTCATGCACTGCCTCGTGTCTCAGCTTCATTCATCACCAGTGTGATGGCCAATTAGTCATCTCTAACTATTAAGCAATGCTAACAGCTACTTTAAATGCAAGCAGAGCCTTAATCTGGTTCTAACTCAGATGGACGGTGATACTTGTAATTAGGCCATCAACCAGAGGAGAAATGTGATATGTTTATAGCTGAGGGAACCTCTGCATTGAACTAGTTGAGGGATAATTATGTATTATCTTTATTAACACGGCCCAAGTTAGTAAATATTGGGTCATGCTGTTGCATTTGGGGTGTTAAATATCATGGATTCAGACTAAATTGTAGATTTTGTGATGCTGGGAGATGCTGCCTTGCCAGAGCATCCATCACCAGCCAGATTTCCTGGGAAAGGGGTGTCAGGGCTTCCCTACACCCCACCCAGCTGTAGCCAATTCCTTTTACAAATCCATCCTCTTCTGATGGAATTTAGAGCTGATCCATGGGTAAAACTGAATAAAATTCTTCCATAAGGGAAATCAAAATTAAAAAAATGTTGAAGAAGCCATTGCAATAAACACACATTGATACACATCATGAATACACCTCCCCAGACACGCCTTGGCCTGGGTTGTGTGTGTGACAGAAATCAGATAAACACCTCCCAGCTTTTGATCAGAAAATGTGAACTGAACCTGTCCCTCACTGGAGGAGCTGAGAACCTGCTGGCTCCCTTCTTTGGAGATTAATAAGAAGGAAAGGGGGGAACTGGAGAGAAGTTGTTTTGAAAGCAGAAGCTTTCTATTCCAAAATGATAAACAGGAATAGAAGAAAAAAAAAAAACCAAGATCAGTGTCAAAATTCATTGGGGGGGAAAGAAAAATATGGAAATGAGTGAAAAGTGAATGTGTGCCTTTCTCTGGAGATGCTTCTCTGTTTTCCTGCAGCCTTATTAATCAGCCTGTTCCTGTCTCTGCTGTTCCAAGAGGCAAGGGAGAGCAGGAACCCAGGGCACCAGACTGTGAGAGCGAGGCCACAGGACACCCTGCACATGCAATTACAGCATTAATATTGCTGTTCTTTCATTCCAGCTTTAATCAACCTCCTTTCCTCCTGATGAGCTGCTCAGTGAGGTGTTTGCCTCTTGCAGGGAGGTGCTGTGTTTTCTTTGTCTCTCTTTGTGGAACTCCACATTTGGGGCCTTACTGAGAGAATCCCTCAATCCCAGCTGGGCTGATGCCCCCAGGAAGGATTTTACTGAGCACAGAGGATGTGCCAGGGGTAGGAATTCTGTGAGAAACATGCAACAGCCTCTGAGGGATCTGAAATCTCAGGGCAGGAAGGATTTTACTGAGCACAGAGGATGTGCCAGGGGTAGGACCTCGTTGAGAAACACACAAGAGCCTCTGAGGGACCTGAAATGTCAGGGCAGGAAGGATTTTACTGAGCACAGAGGATGTGCCAGGGGTAGGAATTCTGTGAGAAACATGCAACAACCTCTGAGGGATATGAAATCCTGGGGCAGGAAATATTTTACTGAGCACAGAGGATGTGCCAGGGGTAGGACCTCGTTGAGAAACACACAAGAGCCTCTGAGGGACCTGAAATCTCAGGGCAGGAAGGATTTTACTTAGCACAGAGGATGTGCCAGGGGTAGGAATTCTATGAGAAACATGGAGCAGCCTCAGTGAGGGATGTGAAATCTCAGGGCAGGTAGGATTTGGTTGAGAACAGAGGATATGCAAGGGGTAGGAACTCTGAGAAACGCAATGGATTCATCCAACAGCCTCTGAGGGATCTGAAGTCTCAGGGCAGGAAGGATTTTACTGAGCACAGAGGATGTGCCAGGGTTAGGAACTCTTTGAGAAACATGCAGCAGCCTCAGTGAGGGATGTGAGATCTTGGGACAGGCAGGGTTTTGCTGAGCACAGAGGATGTCCCAGGGGTAGGAACTCTTTGAGAAACACGCAACAGCCTCAGTGAGGGCTGTGAAATCTCAGGGCAGGATGGCCACGTGTCCTCCTCTCCATCCCTGCAGCCCCAGCAGAGCCACCAGGCTCTGATGGCACCAAATTCCCTGCTGCTCTCTCATCCATCTTCTGTTCTGCCTTTGATGTCAGGCTCCAGGTTTTCAGGGTCAGCTCCTCTGCCTGCCTCTCCATATGGAAATGCTCCAGTGAGGCGTGGAACAAATCCATAATGACTGGAGTGTGGGGCTGGCTCTGTGGGAAGCACTAATGAAGCATCAGGCCCCTGATGTTCATTAAACCCAGGGAATGCCCTGCAGCTCAGCAGCAATTCCAGCTCTAAAATTAAAGTGGAAACACAAGGAGGGGTCTCCAGGCATTGGCAAAGGTACCTCCAGACAGCCTGGCCCGTGTCCAGAAGTGCTGCCAAAACAAAGGAGGATGTGGGATGAAGGAAGATTTAAATGGTGGAAAATCCATAGGTGAAATGTTTGCCTCTTCAAATCCTGCTCCACACTCCTCCAAAGGAAATGATGGAGAGCTTTTCAGGGCCAGACAGCTTTTTTTTTGAAAGATAAAACGGGCAGAATAAATTAAAGTCAATCCAAGGATTCACTTAGGCTGCTGACTTTGGTCCACATCAGGTTGACTCCAGTTTGGAGGCAGCCCCATGGTTTCACTCTGGGGTAATACAGACTGAGGGCAGTGCAGGGCTGTGTCACCCAACAGCTTTTCTGTGGCATCTGAAACCTTGTCCTACACTGTTCAGTCATTCCCTCAAGCTCTGGAATCAGCTCTGTGCTGGATCCATGCTCGTTCTGGGCTGAGATCCATCCAGAGCTGCCCTCAGGTGTGACTCCAGCAGAGCAAAGCTCTCTGCACTGTCCCCATGCAGGTGTCCCCCCTGCTGCTGCTGCTGCCCCTCCTCTGTGCTCTGCTGCACACTCAGGTCTGCTCTCCTGGGCTCTTAACACAATTACCTTGTCTGGGAAGAGGAAACCTTCC